>CM053770.1:251877280-251898515 GCA_028658325.1 Potorous gilbertii
ACTAATGGGGAGAAAATTTTGGAACCCAAAATCTTGTGAAAATGAATGTAAAAATTTAAATAAATTTATTAAAAAAAAAACAGATTAGCTGGTGCAAAGGTGTCTGAATTAATCTACTTTTTATTTCAGAAATGTGGCAACAATGGAGCAAAGAACACATCCCCTCACTGTGGAAAATCTGGTGATGAATTGCACTATTTGTCATGCAGATTTAAATCAAGAGTCTAGGATAGAACTGTTTCCTCTTTTTAAAAGTCTAGGCATTATCAAGTCCTTCCCCCTTATAACTAATAGGGCAATGCTTCAAAAGCTTCAGAGCATCCTTATCTTTCAGCAATGAAGCAATACATGGCTATAATAAACTAAGGCATTCATCATCTCTGAAATACTAAAGTGGTGACCTAGCAGATCACCAGGAAAGAAGGCAGGGAGGGACACAGCGAACAGGCTCGATGGGATGCTTCAGATGGGGGCCCATGAAAGGTATCCCTTTCTTAGCATCCAGACCAGTCTCAGCTACGGACTCCCTCACAGAAAAGACAGCATCCCCTACCATTCTGGTAAGGATTCTTTATGGAACTGGAGATGTCCCCAAGGCTGCAAAAACAAGCTTGTTTTTGGAGTGAGGTGAAAGATCGTCTGTGTGATATGTTTAAAGGAGAGGAATTCCCCAAATGTGCATTTCCTCGGCCCAGAGGAGGAGAGGAGGAATGTTTTTTCCCAAGCCCTTTTCTTGCCTTTTCCTGGTCAATCTCTGCATGTGGAGGGACATGGTGCACTCAAGTTTCTTACCCTTCCTTCTGCTTCTTTTGTTAAAATTATTTTTTTATTTACTTAACTAAATATTTCTCAAATTAATATGAAAAATTCTTAATGATATTTTTTCCAGTTTGGAGTTTCAAATTCTCTCCCTTTCTCTCACCCTCTTCCCTCCTTAAAAAGGCAAGCGACTTGATGGTGATGATACAGGTGAAGGCATGCAAAATACTTTTTCATATATACATGTTTAAAACACTCACATGCAAATAAGACAATAACAATAAGGAAACATGAGAAAAGTATATTTCAATCTTCATTTGGAGTCCCTCAGTTTCCTCTGTAGAATTTGATAGCATTTTACATTTTAAGCCCTTTGTATTGTCTTGGATAATTGTCTTGATCATAGTAGCTAAGTTTTTATAGACGACCATTCTTACAATATTGTGTACTCTGTACCATGTTTTCCTGTTTCTGCTCACTTCACTTGGCAAGAGTTCATAGAAGACTTCTCATATTTTTTCCGAAACCCTCCTTCTATGTTCCTCATTTCTTATTACGCTTCAGTCATTTTTCAGACACTTCTCACTCTTTGTAAACCCATTTGGGACTTTCTTGGCAAAAATACTAGAATGGTTTACCACTTCTCCAGCTCATTTTACAAATGAGAGAAGTGAGTCAAAAAAGGTTAAGACATGGTCACACAGTTTGTTTGAGGCCAGATTTGAACTCAGGAAGAAGAGGAGACTCTCACTCCCCCAGACTTCGTGTACCGAGCTACCGAGTTTCTTCTATGTATCATCCCTTTAATCATCCTTCTCTTATCCACTTCACCTCTTACTTTCCTGTTTGGTAAAATACATTTCTATTATCAATTCATATCTTTATCATTCTATCTATCTATCTATCTTCCCTTTTCAAACCCATTTAAATGACAGGGATGATCAGGAATTGACTACCCCTACTCCATCATTGCCCCTCCACGTAAAAGCTATTTCCTGCTTGTCTCTTTTTTGTAAGATCATTTTCTCCATTCTTACTTTCCTATCCCAGGGCATCCATCTTTTCAACTATTCATTTTTAAAACATCTCAAAATAACTGACTTCCTCCCACACCCTAGCCATGTGCAGAATCCTTCACTCTGCCCTAAAAATGGGAAAATTCTTAGAATACACATGAATTATCTTCACATCCAGAAAGGTAATCATCATAGCCTTATTGAATCCCTCATGGTTTCTCTTTCAAGTTTACTTTTTATGCTTCACCTGAGTCTTGTATTTAAATGTCAAATTTTCTAATCAGTTTTAGTCTTTTACTGTGAATACTTCAAACTCTTTATGTCATTAAATGCCTTTTTTTCACTTGAGGAATTATACTTAATTTTGCTTGGGAAGTGATTCTTGGTTGGATTCTAGCTCTTTTGCCTTCTGGAATACCACATTGCCAGCACTCTGCTCCTTTAATATAGTAACTGTTAAATCTTTGCAAGATTCTGACTGTGGGTCCACAGTATTTGAATTGTTTCTTTCTGCAGGCTTGAAGTATTTTCTCTTTTTCCTGGGAGCTCTGGAATAGAATAATCCTGGGTATTTTCATTATTGTATTTCTTTCAAAAAGTGATTAGTCAATTTTTTACATTTTTATTTTTCCTCTGGTTCTAGGATATTGAGGGCGGATTTCCTTGATAATTTCTTGAAATATTCTTTTTTGTCATGGTTTTCAGGTAATCCAGCAATTCTTAACTGATCTCTTCTTGATATATAGTTCAGATCAGTTGTTTTGGGGCAATTTGTTTTTAAGGAATTATGTCCTCTTTTACTAAGATGTTAATTTTCTTGGAGTGTATGGTCTGATCTTGGAGGAATAGCACCACTGTCATGATGGCTTGCTAAGCCATTTTTAAGGCTGCCCTTCTCCTAAGTCTTGCAAGTGGCTCAAAGAAGCTATAACATGTGCGATGGCCAAACCTCAGTAAAACCATCTTTACAGACGAGCTAAACCAGGTCTAGGGTAACCAACAGGCCTCAAACCCATTGTGGAGGCAGGTGAATGTTTACCTGAAGAACATGAAGTTTTCCTTCAGTGGATGAGAAGAATTTGTTCCCATTTCCATTAAGGCAGATGAAGTAGGTGCTGTGGAGCATATAAAACTTGGTCAGACATCAAAGATGCCAAGGTCATACACTGTATCTGGGCCATTAGCAGCCATTCTGACTTTTATCTTGCTATTGGATTCCAATAAATCCAGAGGAGAAAGTGAAGGTGACGATTTTGTGCAGCTCTGCCTCACTTGAGTCTAATTCATGCATAAGTCAAGGTATTACTCATGATGTCATTGGTCCTCTTCAAAACAAAAAACAAGCTATTATCTTTTCACAATTTTCTGCTGTTACTTTTATTTCTTTACCAATTTGTCCTCTACCTCTCTTATTGATTTTGAACACCACTTTTTACCTTTTCCAGGACTTCTTCCAGGAATTTGGGCTTGTGTCCAATTCACATTTTTGAGGATTAGCTTATAGCTATTTTGACTACATTGTCTTCTGAGTTTGTGTTATGATTTTAGCCTGTCACCAAAGGAGCCATTTATGTATTTATAGTCAGGTTCTTTGGTTACTGTTATTATTTGTTCATTTCTCTTCCATTGTCATTGTTGGAATTGTAGGAGTGTTTGGGGAACACTAGTACTTCTGATGTAAGGTCTGCTGAGTCCTCTTGGGGGCTGCTTTCCAGTTATGGTGTTCACTTGACTCATCCAACTCTCACCTTTGGTTTCAGGGAGATTGTATCATGCACATCATTTTAGCAGATAGACTAAACCAAGTATATGAGAAGGCATCTCAGGACCCAGGGACCTCAGATCCACCAGAGGGGTCAGGGGTGTCTACCTCAAGAACGTAAAGATATTCCATGATAGATTAGAAAGACGGACTTGTAGAAGGTCCTCCATATAGTCCATAAAATACCTGTAAAAATGACTCTAAACAAATTCTAGAGTAGCAGAAGCTACAACACATCAGAATGAAAGAGATTTCCAGGCCAAGACAGCCTGGAAGGCCAACAGGAAAATTCTATTGCATCAGGCGCTGAACACAGCGCAGCCCAGCATGGGTCATGCAGCGTGGCAGGGACAGGACCCAGAACAGGCTTCAAGGTGCCACTGGGAGCGGCAGTTCCCAGATTGCTCAACCTACAAATGCCACCACTTCAAAGGTCAGTGAGAAAGCTCCTTCACCCAGAAGAAAGAAACGTGATCTGGAACACTGGCAACAGCCACTGCAGAGGTAGTGTCCACTTTTGGAGCCCTCTGCTAAAGCCCTTGGGGGAACTGAGCAACTGATGTGAATCTCGGCCCTGAGTGCTTCCCTGAGGTCAAGAGGAGCACTGGTGTGGTGGAGCTGGAGGCTTTTGTGGAGAGGGAATTCTACTCACAGATTCTGGGCAGAAAAGATTTTGGTTGCTCCCAGATCAGTGCGCAGACCAGCAGAGAAGTAAACTCTTCTCCCTTGATTGTGCTGTCTGGGAAGAACTGAGAACTTACAGGTCCCCAGAGTATACCCTACTCTTGACAAAAGATTAAAAAATCAAGTAACTGGCTGGGAAAATGCCCCAAAAGGGGGAAAAATAAGACTATAGAAGGTCACTTCCTTGGTGAACAGGTATTTTCTTCCATCCTTTCAGACAAGGAAGAACAATGCATACCTTAGCAGAAGTCAAGGCTTCCAAAACCTCCAAAGTAAATATGCAATGATCTTAGGCCATGGAAGAGCACAAAAAGGATTGTGAAAACCAAGTAAGAGAGGTGGAAGAAAAATTGGGAAGAGAAATAAGAGCAGTGCAAGAAAATCATGAAAAGCAAGTCAATAGCTTGTTAGAGACCCCAAAAAACACTGAAGGAAGTTAATGCCTTCAAAAACAGACTAATTCAAATGGCAAAAGAGGTACAAAAAGCCAAGGAGGAGAAGAATGGTTTAAAAAGTAGAATTAGTCAAATGGAAAAGGAGGTTCAAAAGCTCACCGAAGAAAATTGTTCTTTAAAACTTAGAATGGAACAGATAGAAACTAATGACTTTATGAAAAACCAAGAAATTACAAAACAAAACCACAAGAGTGAAAAAGTAGAAGATAATGTATAATATCTCATTGGAAAAACAACTGACTTGGAAAATAGATCCAGGAGAGACAACCTAAAAATTATACAACTACCTGAAAGTCATGATTAAAAAAAGAGCTTAGACATCACCATTCATGAAATTATCAAGGAAGACTGTCCTGATATTCTGGAACCAGAGGGCAAAATAAATATTGAAAGAATCCACCAATCACTTTCTGAGAGATACCCCAAAAGAGAAACTCCTAGGAATATTGTAGCCAAATTCCAGAGTTCTCAGGTCAAGGAGAAAATATTACAAGCAGCTAAAAAGAAACAATTCAAACATTGTGGAAATACAATCAGGATAATACAAGATCTAGCAGCTTCTATATTAAGGGATGGAAGGACTTGAAATATGATATTCCATAGGTCAAAAGAACTAGGATTAAAACCAAGAATCACCTACCCAGCAAAATTGAGTATAAGACTTCAGAGGAAAAAATAGTCATTCAATGAAATAGAGGACTTTCAAACATCCTTGATGAAGACACCAGAACTTAATGGAAAATCTGACGTTTAAACACAAGAATCAAGAGAAGTATGACAAGGTAAACAGGAAGGAAAAATCATAAGGTACTTTGTAAAGCTGAACTGTTTACATTCCTACATGGAAAGATAATATTTGTAAATCATGAGGCCTTTCCCAGTATTTGGGTAGTCGGAAGGATCTCTCTCTCTCTCTCTCTCACACACACACACACACACACACACACACACACACACACATATATGTATATATATATAGTATATATACATATAGACAGAGAGCATAGGGTGACTTGAATAAGAGAGGATGATATATAAAAAATAAAATTAAGGGATAAGAGAGGAATATATTGGAAGGAGAAAGAGAGAAATAGAGTAAGGAAAATTATGTCTCATAAAAGATGCAAAAAAACCCTTTTCAATGGAGGAGAAAAGGAGAGGAAGTGAGAGGGAAAAAGTGAAGCTTGCTCTCTTCAAATTTGGCTTAAGGAGACAATAATATGCTCACTCAGTTTGGTGCAAAAATCTATCTAACGCTGCAGGAAAATAGGGGAGAAGATGACAGGTGGGGTGGGGGAGATGATAGAAGGGAAGGCAAATGGGAGGGGAGAGTAATCAGAAGAAAACACTTATGGGGAAGGACAAGGTCAAAAGAGAATAGAATAAATAGGGGGCAGGAAAGTATTGAGGGAAGTATAGTTAGTCTTACACAACATGAGTGTTATTGAAGTCTTTTTCAAAATTACACATATGTAGCCTATACTGAATTGCTTGCCTTCTCAGTGGGGATGGGTGGGAAGGGAGGAAGGGAAAGAAGTTGGAGTTCAAAGTTTTAGGAACAAATGTTAGGAATTGTTTTTGCATACAGCTGGGAAATAAGAAATACAGTAATGGGGTACAGAAATCTACCTTACCCTTCAAGTAAAGATGGGGATAAGGGAAGGGAGGGATGTGATAAAAGGGAGGGTATATTGAGGGAAAGGGTAATCAGAATGCAAGGTGTTATGGGCTGGAAGGAGGGAAGAGGTGGGGAGAAAATTGGGAATTCAAAATTTTGTGGAAATGAATGTTGAAAACTAAAAATAAATAAATAAACTTTAAGAAAAAGAACAAAGACACTACAAGGAAAATGCTCTTTCCTGCATGCCTCTTTTATTTTAGATAATCATCGGCATTCTTACTCTCCTTTTCCCATTTCCCCAGGACATCCATCTTTTAAATATTCATTTTTTAAAAATCTCAAAATAATTTCTGCCTACACTCTCTTTATATGTATAGTCCTTCTGATTGTCCATATAATGATAAGGTTCTTAGAAGATACATGTTTCTTCTTCACATGCAGAAAGGTAAACAATTCAACCTGACTGAGTTCTTATGATTTCCTCTTTCATGTTTACTTTTTTTATGCTGCACTTGACTTTAATATTTAAAGAGTCAAATTTTCTATTCAGTTCTTGTCTTCTCTTAATAATTAGGAAGATTTGAAACTCTCTTATTTAAATACCTTTTATTCCCTTGAAGCATCATACTGAGTTTTGTTGAGTAAGTTATTCTTGTTGGTTAATCCAGTTCTTTTGCATTCTGGAATATCATATTCCAAGTCTTCTTCTCCTTTCACATATTAGCTGTTAAATCTTGTGAGATCCTGACTATGGCTCCAAGATATTTGAGTTGTTTCTATCAGGATGCTTGAAGTGTTTCCTCTTTGACCTGGGAGATCTGGAATATAGTATTCCTGGGAATTTTCATTTTTCTATTTCTTTCAGGTAAAGAAATGAAAGCAATGGAAGAAAATTATGAAAAGACAATTGTTTGTACTTTGTTTGGAAGAGAGTAAAAGACAATATGGTGTGATGTCTTGACTCATACTTGAATTAGATTTAAGTGGTGGTAGATTTTTTTACATTCTTATTTTACCTTTCAAGTCTAAGATACTGGGACAGTTTTTCTTGATAATTTCTTGAAATATGATGTTTAGGCCCTTTTTTATAGTGGTTTTCAGGTAAAATAGTACTTCTTAAATGGACTTTTCTTTATTTCCCAGGTCATTTGTTTTTAAGGTGTAATTTGGTTTTTTTTTTAATTTATTATTTACCTCAGTAGCTTGATGCCTCCTTACTAAGTTGTTGATTATGTTGGAGTGTATGAACTATTCAGGGAGGACCAGTCTGCTCTCTTGTGATGGCTTGCTGAACTCTTTACAGAGCTGCTTATTTACCTATGGTGTCCATCTTCACCCAAGTCTCACCTGTGGCTCGTAGCAACTGTATCACGTGCACTTGTCAAACCCCAATAAAACCATCTTAGGAGTCCAGTTAAACCAGATAAATGGGAATCAAAAGCCCTTAAATCCATTGGTGAGATAGGTAGATATCTATCCCAAGAATGTAAAAACTGCCTCCAGTGGAAAGAGTGAATCAGAACAATTTGTTTCAATGGCAATGAAGATAGAAGATGAAGCAGTGCTGTGGAGTGTTAAAGTTTGGTTAGACATCAAAAATTCCAAGGTCATCTACTGCCTCTGGACCCATTGGCAGTCATCCTGACTTTTCTCTTGCCATTGAACTCCAATGACTTCAGAAGAGAAAGTGAGGCTGAAGATTTCATGCAGGTCTGCCTTACTTAAATCTATTTGACCCATGAGTCAAGACATCACTCTATGAGATTCTCTTTAAAATAAAGACCAATTGTCTATTCACAATTTCTTCTGTTGCTCTCAGTTTTTATACTATTTTCCTCCATTTTTTAATTTGATTTCAAAAAGCACTTTTTAACCTCTTTCAGGAACTTTTCTTGGACTTGTGACCAATTAACATTTGTCTTTGAGGCTTTGGTTGTACCTATTTTGACTTCATTGTCTTCTTCTGAGTTTGTGTTATAATTTTCCTTTGTGATTGTAGTAACCATTTAAGGTCAGTTTCTTTTTTTATTATTTGTTCTTTTCCTGTCCTTTACTATCATTAGAAATGTGGGGGTTTGGGGTGAGCACTAATACTTCTAGTATTAGTACTGGGGGCAGCTAGGTGGTACAGTGGATAGGGCACCAGTGGAGGAGTCAGGAGGACCACTAGCTGTGTGACCTTGGACAAGTCACTTAACCCCAATTGCTTCATGCTGAGTCATCTCCAGTCATCCTGATGAATATCTGGTCACTGGATTCAGATGGCTGTGGAGGAGAAGTGAGGTTGGTGACCAGCACAGCTCCAAAAGGCTGCCCAATACACAGCAGCCACACTCTAGTCAACCATTTGGCAGATATGCTAAACCAGGTTGAAGGTAATCAAGGGGTCTCAAATCAAACTGTGATGTAAAGGGGGATGTTTATCCCAAGCATGGACATGGCGACCTTTTCTTCCAACAGTCATTAAACTGGCCAAAGCAATTTCTGTGAAGCACTTAGAGATTGGTTAGGCACCAAAGATGCCATGGTCACCCATTATATCCAGATCCATCATGAGTCATCCTGACTGTCTTGCCACTGGATGCTGGTTATTGTAAAAGAGAGTTTGAGACCAGTGACTTTCACACAACTCTGCCTCACTCAAATCAAGTTGATACAGAGCTCAAAAGATATAGTCCACGATATTTTTCCATTTTTACCTATCTCATAGTCTTGTGATGACAGGCAAATGATGAAGCAGTAGGGGCAGATTCATATGGGTTCCATAGGTCATAGGGTCATCTTTTCATTGGACTGAAGCAGAGACCCATAAGAGAGATTCATGTGTCCTGTCATCATCTAGGCCCTCAGTATGGTCTTGCCTCATCTGACCCAGTTTCCCTTCCAAGTCAGGAGCTCAGAGAAAGTAGGGGTCTCAGGAAGAAAACCTGATCACTAGTTAGACCTGTGTTATATGCCCTGTGGTCTGGGGCCTTAAAGATTATCCAGTGTCACCAAATGGGGTAGAAGTGGGCAAATCACAAGACAGCAGATGAAAAGGGACATGAAGAAAGTCACGAAAAGATGCTAAGATAATTCCCCTGAGGGAGTTACTTTTCAATAATTCTGGCCTCTGATTGGACAGTCCTACTACACCAAAAACCACCAGAACTGTTCTAAATTCTTGATGCCACTTGTTGTCACCTGAATTTCCAATCAGAGGCTCTGAAAGACATCCCCAGGTTCAGAAAACAGAGCATCCTCTCAAGGTCAGTCACCCAGGGACATGCTTTTTTCTTAGGGCATATTTGTTCCTTCTCCTCTGAAGGAAGTAGTGTTGTGGGAGAGGGCAGGGTTACATTGTCACCCTTGGAAGTTGTGGTGAGTGACAGAGGTTTGGGCTTTCACAATTTCTGGGAACAATTTGAAGGGGATCATTGATAGAAGAATAAATGTTTCTTCTCTGCCCTTCCTTATTCCCTTATCCCTTTACATTGGTTTCTCTATGTTTGCCATTTCAACTGTCCTTTCCTTCTCTCTAATTGTGCCAGATTGGACAAGACAAATTAATTTAGAAAGGGAATGGATGAAGGAATTATTTTCACCTCTCCTGTAAAAGTGAATAAGCTGAAATACTGCTTCATCACTTGCCTATCATCACAGGACTTTGAGATAGGTAAAAATCGAAAAATATAGATGATACCTTTTGAATTGAGAAACAATAGTGAATAAGTGAATAAGAGAGATATTTCACAGATATCAAAAAAGATTTCAGGCTGTGTAGACAAATTAAATGTCTGGTTCTTCTCTCCTTCACTAATTCTAAGAATCAGGTTTTTTTTCCCTCATCATTCTGACTCTCTTCTAAGAATTATAAAGACAGAGTAGCAGGGACTGAGTAAAGCTTTCACACAATGAAGAAATCCTTTATATCCTCCAAATCCTCCAACCATCTCTTTGTCCTCCCTCATTACAGGGAAGCAGGGATGATAATCACTAATGATAAGACTAGTGTCACTGAGTCATGGAAAAAAGCAGTTGAAAAAGGTATCAGGGAAGATGGATGTTTCTCAATTCACTTTGATTCCTTATCTCGTAATAAATGTGTGTCTTTCAAGGTTATCTATAGAGATTGTCACTCTAAAGCTTACTTCTGTGTTGTATAAAGACCTGTGATCCAATATTTAAAAGGCTGTCACTTGAAAAAGGAACTTATCTTGCTCTTCTTGACCCCAGGATGTAGAACAAAGAGAAATGACAAGAATTTAGGGTTGTTGTGAGGAAACACTTGCCAACAATATCTCTAATTCAGCGGGATTCTTGATCTGGAACATGGTGGATTCCCCCTCATTGCTTCCCTTCAAGTGAATCCCAGTAGTCAACTTGATGGAAATGTTTTTGAGGGGATTTGTCTATATATGTCAGTTAAACTGTGGCTCCAATTTTCTGAAATTGAGTCATGAAATGATTTCAAAACTATTGAATTGTTAGGTAAAAGGTTAATTTTTAATCCTTTGACATCCCCTTAGTGGGAAGAGTCCAATGGAAGGCACCAGAGACATGTTTATAATTTTTATCAAACATCTAAAGAAAGACATAGAGCACGTTGAAAAATTCAAGTGACAAAAGGTAGGAGAGGGCTGAGGATTGACAATATTCTAGACAAAACAAGATCTAGAACAATCTCGAAAGGCTACCAATTGTGGTGGGGAGAAGTACAGTTGGAGATTTGGGCTCCAAAACACTAAATCCTCAGAGAGACTAATTCAGCTCCTTCTCCTATCCTGTAGAGTGGACATAGAAGGTATTTTGTGGCATTAACTCTCTGCTATACAATAGATTCTGAGAGGGATCCTCCATGTTGTCTCCAGGCTTGGTTCAGGAGAATGAGCAGGGAGGCAGGAGCTTGGGGAAATTCAGACAATGAAGCTATGGTTAAGGAGACCTTATAAACCCTCACCTTGTGTCCAGGAGGTAAATGAATCCTTTGCTTAAATCTAAAGAGAGTTCAAAGAGGCTGAACTTGGAGTGAACTCACAGCCTCTCTGAATCCTCTGTCTCATGCCTGCAGTTCTGTTTGTCTGAGACAGTTTAGAACATCAAGTAGAGGCTGGAGAGAGGTAGGGCAAAGAAAAAATAGGCATCTGTTGGGGGATCCTTGTTTTGGGGTACCAAGCCATCCTGGAAAAAACAAGGCAGAATTTTCCCACAGAATTTCTCCTTCAATAGAACTTCGGGCAATTCCTGACTCTACCCCACTGGTCTGTGGAGACAAAGGTCTAATATTATTATAGGATTTAACATGTTAAAGTGAAGTCAGTGACTTTTCCAATCCATGTCTAAAAACAGTCCCCTCTTTAAGATACATGACAAATGGTAATCTAATCATGGCCTAAGAAACCCCAATTCAAGATTTCCAGTCATTCTTTAACTTATTCTCTGATTTTTCCATCTCCATTCTCCCTTTTCCCATAGATCTCCTTGTTGAATGAAATGCATTTCTTTATTCAATTTTGTGTCTTTGTGAGTGTTTTCTTTTTTACTTTGATCAGTTCAGATGAGAGTGAGGTTCAAGAGTCTGCAATTCCTCATGACCACTTACACTTTCTTTGTCTACATATCAACTTTCACATACTGATGAATATCTAGTCACTGGATTCAGATGGCTCCAGAGGAGAAGTGAGGCTGGTGACCTTGAACAGGCTCCCCTCATTCAAAACAAGTCAAGTCCAAGTCATGTCATCATTTCTCTGATGGCATGGTCTTCTTCGGCAATGAAGGACGAACACAACAACAACTTTCACATCCTGATTTTTTCAGAAAATTTTTCATTTATTTACTTTCCCTCCTCCACCCACTCAAAGTATTCCTTTTCCATTCTCTTTCCATTCTTTCCTTGAGATCACCAAGAAAAAGAAGACCTTTTTCTAGTCTTTTCTTTTATGAGACTCCTTCCAAGTGCTATATTTAGATTTCTAAGGGACACATATACCATCTCTGCATAATGGAATTTTTCGTTTTTGCTTACCTTTTGATATTTCTCTTGACTCCTGAGTTTAAACTTAAGGTTTTGTATATAGGTTTCATCTGTTCCTCAGGACTTCTTGAAAGTTCCCTATTTCATTAAAAGTCTATTTTTCACCTGCAGAATTATATTCTTTTTTGCAGTATTGAGCTAAGTGATGCAGTGGATGGAGCACGAGTGCAGGAGTCAGGAGACCCTCACTAGCTGTGTGACCTTGGGCAAGTCACTTAACTCCAATTGCCTCATCCTGGGTCATCTCCAATCATCCTGAGGAATATCACTGGATTCAGGTGGCTCTGGAGGAGAAATGAGGCTGGTGACCTGCACAACCCTCCCTCACTCAAAATAAAGTCAAGTGCAAGTCATGTTCTTATTTCTCTGATGGCCTGATCTTCAGCAACAAAGGACGAACAGAAATAGAGAGAATAGTTAGGATTATAAGCCTTTACCATTAGCCTTCTGAAGTGTCTTATTACAACTTCCTGCTGCTAAATAAGGTGTGATCCCGATTGTGGCTCCTCACTACTTAAACGTTTTTTTTTTTTTAATGCAGTGTTCTTCTCTTCCCACTCCCCACTTCTTTTGACTGGGAAACTTTGCATTTTGGCCATAATGTTCCCAGAATTTTTCATTTGAAGTTTCTCTCATGAGGGAACAAGTACATTTTTTCTACTTCCACTTTGTTCTAAGTTCTGGTCCTAGAGAATGCAGCAATTTCCTCTCAGAATTTCTTTGTATGCTTTTTAATGCATATTTTGTTAAATATTTCCCAATTGCCTGGAAAAATATTTTCAGCCTTGTCCCGAGCAGTGAGGGGCATTCTTGCTTTGAATTTTTCAGCTACTACTACTGTCAGAGGATGCCAATGTGCTTTTTCTCAGTCTCTCTTCCCAAGCCTCTATTTCAGATTGAATGGTCACCATGCCTTCTTGATTTATGTTATTTTCTCAGTCTGGAGAAATACTTTTATTCCATCATTCTCATCTGTCCCTAAAAAAATCATCATTTGTCAATAAAGATGCAATAGAAGATGAAATAGAAAAACAAAACACCCTGATACTTGTTGTTGGTCTGGTTCTATGCTGGTTAATTACTTGGTTTTGCATAAAATGACTACGGTCATGAGTACAATGAGTAGAGACAGTTTCATTTTTTTGTATTCTTAACACCGAATCCGGAGTGGAAAGTGATTTTACTCTCTCTGTTCAATAAACATCCACTAGCGTTTATTGAAGTTTTACACAGAAAAACAATCAAGACATAATTACATTTCCTTCCTTCTTTTTGAGAAGTGGGTGACTATGAATGTGGAATAATGTATACTATGTTGGACTTGGTTAATACAATGACTGATTGTGCTGAAGTAATTTTCTCTTTCAGTTACTGATTTTAAAAAGATGAACTCTGAGTTGGGGGGGGACATGATATTTAACATTAAAAATGATGTAAAGAAAAACTGTTGATAATTATTAAAACAATGAATAAATTAATCAATTTATGGTTGAATCAATATATAAATGAACAAATAAATGCATTTATCGATATATAAATAAAAAAGTCTTTTACATTAAATTAAGTGGTTCAGTCCACCATTAAGCCCGTCCATGTGGGTCAGACAGATTCTTCTACATCCTAAAGAAAAAGACAGAAATGAAGGATGATTTGGAGTCCAGTAAGGAAAAGGAGAAGACGTAAGTGTCTCCCTAGTCATCTGCAAGAGGTTAGTTTCACTGCTACAGTAAAATACCATGACTGGAGAAAACATTAAGCACCTAGAGTGTATTAATCACTTTACAAATGTTATCTCATTCGATCCTCGGAGGAACTCAATGAGGAAGGTGCTCTTATCCACCTCATTTTACAGTTGAAGAACCGGAGGCAGACAAACGTTAAGTGCCTTCCCCAGGATCTCACAGATACTAAGTGTTTGAGACTAGATTTGAAATCATTTCTTTCTCTAGCTCAGCGCTCTCTGCACTGTCACACCACTCAACGGCCGTCCAGAGAAAGGGAATGGGGAACAGGAGGCTCTCTCTCCTGAAAAAAGGAAGACAGTAAATATCTGGAAAAGTCCCTAATGCACTTTCTTGTCTTTGTATCCCCAGGGCGTCTGAGAAGAGCTTCCTGAAACCAGGACCAACCACTATGGCTGTGACCTCCATAACTGAGCAGCTGGAATACATTAATGACAACCCAAGACAGAATTCTAAATGGGAGTTTAGTTTTTGGGGCACCGGGATAATTTTATTTAAGTGACTGGATGCGGATCCTCTCTATGATCCTGGTCCTGGTTGGACTGGTAGACAATAGCATGGTCCTGTGGCTCCTGAACTTCTGCACCCACAGGAATCCCTTCTCCATCTACGTCCTCAACTTGACCTGGGCCGACCTCCTCTTCCTTTGTTGCTACTTTTTGATGTTGATAGATAAACTGGTTATGCATATGTATTCTTCTTTCATGTACGTGTTATTGACCTACCTAGCAAACACTTTCTACAATGTGGGCCTGAGCCTCTCGGCTGTGATCAGCACTGAGCGCTGTCCAGTCTTGCTCTTCCCCAGCTGGTATCTACATGACCGCCCCAAGAACACGTCTGCCACTGTATGCACTGTCCTCTGGGCTCTTCTTGGACTGTTCTGGATAGCAGATATTGTCCTTTGTATTTCTGTGACAAGTCAGTTTTTCTGTGGTGCATTCTCCAGCATAAGGGCTGCATGGTTAGTCCACTTCACCCCAGTGATGTGCGGGTCCAGCCTGACTCTGCTGCTGAGGGTCCAGTGCAGTTCGCAGAGCCAGCAGTCCCCTAGGCTCTACCTCCTCATCCTACTCATGGTGCTCGTGTTCCTGTTCTGTAGCCTGCCCAGGGGAATCCAAGCCACAATAAGGAGATGTCCCTTACATTCCATGGGTTATTGGCTCTTTAGGTTCCTGGTCTGCCTG
Source organism: Potorous gilbertii (assembly GCA_028658325.1). Lineage (NCBI taxonomy): Eukaryota > Metazoa > Chordata > Mammalia > Diprotodontia > Potoroidae > Potorous > Potorous gilbertii. The sequence continues at coordinate 251,892,523 of CM053770.1, forward strand.
AAAAGCAGCGCATATCCTTTCATTTCCTTCATGCTGGGTAGTAGAAGGCATAGAAGAGGGAGGGAGCCCCTCGGTGTGATCCTGCAGAGAGCCCTGGCTGATGAGCAGGAGCTGGAGGGTGAGAGAAGAGATATCCGCCTCACCAACACCCAGGAGACATCATTCTAATGCTAAGAAGATGCTGGCCCACAGGAGGAAATGAACTCTCCTCCCCAGCTGCAGTCTGACTTTCACCTACCTAAGAGGGGAGTCAGGATTCCCCCATGTCTTCTGTGGGTGCCTAGCTTTTCAAATTTAAATAATGAAGGAGCATTTACAAAGTGCCTAATGTATACCAGGCACTACACTAAGAGTTTTAGATATATCATTTAATTCCCACAATATTCTTGGGAGGTAGGTTCTCTAATGGTTACCATTTTACAGGAGATGAAACTGAGGGAGGCAAAGATTCAGTGACTAGTCCTGGGTCCCAAAGCTAGTAAGTGACTCAGCCTGGATTTGAACTCAACTATTCCTGACTTCTGGCTTAATGCTGTGTACATTCTAGAGCCCCTAGATGGCTGGAGACTTCTGGATTTAGTTCACCTGGGGATGTTCAGGGCTTCGTGTGTCAAAATCCCAGAGGAGGTGACATTCCTACAGATGGTGATTGTCCCTGCTGTGGAAAGTAGAGGAAAGATACCTATATACCTGCCCTGTCTTTGTCAAGGTGAACATTGTACGCAGCAACAGCAGTATTATAAATTGATCAACTATAATTGACTTCAATCTTCTCAGGCATGCAATGATCCAAGATAAGTCTAAAAGACTTCTGTAGGAAAATGAAATCCACATCCATAGAAAGAATCGATGGAGTGTGAATACATATTGATGCATGTTATTTTCACTTCATTTTTTCATGTTTTCTCTTTTATTCTGCTTCTTCTTTCACAACATGACTTATATAGAAATGTTTTACATGATTGCACATGGATAACCTATATCACATTGTCTAATGTTTCAAGGAGAGGGGGAGGTGGAAGAAATTTTGGAATTCAAAATTTTATGTAAAAGTGAATGCAAATAATTGCATTTACACATAATTGAAATAATAAAATAATATTTTTTTTAAATTAATTAAAATAGGATAAAAATGATTCTACACCTCCTGTTTTCTGATGGGCCTCATTCAAGGTTTCAAGATCTCTCTGTCTGCTTCTGTCTCTGTGTCTCTGTTTCTTTCTCCTCCTTTTCTTCATGTTCCCTCCCTCTTCCTTTTGTATGCAAACTCCATTCTTAATCAGAAGCAAATGACTTGAACTTCTGGGAGCCAGAATGGCAAAGTGATCAGTAAGTGCTCTCTCCTCCCCACTTGATGACCGTGAAAGAACCATAAAATATTTCCCCAGAAAAATCCTGGATCAGCGGAAACAGCAGAGGGGGCAAATAGTCTCATAACACCTGAAGTCAGGAAAATAACTAAAGGGGATTCCTCCTACTGTGGCGGAGTCAAACCAGAAGGACAGAGGACCCAGGGCAGAGAATACTCGCAGTAGGACCCAGGAAAGCCGCAGTGCCAAGAGAGGAGCCTCAAGAGGGGTGGGAACCCGCACTAGCAGCTAGGCGTGCCTCAGCACTCCAGGGGAAATGGCAAGACAATAGGGCAGCTGGGATCACCATCCCCTGAGCTTGCCTTTGCCTCACTTCAGCTGAGGAGATCTCCCAAGACCAGACCACTCCTCCTCCCACACTTAACAAGCTAACCCCAAGGCTGATTGGGAAAACACAAAATGAAAACCTGCTCTTAGCTTTTTTGCACGTCAGCTAAACACAAAGCTTCGTGGCTTCTAACTGAAAGAACTAGAAGTCACAACACACAATCAACATCATGAATAATAAAAAAGCAAAATAAGCACGAAAAAGCATCGAACCTTTCTATGGAGATAAGGACCAAAACACAAATAACAAAGACGTCAGTGATGAGATTGTACTTCCATCTGAAACTTCAGAAGGGACTATGAACTGCTCGCATATACAAATAGCTTTCCCAGAACAGCTGAAGAAGGAAATAGAAGAAAAACTGGCCAATGATTTTAAAAGCTTAAAAAAAGAATTCACTGATGAGAACATCTCTTTGAAAAGGAAAATTGAACAAATGGAAAAGGAAGTACAAAAATTAACTGGAGAAAATAACTCCTTAAAAGGAAAAAATGGACAGATTGAATAAGAGATGCAAAAGTTAACTGAAGAAAACAATTTGATAAATATTAGAATTGGGCAAGTAGAAACTAATGATTCAATGAGACAGCAAGAATCAGTCAAACAAAATCTAAAGAATGAAAAGATAGAAGAAAACGTAAAATATCTAATTGGAAAAACAACTGACCTGGAAAATAGATCCAGGAGAGAAAATTTAATAATTATTGGCCTGCCAGAAAGCCATGATGAAAAAAAGAGTCTGGACAATATCTTCCAAGGAATCATCAAGGAAAATTGCCCAAAAGTGCTAGATTCAAAGGGCAAAATAGTCATTGAAAGAATCCACCATTCACCTCCCAAAAGGGATCTCAAACTCAAAACCCCAAGAAATATCGTTGCCAAATTCTGGAACCATCAAGTGAAGGAGAAAATACTACAGGCAGCCAGAAAGAAACAATTCAAATATCAAGGAGTTACAGTCAGGATCACAGGACCTTGCAGCTTCTACACTAAAAGACAGAAGGAATTGGAATCCAATATTCCATAAGGCAAAGGAGTTGGGTCTACAATCAAGGATCAACTACCCAGCAAAGTTCAATATAACATTTCAGGCAAGGAGAAGGTCATTCAATAAAGTAAGGGATTTCCAGACCTTCCTGATAAAAACGCCAGAACTTAATAGACAATTCCATCTTCAAATGCAGGTCTCAAGAGAATCATAAAAAGGTAAACGGGGAGGAAAAAAACAAAAAAAAAACATTGTTACTCAATTGGGGCAAACGGTTTACCTCCCTATAAGGGAAAATGATAAATGTTAATCTTGAGAATTGTGCCCTCCATTATGAAATATAAAAGGGATATACATAGAGGGAACAGGTATAAAGTTAATGATGTAATGTTAAAAATATGACTTAAGTATGCGAAGGGATTGTAACAGGAGGTGTAAAAAGGAGGAAGCAGAAAATGGTAAATTACATCACAGGAAGAAGTACAAAATTATAGATCAGGGAAAGAGAGGAGAAAGATGAGCATTGTTTGAGAGATACTCTCATCTGATTTGTGTCAAGGAGAGAACAACAAATTTAAGTAGATGATCCTAACTAGCTCTATAGGTAGTAGGAGGGGAAAGGGGAAGAAAGGGGAGGGAAGCTAAAAGGGAGGGAAGAAGCAGTAAGGGTAAAGGGGAGTAAAAGGAAGGGGGTCTAAAAGAAGGAAGGGAAGGTTGCAGGAGGTGGTGGTGAAAAGTGAATACTATTGAGGAGGGAAAGGGAGATGGGAGAGCTAAAAGCACAAATACAGCATCTTATCACGAGAATAATACATCATGATCAGGTAGGATTCATACCAAGAATGCAGAGTTGGTTCAATATTAGGAAAACTATTAGCATAACTGATCATACCAACAACAAACCTAACAAAAACCACATGATTATCTCAATAGATGCAGAAAAAGCTTTGACAAAATACAACACCCATTCCTATTGAAAACACGGAGAACACAGGAATAAAGGAAACTTTCCATAAAATAATAAGCAGTATCTACCTAAAACTTTCAGTAAGCATTATATGCAATGGGGATAAGATAGATGCATTTCCAGTAAGATCAGGGGTGAAACAAGGATGTCCATTATCACCACTATTATTCAATATGGTACAAGATATGTTAGCTGTAGCAATTAGACAAGATAAAGAAACTGAAGGAATAAGAACAAGCAAAGAAGGAACTAAGTTATCATTCTTTGAAGATGATATGATTATATACTTAGAGAATCCCAAAAACTCAAGTAAAAAAATTGCTTGAAATAATAAATAACTTTGGCCAAGTTGCAGGCTACAAAATAAACCCGCACAAATCTTCTGATTCCTATATATTAGCAACAAAGTCCAACAGCAAGAGACAGAAAGAGAAATCCCATTTAAAGTTAGGGTAGACACTATAAAATACTTGGGAGTTTACCTGCCAAAAAAAAAACCCAGGGACTATATGAACACAATCATAAGACACTTTTTGCACAAATAAAGTCAGATTTAAGTAAGTGGAAAAACATCAGTTGCTCATGGATAGGCCGAGCTAATATAACAAAAAAGACAATTCTACCTAAATTAATTTACTTATTTAATGCCATACCAATTAAACTATGAGACAATTATTTTCTAGAGCTGGATAAAATAATATCAAAATTCATCTAGAAGAACAAAAGGTCCAGAATGTCAAAGGAACTAGAAAAGAAATGCTAGGGAAAGTGGCCTAACTATACCAGGTCTCAAAATGTACTTATAAAGCAGCAATTATCAAAACCACTTGGTGCTGGCTAAGAAGCAGAAGGGTAGACAAGTGAAATATGCTAGGTACTCATGACACAGTACGCAAGGAGTATAGCAACCTCCTGTTTGATAAACCCCAGCTTCTGGGATAAAAACTCACTGTTCGACAAAAATTGTTGGGAAAACTAGATAACAGTGTGGCGGAAACTAGGCATAGACTCATGCCTGACACCATACACAAGAATAAATTCCAAATGGGTACACGATCTAGGTATAAAGATTGATACCACGGAAAACTGGAGGAGAAAGGAAAAGTGTATTTATCAGGTGTATGGGTAAGGAAAGAATTTTTTACTAAAGAAGAGATAGAAAGCATTATGAAATGCAAGATGGATAATTTTGATTCCATTAAACGGAAAAGTTTTTGCACCACCAAATCCAAAACAACCAAAATTTGGAGGGATGTATTAAATTGGGAAAGAATTTTTACAGTTAATCTCACGGATAAAGGCCTCATTTCTAGAATATATAGAGAACTAACTCTATATAATGACTATAGAAGTCATTCCCCAGTTCATAAATGGTGAAAGGATATAAACAGGTAATTTTCAGAGGAAAGAATTAAAGATATCTATAATCATATGAAAAAAAACTTTAAATCGGGGGTGGAGCCAAGATGGCGGAGTAGAAAGACTCACATTTGCTAGCTCCGAACCCACAGCCCATAGATTTCCTGTAAAAAGAACTCCTGACAAATTCTGGAACTGTGGAAGCCGCGCAGCAACACAGTGAAGGAGATTTCCGTTGCAGAGAGCCCTGAAAAACCGACCACAAAGGTACCCTGGACGGGAGCGGAGCCCTGCCCTGCGGAGCCCTCCCATCCCCCTGCCCCGGCCACGAGGTACTGAGAGGAGCGAGCAGAGCCCAGCAGGCGTCAGGGACCTGAATCTCCGGCAGCTGTGAAGGTCCCTCCACCCACAGACGCACAGGTCAGTGAGAGAGACGGGCTCAGAGGGGAGCGGGGTATCTCCGGGACTCGGACCCCCTCGGGAGGTGGTGGCCCGGGCAGAGGCAGCTTGGCCAGAGGCTTCCAGAGCAGAGCAGGCAGGAGCTCGACCCCAGCTCCTTTACAAAAGGTCTCTGCATAAACCCCCTGAGGGAACTGAGCCTGGGGGGCGGCCCTGCCCCAACCTGTGCACCAGCAGATAAGCTCCCATTGAAGAATGGAAGAGAATGTGAAATATCTCGTTGGAAAAGGAAAATAGATCCGGGAGAGACAATTTAAAAATTATGGGACTACCTGAAAGCCATGATCAAAAAAAGAGCCTAGACATCATCCTTCATGAAATTATCAAGGAAAATTGCCCTGATATTCTAGATCCAGAGGGCAAAATAAATATTCAAGGAGTCTATCGATCACCGCCTGAAAGAGATCCAAAGAGAGAAACTCCTAGGAACATTGTGGCCAAATTCCAGAGTTCCCAGGTCAAGGAGAAAATATTGCAAGCAGCTAGAAAGAAACAATTCCAGTACTGTGGAAATACAATCAG
>CM053770.1:251899015-251916412 GCA_028658325.1 Potorous gilbertii
AAAATGGAAGAGAATGTGAAATATCTCATTGAAAAAACAGCTGACCTGGAAAATAGATCCAGGAGAGACAATTTAAAAATTATGGGACTACCTGAAAGCCATGATCAAAAAAAGAGCCTAGACATCATCCTTCATGAAATCTATGTTGTCAATGAAGCCCTTGCACAGTGAAATCTATGTTCTCTCGGACTCATCAGGAGTCACTCAGTTGAAGCCTTCTTCCAGCTCCCAATTCTTAAGGCCCAGAGGTCCCATAGATCAGATTCTGCAGCTCCAAACCCCGATTCATCTACCAGATTTTCATCTCTCAAGTTCTCATACTTCAATTACTTAAAGAAGACCCTTGGAACTTTCAATGACTCATCTTTCATTTGAACAGCTGCAACTCCAAAATTTTCCACTGTCTAATCAATAGTCCTTGGGAAATCCTATGTCTCAAAATCACAATTTGATTTCTCATTGTTTTCACTTTTCCCTTCTTCATTCATGAAACGTTCCTGTGTAGGTGACCTTATCATAATCCTTTCCAGATCTGCAATATCCAGTGTGCCATAGTAACTTTGGAATCCTTAAAAATATTTTTATATATCTAATTCTTCAGTGTGTGAAAATTAAAGCATTATCTTGCCCTCTTTAGAACAAAGCCAATATAATATTCTCACACAAGTGAAGGTGAATTTTCCACCAAGTCAATTGTACATATATTTATATTTATATATCTGTCTGTATATGGATTTCAAGTTTAGAGCAGTGCTCATTTTTCTGTCCTTAATTTCCATGTCCTGTCTTAAAGTTGTGTCTTCACACTCATATGTTAGCTACCTTCTCTTTAAATTCAGAGATAATTCTTTTCCTTCTCCTTTGTGGTATCAAAAGTTCATCTATAAAAAGTGATGATTAATCCATCACCATGTATTAAGAGCCTTCTATGTGCAAGGCAATGTTCTTGGTATTTATTTGCTTTTAGAATTAATATAAATATATTCTTAAATAGAAATACACATTTTTTGCCCTTTTAATCATTGATATTTTCTGTATGAAAAGGAACTTAGAGTTTTTCAGTTTTTTACACAGTAAAAAGAGCTAACAGCTAACATTTACAAAGCATTTACTATATTCTGGGCTTTTACAATTATCTAAATTGATTCTTGCAACAAGTTTGGGTGGTAGCTTCTATTATTGTCCCATTTTCAGATGAGGAAACTGAGGAAACAGGTGAAGTAATTTGTGAGGTCACCAAGCTACTAAATGTCTGAGAATGGATCTGAACTCAACTCTTGCCTTATTTGAGACTGAGTGCTTTATTCCTTGCACTGCTTAGCCACCTCACCATCATGTCATCTTTCTCATTCATCTTTCATTCCATAGGCAAGAAGGGAGACAAATGTTCAGGGCAATGCTTTGCTAAATACAGAGTAATAATTTATACTGAGTTCATAAAATCTTTGTAAAATGAAGAGTTTGTCTTCCAATATATGAAGGGTTTTTAGGCAGACAGGCATCAAACTTGTGCTACTTGGACCTAGATGTGGAAGGAGGAGCAATGAGAGCAGTCTCTTGGGAAAGAGATGTGGGGAGAAGGGTGGAACCTCCTCAAAATTGGAAACATCCCTAGTGAACTGGGTTACCTCAGGAGGTCTTCCTTATGGGAGATATTTGAGTAGTGTGCCTCACTTCCTGTTATGTCTAACTGTGGCCAAGATTCTTGTTCAGGTTCAGATTGGGAGAGATGGACTCCTGGGTCCCTTGCCTTTCTCAGATTGTATGGCAGTCTAGCAATTTCCCATAACAGAAAAAAAATGAGTCTGGAATGCCTAGGAAAAAGTCAAGATGACCTTTTTTGGATCATTGCTTCCTTTTCCAGATAATACAAAGATACAACCATCAAACTCATCAACACTGAGAATCAGGAAACTAAATGAACAGACGAAAATAATGTTCAATTGAACTGAATTAAAATGCAATTGGGAAGAAGGTAATTGGGGAAGAAAAATATTCACATAATTGTTCAGGTAGAAAGAAATGTGGTAAGAATGTGTCTCCCAAGAGGTCTTTTGTGTGACTATATAGAAGATAGCTTGTCTTAGAAGTAATGCAATCTCAGTAAACAGTAAAGATGAAAATCATTTTATATCTCAATTTGAGAAAATTGGAGCCATAGTTTCATAAAGGGCATCGAAAGTACCTAGTATAACCCATATATGTAAATACATATCTTCGAACACATTTTCAGCAAGTGGACAAGTGGGTTTCACTTGAAGGCAAGCAATGAGAGGGAATCCACCATGTTCAATAGCAGGCTTCCCACTACAGCAGAGACATTGTTGGCAAATGTTTCTTGACAATACAGCACAATCTTGATAAATTTCTGTCATTCCTCTTGTTCTGCAAGATTAATCCTTCTTCCAAGTGGAAGCCATTTAAATACTGGAGCACAGACTTTTACATTACAGGGGAAGTAAGCTTTAGAATGACAACGGAATCCCTATCAACAACCTTGAATGACACACATTTATTACTAGAAAAAGTGGATTGAGAATCATCCATCTTCCCTGAGGTCTTTTCCAGCTCCTCTTCTAGCACACAGTGACACTAGACTTGCTATTAATGATTGCCATCTCCCCTTCCATGTAATGAGGGAGGCCAAAGAGATGAATAGATGTAAAAGGTATTTCTTCACTATATGAAAGGTTTACTGAGTTCCCTGCTAACTCTGAGTCTTTATAATTCTAAGAAGAGTCAGAATGGTGAGAAAAAATCTACTTACTGAAATTAGTAATTTCTCTCCTTTCTGAGAGAAGAAGCAGACGTTAGTTTTGTCTACAAACCCTGAAATCTGTTCTCATATCTGTGCAATGCCTCCTCATTTCAGCTTATTCAGTAGAGCTGAGAGTAATTATTTCACCCATTCCCTTTCTAAATTAATCTATCTTTTTCAATGTAGGCACAGTTAGAGAGAAGGGACAGTTGAAATAGCAAACACAAAGAAACCAATGTAAAGGGTTAATGGAGTGGGGAAGGGATGATAAGCATTTATTGCTCTTTCAATGATCCCCTTACAATTGTTCAGACAAATCCTGAAAATACAGACCTTTGCCACTTAATACAACCTGCAAGGGTAGCCATGTAACCCATCTCTTCCCTTCTACACCACTTCCTTCAGGGGTGAGGGAACAGATGTGCCCTGAAAAGAAGGCAGTATCCCTGGGGTAACTGATCTGGTTTGATGTTCTGTTTTCTGGACTTGTGGCTGTCTTTGAGAACTTCTGATTGGAAACTCAGGTGAGAGCAAGTGGCATCAAGAGTTTTAAAATGTTCTTGTGGTTTCTAGTGTAGTAAGACTGTCCAATCAGAGCCTAGAATTACTGAAAATTGAATCCCTCATAGGAATTATCTCAGAATATCTTCATGAGTTTTTTCATGTCCCTCTCTTCTTCTGATGCAGCTTTTAGCCCATATGGCCACGCTTGATAAAATTTTAAGGTCCCCAGTGATATGCCATGCCACTCAGGCCTATCTAGTGATAAGGCTTTTTCCTTGAGTCTCCTACTTTCTCTGAGGTGGGTCAGATGAGGCAAAATCCTCCTGAGTGCCCAGAAGATGGCATGAAGCATGGGTCTCTCAAATGGGTCTCTGTTTCAGTAAAATGAGAAGATGACCCTCTGACCTGGGGCACCCATTTGTATCCACACCTGCTGCTTCATCATTTGCCTGTCACCCCAGAGCTTTGAGATAGATAAAAATTGATATATTGTGTGTATGATATCTTTTGACTTGTGCATAAATTGTATTCGAGTGAGACAGAGTTGCATGAGTCATTCACCTCAACCTCTCTTCCAGAGTAATTAGAATTTGAGGGCAAGAAAAAGACTGTTCATGGCTCAGGATATAATTGATGACTATAGCACCTTTCATACCTAACTAAGCTCTAAGCATTTGCATTAGCCACTGGCCAAAGGAAGAAAAGTTTGGCATAGTCGTCCCTTACCTCACTGATAGGTTTGACACCCCTTGATTACCTTCATTCTCCTTTAGAATATCTGTCAAAATGCCTTACTCAAGTGTGGCTGTTTTGAATTATGCAGCATTTTGGAGTCACAAGTGAGAGCTGGGTGAATCAAGTGAATATCGAAAGTAGAAAGCAACCTTAAAACAGGCCCAGTAGTCCTTATATCAGAAGTACTAGTATTCACCCCAAGCCTCTATCACTCCAGTGATAATAAAGTATGGGAAATGAACAAATGAGAAAAAAGAGTCTGAGTATAAATGGCTACAATAGTCACAAAGTAAAATCATAACATGAATTCACAGGAAGACAATGAAGTCAAAACAGTTACAACCAAAGCTTCAAAGATAAACATGAATTGGACACAAACACAAAAAGAATTCCTGGAAGAGGTAAAAAGTGGTGTGAAAAATTAAAGAAAAGAGGTAGTGGGAAAATAGTAGGAAAAAATTGAAAGCAACAGAAGAAATTATGAAAAGACAATTTTTCTTTGATTTAAAGAGTAACAGTAATCTTAGGGGTGATATCTTGACTCATGTGTGAATTAGATTCAAGTAAGCCTTAAAAACTGCACAAAGTCTTCAACTTCACTTTTTCTTCTTGAGTTACTGCAGTCCAATGGCAAGTTAGCAATCAGAATGAATGACAATGGCCTCAGAAGCAGTAGATGACTGATAACTGATGTCTGACCAAGCTTTTAGCACTCCATAGCACTTGCTTCATCTGTCTTCGTGGCCATTGAAACAAATTGTTCTGATTCATTCATTTCACTGGGGGGAACCTTCATATCCTTGGGATAAACATCCACCTACCTCACCAATGGATTTGAGGTCTGTTGGTAACTCTTGATTTTTTTTACTGGTCTACTAACATCGTTTTATTGAAGTTTGGCCACTGCACATGCTACAGTTTCTATGAACCACAGGTGAGACTTGGGGGAAGATGAAAAAAAAAGGTAAATGAGCAGCCTTGAAAAGGGCACAGCAAGCCATCCCAACAGAGGTGCGAGTCCTCCAAGAACAGTACATACACTTCAAGAAAATTAACAACTTAGTAAAAGAGGCATCAAAATACTGAAGAAAATGACACTTTAAGGAAAGAATAACACCTTGAGAGACAACTCACCTGGAAAACAGATCAGAAACAATTCATTTAAGAAATACTTGTTTACCTGAAAATAATGATAAAAAAAACACCTAGACATATCAAGAATTATCAAGATAAACTTGCCCAAATCCAGAACCAAATAGTAAAATAAAAATGTAAAAAAATTTGCTATAACTTAAATCTAACTCAAGCATGAGTCAAAACATTGCCCCATGATGTCATTAGTCCTTTTCCAAACAATGTGCAATTATCTTTTCATAATTTTCTTCTGTTGCTTCTATTTCTTTACCTTCAAGAAATAGAAAAATGAAAATTCCCAGTAACATCATATTCTGGAGCTCTCAGGTCAAAGAGAAAATACTTTAAGCATCCAGACAGAAGCAATTCAAATATCATGGAGCCACAGGCAAGATCTCACAAGATTTAGCAGCTGCTATATCAAAGGAACTTAAGACTTAGAATATGATATTCTGGAATGCCTAAGAGCTGACTTCATAATGAAGAATAACTTACCCAGCAAAACTGAGTATGATACTTCAAGTAAAAAAAATCATATTTAATTAAATAGAAGTGTTTCAAGCAATTCTATTTCTTTAAATATCATAGAGGGTTTGGGGGAGGGGTAAAAAATGACATGTCAAGAAGTGCCCAGTAGAGAATAAAAGAAAACTCACAAGGAAGCAAAGATGGTCATTTCTCAATTTCTTCTCATTTATCATATAGGTGTTTTTGGAATGAATATTTATTATTACATATTTTGAAACCTCTCATGTTCTACTATGCACATGACATACTTTGTTTCCTTTCTTACTTTGTATTCAAGTTCCAATATTCAAATTTAAGATTTTTTTGTTTCTTTTCTCTATTTACTATTCCTTTTCTGGTCATTGAGTTTAAAATGAAATTACAAATGTAAGAATTTAAAAAAAAATAAAAGAAGCAGAACTATGGAGCATGAAGGAAGATTGATTTTAAACCACTACTTGACATTTGCAAGGATCCCTCATATAATAAAGACCCCAGGTCCCCTTTATGAAACATTCACTTTCATGGTTTATTGCTATCCCCACACCCCAAATCCCAAGCAGAACCTGTTTCTATTGTCAAGCCCATGCAAGTATTTGCGATAATAAAGTCTCAAAATATAGAAAAGTTATATGAAGAGAGGGACATAATAAAGGTTCACATTCCAAAACAAAAAAAGACCAGAACGGAATAGAACTTTGACTCTTTAAATACAAGACTGAAGTGATGCATAAAAAAGTGAACATGAAAGAGGAAATCATAATGATACAGTAAGGTTGAAATGTTTACCTTTCTGCATGTGAAGATGACACACGTATCATCTAAGAACTTTATGATTATGTGGACAATTAGAAGTATTCTACATTTTAAAAGGGTGTAGCTGTAAATCAATTATTTTGAGATATTTTTAAAAATGTATAGTCAAAAAGATAAATGTCCTGGGAAAATGGAAAAGAGAGAGTAAGAATGTTGAAAATTATCTTACATAAAAGAGGTATGGAAGAAAGAGCATTTACCTTGCAGTGTCTTTATTCTTTATCAGTCTCCCAACAATAATGCAGGTTAGAAATTTCAGTTTTTTTCTTTGACCAGGAACAATCAATCCCATCAATTTAGTGCAATCCTGTCCTGTCTGCACATACTTCAGTCTCAGTGCATTAGTTATCTTGAATTGTGTGAGGGACCCTGGTATAGTGGATAGATGCCTGCACTTAACATCAGGAAAATCTGGGTTCAAATTCTGCCTCTTACTGTGTGATGCTGGACAATACATGTAGCTTTTTCCCACCTCTATGAGTTTCACCATGTCTCAGATGGTGAAAATAAGAGCACCTAAAATCTAGGTGAAATGAGAGTACTGTCCATTCCTAACTCAACTCCAGCACAAGTTGGAGGCTTCCTGATGTGTGTGATAGAGGGAGGACCTTTATATGTCCCCTTCAGAGCATGTAACTACTTAATGAAGTTTGTTCATTGAATGGGTGAATCTCACTCAAAATGAGAATCTGATAAAAATTTCATCTAAAATGGCCAAGGTTCCACTTTGCATTCTGGGCCATCTCCAGTTGTCCTGATGAACATCAAGTCACTGGACTCAGATGTCTCCGGAAGAGAAAGAGAGTGACCTGGAACACCCCTCCCACACTCAAATCAAAGTCAACTGCAAGTTATGTCATCATCCTGATGTCATGGTCCTCTTCAAGAACGAAGGACAAACACAACAACCACAAAAATCCGTCTCCTTCAGAGCATGGGCAAGGATTCCTTGATCAAACCCTTTTGCCAAGTTCAATAATGAAAGTACCTTTTTGTTGGCTTCTGAATGAGAATGGATTGGGCATATAGAAGGCAGGGGAATGGAGTGAGGAAGAAAGGGAGAGAGAGAGAGACCTTGAAAGTAGAAGAGGGTCATCAGAAAACAGGAACGGGGGAATCATTTTTATTCTCCTTTTAATTATTTTTTTTTCTTTTGAATATTATTTTATTCTTTCAATTATGTGTGAAGGCAATTCTTAACCTTCACGTCTATATAAAATTTTGAGTTTCAAATTTTCTCCCAACTTCCCCACCCCTAAAACATTAATTTTATATAGGTTATCCATGTGCGATCATATTCTGTAATAGACATGTTGTGAAAGAAGAAAGAGAATAAAATTAAAAAATAAAGTGAAAATAGTATGTTTCAATATGCATTCAGATTCCATTAGTTCTTTCTATCGATGTGGATAACAGTTTCCAACAGAAGTCTTTTGGATTTGTCTTGGATAGCTGCATTGCTGAGAAGCTTGAAGTCAATCATAGTTGATTATCTTATAATACTGCTGTTACCGTGTACAGTGTCCATTTAGTTCTGCTCACTGCATGTTTCATAAGTTGCGGCAAGTCTTTCAAAGTCTTTCTGAAATCTGATTGCTCATTGTTTCTTATAGTATAATCATATTTCATTATATTCATACACCACAGCCTTTCCAGCCATTCCCCAATTGATGGGGTTCCTTCCATTTCTAATTCTTGAGCTATAAATATTTTTGTACATGTGAATCCTTTTCTCTTTTTAAAGATCTCTTTGGCATATAGATCTAGTAGTGGTATTGCTAGATCAAAGGGTATGTATAGTTTGACTGCCATCCGACCTGAACCAGAGTATCAGTACTGTCATGAGCTCTACGACCTGATAATGATTAATGACCACATCTTCACAATACAAATAGAATGCTTAAGTATAGAAATCTTTTAGTTTTTCATAGATACATAAGAGTGCATTCTACCTGACATGCCCTAAGATCAGAAGAGTATTTGGACAGGAGGGCATGGACTTCTCATGTTCTTGGAGAGGGGATGAGAGGGAGAGAAAGTGAAAAAGGTTACAGAGCCAGGTCTCTATACAAGATAAATAAAGTCACAGTCTCAGCCATAGGTACTCTCACATATCCCAGGAGAAGGCCATGATTTTTTAATTTTCCTGGACTTGGGAGTTAGGGTGAAGAAGAATTTATCAAAGGTCAACTATGTGCCAAGTACTGTGTTAATTATTTTACAGATATTATTCTTATTTGAATCTTTGCCAGAACAAGGTTTCGAGTCTGGTACCAGTGAAGGAACAAGATTTCTACCTCTGAACAGCACTGAATCAAACAGGTTCTTGAACTATATGATTCTGTGATTAAAATGTCCCCTTAATCAGTGCCCTAATGAGGCACATGTGGGGAAGGCAATCAATATTCCAGTGGCGAAATATTGGGAAGTATTAGGTGCTAGCTGGATGGTGTGGAGTGTTGGGGCTGGAGTAAAAAAGCCCTCAGAACTGACTTCAAACATTTAATAGCTGTGTCACCCTGGGCAAGCCACTTAAACTCTACTTAACTCAGTTTCTTCAATTATAAAATGGAGATAAATAACAGCACTGACCTTGCAAGGTTATTGTGAAGATCTAATGTTGTCATAACTGTAAGGTCCTGAGCACAGTGCCTGGCTCATTGTGAACACTATATAAACACATTCCCTTCTTTGTTTCCAACTTTGGAGAAAGGTCTCATATCCTTTAGATTTCCAGTGCTGGGGGCTACGTTATATCTAGCAACTAATTTAGCACATGCCAATCAACTCACCAAGTATGGGAAGAGCTGGGGGGACAGCCAATCAGAATTAGTGATTAAGATAGCATTACCAAAGATAGTTGGGTGCCATGGACACTCCGTGACACTCCTTGTCTTGGTGACCATTTAATACTTACAATCACACCAACTACATAGGAAATGACAAGAGGAGTTGAGGATGCCCTGTTTTCATTTTATACCTGAACTAGGTAAAAGATGGGACCTAAAAAATCCTGAGGAGAGTGAGGTGTTTCTGAAAGATTCAAAAGGAGGCTGGGTTATCAGTCACTGTCTGTACATTTCAGAGCTTATTTGGTTCAGTGTGTGTGTGTCTGTGCCGGTGTATGTCTATGTATGTGTGTCTGTGTGTCTATGTGAGTGTCTGTGTGTGTGTTGATTATGCACATTATGTGACAGGGGTACATGTGATATATATGTGTCTGTTATACAGTGTGTCACTTTCCCATGCCTATGCCTCAGTGGTTTGCCCCCTGTCAAAGAATACATCTAAGATAACTTATCCCACACAGGGACCTCATCAAGAATTGATTCATATAGTGTGAGAGACTGGAATAGAGGGAGTCACAGAAAAAGAGAAACACAGGGACTCAGAGAGACTGAGGTCTGGAGAAATGAATGTAAATGAGAGTATGCTGAGCCTCAGTCTTGAACTTTAAAGGCAGAGAAATATTTAGCTCAATTCCTGTGATGCCAGTGCAGGGAGGGAAAGGAAAGGAGTGGGAAAAAGAGGGAGGGGCATTGCTGAGCTGCAGTCTCTACTGTTGTGGACAGGTGGAGGGAAAGAGGGGAAGGAGACCTGAGGAAACCATGTCTATCAAGCCTGAGAGAAGAAAACAAGGTGGGGATGGGGAAGATTTATGGATCATAGAACCTTGAGGAATCTGACTCCTGTGCTTCCAGTTACAGAGATGGACAAAGACAAGTCAGGGAGATGTTTTGTATGGTGTCCTTCCTCTACTCTCCAGAACAGTCACCATCTATTGGAGTGGCCCTCTTCGAGGCTGTTAACACATGAGGCCCTAGATCTCCCTCCCCAAGTGCATTAAATTCTAAAACCTCCAGCCACCTGGGGGCTCAGGAGTGCACAGAACATTGAGTCTCGAGTCAGGAATAGCTGAGCTTAAATCCAGTCTGAGTCACTTGTCAGCTATGGGACACAGGGCTCCTCACAGAATTTTTGCCTGCCTCAGTTTCATCCCCCACAAAATGGGGACCATTAGAGCACCTATCTCTTAAGAATATTGTGGGAGTTAAATCAGATATATGTAAAGTTGTTAGCGTAGTGCCTGGCATATATTAGGCACTTCATAAATGCTCTTTCATTACTTAAAGTTCAAACTCTAGGCACCAGCAGAAGAAATGAGAGAACTCCTGGCTCCCCTCCCAGGTAAGTGGGATTTGGACTGCATCCGAGGCGGAGCTCATTTCATGGCCTCCTGTGCCCGAAGATCTTCTTAGCACTAGAATGACGTCTCCCGGGTGTTGGTAAGGTGGCAGTCCCTTGTCTCACCCTCCATCTCCTACTGGTCAGCCAGGGCTCTCTGGAGGTCCACACTGAGAGGTTCCCTCCCTCGTCTGTATCTTCTACTGCCCAGAAGGAATTAAATGAAAGTGTGCGCTGCTTTTCATGCAGAACAGGACTCCAAGGAGCGAATAGGGCACGGAATATAAGGGAAACTCAATATTGCCTCTCGAATTGGCCTGGGCAGGCCACAGAGTAAGAACACTAGGACCATGAGCAGAACGAGGAGGTAGAACCTGGGGGGCTGCCGGCATTGGGAGCTGCACCGGACCTTCAGTAGCAGAGTCTGGATGGACCTGCACATCACCGGGGTGAAGTGGACTAATCGCAGGACCGGTATTCTGTACAATGTGCCACAGAAAATCCGACTACTGACAAAAATACAAAGGAAAATCTCTGCTCCCCAGAATAGCCCAGGAAGAGCCCAGAGGACAGCTCACACAGCTGTAGACGTGTTCTTGGGGTGGTCATGTAGGTACCAACTGGGGAAGATCACGGCTAGACAGCACTCAGTGCTGATCACAGTCAGGAAGGCTCAAGCCCATCATCCAGATCGCGTTTGCGAGGCGGATCAATACCACGCCCATGAAAGAATGATACCAATATGCAATCAATTCTTATACGAAGATCAGAAAGGAGCAACAAAGGAAGAGGAGGTCGGCCCAGGTCAAATTGAGGATGTAGATGGAGAAGGAATTCCTCTGGGTGCAGAAGTTTAGGACCCACAGGATCATGCTGTTTCCCACCTGCCCAATCAGGAACATGATCAGAGAGGGGATCTTCACCCAGTCAAGTAATAAAATTTCTCCTGGTGCCCCCAAAGCTAAAGTCCCTCTTGCACTTCTCTCTGTTGCCTTGCCATAAACATATTCCAACTGCCCAGGTGTGGGGGACACAGACTTGGTGGTTTGTCCCAGTCCAAGAAGCCCGACTTCTCTCAGATGCCTGGGGACACGAAGATAAGGAAGTGCATCAGGGGCTTTTCCAGAAATTTACTACCTTCCACTTTCTCAGGAGTGAGAGCATCCTCTTCCCGACTCCCTCTTTCTAGGGTGCCGCTAGGTGGCGCCGAGTGTACAGAATGCTGGGCTACAGGAAGAAATTATTTCAAAGGTGACTTCAGACACTTCTTCTCTGTGTAGTCGTGGACAGTTCACTTAGCATCTGTCTACCTCTACTTCTCCAACTGTAAAATGGGACTAATAAGAGCACCGACTTCACAAGGTTCTTCCAAGGAACAAATGAGATATTTTTAAAGTGATTAACACAAAGTAGGTGCTTAATGTTTTCTCCTGTCATGGTGTTTTAGTGTAGCATACAAATAAGCCTCTTGCAGATGACTAGGGCGACACTTGCCTCTCCTCTTTTTCCTGACCAGACTCCAATACAGCTTTTATTTCTGTCTTCTATTTCTTTAGACTGTAGAAGAAACCACAAAGTCTTAACTGCCTTCTATGACTCGTGGACAGGCTTAAAGGTTGGCTGAACCACGTAATTCAGTGAAACAGACTTTTTATTTAATTTATGTATGGACACATGCATTTATTTCTTCATTTGCTTATTAATTCAGTCATAAATAAATGCATTTATTCATAGTATTAACTATTTATCAACAGCTTTTCTTTTCTTTTCACATCATTTTTATTGTTTAATATGCCCCTTCCCAGAGTTCATCTTTTATAAAATCAATAAATAAAAGAGAAAGAGAAAAACACTTCAGCAGAACTAGTCATCATATTAACCAAGTCCAATAATGTACACATCATTCCATACTTGTAGTCACCTTCTTATGGAAAGGAGCGAAGTAAATGAAATTATCTCTTCGTTTTTTCTCTGTGTAAAACTTCAATAAACACTAGTGAGAGTAGGAAACAGAAAGCAAAATCATTTTCCACCACAGTCTTGGTATTGAGAATAGAAAGAAAATGAAATTGTCCCTACTTGAAGTAGGTGATAGTTTAATGTGGATGGGCAGAAAGGAGGATCCTGCAGCACCCAGTAGTCATTTTCTGCATAGACCCTTATAGAACCAGACCAGCTACAAGTATCATGCTGTTTTGTTTTCTATTGCATCTTCCATTGCATCTTGATTGACAAATGATGTGTTTTAGGGACAGATGAGCATGCGATAATGATGATATTTCTCCAGATTGAGAAGACAGAATAAATCAAGGAGACATGGTAACCATTCACACTTAATCAGAGGCTTGGAAGGAGAGCCTGGGGACAAGCACATTGGAATCCTCTGACAGTCAGGGAAGCTGAAAGAGTCAAAGCAAGACTGCCCCTCCCTGGTAGGGCCCTGTTTGAAAGTACTTTTTGCATATAATGGGGAAATATTTAAGAAATTATATATAAATATGCATTAAAAATTAGAAAAAGGAATCCTAAAAGGAAATTGTTGAATTCCCTTGGACCAGAAGTTAGAAAAAAGTGGAAGCAGAAAAAATGTACTGATCCCCTCAACAGAGAAATATCTAAATGAAAAATTATAGACAAAATGCAAAGTTTTCTAGTTAAAGTAGGGGGGATTACTGAAAAAAAAGAAAACTAAGAAAGAATTCAAGAGGAGTCACAATCAGGACTTTGTGTTCATTACAAAGTAATAAGATATGACAAAAAGCAAATAGTAAAGGCTTATTATAATAAAA
Organism: Potorous gilbertii; assembly: GCA_028658325.1. Classification (NCBI taxonomy): domain Eukaryota; kingdom Metazoa; phylum Chordata; class Mammalia; order Diprotodontia; family Potoroidae; genus Potorous; species Potorous gilbertii. The sequence goes on from CM053770.1 coordinate 251,912,444, forward strand.
AACTTACACTGCAAAAATGAATATCATCCTGCAGCTGAAAAAGAGATTTTAGTGAGAGGACTTCCAAGAAATCCTGATGAAAAGATCATAGCTATATAGAAACATTGAAGTTTAAATTCAGGAGTCAAGAGAAACATCAAAAGGTAAACAGAAAAACAATGATAAAAAAACCAAAGTGAGCTAATTGCATTCTATTATGCACAGATGGTAAAACTGTACCTTCTGAACCTGAATATCATCAGTGTACTTGGAAGAACTCTAATAAGAAAGAAGACTGAAAGAAGGTCTGTTTTTTCTTGGTGATCTCAAGGAAAGAATGGAAAGAGAAGGGAAAAAGAATACATTGTGTCGGAGGAGGAGGAAGAGGACATATATGGACAATTTTCTCAAAAAATCATAACCTGAAAGCTGATGTATAGACAAAGAATGTGTACGGGGTGGTGAGAAATGTCAGGCTCTTGAATCTCACTCTCATCTGAACTGATCAAAGTAGAACAGAACACATACACATGACAGACAATTGAGTCAGAAATATATTTTATTGAATAAGCAAATCTATGGGAAAAGGAAAAATGGAAATAGAAAATTAAAGTGTAGGTTGAGAAATGACTGGAAATGTTGAATTGGGGTTTCTTACGCCATGATTAGATGATCATTTGTCATGTATCCTAAAGGGGGCACTGTTTTTTAGATATGGATAGGAAAAGTCACTAGCTTCACTTCAATGAGAAATTCTATGCTAATGTTAGAACTTTGTCTCCACAGTCCAGCGAGGTAGTGGCAAGTTTGCTTAATGTACAATTTAAGGAGAACCTCTGTGGGAAAACTGTGCTTTTTTTTGAGGTCCAGGCAGGGTCCTGGACCTCAAAAAGAGGCTAATAACCACTGCCTATGTTTTCTCAGAAAAACAGATTTGTAGACATGAGACAGAGGGCTCAGAGTGACCATGAGTTTATTCCAAGTTCAGCCTCTTGAACACTCTTTAGATTTAAACAAAGGATTCAATTACCTCCTGGACGCAAGGCTACATTTTATAAGACCTCTTTAACCATAGCTTCATTGTCTGAATCTCTCCATTTTCTTGCCTCTTTACTCATTCTCCTGAACCAAACCAGCAGACCATATGTGAGACCCCTCTCAGAACCACGTGTGGAATAGATAGACAATGCCACAAAATACCTCCTATGTTCACTTTAAAGGACAGGAGAAGGATTTGAGTTAGTCTCTCTGAGAGTTCAGTATTTTGGAGCCCTGGTTTCCTACTCTACTCCTCTACACCCCAATTTGTAGCCTTTCTAGGTTGTTCTAGATCTTGTTTACTCTAGAATGTTATCTATCCTTATCTCTCCCCACTTTTGTCACTTGATTTTTCATGCGATCTATGCCTTTGTTTAAGTATTTGATAAAAATTATAAAATGCCCCTAGTGCCATATATTGGACATTTTTTCACTGAGTTGATGTTGATAGATTAAAAATTAACTTTTTACCTGACAATTCAATCAGTTTTGAAATCATCTAACAGTACTATCAATAACACTGCTATCATAAAGGGAGATGTTAAAAATAATTTGTTAAAATATAAGCAGTAATGACAATGAACAGATCTATATTCCAGTATGTGGCTCTGTTCAATTGCTGGAATCTAGATCTGCTCATTGTCATTATTTATAGGTGTGTCTCTTCAGGTTAGTTGCCTCAGGACTTCAGGTATCTGGGTGTGTTGCTGGAAAGGTGGCATAGAACATAGAAGTTGTCAAGGCAGGGGAAAGGAGAGTCCTATAGAGTGTTCTACAAATCAATCTGCCATCCCAGTAACCTTCGAGTTCAAAATGACCCTCCTACTGATCACCCATGTGTGGGTTGTGTCCCTCATTAAAATGTAAACTGTGTTGCTCAATGAGAATAGAGCTCACATCTAAACAGTTCAAGTGAACTTTGAGCCAGGCAAACACACCTAGCCCTCCTCACCAGAATTAGAAATCTGCTCCAAAGTTCCTTCTACTTTTCCTCCCCAAGACAGAGTGCAGCTGAGAGCAACAGACTTGGATAAAAAAACTGCCCTCCTCTTAATTCTAGATGACTGACTGAAGGTCTTACTCTGTGAAATCAATGTTCTCTCTGACCCATCAGGACTCACAAAATTGAATCCTTCTCCAATCTCCCAATTTCTAAGGCCCATAGCTCCCACAGGGCATATTTTCACTGCCCCAACCCTTGATTCTTCTACTAGCTTTTCATCTCCCAAGTTCTCATACTTCAACGACTTAAAGAACAGTCTTGAGACTTTCAGTGACTCATCTTTCTTTTAAACAGCTGCAACTACATAAATTTCTACTGTCTAATCAATAGTCCTGGGGAAATCCTTTGTCTCAAGACTGTGACCTGATTTCTCATTGTTTTCATTTTTAGATCAAAATCTTTTGCATATTTTCAGTCTCCAATGTGGTACAATAACATTGAGATCCTTAAAATATTTTTACATGTCAAATTCTCCAGTTTGTGATAAATAAAATATCTTCCCCTTTTTATAGCAAAGCAAAGATAATATTCCCACACAAGAGAAGGTTAATTTTTCTCAAGTTGTATATATATATATATATATATATATATATATATATATATATATATATATTTCAAATTTAGAATACTTCTAATTTGTCTCTCATAAACAGCCCATATCCTGTCTTAAAGTTGTGTCTCTTCACACTCACATGTTAGCAGTCTTTGAAAAAAAATCAGACAGTTTTTTTCCTTTTTTTCCTGAGGTATCAAAATGTTCATCCATAAAGAGTGCTGATTAATCCATCAACATGTATTAAGTGTCTTCTACGGGTTAGGCAGTGTTCTTGGTACTTATTTGCTTTTAGAATTAACATAAATATATTCTTAAACAGAAATGCACTTTTTTCCCCTTTTATCATTGAGATTTACTATACGGAAAGGAATTTAAGGGGTTTTTCAGCTTCATACACAATAAAAACAGCTAATAGCTAAAATCTACATAGAATTTACCATATACCAGACTTTTACAATTATCTGAATTGATGCTTGCAACAACCCTTGATAGTAGGTTCTATTGTTGCCCTATTTTATAGAAGAAGAAACTGAGGAAAATAGGTTAAGTGACTTGTGAGGTCACCAAGCTACTAAGTGTCTGAGACTGGATGTGGATTCAGCTTTTGATTTATTGCAGGTAGAGTGCTCCCTTCCTTGCACCATCCAGCTTCTTCACCATCATATCATCTTTCTCACACATTCTTTCTTTTCTATAAGCAAGATAAGATGCAAATTTTTAGGACAATGCTTTGCTAAGTGCAGAGAAATGATTTCTACTGAGCCCATAATATCTTTGTAGAAATGAAGAGTCAGGAGGGATGTGGTCTTCTAGTATATGAAGGACTTTTAGGTTGACAGGGATTAAATTTTTACTACTTGGATCTCGAGGTGGAAGAAAGAGCAATGGGACCAGCCTGCTGAGAGAGAGATGTGGAGAAGAGGGTGGAACCTCTTCAAAATTAGAACCACCCACACTGAACTGGGTTACCTGAGGAGGACTCCCTTATAGAAGATATTTGGGCAGTCTGCACCACTTCCTATTATGTCTGACTGTGGACAGGATTGTTTTTTAGGAACAGACTGAGAGAGATGGACTCCTGGGTCCCTGGTCTTTCTCAGACTTCATGCAAGTCTAGTAATTTTCCATAACAGAAACAGGAGTCTGGAATGACTATGAAAAATTTAAAACAGTTCTTTGGAATCATAGCTTTTTTTTTTTTCAGATGTTCACTAAATACAATACAACCACCAAACTCATCAACATTGAAAATCAGGAAACTATAAATGAAGAGAGGAAAATCAGGTTCAATCTATCTGAATTAAATGCTGAAGAAGGCAACTAGGGAAGAAAAATATTCAAATAATTGTCCAAGTAGAAAGAGATTTAGAAAGAATGTTGACCCCGAAAGTTC
>CM053770.1:251916912-251948628 GCA_028658325.1 Potorous gilbertii
CTATTTTCTTCAGTGAGCTTTTGCACCTCTTTTTCCACTTGGCTAATTCTGCTTTTGAAAGCATTCTTCTCCTCATTGGCTTTTTGAACCTCTTTTGCCAATTGAGTTAGTCTATTTTTCAAGGTGTTATTTTCTTCAGCATTTTTTGGGTCTCCTTTATTAAGGTATTGACCTGTTTTTCATGCTTTTATTGCATCTCTCTCATTTCTTTTCCCAGTTTTTCTCCCACCTGTCTAACTTGATTTTCAAAATCCTTTTTGAGCTCTTCCATGGCCTGAGCCCATTGGATATATATTTCAGATGTTTGCGATACAGAGGCCTTGACTCTTATGTCTTTACCTGATGGTAAGCATTGTTCTTCCTCCTCAGAGAGGAAGCTTGGGATCATTTGTTCCCCAAGAAAATAACCTTTTATGGTCTTAATTTTTTTACCTTTTATGGGCATTTTCCCAGCCAGTTACTTGACTTCTCAGAGTCCTCTCCACCCCTGGCCTAGGTCTACCCAACTAGTGCTTGGGGCCTGAGATTCAAATGCTGCTCCCCAGCCTCAGGGCTTTTGGTGGCTGGCCTGGCTGCTATTCAATGGGAGCTTATCTGCTGGTGCTCAGGTGGGGGTAGGGCCGCCTCCCAGGCTCAGTTCCCTCAGAGGGTCCATGCAGAGACCTTTTGTAATGGAGCTGCTGCTGAGCTCCTGCCTGCTCAGGGAGCCTCTGGCCACTGCTGCCTCTGGCTGCCTGCTGCCTCTTCCACTGCCGCTGCCTCCCGAGGGGGCTTGAGTCCCGGAGACACCCCACTCCCCTCTCAGCCTGTGTCTCTCACTGACCTGCGAGTCTGTGGGTGGAGGGATCTTCGCGGCCGCTGGAGATTCCATCCCTGAGGCCTGCTCGGATCTGCTCGCTCCTCTCAGTGCCACGGCCAGGGCAGGGGAGGGTTCTGCTCCCCTCTGGGCATGATGGACCTTTGGGGTTGGTTTTTCAGGGCTCTCTGGAATGGAAATCTCCTTCACTGTGTTGCTGTGAGGCTTCCACTGTTCCAAAATTTGTTGGGAGTTCTTTTTAGAGGAAATCCATGGGCTGTGGGTTCGGAGCTAGCAAATGTGTGTCTTTCTACTCCGCCATCTTGGCTCCGCCGGTCTATATACCCATATGTATGTGTGTACGTTATATATGTATTCAGGTATGCATATATAAACACATATTCTTTCATTTTCCTGTGTTTTTATGAATATATGTATCTGTATACACAAATGACACATATGTACATGCACATCTAACTTCTTTCTTGACACATATTCTCTTTTTACTAAATGCTTTTTGAATATCTTGAACTGAATGTCCTATAGAGTTCTAGGTTTATGCCTAGATTGTATTTGCCTCCCCACTAACCTTCAGGCTCAAACTACTCCTCCTGGTGATTACTTATATGTTGGTTCTCTTCCCCATTAAAATGTAAGTTTTGTCATGATGGAACTCATAACACTATCCAAGTGATCTCTAAGTCAGGCAGACACACAGAGTCGTCCTCACCAGAATTAGGAATCTGCTCCAAAGCCCCTCCTGCTTTTCTTCCTCAAGACAGAGGTGGCAGCCAAGAGCAATAGACTTGGATGAAAAACTACCCTTCTCTTTAATCCTAGGTGACTGACGGGCACTATCAGTCACTAAAACCCTTGCTCAATGAAATCTATGTTCTTTCTGACCAATCAGGAGTCACTCAGCTGAAGCCTCCTCCCAGCTCCCAATTTCTAAGGCCCAGAGCTCCCACAGAGCAGGTTTTCACTGTCCTATCCCCCAATTCTTCTAGCAGGTTTTCATGTCCCAAGTTTTCTTACTTCAGTGACTTAAAAGAGAGGCTCCTGAATTTCAGTGGCTGATCTTTCTTTTAAATGGTCACAATTCCACAGATTTCCCCCTTCCAATCAATAGTCCTTGGTAAATCCTGTATCTCAAAATCATTACCTGATTTCTCATTGTATTCACCTTTACCCTCTTTCATCATGAAATGTACCTGTGCAGATGACCTGAGTTACCATATTCCTTCACTGGTTTGTAGTCTCTGACGTCCTATAGTAATCCTGGTGTCCTTGAAATTATGTTAGTTTACATTCATAATTCTCCAGTGTGTGATAATTAAAATATTGTCTTCACATCTTTATAGCAAAGCTAAGACAATATTCTCATACAAATGAAGGTTTTATTTTCCCCCAAGTAATATAGTTACACACACACAATTTCCCCAAGTAATACATATGTATATATTTAATATTCAGAGTACTGCTCGTTTTTCTGTCATAAACTGCCCACATCCTGTCTTAAAACTGTGTGCCTTCACACTCATCTATCAACAATCTTTTTTTTAAAATTCAAAGATAGTTCTTTTTTTTCTCCTTTGAGTTATCAAAATATTCATTTGAAAAAAGTGCTAATTAATCAGTAAACATGTATTAAATACCTACAATAAGCTGGGGAGTGTTCTAAGTGCTTATGTGCTTTTAGAATGAATGCCAATATGTCCTTAAACAGAAATATACTTTTTTCTTTTCATTTTTGAAACTTTCCATATGAAAAGGAACATAGTATTTCAATCAATTTCATACATGATAAAAATAGCTTATAGCTAACATTTATATACCATTTACTATTTTCCAGGTACTGCACTAAGTGCTTTACAGTTATTAACTGGATTGATGCTTGCAGCAACTCTGGAGGGGAGTAAGTTCTGTTATTATCCCATTTTACAAATGAAGAAACAAAGGAAAGCAGTTTAAGTGACTTGTGAGGTCACCAAGCTACTAATTTCTGAGATTCGATTTGAACTCAGTTCTTGCCTTATTTCAGGTACAGTGTTTCATTCCCTATATCACCTAGCTGCCTCCCCACTGTGTTTTCTTTCTCATACATCTTTCTTTTCCATAGGCAAGATGGGAGAAAATGTTTAGGGAAGTGCTTTCTATATACAGCGAAATGATTTCTACTGAGTCCATGATATTTTTGTAGAAAAGGATTAGATTTGTGCTATTTGGACCTAGATATGGAACGAGGAGTAATGAAAGAGAGATGATGGGGAGAAGGGTAGAACCTCTTCAAAATTAGAACTACCCATAATGAACTGGGTTGCTTCAGATCTTCCTTACTGGAGATATTGAGGCAGTCTGTCTCTTCTTCCTGTTATGTCTGACTGTGGACAGGATTCTTGTTCAATCACAGATTGGGAGAGATGGACTCCTGCATCCCTAAGCTTTCTGAGTTTTCATGTGCCACTCTAGTAATTCTCCACAATGGAAATAGTGAGTCTGGAATAACTTGTCTTTGGTTAAGTCAAGATGACTCTTAGGAATCATTGCTTCCTTTTTCAGATGTTCACTAAATATAATGATACAACCACCAAGCTCATCAATATTGAGAATCAGGAAACTATAAATGAACCGAAGAAAATCAGGTTCAGTCTAAGAGAATTAAAATTATGAGGAAGGCAACTGGGGAAGAGAAATATTCAAACAATTGTTCAAGCAGAAAGAGATGTGGAAGGGATATTGATCTCAAAAGTTCTTTTAGGTGAATATATAGAAAAAAGCCTAACTCAGAAGTAATGCAATCTCACTAAACACTAAAAAAGAAAATCATTTTATGTTTCCATTTCAGAAAATTGGGAGCATAGTTTCAGGAAGGGCATCAAATCACTTACTATAACCCACACATAGAGACAAAACCCCTTGAACACATTTCCAGCAAGTGAACACATGGGTTTTGCTTGAAGGCAAACAGTGAAGGGGAATTCACTTTGTTCCAGAGTAGGCATCACACTGCATCAGAGACATTGTTGGCAAGTTTTTCCTTACAGTAAGCCACAATTTTACTTTTAGTAAATTCTAGTCATTCCTCTTTGTTCTACCTTCTGAGGTCAAGAAGAACAAGATTAATCCCTTTTCCAATTGATAGCCCTTTAAATACTGGAGTACATCCATTTTATACAACACAGAATTAAGCTTTAGAGTGACAATAGAATTCCTATCAAGAATCTTGAAGGACTCACAATAATTACTAGAGAGTTAAAATGTATTGAAAGTCATCAGTCTCCTCTGAGTTGCTTCCAACATCTGCTCTAGGAAACTGGAATACAAGACTTGCATTACTGATTATCCCCTCCCCCCATGAAATGAGGGAGACCAAAGGAACAACTGTAGGTTTTGTAAGATGTAAAAATGAATTTCTTCATTGTGTGAAAGTCCTTATTCCTGGAATAGGTAAAGAAGAGAAGAATCAGATACATATTTTGTCAACACACCCTGATATATCTGTGAAATGACCCCCTCAGTTCTGCTATTCAGAGCTGAGTAGAGCTGAGAGTAACTTTCACCCATTCCCCATCTCAACTAACTTGTCTTGTCCCACATAAGCACAGTTAGAGAGAAGGAAGGGACAACTGAAATAGAAAACAAAGAAACCAATGTAAAGAGATAAGGGAGTGAGGAAAGAAAGAAAAGAAGCCTTTATTCCCCTATCTATGATTCCTTTAATTGTTCCCACAAATCATGAGAGCCCAGACCTCTGTTACTCCCCATAATCCCCAAGAGTGACAATGTAAACCTATCCTTCCCCTCTATGCCATTTCCCTCAGGGAAGAAAGAACAGATGTGCCCTGAAGAGAAGGCATATCCCTTGGGTCACTGACCTGAATATGACCTGGTTTTCTTGACCTGAGGCTGTCTGTAAGAGCCTCTGATTAGAAATTCAGTTCAGAGCAAGTGGAATCAAAAGTTTAGAAAAGTTCTTGTGGTTTCTGGTGTAGTAGAACTGTCCAATCAGAACCCAGAACTATTGAAAAGTGACCCCCTTCAGGGGAATTATCTCAGCATCTCATTGTAACTTTACTCATGTCCCTCTTCCTCTGATGCCTTCTGATTTGACCACTTTCACCCCATATGGCCACACTTGATAACATTTTAAGGCCCCTGACCACATGCTACATAATCCTATCTAGTGATCAGGCTTTTTCCCTGAGCCCCCTGCTTTTTCTGAGAATATGACTTGAAAAGAAAACTATATCAAATGAGGCATGCCCACACTGAGTGCCTAGATGCTGGCAGGAGGCATGGGTCTCTCATATCCTTGAGACCCCCTTCATTTCTCAAACTTCATTATCTCAAATAGAGTTTGCTTTTGGACTCTCATCTGATTCCTTCTACCCTCATCCCATCAGACGCTCCTGGATAATAGAAATTCCCAGCTATCAGCCCATGCACAGTGTGTTGTTGTTGTTGTTGGTGTGTGTGTGTGTGTGTGTGTGTGTGTGTGTGTGTATGTCTATATGTGTACTGGTAGTCATGACTTTATGAGAATATGAATGAGGATCCTTCAGTGATAGAACTAACATATTTCAAGTGGTAATCTCACATCTTCCAAATTGGGGAAAGAAGAACAGATTCTAGGCCTTTCTAATTTCCCATGTGTGAGGAATGAGAGGAAATTCTTAAAAAAGATGGAAAATTGAGACTACTCTGATCACATCTGAAGCTTTGAAAGGAATGTGAAGCAGTGAAGTCACAGCTCTCTGTGAAGCAGTGAAACACAGCTGTGTTTACAACTGGGCAGTCCCTGTTTTTGTAGATTCACAGACAACTTGTGCCCCTGCATGGCATCTCCAACAGGAGTCAGGGAAATAATGGGCATTACCTGTATATTCCCCTCCTTTTGTCAGCCTTACCTAGAGTTTCGTTATGCTGAGTGATCAGGATTGCAGAAAGGTTCCCTCAGTTCTTTCTGGGGTACTTTCTGGCGCCAACCTATAGTCTCTGCTCTCCCAACTGAGATGACCAGGGGTTGATATCGATCCGAATACCTGGGTCTATATGAGCACAGAGAGAGTCAGAAGTGTTAAGCAAACCCTCCCTGGGGACTGGGATATTCCTTGGTACTAGCCTGGAATTCTCCACACTGCCAAGGTTTGAAGTCATGGGCCCAATCAAACCGCTCTTCTTGGGCATTTTCCTGGGGAAAATTTTGGCTTGTACTTTGAAAAGAAGCATAGAAACTGGGAATCTGGTGAAGCCTTTTAGAAAAGGTGGCTAAATTTTAGATAGTTTGGAGATTGTCAAGGAGAAGCTTTTCAAATGATTTAATCCTTTAAAGGATTAAACTCAAGATGTTTATAAGATGTTGATAAGTTTCCTCTTTAAATACTTGCAAAAGCCCAATCTGTATGTGGACAGACCTTACCAAAGGAATCCTGGCCAAGAAAAGGCCTCAAGAACCTTCCTCACCATAAAAAATGGGCTTGATCAAAGGCTGAGCTCATTGATGGAGTGCAAGTGGGAGCACGGAACCTTCCGAGAGAGGTGAATTGAGACCCTGGAAAAGATCCAGTGGCACTTGTCCCTTCTCTCCAGTACTGGAGAGTCCCAGACTTCACCCTATGTCCACCTGTTAAAAACTTCTGACATCAGTGAATGTTAACAGGATTTCACTGAGCCAGTCTCCAACCTGAGAATGCTGAACAAGCAAGAAATAAAGTGCCAGTAATTAGGTATTCACTTAATGAATTAGTTTCATTATGTGGAGCAGATTTGCAAATCGAAAATTCTTCCGATCAGAATCCTACCTTGCAGAAGTGCACAGATTTATAGATATAAATCACAAATGGGAAGGTAGTGGAGAGGGTGGATTACAAACAAGGCTTTAAGTGATTTTACATGACAATCCCACAAGTGAAAAACTGCAATTCTGAAGTCCTGTGGGAGCAATATTGTTCAAGTCTTTATGGGTGGTTGCTTGCTGGGTCACAGTTCTATGATGGGAAAAGGTTCTACAATTTTTGATTTGCATCACTTATAGTACACAGACACAAGAATGAGAGCATTGACATGGGTTGGATTCATCATTTCAAATTGCATCATCAGTCTGACTCACAAGCTGGAAAAGGCAATCTTAAAAAATTTATTCTATTAGTACATTCATCACACATTGATTATATTGATTATTATGAAAATCATAATTCTCTTCACAAATTCCATAGAGGATTCTTTGGGTACCAGGATGGTAGAGGGAGCTGTCTTTTCTGTGAGGGAGGCTGCAGCTAAGACTGGTCAGAATCCTAAGGAAGGGATACTTTTTATGGGCCCTTAGTCATTCCATGGAACCTTTTCATTGTGTCCTTCCCTCTCTCCTTTCCTCTCAATCTGTTAGCTCATCACTTTAGTATTTCAGAGATGATGAATGCCTTAGCTTCTTTCAGTCATGTATTGGTTCAGTGCTGAAAGACAAGGATGCTTTGAAGTGATGAAGCCATTGTCTCATTGATTAGGGAGGGGTTGGGGAGGAAGGCTAATACTCCCTAGACCTGTAAAAAGAGGAAATAGCTTCTATCCTAGACTGTTGATTTAAATCTCCTGTGTGACAAATGGCACATTTTGTCTGCAGATTTCCAATGGTGAAGGAGATGTGTTATTTGCTCTAGTCTTGCCAACATTCTGAAATAGAAAGTAGATTCATTCAGATACTTTTGCATCTGATTCCCTGGCAACCTTTTCTTCTTTTCTTTCCTGAGTAGGTGGTCAAACACAAACTTTCTAGGAAGGTCCAGAGTCCAAGGAGTGGACCTGGCTGGGGGCAAAGGAAATTTTCTTCATCAGCAAAGACAACTATTAGCCAGAGGAGTGATAGAGGTTTATCTTATTTTACCAGCAATCATGTCGCAAATGTTGTGGGGACAATTTAGAGACTTGGTGACAATTAAAAATGTCTAAATAGTAATCCTACAACTGCCATTGTCCTTGATCAGTCTCCTGACAACAATGGAGATCAGAAATCTCAATCTTTCTTTGGTTCCAGAACAACCCCATCAATTTAGTGCAAACCTAATTTGTCTAGACATGTCTCAGTCCTATTGGATTAATTTTCTTAGATTATGTGAGGGATCCTGGTATGGAGAATAGATGCCAGGACTTGAAGTCAGAAAAATCTAGCTTCAAATTCTGCTTCAAGCTAGCTGTGAAATGTGAGACAATTAATGTAGCTTTTGTGGAGTTTCCAAAAGTCTCAGATGAGGAAAATACAGTGGCACCTATGTTCTAGGTGGAATAAGTGAACTATCCAATCTCGAAACAGCTCAAGCAGAGGCTCAATATGGCTGCTTCCAGATGTGGGTGATGGAGGGAGAAGATTTATCTGCCCTCCTTCAGAGCATGGGTAGGGATTCCTTGAATGAAACCTCTTGTCTTCTGGATCAATGATGAAATTGACATTTTTGTTAACTTTTGAGTAAGAATGGAGTGTACCTACAAAAGACAGAGGGCAGAAGACAGAGGGAAGGAGGGAGATAAAAGAGAGAGAGAGAGAGCGAGAGAATGAGAATGAAGTCCATTAGAAAATAGGAATTGGGGAATTCTTTTTTTAATGCTCTTTATTTTTTTCTTTTAAATAGCATTTTATTTTTTCCAATTAAATGTAAAGGAAATTTTTGACATTTATTTTTATATGAAGTTTTATGTCTCCTTCCTTCACCCCTCCCTAAAACAATAAGCAATTTGATACAGGTTATATATGTGCAATCATGTAAAATATATTCCCACATTAATCATGTTCAAAAAGAATACACAGAAGAGAGAGAAAACAGTGAAAAAAATAAAGTGAAAATAGTATATTTTGATATGCATTTAGACTCCATCATTTCTTTCTCTGGATATGGACAGCATTTTCCATCAGGAATTCTTTTTTACATGTCTTAGGTCATTGCTTTGCTGAGAAGAGGGGAGTCAGTCAGAGCTGATCATCTTATAATGTTGCTATTACTATGTACAATATTCTCCTGGTTCTGCTCACTTCACTTAATATCACTTCATTTAAGTCTTTCCAGGTTTTTCTGGAATCTGCCTGCTCATCATTTTTTGTAAAGCAATACTATTTCATTACATTCATATGCCACAGTTTGTTCATCCATTCCCCAGTGGTTGGCATCTTTCCATTTCCAATTCTTTGGCATCACAAAAAGAGCTGCTACAAATTATTCTTGTACATGTAGTTCCTTTTTCCTCTTTTATGATCTCTTTAGGATAGTGATCTAACAGTGGTATTGATAGATCAAATGTATAGTTTGACTGCCTTTTGGGCATAGGAACTGAGGAGTTTTTATCTCCATGATGAAAGTTCTAATGTAGTATGAACTGAACCACCACACCTGCATTGTCACAAGAATCATGTTTCAAAAACACAGTAGTGATTACTAACATCTCCACACCACAAACAGAATCCTTAGTGATAATTCTAATTACAGAAATCTTTCATTTATTCATAAAAACGTTATGGTCAATTCTAATTGACAGGGGTCATAAGACCAGAGAATTCTGTTGGACAGAAGGGCATCAACTTCTTACCTCTTTGGAAAGGGAGTGAGAGAAAATGGGGGAAAGACTGCAAAGTCAGGTCTCTCTACTCCCTATTATTCCAAAGGAAGGAGAGGAAAAAAATGACTCTAGCTCCCTCTCAAACTGGAATGAGAGGGGCAGAAACAAAGACATGAGGCATGATCCAGGCACAGACTAGCATGTTGCTTGCTACTTCAAAGTAAAAAATCAGAAATTCAGCTACAGGTCACCTCTTACATCTCAGTAGAAGGCTGTGCTTTCTTTACTCTCCTGGAAGTTGGAGATGGGGAAGAAGAATTCCAGCTATGTACCAAGGTCAACTGTGTTCCAAATATGTGCTAATTGCTTAACAGGTATCCTCATTTGAGCCTTTGCCAGCATAAGCCTGTGAGTCTGGCCAAAATTGAGAAACAGAGACTTCTGCCTCTGAATACCACTGAATCAAAGAGGGTCCTGAACTATGTTATTCTGTGATTAAAATCTCCCCTTAATGAGTGACCTAGTAGGGCATGTGTGGTGAATAGAATCCCTTTTCCAATGACCAGAAAGTGTAAGTAGTAGATTCTAGCTAGTGAATTGGATTTAAGTGAGGGAGGAGGAGTGAGAAATGGAGGGAAGGGCATTGCGGAGCTGGTCTCCCCTATTCTGTGCAGGGTTAGAGAATGAGACCTGATGAAACTTTGTGGATCAAATCTGAGAGAAAAAGACAAAGTGATGGGTTATGGACCATGGAACCTTGAGGAGTCTGACTCCTGACTCTATGTTTTCATTTACAGAGATTGACAAGAAGAGGTCAGGGAGGCAGGGTGCCTTGGATAGTGTCTTTTCTCTTCCTATACTCTCCAGGATGGAGACAATGACCATCTGTTGGAGTGGCCCTCCTCAGGGCTGGTGACACATGAGGCCCTGGGCCTCCCTCCCCAAGTGCACTAAATCCTGAAGCCTTCTAGAGTCTAGAGTGCACAGAGCATTGGGCTTGGAGTCAGGAAGACCTGAGTTCAAATCCAGTCTCAGATACTTACCAGTTTTAGTATCCAGGGTCAGTCATTGAATCTCTGCCTGCCTCAGTTTTCTCCACTGTAAAATGAGGATCATGAGGGCACCCACCTCCCAGGGATATTTTGAGAATTAAATGAGGCATACGTAAAGTGCTTGGCATAATGTCTAGTATACATTAGGCACCTCATAAATGCTCGTTCATTACTTAGAGTTCAAACCCTATAATATAAGCCACAATTTAAGGGAGGCCCAAGTATTAAGAATGGGGAAAACAAAGAGACATTTATTAGTGCCTCTAAAATTATTTTTTATCAACATATTCATAATTTCTCCCAAATCCTTCCCTTAATCAACCCAAAATTAGGAGGAAAGGAAAGAAAATAAAAACAAAATGCTAATAAGAAATGTGCAAGGTCAAGTATAAACAAATCCCTCCTTGGTCATGTGAGAAATGTATGTTCCAGTCTGCATCTTAAGCTCATCACTTCACTGTCAGGAGGTGAGTAGATTGCCACATTATTGGTCTTCTAAGATCCTTGTTGATCCTTTCATCAGTCAGAGCTTTTAAATCTTTCAAAACTGTTTGTCTTCACGATGTTATTGCTATGATATGAATCATTGTCTTGATTCTTCTCTCTTCACTCTTTATCAGTCCATACAATTCTATCCAGCGTTCTCTGAAACCAATGCTTTTACCATCTCTTATGGCACAATAGTATTTAATTATTAATATATCATACTTGTTCTGACATTTCCCGGTTAATGGGCACACTCACAGTTTCTAGTTCTTGCCATTACAAAAGAGCTTCTGTCAATATTTTTGCACATATATTCTTTTCCTCTTTTCAAAGCAATATCTTTGGAGTATAAGTTTAAGAGTAATATCACTATGTCAAAGGGTGGGCAGAATTTTGATCCCTCAGGAGCGTAGTTTCAAATTGCAATTCAGAATTGCTCAAATAATATTAAGAGGTTTTATTAAAGGTTATGCAAGGAGAAACACTGGGACTTTTCAGAGGGCATTGTGACCAATCTCTCATCTCAAGAAATAAAGTTGCAGAGAAAACAGCCACTAACAATTGTACCTTTGGGATTCAAAGTCAGCTCCCCTTTCAAACCTACCTGTCTTTAGTCTCAGGGAAATTATATCCCCCAAAGAGGAAACATGGAGAATGGATAAAGAGAAAATCTGATCTCTTCAGGTAAGCAAAGTGGTTACATTTATGACTGGGATACCTAGAAATCTCCTACAACTTTCCAATATTTCCCAGGAGTATCCTCCAAGGGCTCAGGTCATCATACCCATGGCTTCTATGCAGGGCATCTCACCATCTCCCAATGTCAATCCCATCTTCTAAGGAGTTCTGCAGAACCACTCTGAAAGGATCCCCAAGTTTTCTGTGTCTCAGTATCACCACAGATAAGTAAATGGAAGGGCACCACTATTTCCAAAGAACAGTAAAGGAAGAAACTTGCCAAGATAATATTCATCTATACCTCTCAAAATAGTAAATGCACTGAAGGGGAGGTCACATATAAGGAACAAGAAGACCATGAGCAGGATGAGGAAGGAGAACATTGAATGCTGATGTGGCTATGAGCTGCACTGAATCCTGAGATTGAGAATCAGGATGGAAAAGCCTTTACTTCAAGACCACAAGGGGAAAAAAGTACTTTGTTAAAGGTTCCATAAAAGCCATACAATTGAAAAAATTCAGATCCAGATGACAAATTCTGACGTCTCAGTGCACTACCCAGAGTAAGGCATACACAAGATTTGACAGAAGCTTTGGTCTTCAACTTCAGTTCCAAAGGAGAAAGAGAACTGACAGTCAATGTTTAGTGCTGATCATGGCCAGGAGGGCAAGACCTATTGTGTAGAAGAGAAATATCCCACTCTTTGTGATGGTGGAGATTACATGAGGAAAAGTATAGCTTCTAGAGACCCACATCCCCATCAAAGTAAAAAAGAGAAGGCAGATAACACCAGCTCCTTCAAGGTTGAGGATGTAAATGGAAATGGGTTCCTCTTCATGCTGATGTTCATAAAGAGCAAAAGAAAATAAAATTTCATATTTATTTTCTGCTTGGAGATTTATCAAAAAAAGGTAATTCTGAGTTTTTCTAGGAATTACATCGAAGAAAAGAAGATCCAAGGGGACTATGTAACATAGATGAAATTGCAACTAAGTAGATGTTGAACTGATTTTCAAGTTTAGTTATTATTATTGACAGCTAATGTTTGATGTAATGCTTTAAGTTTGACAAAGCAATTTCATATAGTATCTTTTTTGATCTTCACAATAACCTTGTGATATAGATAATATTATTACCCCTTTTACAAATTAGGAAGCTGATTCTGGGTTGATTGACCTTCCTACATATCTGACCACTGCTCAGGCTCCTTGAATGGAGCTTCATCTGGGTCATGCCTATTAATGCAGATGTTCCTGTGCTCTGTCTTGGCATCTCTTCTCTTCTCCCTCTATACTCTTTCACTTGGTGATCTATTAGTTCCCATAGATTCAATTATAATTCAGTTGAATATTACTATCCTTATGCTGATGATTTTCAAATCTACTTAGTCAACCCTGATCTCTCTGCTGACTTCCAGTCCCACGTCTCCCACTGTCCACTGAATATCTCAAACTAGATATTCCGTATACATCTTATACTGCACTTATCTCTCCTCACTCAGGGGAAAAATACTTTCCCTGTTTTTAATTTCTGTGTTACTCTGAAGGATATCATCATCCCCTCTGTCACCCAGACTTGAGACCTAGATGTAATCTTCTACTCCTAACACACTTAATCCTGCCCCCAATAAGTCTATTATCAAGGTGTCTAGATTTTGTAATATCTCTCACATTTGTCATGTTCTTTCCTCTAACGCTAATAGCCTTGTGCAGACCTCCATCACCTCATTGCTGGCAGGTCTCCCTGCCACAAGTCTCTCCCCACTTCAGTCCATTCTCCAGGGGTTTAGCTATGGAAAGGATTTTCGTAAAATGCAAGTTCATCTCTCTCTCTCTCTCTCTCTCTCTCTCTCTCTCTCTCTCTCTCTCTCTCACACACACACACACACACACACACACACACGCATGTTCACACATACAATTACAGGAGTAGAGGCAGGTTTTGAAGGATTGGAATGCCTCCTCCAAAATCATAAGTAAAATCTTCTATTCGACATTCAATTCCTGCATAACCTGCCCTCTCCTCTCCCTCTCCATTCCAGTCTTCTAACACCTTCCTTCCTTCCTTACATGAAATCTGTAATCCAGGAGATATTGACTTCTTCTCCGTTTCTAAAGCAAGGCACTCCATGTCTTCTCTATGAGTATTTTCAATTCTAGTTCCCCCATCCTGATCAATTCCCATGCATGGCATGCTCTCTGCCCTTCTGACTTCCTTGGTATCTTTATAAGATCAGCTCAAATCTGCCTTTTTTACAAGAAGCCCTTCCTAATCCCTCTTAATTCTAGTGCTTTCTCTCTGTTGATTAGTTCTAATTTGTCCTGTATATTGCTTATTTGCATGTTTGTATTAAACAATTATTCTGTGAGCTCCTTGAAAGTATGGCTGTCTTTTACCTTTTCTTGTAACCCCAGGTACTATAATTTTAGAATATAATTGGCCCTTAACAAGTGTCTATTGATTGATTGAATCATTTATTGAGAGAAAGAGGTTAAATGGCTATTCCAGGGTCCCACAGATATGTTTAATTTCAGCTCAATTCTACCTCACTTCAAGTCTAACAGGCTAGCCATTTCCTTGGTGGGAATATCGAGAAGGGGATTTATTCACTAGGTATACAGCTGTCTAGGTCTCATCTCACTGAGCCTCCATAATTTTATGAACCCAAGAGAAGTGGTGGAGACAAAGATTTTGAGTGAGGGAGCAATAAGCAAGGATGCAAGAGAGGATGGGAACCCAAGGGATACATGCTCTCTGTTGGGTATGTCTTGGAAGCCTTCCCAAGAGCAGTAAAATGACTCACTCAGTTCAGACATGCCCTCTTGTAATGAGAGTATCTGTTAAACTAGATTCCCACCCTCCCACACACTCACCTTGTCAGCCAGTTTCTCTGCTGTTTTTTTTTATAGACACCACCAGAGAGAAAGAAGAGACAGTGAAGGGGAGACCCCACAAGACTCCAACATCAGGAGATCACTTGCTGAGATAAGAAAATCCAGAAGACTAATTTCTTATAATAAATCAGAATTATAAGAATACTGTTTGTAAACAGTATTCAGGATTAAATTATCTGAGGATCTGGTCTCACACCAGAATGCTCCTGAGGTCCCATTATCCTTCTTACATCCCTTAATCCCTTCCTTTGTTGCAGATCTTGCAAAACATTGTCTGAATGCAGAGTATTAAGGATGGGACAGCAGATTCAGGGAGGTTTTGAAGTCTTTTCAATGTGTTTTTATTTCTCTCCCCACAACACAGTCCCCCTTTCACTCATCAAGCAATTTTGGGGAAGTCAGTTCTTCTTTCTGTGATTCACTTAGTCATGCTTCATGACCTCAGAGGATCCAGAAACCTGGCACAACATGTAATGCCTAGTGGTGATAAGGAAACTTGTCCTTTCCTTCTATCCAGTTCTCTCTAGAACAGAGGAAACAGATCTATTTTGAAGACATGGATTTTACCTGGTGTTACTGACCTGGAAATATCTCCTCCCTATGATTCCTTTCAGTTAAATCTGGAGGGGATGGGGTGGGAGACAAATCAAGTGTCATTGAGAGTATAGAGAAATTCCTGTGTTTTCCTATACAGAATCACTGGCCAATCAGAACCTAGGTCCCACGAGCAATCACACGCTCCCCTCCCATTGATCTTATCTCTGTCTCAGCTGATCTCCATGTTTCCTCTGCTAACCCGTGAGCTGGTTATTCCTAGCTCATCTGGTCACATTGATAACCTCATTTTCCCCACCCCTGTGTTAATATAATCCTAGAGTATGAAAACAAGATTGGAACCCAATGTGCAGTCTGTTCTCTAGTCTCTAATTTCTCCTTCCACTTCTGTGTCATCTGTGATCTTGTAAAATGTGGCATTTCTGCCTTTCTTTGACGGTTTGATAAGAATGTTGAGCAGCCTAGCTTTGGGCAGAGATCTTTTCTTCCAAACACTTGGAATGACCTTCCATGATGACCTCAGACCGTTAATGATGACTTTTGAGTCTGTCCATTCAACCAATTCTGAATCCATCTTACTATTCTATGATGCCAGCAACTGGCGGATTGGAGGCACAGCAGTAATAGAAAAGAAAGAGATAACAGCAGTAGGGGCTAGGCGAGCCTGTAAAATCTATACATGACTGGTTTATTGATCCTGAAGGTCACGATTTATATGCTCTTTTAAGAAAGCAAGGTTATTCCCATGAGAACATTTTTAGCTTACATCATTTACTTCCTATTTTAGGTCCCTCTGCATAACAACCTCGGCGTACACATTCAAGGTCAGAACGATCTCATCCTTGCTTATCAGGAGTGGGATTTCCTGAGAAGGTCAGCCTTTATGCTAGTACAAGTCTCAGATAAAACCTGCACAATACCTCACATTCCAGACTCCATTAGCATTGGCCCTCTACATCTCTCTCTTTTTCCTTTGTGAGTAATTTTAGTCCATGTAGGTCTGTGCCAATATTGACAAGAAATTGATGTAGTTTGATGAGGTTTTTAAAGAGAAATGCAATTTTAGAATTCGAATTGGGGCCCAAGTACTTGCACCCAGGCACCACATCATTTTCCCCCTTAAACAGATGAGACCCAAGATGTTTTGGGGATAAGGGATGAAGATCTTGGCTTCTGAAACTGTTTCCTGCTGAGACTGAATGTAAAGCTGTTCCTGCCTCACAGGGTCCCGATATTGGAAAGATTGGGTCTGTAGCTAATGTGATGCCAAGACTAGAGGGTGATGGGTCATAGTCTTGAACAATGAGTGATATACAGCCAGAGGGGTCATCTTGAACATGGAGGAGACAAATCTGGCAAGGAGGTTAAGCAAACAAAGGCCAAAAAATGACCAGAAGGGGTTAAATAAGGGTTGATATTCTTTAGGTAGGGCCATCTCAAATTTGATAGAGCTATTAATTATCAAATCAAGTTACATCACTTTACTCTCTTTTGAAAATACTTCCTCACACTCTCTCAACACACTTAAAGCATCTGAGACTGGTACAAAGGTATCCAGAGCAACTATCTTAGGATAAGAGGGACTTGGATGACCCCCACTTGTCCCCAACCTTGTTATCTGCCTTCCATAATTTCAATCAAATCTTTATTTATCTTTCAAAATCTCTTGAACCAATTATTCAAACTGCTTCACTGTCTTGTATATTTCTACCATAAACAAGAGAGCTCACAAGTTATTACTTTTCACTAGCATAGTGGTATTATCTTAAACAAAAGAGATTTCTAATTTGAATCTCACAACTGAGTAAATGTTCATAATTGTTTCACAGGCTTGTTTATTCTTCTCTGATTATATTCATTTTGGAAGAAAAACTTTAGAAATTAGGTTATTAACAAGTTCAAACACTAATTTTAACTTCTGCTTAGGCCATGGAATGATGATAAATTCAAATTAAAACAGCAAGATCTTTTCTGCTTTATAAATCATTACATATTAATTTAGCAATACCTTTTCTTAAAAATGAAAATTTAGTAGGTTTTACCCCCCCCCCTTTTCTTTGGAAAATGTTTCTTCTAAAAATATTTCTTTTTCTTTTAAAACAGTTGAAAATTTATCCTCATGTTAAGAGAGTCACCAACCTTTTATAAAGAAAGTTAGTTCAAACTTTTTAAAATGATAGTTCTTTTTTCACTTTGAAACAAAAAAATAAACCTTTTAAAATTAAAATTCATTAAAACTTAGTTGCTATAAAAATATCCTCAAGTAATATGAATTCCATAACTATTAAAGCAAACCAAATTTTCATTATTACAGAATTCCTAGATATCACAAAATGCTTTAGTCAAAAAGGTACAATGGAATCTCACATTGGTAACAGCAAGAGACTGATTATAGAAAACACTACTGTTTCAAAATCCTTTTAAACAATGGGGACAATCTTAAGGTGAGTCTTAAGTAGTTTACATAAATTTCTGAACATGTTCTAATTTCAGATAAAAATAATATTAGATTCCACAGTAAGATTACACAAAAGGGCTCGTGTGTTTTGCTGGTTATTTACTATTGATCACAGAAATTTACTATACAAGAAAAAAGTAGGGACATGTGACATACCAAATATGACAGGATAAAACATCCTTGACTCTGTTTGAATTCAGATAAGAGTGAAATTCTCCAATCATGCAGTATCTGTTTTATAGCCAGACTCAGAAATAGTCAGGTGGGAAACATTCCTTTTTTAAAAAAACACAATAGGGAAATTGACCAGGATGATCCCATCCTAGATTGAGTCTAGAATTGTCCCTCAGTGTTTCCTTTCCAGACAAAATTTCACCTGTTAACAGTACAGGATCACATTCCCTCTGAGTAGCTTATGGCATTTCTCTCAAATACTGATTTGATGCAAACAACTATACCCAAATTCAGACTCAAAACAAAAATAGTTATGGTTCCAAATGCCTTTTACCTTAAACAGCAAATTTCGCTAATCACAGCTTAGAGCCAGATATGGTTATTTCTATTCTCATGGAGTTGTAATAAGTAATAAAGATTTACCAGGACTCACATATACAAGGGATTCCATTTAAGATCTTTCCTTCTCAAATGTAAAACTTATCCTGATGTAAAAGTCAATTGTTAAAAATCCTTTCTATGTATTACAACTTCTGAGCAAGTTATATTCATTGTTTATTATTTATATAAGCCAAACAAGTTTCTTTCCTAGGGCTGATAAACTTGCCCACATGGATGGTTTCCAGGGACCTTAGCAGTTTTACAAAATAAAGGGAATTGGCACAGACCCCATGCCTGCCAAACTCCAAACATACAGGAGGACTGTCATGAATAGACAGAACCAATCTAAATAAAGTTTTCATCAATTCATTTCTTTCCACAAACAGTAATCAATTAACAATTTTAGGTTTAGCATTAAAACAGTAACTCCAAATAACTTAGTCAACAATCTTACAACTTTTATAAATGATAGCCAAATTGTTTTAGCTGTAACTTCTTTAACAGACAAAGGTGAAAATACCTTGTTTTCTAAATGACAGTTACAAAACATTATAAGATAAGTTTAGCAGGACCGATAAAATTTAAAATAACATAATTAGTTTTACACAATTTTCCCAACATCTTTTAGTTTCAACAAAGTTCAGAATACAAGCTACTTTCTCTACCATCATTTCTGGATTAGAGTGGTCATTCAATTTTTACTATACAAGAGAATTTTACTATAATTTAGTAATACAAATAGTGAACTTTGGGAGCCATTAATTACACTTTCAAACCACTGTGTATACCAACTACTATCTTGTTCTTGCTACTTTTAGGAAACACAATGCCAACATCATCAATTCATATATTCCCACCATGATTTACCTTGCTGAGGTCAAAGAAAAAATATTAAGACTGGAGATCCTCAGCATCAATATGCCTAAGAAGGACAAAGATATAATTCTGGGTCAATTCAGTACTGGAGTGGGCCCCAGAATAACAGGCCGGCAACACAGTAGGAAAGTTTTGAGGTCCAAGAAAGTTGCCAAGCCCAAAGGCCCCAGAGATCATGCAAGCAATCAGGCCCAGAAGCCCCAGGGCAGCAGGAGAGGACCCAAGCCCAGAGAATCCACAGCAACAGACCAGTGACCAGGACGTTGACCCCAGGAGAAAAAGTTTGGGATACTGTCCCTTGTAGGGCAGGAGCACAGCTCAACTTTAAAAGTCATGGAATAAGTTGAAAAATGAAGGAAAACTATCCTGGCCACAGAAAGCTACTATGGCAACAGGAAGCCCAAAACTTAGAACAGAATAAAATGTCAAAAAGTCTACATGAGAAGTTTCAAAAAGAAATATGTATGGGTCTCACACCCAGCAAGAAAGTTCTGGAATATCTCAAAAAGTATTTTAAAAAACATCATATGTGAGAGGTAGAATAAAAATTGGGCAAAGAAATGAGAATCATGCAAGAGAATCATGAAAAAGAGTCAACAATTGGGAAAGGAAGAAAAAAATGAGGAATAAAAGATGGACAACAATTCACCAAGGAAAGCAATTGCCTGAAAAGTAATATTGACTGAATGGAAATGGATTTACAAAATCTCACTGAGGAAAATAGTTCCTACCAAATTAGAACTGGACATGTTCTCTCACAATGAGAGTTGTTTGTCTTTCAGATCTATTTGATATAATGTTGTTCATAAGCATGTGTACATTTTATATACTGATGGTGAGTGGAATTATCTTCACCAACATTATTCTCCTTTTTTTGTTTTGATTAAATGGTGAGATCACCATCTGTTGTGGCGAGCAGGCCAGGTTGGGGTGAAGCAGAAAATTTTGAGGGCACCTTTTCTAGTTCCTTCACTATGCCAGGAGGCAAGCAGTCCTTGAAAAACACCTCTCAGACACCCAAGGGACTGTTGAATCCCACTGCTGTTTCAGTCCAGTGAGATGATCCTATGGTCATCATTTGTATCCACACCTGCTGCTTCATCACTTGTCTGTCTTCACAGGGATTTGAGAGGGGTTGAAATGATAAAATAGTATGGGTGATGTCTTTTGCCTCATGCATAAGTTCAATTTGAGTGGGGCAGAATTTTGTGAAAATCATTGGCCTCAAACTCTCTTCCAAAATAATCGGAATCTAGTGGCAAGTCAAGATGACTGCTAATGGCTATGGATATAATGGATGACCTTGGCATCTTTGATGTCTAATCAAGCTTTCAGTGCTTCAAAACACTTGCTTTAGCCACTTTCATGAATGTTGGAATAAAATGTTCTCCCTCACTTATTCCATCAGGGAACATCTATACATGCCTGGAGTAGACACCCATGAACCTTGCTGGTGAATTTGTGATCCTTTTTTTACCCTCAGCTTGATTTAGCCTATCAGTTGAAATGGTTTACTAGGATGTAGCTGATATGCATGGTGCAGACTCTAGGAGCCAAGTGAGCATCAAAAGTGGAAAGCAACCCTAAAAAGAGCTCAGTAGGAGTGAGG
This sequence comes from Potorous gilbertii, assembly GCA_028658325.1. NCBI lineage: Eukaryota > Metazoa > Chordata > Mammalia > Diprotodontia > Potoroidae > Potorous > Potorous gilbertii. The sequence goes on from CM053770.1 coordinate 251,937,414, forward strand.
ATAACAGAATCAAGAGAACATTGTACACAGTACAGCCACCTTCTGCCATGATTAACTTTGATAGATACGGCTCTTCTCTTAAATGCAAGGTTCTAAGACTCCAAAATGCTCATAATGGGAAATGCTATCCACATCCAGAGGAAGAATTACAGAATCTGAATGCAGATCCAAGCAGACTATTTGCTCTCTCTTTTTTGTTTTGCTTTGTTTCTTCTTTCTTGTGGTTCATTCCATTGGTTTTAAATTTTTTTAAAAACATCACTAATGTAAAAATATGTTTCATATGAATGTATATGGAGAGCCTATATCAGATTGCATGCTGCCTTGGGGAGGGAAGGGATTTAAAACTCAAATGTTTGTGGAACAGAATACTGAAACCTAAAAATAAATATTTTTTTAAAAAGGGCTCAGTAGTTCTTACACCAGAAGTCCTAGAGTTCTCTGAACACCTTTACAATTCCAAGAACAATAAAGAGAAAAAAATGAAAAAATAGCAACAACAGTAGAAACAATAAAAGAATTTGGCCCTACATGGCTACTATGGTGACAGTGTAAAATGAAAACACAACCTCAGAGGAAGATAATGAAGGTACAACAGCTATAAAGGTTGAAAAAAAATATTAATTGGACATAAGCCCAAGAAGACTTTCTGGAAGAGGTAAAAAGTGATGTTCAAAATCAAATCAGAGATGTAGAGGAAAAAGTAATTCTAAAATAATACAAGCAACAGAAGGAAATTATGAAAAGATAATTGTTTATTCTTTGTTTTGAAGAGAATGAATGGCATCATAGGATGACGTTGTGACTCATGCATGAATTAGTTTTAAGTGAAGCAGCTGCACAAAGTCTTTAGCTTCACATTCTCTTCCAGATTCATTGGAATCCAATGGCCAGATAAAAGTCCGGATGACTTGTTATGGCCCAGATGCAGTGGAAGACCTTGGTATCTTTGATTTATGACCAAACTTTAAGTTCTCCACAGCACCTACTCCAGTTGCCTTCATGGCTACTGGAATAAATTATTCTTATCTACTCATTCCACTGGGGGAAGACTTCACCTGTTTGAGATAAACATAAACCTGCATCATCAAAGGGTTTGAGACCTGTTGGTTATCCTCAGCTTGGTTTAACTGGGTTGCCAAGATGATTTTACTGGGGTTTGGCCACTGCAAACTCTATAACTTTTTCTTTATCCATAGACAAGATTTAGGTGAAAATCAGCCTTGAAAAGGGCTCACTAAGCCATCACAACAGAGGTGTTAGTCCTCTTTGAACAGCCCATAGACACCAAGACAATTAACAACTTAGTAAAAGAAACACCCAAAATACTAAAGAGAAAAATATCTTAAAAAATAGAATTGTCCAAAAATAATTAATGTGGAAAATAGGTCAAGAAAAGATCACTTAAAATTATTGTATTCCCTGTCAACTGTGACAAAAAAGAGCCTGGATATAATATTTCAAGAAATTATCAAGAAAAACTGCCCTAATATGCTAGAACCAGAGTGAAAAACAAAACTATAAAATATCTACCAATCACTACCTAAAGGAAACACAAAAATGAAAATTTCTGGGAATATTTTATTCCAGAGCTCCCAGATCAAAGAGAAAACACTTCAATATGCAGAAAGAAGCCATTCAAATACTGTGGACCCACAGTCAGGATCTCACAAGATTTAGCAGCTACATATCAAAGGAGCAGAGGATTTGGGATGTGATATTCTAGCTTTACAACCAAGAATAACTTACCCCCCCAAAATAAGTACAATCCCTCAAGTGCAAAAAGGGTATTCAATGGAATAGCAGAGCTTCAAGCATTTGATAAAAAGACTAGAACTGATTAGAAAATTTGACATTTACATTCAAGACTCAAATGAAGCTGAAGAACTAAACCTGAGGGAAAAAAAAGAAAGCTACCTAGAACAGTGAGACCTCAAGGGATTTGACCAAGGTGATACACCCCATACATGGCAGAGCAAACTTGGTTTAAGATTCAAATTTTCCTAATTTGGAATGACTTTGATATACAACTTCATTATTAGCTTATTTGGCAATATTTCTGCAGGAAAAAGGGGCTGGAGTTTCTAGATGCATTAGTTAGTCAAGGTTCATCTTGATCTTGGAGAACCTACATACACAAAGAAAGAAATGACTTCCTTTTAAAAAGGGTAAACATAAAGGAGGAAATGATAGCGAATTCAGTAATGTTGAGCAGTTTGCCTTTCTGTACGTGAAGGTATCATGTGTATCTACTAAGAACTTTACCATTACTAGAGCAGTTAGGAGAAGTCTATGTACGAAAAGACTTGTGGGAGGGAGTCAACTACTTTGAGATTTTTAAAAACTGGATAGTCAAAAAGATGGATGCTCTGAGAGAATGGCAAAAGGAGAGTGAGAGGAGAGAAAATTATCTCACATTTAAGAGGCAAGCAAAAAAGAACATTTACAGTGGAGGGGAAATGGTAGAGTAGGGTGAGTCAATCCTTGAACATCACTGTCATCTAAACTGATTTGAAAAGGAAATATAGATAGACAGATACATTGAAATAGAAATATTGACATGGATATAAACATAAATTAATAATAGAAATCTATTTTACCCAACAGGGAAGTAAGAGGTGACAAGGATGAGAGGAGGGATGATAAAAGAGATAATAGATAAAAAAACTAGATAATTCAATGCATAGACTTCTGGGGTCTAAACACAGGAGAGCTCCTCTTCCTGAGTTCAGATCTGCTCCCAGACATTCACTACCTGTGTGACCCTCGGCAAGTCCCTTAACCCTCTTTGCCTCAGTTTCCTAATTTGTAAAATCAATTGGAGAAGGAAATGGGTAATTATTGCAGCACATTTGCCAAGAAAACCCCAAATGGGTTTACAAAGAGTCAAATGTATCTGAAAAATGACTGAACCATAATAAGAAATGAAGAGCAGAGCAGGAGGTTTCAGAAAAAACACGAAAAGGTTTATCTGAACTTTTGCTAACTGAAGTAAACAGAAGCAGAAGAACATTGTACACAGTGCCAGCAATATTGTTAGGATGTTCAAGTATAAAAGACTTAGCTACAATGATCAAGAAAACTAAGATAATTCCAAGTCCTTAAAAAGTAAAGTGCTATCAGAGAAACCTGTTGGACTCTGAGTGGAAATTGAAGCATCCTCTTCTTAAATTTATCTTATTTTTATTACTTTTTTATTTTTGAAACATTGTAAATATGAAAATATGTTTTGCATGACTTCACATGCATCATCAATATCAAATTGCTTGCCTTTTCAATGAGGGAAAACGATGGGAGAGACAAAGAATTTGCAATTCCAAAGTGAAAAAAATATATATTGTTAAGAATTTTTCACAGGAATTTGAGAAGTATTTAATTAAATAAATCTTTTCTTTGGTCCAAGAACAATTCCATCAGTTTTCTCAAACCTTACCTTTCTACACATGTCTCAGGCCCAATGATTGGTTACTTTAGATTATGTGAGGGACCCTGTCATAGTGAATAGTTTCCTGAACTTTAAGTCAGGAAAATCTGAGTTCGACTTCTGCTGTTTACTGGCTGTGAGATGCTGTTAATGTAGCTTCACTAAGTCTCTGTGAATTTCCCATATATCTTAGATGGGAAAAACAGTAGTACTTACAATCTAGATGGAACGAGGGAACTGTCCAATCTTGAAGCAACTCATGCAGAGGCCGAATATGGCTGCTTCCAGATGTAGATGATAGAGGCAGGAAATTTATCTGCCCTCCCCTTCAGAGCATATTCCTTAACTGAATCCTCTTATCTTCTGGTTCAATTATGAAATTACTTTTTTGTTGACTTTTTGAGTAAGAATGGAGAGTGGCTACAAAAGTATGTGTTCATCCTTCATTGCCAAAGAAGATCATGCCATCAGAAAAATAATAACATGACTTGCACTTGACTTTGTTTTGAGGGAGGGAGGGCTGTGCAGGTCACTAGCCTCATTTCTCCTCCAGAACCATCGGAATTCAGTGACCAGATATTCATCAGGATGACTGGAGATGACCCAGGGTGAGGGAAGTGAGGTTAAGTGACTTGACCCAAGGTCATACAGCTAGTGAGTGTCAAGTGTCTGAGCTGAGATTTGCCTACAAAAGACAAAGGGACAGAAGGAAAGAGAGAGAGAAGTTGAATGAAGTCTATTAGAAAATAGAAACAAGGGCCTTCTTTTTTTTTTTTAGTACTTTTTTATTTTAAGTAGTATTTCATTTTATTTTTTCCAATTGTATGCACAGGAAATTTTTAACATTTATTTTTTATATAAAATTTTGAGTTCCAAATCTCTGTCTTTCCCTCATTCCCCAAAAGTAATCAATTTAATATAGGTTATATATGTGCAATCATGTAAAACATTTCCGTATTAATCATGTTATGATAAAAGAAATAGATCAAAAAGGGAAAAAGTGAAAATACTATGTTTTGATTTGAATTCAGAATCAATCAATTCTTTCTCTGGATGTAGAGAGCATTTTCCATCATGATTCTTTTAGACTTGTCTTGGATCATTGTATTGCTGAGAAAAGAGAACTCAGTAATACCTGATCATCTTACAATGATTCTGTTACAGTGTATAATGTTGTTCTGGTTTGTCTCACTTTACTTGCATCACTGCATGTCAGTGTTTCCAGATTTCTCTGAAATCTGACCTCTCATCATTTCTTGTAGCACAATAGTGTCCCATTACACTTATGCATCACAGCTTGTTCAGTTATTCCCCAATTGACGGGCAATGTTTGACTTCCAACTTTTTTGTCACCACAAAAAGAACAGCTAAAAATATTTTTGCTCATGTGGGTCCTTCTCCCTTTTCTGTGATCTCTTTGGGATTCAGATCTGGTGGTGATACTGCTGGATCAAAGGGAGATGTATAGTTTGATTGCTATCTGGGCATAGGAACTGAGGAATTCTTCATTCTAGGACTAAGATTCTAATCTAATAAGAACAGAAACACATTCATAGTATCAGTATACTGATACTATGTCATGAGCTCCACAATACAACATTGATTTAATAATGACATCACAATACAAACAGGATCCTTAGTGATAATTCTAAGTATAGAAATCTTTCAATTTTTCATAGAACATTTCAGTGGATTCTACTTGACAGGGGTCCTAAGACAAAGGTCTCTGTGTGAACAGAGTGCATAGACTTCTCACATTCTTGTTCCACAAGCAGGAGAGGAAAAAATAGTCTCCGGTCCCCCCTCAGGGTCAGGCTGGAATATTATGGACAGAGTCAAAGACAGGAGACTTGGTCACTATAAAGACTAGCAGGCTGCTTGCTGCCTCAAGGTAAATAAAACTACAAATTCAGCCACAGGTCCCCTCTTACATCCTAGGAGAGGGTCTTTCTTTATATTCCTGGAAGTTGGAGGAATGGAGAAGAAGAAGAATTTATTAAAGGTCAATGATTTTCCAAGCACTGCACTAATTATTTCACAGACACTATCCTCATTTGAATCTTTGTCAGCACAAATCTGGGAGTCCGACCCAAATTGAGCAATAGGAATTTTGTCTCTGAACAGCACTAATCAAATAGGGTCTTGCCCTGTGTTTATAATTCTGTAATTAAAATGTCCCCTTAATTAATGGCCTAGTGGAGAATGTGTGGGGAAGGGAATCCCTTTTCAAATGACCAGAAAGGGTGAAGTATTAGCAGCTAGGTGAATGAGGCAGAGTGTTGTGTCTAGCATCAGAAAGACCTTAGAACCAATCACTTAAACTCTACTTGCCTCAGTTTCTTCAATTGTAAAATGGGGCTAATAACAGAACTGACCTTGCAAGGTAATTGTGAGGATCTAATGTGATTATATCTTAGTCTTTAGCATAGTGCCTGGCACATTGTGGGCACTATATGAACACTTATTCCCTTCCCTGTTTCCAATTTTGCAGAAAGGTCTCCAAAGGTTTCCAGTGTTAGGGGCTTGGTTATATCCAGAAATGTGTCAATCATATCACCAATGATGGAAAGAGCTGGGTACACAGTCAATTAGTATTAGTGATTAAGATGTTATGGCCAAGGAAAGTTGAGTGCCATTTGTGAGGAACTTTTGTTTCCAAAGAAATTATGCAGTACATGACTTATGAAATTACGTAATATATGACTTATGAAATCTAGGGGATCCATACATATCAGAAAGTTTTTTGACTGCAGCAGATTCTGAAAAAAGAATTGATTGTAGAAGACACTAACAACACAGATTAGTACTAGATTATCTTCTAGTATAAGAAGAGGGAAAATGAGATATAAAATAAAGAAATTTCTTTCCATAAATTCAGAATAACCATCATGAGAAAGGGAGACACAATGAAGGAGTTATGTCTCCCATGGAAGGTAACAGGCAAAGCAAGGATCCAGATGGGTTTTAGCTTATTTTGAGGCTACAAGTCAACGAAGTGGAGTAAAAGTTAAGTCTTGCTTAGAATGTTCATGCATAATAAGCTTATGAATATTAACTTCTCCTCCTCTGTGAGACCTAAAGTTTAATTTGAATGGTCATACAATGCATGTAGTGTGAGGGGAAAACATGTCAGGAGGAACTATACAGTAGACGCATTGCAAAGTTGTGCACTCTGTATTAGCCAATCGATTGGGAGACAGGGAAAGGACTTTGTGGTTGGGCATAAGTTTTTACTTTTGTTTCTGGAGGGTGTGTCTATTTTATGAGGCACCTGCCACTGCAGTGGCATTAATAAACTTTTAACTTCAGCCCTCCCAAGTTTGAATGAGTTATTTTTCACCTCATGGACACTCTATGACACTCCCTTTCTTGTTGACAATTTAATGCTTATAATCATGCTCAGCACATAAGAAATGACAAGAGGAGTTGAGCATGCTCCATTATCACTTTATGCCTGGACTAGGTAAAAGATGTGAGCAGAAAAAACATGAGGAGAGAGGGAGGTGTTACTGACAGATTCGAAAGAAACCTGGGGGATCAGTCATAGGCCACAAATTCCAGACAAAATTGTGATTCAGTGGTGTGTGTGCACATGTGTGCATGTGTGTCTACATGCACACATATGTGTGCGAAGATCATGCATGTTGTATGACAGATATGTGTTATGTGTGCAAAGAATAGGAATGTTGTGTGACAGGTGTGTGTGTGTATGTATTGTGTGTGTGATGGTGTGTCATCTTCTCCTACCTAAGCCTCAAAAAAACCCTAAAATACCTTCCTCCACACAGGGACCTCATCAAGAACTGGGTCATACATCCAAAGAGAGACTGGAGTGGAGAGAGTACCAGAGAAAGAGAAACACAGAGATTAATAGAGACTGAGCCCTGGAGAAGAAGAACGAAAACAAAAGAGGATGCTGAGCACATGCTTTGAACTTTAGAGGTAGAAAGATATCAATTCAACTACTACGATGCCAGTGGGAAGAGGGAAAGGAATGGAGGAGTGGGAATCGGAGGAAAGGGCACTGCTGAGCTGAAGTCTTCCCTGATCTCTACGGAGGGAGGAGGTTGAAGCCTGAGGAAACCTTGTGGATTAAGTCTGAGAGAAGACAAGATAGCAGAGCATGGCCCATGAAGCCTTAAGGAGTCCTGTTCATTTATAGAGATTGCTAAGGAGAGGCCAGGGCGACAGGGTGTCTTAGATGTTCTCTTTCTTCTTAGATGATTTCCCTCTCCAGGACAAGGGACAGTGTTGGAGTGGCCCCACTCACATGACACATGAGACTCTGGACCTTATTCCACAAGTACAGTAAAATCCTGAAGCCTCCAGCTCCCTAGGGTGCCCCAGAGTTCGCAAATTGTGGGACCAGGAGTCAAGAATACAAGAGCTCAAATAAAGACTGAGTCAATAGTTTGCAGAGCCAGGGCCAGTCAGTCAGTCTCTGCCTTCCTCAGTTTCCTCCACTGTAAAATGGGGGTCATCAGAGCACTTATCTCACAGGGATCTGTTGGAAATTAAATGAGATATATGTAAAGTGCTTAGCATAGTGCCTGGCATACATTATGCATTTCAGAAATAGTCAATAATTACTTGAGTTCAAACCCTGGGCACCAGCGGAAGACATGGGGGAACTCTGGCTCCCCTTTTGGGAAGGTGGGAGTCAGACTGCAGCTGAGGAAGAGAGATCATTTCATGGCCTCCTGTGCTCGGGCATCTTCTTAGCATTAGAATGACGTCTCCTGGGTGTTGGTGAGGGGGGAGTCTCTTCTCTCATCCTCCAACACCGGCTCGTCAGCCAGGGCCCTCTGCAGGACCACCCTGAGGGGCTCCCTCCCTCTTTCACGCCTCCGACTGCCCAGCAGGAAGTAAATGAAGGGGTGAATGCTGCTATTCAGGCAGGCCAGGAGGGTAGGAAGCCAATGAGGCATGAAATCTGAGGGAAAATCCAATATTCCGTCTTGGATTCCCCTGGGCAGGCCACAAAGCAGGAACACGAGGACCATGAGCAGGACGAGGAGGTAGAGCCTGGGGGGCTGCCGTCGCTGGGAACTGTACTGGACCTTCAGCAGCAGAGTCAGACTGGACACGCACAGCACTGGGGTGAAGTGGACTAACCACACTACTGGTACGCCGCAGAATTTGAGACAGAACAATCGACTGCTTACACAATCACAAAGTACAAAATCTAAACCCCAGAACAGGCCAGGTAGAGCCCACAGAAGAAGGCAAACAACAATAGACGTGTTCTTGGGGCGGTGATGAAGATGCCAGTTGGGGAAGAGGACGGCTAGACAGCGCCCGGTGCTGATTGCAGCCAGGAAGCTCAGGCCCACACAATAGAAAAAGAATGTGGCATTCATCAGAACGTAGTAAATGTCAGCATGAATATAATATCCAACAGATCTGGGTATAAGCAGGAAGAAAAAGTTGCAAAGGAAGAGGACGTCGGCCTCGGCCAGGTTGAGGATATATACAGAGAAAGGGTTCCTCGGGATTCGGAACCCCAGGAGCCACAGGACCATGCTGTTCCCCACCAGTCCAACCAGGACAATGGCCAGAGAGAGAATCTCCATCCAATAACTTAAAGGAAATCTTGCAGGTGCCTCAGCCCGAGGATCTGAACTCCCACTTTCACTTCTTTCCGTTGTGTTGTCGTAAAAGTACTCCTGTTCCCCAGCTGTGGGGGACACAACCATGGTGGTGGGTCCCAGTCCCACGAAGCCAGGCTCCCCTCCGACGCCCTGGGAACACAAAGACAAGGAAGGGCATCAGGGTCTTTTCCAGAGAAATATTCCCCTCCTCCTGAGTAAGATCCTCCTCTTCCCCACTCCTTTTCTCTTGGGGGGTCGCTAGGTGGCACCACAGTGCCCAGAGAGCTGGGCTAGGATAAAGACATGAATCTAGCCTCAGACACTTTCTATTTGTGTAGTCGTGGACAGTTCACTTAACATCTGTCTGCCTCGGGTTCTTCAAATGTAAAATGGGACTGATAAGAGCAGCTACCTTATAGGGTTCTCCTGAGGACAAAATGTGATAATATTTGTAAAGTGATTAACACATTGCAGATGTTCAATATTATCTCACGTCATGATGTTGTTAGGAAGAAAATGGCCCAGGTTCATATGTTAATTAGCCTATTTTAGTTTTTATTTACTTTAGTATATTTAATATAATATAATATGCTTTAGTATATTAGTGCTATAATTCCTTTTTTTGTTAACAATTGTGGTTTGTTGTTCATTCTCAAAGGAGACCATGTCATCAGAAAGGTGATGGCATGACATGTAAGTGAGGGCTGTGCATAATCCTAGCCTCATTTTCTCCTCCAGGGTCTGTTGAGTCTAGGGGCAAGAAATAGATCAGGGTGACTGGAAATGGGGCCAGGTGCAGTGGGAGACAGTGAACTTTTTAAGCTGTCTTTCCCAGTTCTCTCACTTTGCTCTAATTAGCAGTTATATTTAATATGCAAAAGTATAATATAAAGGCTTAAAAGTGATTAGTTGTGAAAATGTCACACATTGTATTGTTGCATTATATTGTGAATGGTTTATTGTACAGAGGCAAATCAAGTCAAATGGCAACCCAAGAGCTGCAGAGATGACCAAAGAAATTTCATTTCATCTCAAAAGATGCAAGCCTCAAACTCTCAGAGTTTGGATATAATCATGTGGTTCTGTTCATCTACTGGAGATCTACACCTGCTCGTTGTCATTGTCCACAGATATACCTCTCCAGGGGAGTTGTCCCAGGACTTCAGGTATCTGTGTGTGGATGGGAAGGTGGCACAGAAGGGGTGGAGCCCCAGAAGTTGTCAGGGCAGGAGAGTGGAGAGTTCCGTAAAGTTCTAGGTTTCTACAGATGGTACCTGCCTTCCCAGTAACTTTTAGGTTCAAACTGTCCCTTCTAGTGATCACTCATATGTGGGCTGTCTCTCTCATTAAAATGTAGCTCACATTGTATAGACAATCCAGGTGACTATCGAGCCAGACAGACACACCCAGCCCTCCTCTCCAGAATTAGAAATCTGCCTCTGAAGCCCTGTCTGCTTTTCCTCCTCAAGACAGAGGTGACAGTGGAGAGCAACAGACTTAAATGAAAAGCTACCCTCCTCTTAATTCTAGGTGACTGACCTGTACTAGTTGTCAATGAAACCCTTGCACAGTGAAATCTATGCTGTCAGGGGTGGAGACAAGATGGCAGAGTAGAAAGACTCACATATGCTACCTATGAACCCACAGTCCATAATTATCTATAAAAAGAACTCCCAACAAATTCTGGAACAGTGGAGCCACGCAGCAATGGGGTGAAGGAGATTTCCGTTCCAGAGAGCCCTGAAAAACTGATCCCAAAGGTCCGTCAGGCACCAGATGGGAGCAGAGCCCAGCCCTGCCCTGGCCATGTGGCACTGAGAAGAGAGAGCAGATCCAAGCAGGCTTCAGGGACAGAATCTCCAGAAGCCGCGAAGGTCCCTCCACCAACAGACACACAGGTCAGTGAGAAAGATGTCTGGACAGGCTGAGAGGGGAGCGGGGTGTCTCCGTGGCTTGGGCCCCCTCGGGAGGCAGCAACAGAGGCAGCAGGCGGCCAGAGGCTCCCAGAGCAGGCAGGAGCTCAGCAGCAGCTCCATTACAAAAGGTCTCTGCATAAACCCCCTGAGGAAACTGAGCCTGGGAGGTGGCCCTGCCCCCACCTGAGAACCTGATTTAATCTTACCCTGAATAGCAGCCAGTCAGCTGTTGAAAGCCCTGAGGCTGGGGAGCAACATTTGAATCTCAGACCCCAAGCACTAGC
>CM053770.1:251949128-252010981 GCA_028658325.1 Potorous gilbertii
TTGGTTGTGCAAAAACTTTTCAGTTTAATGTAATCAAAATTATCCATCTTACATTTCAACATGCTTTCTATCGTTTCTTTAGAAAAAAATTCTTCTCCTCTCCATAAATCTGATAAATACACTATTCCTTGCTTCTCCAGTTTATTTCTCCTAAATCATGTACCTATCTGGACTTTATTCTTGTGACAAAAATATTTATAACAGCTCTTTTTTGTGGTGGCAAAGAATTGGAAAGCAAGGAATGCCCATCAGTTGGGGTATGACTGAACAAACTGTGATTCATGAATGTAATGAAATCCTCCTGCTCCATAAGAAATGATGATGAGCAGGAATATTTCATAAAAACCTGGAAAAACTTATGTGAATTGATGCTGAGGGAAGTGGGAAGAATCAGGAGTGCATTGTACATAATAACAGGGACATTATGTGATGACTGACTGATTCCTTCACTCTTCTCAGCAAAGCAATGATACAAGACAAGTCCAAAAGACTCATGATGGAAAATATAATTCACATCCAGAGAAAGAACTGATGGACTCTGAAGGCAGATCGAAGCAAACTATTTTCACTTTATTTTTCTTCATGGCTTTCTCGCCTTTGTTCTGTTTCTTCTTTCACAATGTAACTAATATGGAAATGTTTTATATAATTGCACATATATAATCTATATCAAATTGACTACTGTTTTAAGGAGGGTGAGAGGAGGGAAGGAGGGGAAAAATATGTAATTCAAATTTTTTTATAAAAATTAATATTAAAAATAGTTTTTATATATAATTGGAAAAATACTTTTTACAAGAAAACAATTAAAAAGAGAATTAGAAAAAAGAATTCCCCAAGTTCCTGTTTTCTGACTGAACTCATTCAAGTGCTCTCTCTCTCTCCCTCCCTCCCTCCGTTCCTCCTTTCTTCCCTGCTTTCATCTGCATTTTGTACACGGACTCCATTCTTACTTTCAACCAGAAGACAAGAAGATTCAGTCAAGGAATCCCTGCCCAAGTTCTGAAGGGTTAGGGAGCAGGTAAAGGTCCTGCCTCTATCATACACATGTGGAAGCAGTCATATTGAGCCTCTATATGAGTTGTTTTAAGATTGGAAAGTTTCCTCATTCCACCTAGAATGTAGGTGTCACTATTTTCCCCATCTGAGAAATGGGGAAATTCACCAAGCCTTAGAGAAGCTACATTACTTGTCCCACATCAAATGGCTAGTTAGAGGCCGAATTTGAAACTATATTTTCCTGACTTAAAGTACAGGTATCTGTTGGCTATACCAGTTTCCCTCACAGAATCTAAGAGAATCAATTCAATAGGGCTGACACATGTGTAGACAGATAAAGTTTACGCCAAATTGATGGGGTTGTTCTGGGACCAAAGAAAAGATTGAGGTTTCTGATCTGCATTGTTGTCAGGAGACTGATCAAGAACAAAGACAGTTATAGGATTACTATTTGGAAGTTTTTAGTCATCACTAAGTCTCTAAATTGTCTCCACAACATTTGCTAAATGTCTGTTTGTAAAATGAGATAAATCTCTATCACTCCTCTGGTTAATAATTATCTTTGCTTATGAAGAAGGCCTTCTTGTCCCCAGCCAAGTCTACTCCTTGTACTCTGGATCTTCCCAGCAGGTTGATATTTGATCACCTTCTCAGGAAAGGAAAGGAGAAACAGAAAATGTTGCCAGACTAGCTAGTGCAAACGTGTCTGAATGAATCTACTTTCTTTTTCAGAAGGTGGCAAAATTGGAGCAAAAACACATCCCCTCACCATTGAAAATCTGGTGACAAAGTGGGAGATTTGAATCAAGAGTCTAGATAGAAGCTGTTTCCTCTTTTTACGTGCCTAGGGAGATTCAAGACCTCCCTTTCTATAACTAATGAAGCAACGGCTTCATCATTTCAAAACATCCTTATCTTTCAGCACTGAACGTTCATCATCTCTGAAACACAAAAGTGATGAGCTAGAAGATTGGGAGGAAAGGAGCCAAGGGACACAATGAACAGGTTCCATGGACCCATGAAAGATATCCTTTCCCTAGGATCCTGACCAGTCTCAGCTGCAGACCCCTCACAGGAAATAAAATGTCCTCCACCATCCTGGTACCCAAGGAATCCTCTACAGAACTGGAAATGTCCCCAAGGCCACAAAAACAGGAATTGGTTTGGGGGGGGTGAGATCTGGTACCACATGTGTGATTTCTTCAAAGGAGAACATCTCCCACAAATGAGTACTGTCTATGTCAAGAGGGGGAGAAAAGCAATGTCATTCTCTCAAGTCCTTTTCTTTCCTTTTCCTAGTCACTCTCTGTATGTGAAGGGGAATGTGACCTTCAGGCTCTATCCCATTCCCCTGCTTTTGTATTAAAATTATTTTTATTTATTTAACTATTTCTCTAATTCAAGTGAAAAATTAGTATATATATATATATAATATATATATATATGTATGTGTGTGTGTATTATATACATATATGTATTTCAGTTTGGAGTTCCAAATTCTGTCCCTCTCTCTCACCCTCTTCCTTCCTTAAAAGGCAAGCAATTTGATATTAATGATACATGTGAAGTCATGCAGAACATATTTCCATATTTACGTTTCAGAAAAACAATAAACAAATAAGACAATAAAAATAAGGAAAGTTTAAGGATGCTTCAATCTTCATTCAGAGTCCCTCCATCTTCTCTTGGAGGTTGATAGCATTTTACATTATAAGGTCTTGGAATTGTCTTGGATCATTTTCTTGATCATAGTAGCTAAGTTTTTCATAGTTCAGCATCCTTACAATGTTGCTGATACTGTGTACAATGTTCTACTTCTACTCACTTCAGTTTGGAAGAATTCATCCAAGTCTTCCCACATTTTCCTGAAACTTTGCTTCTCCGTTCCTCATTTCTTATTGAGGTTCAGTCATTTTTCAGTTACTTCTAACTCTCTGAAAACCCATTTGGTTTTCTTGGAAAATATACTGGAACGGTTTTCTATTTCCTTCTCCAGCTCATTTTACAAATGAGGAAACTGAGGAAAACAGGGTTAAAGGATTTGCTGGGATTCACGTGGCTATTAAATGTCTGAGGCCAGATCAGGAAGAAGAGGAATCTTTCTGCATTCAGACCCACACTCTATGCACCAAGCTACCTAGATTCTTTCATCTATCCTCTCTTTTATCTTCTAGACTCTTATCCCCTTTACCTCTTACTTCCCTGTTGAGTAAAACAGGTTTCTATTTTCAATTGGTTATTTATTTTTCTTACCTTTTCAAAAGCAATTTAGATGATAGTAATGTTCAATAACTGACTTTCCCATTTTCCCTCCACTGTATATTCTCTTTCTTGGTTGCCTCTTGTATGTAAGATAATTTTCTCCATTCTTATTCTCCTTTCCCCAGGGCATCCATCTTTTTGACTATTTTTTAAGACATCTCAAAATAATTGACTTCCTCCCAGACCACCTCTGAATATAGAATACTTCTAACCGCCTAATTAATGGTAAGGTTCTTAGAGGATACATATATTACCTTCACATATAGAAAGGTAGTTTCATGATCATCATTTTACAGTTGAGGAAACTGAGGCAGGCAGGTGTGCAGTGACAAGACCAGGGTCTCTCTATCCCAGGGTCTCTTTCATTCTTCATTACCCAGTTCCTGATGAGATCACTATGTGGCGGAAGGTAATGCAGGGGTTTTATATGACATCGGGTACCATTCTGTTGAAACTAAGGCAGAAAAATGGGACCGACCATGTCACACGTATATAAATATCACACACATACATATATCACTCAACATGCATACCCAAGACACACAACACACAAATGAGCACATCATAAAACAGACACAGGCATGGAAATACACATACAAACTTGCAATTACATTTTTTTCTAGAATATTCCACCTGTGAGAGACCATCCATCCTCAAAGAATCCTCCAGTGACAATGACCTCACTCTCTCCTCAGTGGTTTCAGGTCCTATATTTTACCTGGTCCAGGAACTGATTGGTGTCAGGGCCTCCTCAGCTCCTCGTCATTGCTCATGTGATAGGCATGATCACCATGAGCATCAACCAGTCACCAAGGCATGGAGTGTCATGGCATGTCCTTGGCACCCAACTTTCCTTGGCCACACCATCTTCAATCACTAAGACTATGCCCTGAGCTCCTCCCATAGTTGGTGAGGTGATTGACACATTGCTAGACATAACCAAACCCCAAATAGGCAAACCTACAAGATATGAGACCTTCTCTAAAGTTGGAAACAGGGAAGGGAATAAGTGTTTATATAGTGCTCACAATGTGCCAGGCACTGTGCTAAGGTCTTTACAGATATGATCACATTATATCTTTACAACAACCTTGCAAGGTCAGTGCTGTTATTAGCCCCATTTATAATCAAAGAAACTGAGATGAGTAGAGTTTAAGTGACTTGCCCAGGGTCAAATGGTTATTAAATAATTGAGGTCAGATTTGAACATCTTCTTGATGGCAAATTCAGCAGTATGTACCATCCATTTAGCAGCTAATACTACACACTTTCTGATCATGGAAAAAGGGATTCCATTGACCACATATGGCCCACTAGGCCACTGATTAAGGGGACATTACACTCACAAAATCACTGACATAATTTAGTACCCTATTTGATTGAATGATGTTCAGAGGCAGAAATCTACATTTTCATTTGGAGATGCAATTATTAGCTCAAACTAATTACTGTTCATTGTTTATGGGTAGAGAAGGACCCCAAGGTTTATATCCAAGGTTTGATCCTTTGCTACCAGTTCCACAATGATCAAAAAATCCTTTATCTATGTTCATAATCAATCAAAAATAAGAGTATTTATGAGAAAATATATGCCAGACAATACAGAAAGAAAGAGCTCTAGAAAACATAATAATAAGTGGAACTTTCTTTATAATGGTAAGTAGTGTCTTATCTAAAAACATTAATAAGCATTATCTGTAATGGGGATAATAAGCTAGAAGTTGTCCCAATAAAATTGGGTAGAGCAAGGCTGCTTCTTATCACCACTATTGTTCAATATTGTACTAGAATGGTAGCTATAGCAATAGGAGAAGAAAAAGAAGATGGGCATCTCTGCTATCCTACTGGGATGAAGGTGGGAGGAACCATAGATATGACCAAGAACACAAAAGCAAAGGGTGTGTGAAAGATTAGGGGTCAAGAATCTATAGGGACAACAGGAAGATGATAAATGTTGAAGAAGGTGTAGGAGAGCAGGAACACTAATTCATTGTTGATGGAGCTGTGAGCTGATCCAACCATTCTGGAGAGCAATTTGGAACTATGACCAAAGGGCCACAAAAATGTGCATACCCTTTGACCCAGCAATATTGCTTCTAGGATTGTATCCCAAAGAGATCATAAAAATGGGAAAGGGTCCCACATGTACAATAATATTTATAGAAGCTGTCTTTGTGGTGGCCAAGAACTGGAAATTGAGGGGATGCTCATAAATTGAGGAATGACTGAACAAGTTGTGGTATATGAATGCAATGGAATATTATTGTGCTATAAGAAATGATGAACAGGAATGCTGTCTTCCTAGGACAACTTGAGAGGACCTCAGAGAAGTCTCCAGGGTCCAAGACTTGGTCTGAGTTAATTTTGGCCACCTCCAGGCTGACTCCACTGAATCAGCAAACATTGGACCCTTAAGAAAGCAGTGTAAGCCTCAAGAAATTTCACCTCAACTTTCAACTCACAAACTTTCATCCAAAGAACAGCACATGCTGAATGGGGGAAGATTGAAGGCCCCTCTGCTGTTTCAGCCTCTGTCTGGGGCTGTGAGTGAAATGGAGCAAGTACAAGCCTGATGAGTGTTGTACTACAGGGAGCAAGAACATTTTTGGGACATTGTGGGTGAGGTTTAGGGGAGGAAGAGAAGAGTCTCTGAGGTTGAGTCCCTGAACAGAATTCAGGAAATAACTCTGGATTAAAATTTTGTAATAATAATATCAGACTGCTAAAAATAAAATAAGATAAATTAAAAATAAAAATGAGCAAGCAAAGGACAAAGAACCTGTCCATGGCTACTTTGATGTTAAAGAAGATCTTGATTCATATTCTGAGAAAGATAGTGAAATTTTAAAAAAAAGCATTCCTACCCTGAAGAGTAATAGTCAAGTGGTCACAAGTCCACAAAGAAATCCTGGCAGAACTTAAAAAGGAATTATAAAATTAGATAAAATGGGGAAAAATTAGGAGAAAAATAATTCAAGAAAATTATTAAAAGAAAGCTAACCAATTGAAAAAGGAGATATCATATTTTAAGGAAGAAAATAATGACTTGAAAACTTGAATTGGGCAAGGAGAATCAAACGACATTATAAGACACAAAAATATAACAAAATTTAAAAAAAAAGAATCTGAAACATTTCATTAGAAAAACAACTGATCTAGAGAGCATATTGAGGAGAGACAATATAAGAGTTGTCAGATTACCTTAAAGTTATGATCACAAAAATAAAAGAGTCTGCATACAGTATTACAATAAAGTATTAAGGAAAAACGTCCCAAAGTTCTAGAATAAGAAGGTAAAAGTAGAAATAGAAAGAATCCACCACCTGAAAGAGATCCTAGGAAGAAAACATACAGAATTGTCATAACCAAGTTTCAAATTTCCCAGGTTAAGAAGAAAACATTGCAAACAACAAGAAAAAAAATTAAATACTGCATAAAAACAATCTGAATTTCTCAAGACCTAGCAACTTCTACACTAAAATAAACTAGGTCTTGGAACATTTTGTTTTAAAGATCAAAGGAGTTGGGGGCACATCCAATAATAATTTATTCAGCAAAGTTGAATACAATCCTGAGTGGGGAAAAACTGGATATTTGATAAACTCAAAGACTTTCAAGTATTTGTAACAAAAAGACCAGAATTCAATGGCAAATTTGATATAAAAGATCCAGAAGAAATATAAGGAAACCATTAAAAACTAATTATAAAGTACTGATGTAGGAGACCTGCCGTGTTTCTGCATGGCTCCAGGAAGGCAGGCATACTCCAGGGGCCTGACTTTGACATGCTTCAGTGTAGCCCCAGGAAATGCAGAAAAATCCTACTGGGCCTCAGCACACACAAGACACTACTACAGGACCTCAGCCCAGCACCAGGTAAGCTTTCAGACCCCTACAGCCTGCAACAGCACCAGCCAATCCCCACCATTCTCCCTACATCATAGCCCCAGACATGAGGGTCCCTCAGGGGCCTCAGGGCATCATCAATATAGCACCAGGTAGACAGCCAGGGCCTGCAGCCACTAACTAGGACAAGAATCTGGAGACAGTGCCCCTTCCACCTCAGGAGCAGAGCATAAATTTAAAAGAAAGAAAAAAGCCCCAAAGTGGGGAGGTGAGAAGAAAACGATGACAAAAATCTGACCTTAGAAAGTTATGATGGTGACAGGGGAGACCAAGACACTAACTCAGAAGAGGACAATAAAGTCAGAACACCTATGGGCAAAACCACAAAGTAAAATGGAAAGTGGTCATAAGCCCAGAAAGAACTCATGGAAGAGCTCAAAAAGGAGCTTAAAAATCATACAAGAGAAGTAGAAGAAAAATTGAGAAAAGAGATGAGAGTGATGCAAGAGAATTATGAAAAAAGACTCAGCAACTTGGAAAACTACTTAAAAAGTAGAATTGGCCAAATGGAAAGGGAAATAAAAAACCCACTGAAGAAAACAACTACTTAAAGAGTAAAACTGGCCAAATGAGAAAGAAAGAACTAAAGCTAATTGAGGAAAACAACACCTTAAAAGTGAGAATTGGAAGAACAGAAGCTAATGACTCTATGACACATCATGAATGAATCAAACAAATTCAAAAGAATGAAAAATGGAAGAAAATGTAATATACCACATGGAAAAAAATAATTGACCTGGAAAATAGATCCAGGAGAGAAAATGTAAGAATCATTAGACTACCTGAAACTCATAATCAAAAGGAGGACCTGTACAGCACCTTTCAAGAAATTATCAAGAAATGTCCTGGAACCAGAGGACAAAATAGGCATTGAAATAATCCACCAAATCTCCTGGTGCTTCAGTCCAACTCCAAGAAGCACAACCCTGGGAGGCATAGTTCCAGGCTGGCAGACATGCTCCAGCAGCCAAACATTCAAATGCAAGGCCTGAGTGAGCAGACATTCACCATGGGCCAGATTTCCCATCCCAACCCCAAGAACTCCAGTGTTTCTGACCCCAGCTTAGCACCAAGTAAGCTGCCAGAGCCCTACAACCTCCAGCTGCCAGCACCTGCGGCCTTGGTACACAAAGTCAGTGACCAGATCCCGGGTTTCTAACACAAAAAGCTTGGGTCAGTGTCCCCTGCACTCCAGCAGTAAAGTACAAATCTAAAAGCCAGGAATTAGGCAAATATCATGAGCAAAAAGCAGAAACATACAGTGACCATATGTTTTTATTATGGGGACAGGGAAGATCAAGACAAAAATTCAGAAGAATTGTCATTGTCAATATACCCACCTCTGAAACCTCAAAGGGGTATAAGAACTGGTCTCAAGCCCAAAAAGTCTTCATGGAAGAGTCAAGACCGTCCATGGAGATTTTCTTGGCAAAGATACTGGACTGGTTTGCCATTTCCTTTTCCAGTTCATTGTACAGATGAGGAAACTGAGGCAAACAGGGTGAAGTGACTTGCACAGGGTCACACAGCTAGTAAATATCTGAGGATGTGACCTCAGGTCTTCCTGACTCCAGGTCCATATATGCTGTGCCACCTATTATGAGCTTAATAAAGGTTAACTGATCTGACTTGTGATCACATCTTAGTCAGAATTAGTCACTAGGAATTGGCTTGCCAACCTCCATGTAAAGAGGAGGAGGAGGAGGAAATTTTGTAACTTTAACATGCAAAGGGATAGGTTGGGCAACTCAGCAGAGGGATTGAGAGGTTGTATTAAGGAAGAATGAGGAACCTCTCACCTGACAAAAGCTCATGCTGATTGTAGATGCCAGATACAGGCACTTTTTGTGAAAAAGACAGAGTCAGAAGTAAAATTCATGTGGCAAGGCATGGCAAGGTGAGAGTCCTGTGGGTCATCATAAATCAGAGTAGCGTCCTCTGTGGACAGGGTCAGATAAGAGATCTCCTGTCACAGGGAGATGACCCAGGCCTGAGATGGAAGTCTTCTCAGGGAAGGAGCCTAGCCTTCCCCCAACTGCTGATTCACAGTTAATCAATACAAGATGATTAGAGGCAAAGTATCAAAGGCTCCACTTTTGAATGTGCACTGTCCCTAGGGGCAGGAAACCCTAAGAGGGCATGCATACCCCCCCATCCACACTCTCTGGCTGTACTGCAGAAGGGCAATCTTCCCCTTGAGTAATGAGAGAGAGAGAGTAAGGAGGAAGCCTCACTGAAGAGGAGAGGTATTTAAGAGAGATCCAAGGTGACAAAGGACTGGGGGGGTCAAATTGACTTCAGGTTATCCCTCCAGAAGGCCACAGCACAGGAAACACTAGGGGATTGTGGACTGATGACCTACTCTCTCCCAGTGGAGAGACTAGGTCTTAAAGTCTCTGGTGGAGCAGTTGAAATACTAACAGAGACATGCTTAGGGAAAGATGAAGGACTAAGTGAATGGACTCCATAATAGCCTACAGCAGATGCTTGGGGGAGCAGACTCTGACCCTTGTGGACCACATGTCCTACTCTGTCTCCTCTACCTCATCTCAAAGTCAGACTGTATGACAAGGAATATTTTTAAAGAAAAAGGTGGGGGAGAGCAAATCAATCAATACCTCAAAAAAAAAATTAACATTCTGTACCTCTTCTGCCCCAAGTCTGCAAATGAGGAATCTGTGTGTGATAGAGGATCTCAGGAGTCATCTCAAGGAGAGTTGGCCAATGGAGTAAGCCACCCACACTCCTCCCCTCGGGTGGTGGGAGAGGATCCATGTAGAGCCATGCAATGGGGTGTTGTGGACAGGTCCAAACACATGCTCCCCAACCCCTGTGAATATAAGTACACATGGTCCTGCTCAGTCTCACCCCATCAGGGGAAGTGGAGAGGTGGGGAGAAGAGTCAGTGTCCAGTCCCATTGGGGAAGACCAGCAATAATAATGTTAAAACCGTACAATATTTTGAGGTTTGCAAAGCCCTAGATACGTATACATGTAGATGTGTGAGTTTCACCACATCCTTGCGTGAGGGCTGCTTTTGTTATCTGTATTTTACAGATGAAGACACTGAGGCTGGAGGAGGATGGTGAGCCCAGGGTCAGGCTGCTACCTGTGGGAGGCTGGATTCCAACCGGAGTCTTCCCGACTCCAAGTTCAGTGCTATAACCACTGCACGCCTCTAGAGGCCGCAATGATGCATGACAAGCTGGGTTCTCCCCTCCTAGACCTATTCTCAGCCCCCAAACCCTACTGCCCCCTCCCCCCAAAAACGTAAGCTTAGAGGGGCTTTTTATCAGTAAGTAAGGGGCTGAGGAGCGGGATGGGAGACAAATTCTGGACACCGAGGGAGTCGAGCCCTCTTTGTCTGTGTCTTCTGTCCTGTGCCCTGGACAGGGCTGCGGCCCGTCTCGGCTTGACACGCCTTTGGAATGGTTACTGTTCACTTTTGATGTTTCCACGTCTCTCCCTGATCCCCAGAGTTACGAGGGGAGTCCCTATCAGGAAGGAACAGGTCGGGGTCCCAGCCCCCTGATTCTCACAGGCACATTCAAGAACAGAGGCACGTCCTACCCCGGCGGACGCCCCCTCACACACCTCTAGTCTGGATAATCAGTCCAGAATGTAGGAATCCAGGAACGACCTTGATAGGATCCTCTGGTGTCAGTCGGAGATCATTGGGAACAGTAGGATCCATCCCAGGGAAATCCCGAGTAGTCGTCGACATCCGTCAGACCTGCAAGGCTCCTCCGAGACCCTTAGGGGAGGGTTCATGTCTCACTCTGAAGCCGGCTCGAGGTTGACCCCGAGCCCTACCCTAGCACGCCTTATCCTCTATCCTAGCACCAAGCAGAGGACTCTGAACCTTACAGGGGGCAGGGGGCAGCCAGGCTGAAGGTTTGTTTCCTGCCTGAATAAGCACACCCTGCCAACCCCACCCCTGATCCCCCGACAGCCAGGACTTCCCTGAGCTCTCCCCCTTCTCCCGACTGCGTTATGGGAGACTCCACTTCCGTTTCAGGGATAATGAAGAAAAGAGAAAACTTCAGGGAATCGGGGGCCATGGACTTAGCAGTGGCAAGAGCTGGATCCGCCCCCCTGGGAGCGGGTTTTTCAGCCCAGCTACGGGGACACCTGAGGCCGAGCACACCTGGGAGCTCTCAGTCTCCAAGCGGGTAGCGGGGTGACAGCTCTGGCAGCCTTTAAATCCCTCCATCCCACGGAGCTCTTCTAGGGCATCCCCAGGGACATTCCCAGGCCTCTAATGCTCTCCCAAGTGCACTAAGAGGAACTGGCCTGGCAAGGCCTTCGTCCCTAGGACCACTTCCAGAACTCTGGGAAGAGCACGGGAGAAACAGTCCATTACCTCTCCCTCTCCATTTACCTGCCCAAAACACTTGGATGTCTCCTGGTGAGCGAGCCCAAGTCTCTGGGTCTTTTACCCCAGGTTAATAGTTCCTGAAACACCGCAGCAGTGTGGCTCCCATCCTTTCTCTCCCTAGGGCTGTTTCTCAGGAAGGTGTTGGGACTTTGCCTTTGGTGGAGAGCTCTGGCCTTTCCAATGGAACCCGGACTCTGTGGGCCAAGGAGGAGCCTTATTCTTTCTAAATGAAGTGTTTAGCTTAAGAAATAAACCTCCCCAGATGTGGGACCACCGCTGTCCTCAGCTGGCAAGCAGGGGGCACACTAATCCCTAGCAAAGTCACCCACGGATTTTGGAAGAACAGTAAACAAGGATTTTTATTTTAAACAGTTTTTTGTAAAGAATCAAACCCACAGGCACCAAGGCAGCTGGGCCTGGCTGTCAGGCCAACGAGTGTAATCTGAACATGTAGCTGCAGAGGGAGGGAGAGGAGAAATGCGCTGGGGGGCGGGGGAAGGTGCCCAAGAGCCTTGATCACAGCCAAGCTCCAGAGGTCCTCTGTCAGACTAGATCTTCAAAGTCCTGGTCCCCTTCAGCGCCTTCTAGTTTCATCACCTGCAAGACGAAGGGGGTGGAGGGGAGAATGCTAGAAACAGGCAGGCTCAGACCCATGGAGCCAGGGCTCTCCACTGCCTATGGCCAGTCTGGGAAAGCCTCGGACCCCTCTGAAAAGAATGCATAAAGGAATTCTAGGTGACTTTTATACAGAGCCCTACATTATTATATTAGCTCCTTGTGTTCGTCTTTCATTGCCGAAGAAGTCTGTATCATCAGAGAAATGACATGACTTGCACTTGACTTTGTTTTGAGTGAGGGAGGGCCATTAAGGGCGGCATCCATTTTAAAGGTGAGGAAACTGAGGCTGGGGGGGGGGAGGAGGAAGCCAGCCCTGGCTCCCACATTCTTGGATGGGCTAGACATCATCACCAGTCAGAGACCCCAGTCTCATGGAGGGCTGCCAGGGTTCTTGGGAGAGGGGGTCTGTTCAGCTGAAAACAGCTGTCTCAGAGCTGAAAGAGGCTTTAACAGGCTATGACGCTGGATGAAAAGTCACAGACACCCCAAGAGCCTGTTTCCTCCTGCTGCATAAAATGGGGCTAATCTCATCCCCCATGAGATTCTACCTGAAAGTGCTCTGGAAACCTCTAAAGGCCAGAGAAAGGGCCTGTGGTCATCAGCACCATCCCTTCAACAAAAGAGACATCCAGAATTTACAGGCTCACAGCATCTTAACAGACTGTGGTCCAGTGATCCTGGCAGAGCCCACCTGGGAATGGCTCCCATACCTGAGACCTCCCTCCCCTGAGAGCCTGACTCCTCACCTGCTGGTCAATGCAGTGAAACTGCCAGGGCCAATTCGACTGGTACAGGAAGGGCCTCAGGTCGAACCTGTTGTCATCCGGGCTGTAGTTCTCAGCGTGATAGGAAGGCGTGAGGGTGGTCATCTTGTGTCTGTTCAGTGAGTACATCCTGAAAAAGTGTTTCACTTTCTCGGCCACCTGGAGGACAAAGCACCAGATGGGGGAGTTAGCTCTGAGCGGGGCACCTCTGGAGTCCAGACAGCTGCTCACACAGTTTAACACGTGAACTCAGTGTGCCCAAAGCTGGGAGAACACCAGTGTAGCGTGGGGTCTGGGCAGAAGCCCAAGCTCCAGGCACACCCAGGAAGGGCTGGGGGCCGAGACAAGCCTGAATTATGCAGGCCCTATTTTGTAGGGATGATCTTTCTACAAAAGCATGTTTGGAGGGCAAAGACTCCTTTCCATTTGGGTCTTTGTGCTTCATTAAACAGGTGGGGTAAGTGCCCCACGGGAGAAGGTGAATTTCTTTTTAGCAAAATGGGGTCCTTGAAAGTAGTAATAGTGCTCTAAAAGTTATTGACTCTCTATGTCACTGTTATTACCTTCAAGATCCTGCCCCACTCTAGAGATTCGTCCCTCAGGGCAGGGTCTGTGGCACCACCTGTACCCTATCCTGCTCCCATCGCGAGGGCCTCAGGTGCAGAGCCCCTGCCCCTTTGTTCCACTGTAGCCACCTCAGAGCAGGGCCTTCCCTGACCTCCTCCAATAATTATTTCCTCTTCAGCCTGTCCCCACCCTCGAGGGCACAGCAGGACTGGGCAGGGGCCAAAGGGAGTGGCCAGGAGAGGACCCCCAAGGTAAGGCACTGATAGGATTGGCTGCCTCAAGGCCTATCCATGTGAGCCAGGCACAAATGGGAGCCTGGAGCCTAGTGTAGATCCTGGGGAGTTGAGGGGATGGAGGGGTTGTCAGCAGAGGGGGAGGGGCATGAAAGGCTACCTCTCTAGGGGTACAGATCTCCTTCCACATGTTGACGAGTTTGCAGAACATGCTGTACGGCCCTGCCTTCCCCATCTTCCTCAGTTTGCCGAAGATAGACAGCTCCTTGTAGGTCATCCCCATGTCTTCCTGCAGAAACAAGGAGCCACTGGAGTGTGAGGAGGGCACCCAGGCCAGGGGGAGCAGGGCCTGAATTCGAATCCTGCCTCCTAGCCTCACAGCTGCCTGACCCTCCCTACACCCCTGAGCTGGGCACAAGACAAAGCCAGAATTCTGCCAAGCCCGGATGGGCTGAGGTTTCACAGCAAGAGGAGAGGACACTAAAAGTTCAGGTTCAAACCCTGGCTGTGCCACTTCCTGGCTGTGTGACCTCTCGATGGTATCATCTGGGAAATGGGAGTACCGGTTACACTGCTACCTCAGAAGCTCAAATGGGACAAGATGTCACAAACAACCACTCAGCCCCCTCAGGGAAACAAGGCCACTCTATCTCTTAAATGTGAGTGGAGGAGACAGGACCTCAGAGGGGACAGCTCAGGCTCCATTCAGGGGAAGGCCCACCTCCCCGGAGACCCAGAGTCTGACAGAGCCACAGGTGAGGTCACCCAGGAAGATGGGAAGTGAGGCAAAGCTGAGAGCTAGGGAAGGGGCTGGAGGGAGAAGGTGGGCACCTGGTCTCCCTGCCTCAGTCTTCTAAACCAGAATGCCTCTGGTTCTGGGGGTCCTGTGTGAGGAGGCTCCAGCATCCTCCCAGGTCATGGTCATCCCCTGGAGCAGCCCCTTCTTATGGAACTTTCCTCACTGTTTCGGAACCCATTTTAATGATGGAGAAACTAAGTCTCAGCAAAGTTCAGTGATTTGTCCCGGCCACACAGGCAGGAATCCGGGCAAGAAACAGTCATTCAGTACAAGAATAACAACATTTATATGACACCTTAAGATTTCCCAAGTGCTCTACATATGAGAATCCTGTAAAGTGGGCACTTATCCCCATTTTACTGAGAAGAAAACCCAGGCAGCTGGCATTCCTGCACACAGGGAGCCCCACTAAGAAGGGCCCTGGTTCAAGGACTGCCAGCACATACCTCATCAGTCTGGACCACCTGTCCTTCAGCCAATGGTTCCAGCTCGGCAGTGGCCGGGGCGGACACGATGCTGCAAAAAGAGGTGGTGTGAGCACTCACAGCTGCTACAGGGCTGTGTGTGGGACGGGGAGGAGGGGGGCAGGCAGGAACAAACTACTGGAGACCCGAGCCACCTCAAACTGTGAGCACAAATGAGCAAGGAGTCTCCGGCTGATGTCTCCTCCCAGCCTGGCCAAACTTGAATCCCTGAGAATCCCTACTTTTCCTCCCAGGTCTGATCAACTCAATCCAATCGGCTTTGATCAAGCGCTACTGATCCCCCAGATACCTTGCAAAAACCTGGGGATACAAAGACAAAATGACCCCTGTCCTCTGGGTTCTATGGGAGACAGGAAGTGAGGGAATGCTCCATCATGTCATGAATGAGGAAGGGGCTAGCAATCATAGAAGATGTCTTGGAGCCCCAAAGGGAAGTCAGGTCTCCAAGAGGTCACAGAGGGGGAACTTGGCCAAAGAAGCAAATCTCCCTTGAGCCAGATATGAAGGCCAGGTGGAGACATGTGTTCCCCTGGTCCTTTCAGGCAACACTGGGGAGCCACCAGCCAAGTCTGACCCATTCTCACCTCTGCTGCATCATCCCTTTCCCCATTGAAGTCTCACTGCCCCTTGCCCAGACCACTGCAATGACCTCACTGCTCCCTCCCTCCAGGTGCCACCAACTACCAATTATCTTCCTAAAATGCTGGTCTGACCACATCCTTTCCTGAATGAAGTTTTCCATGGCTCCCTATTACTGTTAGGGAAATGACAATTCCCTCTAATTAGCATCTGAACCCCCCGAGAATCAGGCTCAGACTTCATTTGCCCTGGCTGCCAGCCAAACTGGACGGCCAGCACATCCTCTCCAACCTCCTTGTCTTTGCCCAGTGTGTGAAGGTGCCCCTCCTGGAGTCCTAGCTTCTGTCAAGACCACATTCTCCATGAGACCTTTCCCGATCCCAAGAACACTCTGACCTGCACTGAACTGAATGCAGAAGGGTGTCACGTGAACTTCATATGTAAAAGACATATGAATACAATGCTGTCCTAAGGGGTCATCTTCCAAATTTAATTTAGCCTTCCTTAGAGAAGGAATGCACCTTGTAAACAGATGCTCACTATCTACTTCTCCACTATTCAGTGCAAGGGACTTTGGAGTATGGAGGGCCTTGAATGTCAGGCTCAGGGAGCAGGGATTTTAGTGGAAGGGCTCAAGCCC
Organism: Potorous gilbertii; assembly: GCA_028658325.1. Taxonomy (NCBI): domain Eukaryota; kingdom Metazoa; phylum Chordata; class Mammalia; order Diprotodontia; family Potoroidae; genus Potorous; species Potorous gilbertii. The sequence continues at coordinate 251,965,359 of CM053770.1, forward strand.
AGGAGTGTGTTTGGAAGACCTGGTCGGTGGGGCCCACCCCACCTCCACCTTTGCTCACTTCCGCAGGGAGTTGAGATGGAAGCGCTCTATGCAATACTGGATAAAGGTCCGGAGGTCGGTCTTGCTGATGCCACCGATGGGGTTGATATCTGCGCTGGAGCAGTCGTACTTGGTCAGGTAACCCCGAAGGCTGAGAACAAAGAGAACCCTCATTTCAGATGGGGGGAGAGGGAGGCCACAGGGTGTCAGAACCCTGACCAGGACAGAGGGAGAAGCCTTCCCTCAGCCTGGCCCATCACTCCCACCCCAGTACGTACCTTTCATCTACATTGGAGGAGCCTAACACCAGGAGGCCCCCTCGCATCCCCCGGGACCATAAGCTCAGCTGAGCAAAGAGGTAGGCAAAGACCATCCTGACCCTTGCCTACGAAATAAGGGACAGTTAGAGGGGAAATGCAGCCTGGTCTCCTTCAGTACCTAGGAGAAAGCACGGTTCTGTTCAGAAAGGAAAGATGGGGGTGGGGAGGGAGGGCAGTGGCCCCCAAAGGCCTCCCAGTGTGCAGCCCAAGACCCTGGGGGTGCCTCGTGTCAGGAAAGCCCTGCAGCTGCCCACCATATGTTTGTGGGCCACGTGGGAGGCACGTGGGGAGGGGTCAAGGGTTCAAGGGGAGAAGAGTGAATGGGGAGCACTTCCTGACCACAGCTTAGAGGCGCCCCCTCCTGTCCTTGGGGTTGCCCCCCATCCCACAGCTGGATTACTGCAATGGCCACTGAGGCCACCCATGATGGATGGGTCTACCTGTCCCAAGCTCCTCCCCCTCCTGGCCAATTGACCAGCCCTGTCCCCAGGAACAGTCTCTTCCTAGATGTCAGTTTCCTCCTCTGCAAAAGAAAAGGACTCCATGGCCTCTGAGGGTCTCCTCCATCACCCCCGACCTCTGGAAGCCTCTGGTCATCATTGCTGGTGGGGCTATTAACCTGCTACTGCCAATGATCACAGAGTAATGCCAGACAGTCAATAAACCCTCCTCCTCCCTACCCATTGACAACCCTAGCCCAGCTCAAGTCCTCGCCAAAATCTCACCTCCAGAGAGCCTTTTCTGGTTACTACCTCCAATCTATCCTTCCTGTAACATGCAGGAACACAGCTATCAGTCGGGTCAGTCAATAAATGTATATTAAGCACCTCCTATGTATCAGGACTGTAGTTGCTTGATGTTGCATGAGATGTGTATCCCCAGCACACAGTGAGTGTTTAATATGTGTGTAATGACTGACTGTGAGCTCCCTAAAGGCAGGGAATAAATATCTTTTGCCTGTTTTTGTATGCCTACTAATTAGCACAGGACCTGACACACAGTAGGTGCTTAATACATGTCTATTGACTAATAGTGTCATCACCTCCTGTTTCTCTGATGGCTGGAGATTTACAAAGTCCTTTCTTCACATCGACCCCAGGAAATGGGTCAATAGGACAGATATGGCATCAAGGGCCCTTAGGGCGCTTGTGTGGACAAAGTGAGATCTTGCAGGTCAAGTACTTTAAAAACCTTTGAGTAGAGGGCTGTGTAGGCTCAGGCACCAAGCCTAGAGTTCATTATTACACAGGAGGAAACAGAGGCTGGTTTCCTAAAGAAGGGAAAGGACTTGTCACCCATACAAACAGTGAGAATGAATGAACATAAGTCTACAGGCTAGTAACCATGATAATTAACAGACCAAATTGCCAGTAAAGGTGATAAATGGCAAATCTGTAGAGCACTTTGCAGGCCATATCACATTGGAACCCCACAAGCAATCCATCAAGCCTCTATTAAGCACCTGCTATATGCCATGCACTGTGATAGCCACTGGGGGACACAAAAGGACACAATCTTATCAGGTGTCATTACCCCATTTTACAGATGATGAAGTTGAGGCTCAGACTTGCCCATGGTCACATAGCTAGAAAAATGTCAGAACTCAGAGCCAGTCAGCACTTGCTGACTCAGAACAATCAGAAATGCCCCTTAGGAAACTAGGAAGGGGTTTCTATCAGACTCCCAGTTGGAGCATGGTGAGGCCTCCCATCAGCCTGGTACCCTCATTGGAAGGAGCCCAGGAAATCACCAGTCACTGCCGCTCGCAGGACCCACCTGCACGTTCTGCATGGCCAGGTTCTCACGGCTGCTTCCTCCGTGAACCAAGAATTGTGGCATCTTGCCAGTCACAATGTGGAAGATCTCCACTATGACCTTGACGACCCCATCTATGTTGAGGTTGATGTGGTAACTGCAGAGGAGGAGTCCTTGTTAATGAGCACTCAATGAGGGCTGACCATCAAGTCAAAGGCCCTGTTTTCAAAGAGGCAGGTGGGTGGGAGCAGTGTGGGAGGGGCCAGAGTCCTAGAACACCAAGAAACATTCCCACAGAAATGTGGCCCAAAGGGCTGCCTAAGGAAGTCAAAACTTCCCCCCACAACATGTCCTCTAACTGGAAAGGGTCCAGGAAGCCCAGAGTATGGAGGGGCTCAGTCAACATCTGGCCCTTACATGGCACTCCTGAAGGCTGAGAAAATCCAAATTAGCCAGACACCCAAAACTGACTGGGGTGAAAGGCTAGGATGAGAAAATGCCAAGGGGCAAGAGGAAAGAGTAGAGGAAATGGTTAAAATAGAAAGTGAACTCAGGAAACCTCAAAAACCCATCAAAACAACCAGCAGCCGCCTAAGGTCAAGGGAAAGCCGCTAGAGACAAACGGAAAGCTGAAAACCAAAAACCCTTTTAAAGACCCAAACTGCTGAGCACTGTTACCCAGGAAGCACCACAGAAGCAAGAGTACCACAGTGCTTCCTGCATTACCACTGGGGCAGAAAATGTAGAAAACCAAGCAAGATCGACCTGCAGGTACCAGGCCCCAAATTATAGTTGTTTCAGGTGAGAAAACTGAGGCCAGAGGGCCCACTTGGTTCAGTCAGTCACCCAGAGTCAAAGCAATGGAAGGGGGATGCCCTGGGAGTCTTAAGGACCACCCCCCAAAGGCAGGAAAGAAATGAGCTCCCAGGAATAAGAGGAGCTGAAAATGCAGCCCCCCTCAAGTAGTGCATGTGCTGCCCATCTCCCCTCCAGCCCAGCCCCATGGAACCTGCCCCACTACCTTCCAATCTGCTCTGCCAGTTCCTTGGCCCTGTTGCTGGTGTCCTGTGAGGAATTCTGTGTGGCCATATAACACGTGGTCAACAACTGGCCACATAGCTTCTGGGGGTCCTGGGGAATGACATCATCGCGGTTCAAGATCCTCTGGACATCGGTCAGCACCTCCTTATCTGGAAACAGACCAGATGAAAGAGGTGCTCAGCCACACACATTCAGAAACACATATGATCACAAAATCACACACACACACAATCACACACGTACCCAAATCAGAAATATACAATCATATACATGCAATCGAAAATACACACATACTTATATATGCACATGCATATATATATTCACAACCACAATACACACACACACACACACACCCATACAAACATAGATGCATACACACACAATTACACAATGATACAAGATGGGTATGAAGGATTCACAAAGGGAAATACTATCCACATCCAGATATAGAACTGATGGAGTCTGAATACAAATCAAAGCATATCCTTCTCACTTCATTCTGTCTTGTGTTTTTACATGTGATAGATATGTCCTGACCATTACAACAGCCCTGTACTGAGTCACTTCTGTTGTGTCCAGCTCTCTGGGATCCCATTTGGGGTTTTCTTGGCAAACACTGGACTGGTCTGCTATTTCCTTCTCCAGCTCATTTTACAGATGACGAAACACAAGCAAACAGCGTGAAATCACTTGCTCAGGGTCACTCAGCTAGTAAGTATCTGAGCCTGGATTTGAACTGAGGGAGAGTGGTCTTCCTGATTCCAAGTACACAGATCTGTGCTGCCCTTTAGTTGTCCTGGCACTGGGGGCTGTTATCATCCCCATTTTAGAGTCACTCACTTCATGGTCACTTACTTCCATTACTCACAGCTTGGCAGACCTGGCGGCACATGGAGTACACTATGCATGCTGTTGCAGAGCTGTCCACTCCACCGCTGAGGGGAAGGAAAAATCCGGCCTTAAAAGAGCAAATCAAAGATGGCATGAGAAAAGCATCCTGAGACAAGCATGGTTCTTTCAATCTAAGGTACACGTGGACCTCAGGATTCCTACCCAGGGCACCCACTGAAGAGACTTCAAAATTCTGCCTTACTAGGTGAAAACTGCCTCCCTTTGCCCCCTGCCCAAGCTTGTGATGATCCCTGAGAGAGAAGGAGGGGGTTCTATGGGCCTGGAGAAGGGCCCATTCCCGACTTTCAAAAGAGGAAGACATCGGTATTGCAAACTCTAGGCAGGTATGCAAGTGGCATTTAATTCCTGGAAAATTTCAAGAACATGTGATGTTATTATTTTAACGTTATTTTTATTTCATTAAATATTCCCCAGTTATATGTAAAAAAAACTGCTCACTTGTTTAAAAATTTTGACTTCCAAATTCTCTTTCTATCTTCTGTCTCATCCCCCTCTTTGAGAAGGCAAGCAATTTGATATTGATTATATGTGTCAAGTCATGCAAAACATCTCCATATTGGTCATGTTGTGAAAGCACACACACACACAAAGCATGAAAAAAGTCTGCTATGATCTGCACTCAGATTCTGCAAGTTCTTTCTCTGCAGGTGGACAGCATTTTTCATCATGGACCCTTCAGAAATGTCTTGGATCTTGGTACTGCTGAGAACAGTTAAGTCTTTCAGAAATGATCATCATTACAAAACTGTTTTCACTCTGTACAATGTTCTCCTGGTTCTGCTCCCTTCACTTTACATCAGTTCATATAAGTCTTCCTAGGTTTTTCACAAGTCAGTCAGCACATCATTTCTTACAGTAGTACTTAATCACAATGACATAACACAACTTGTCCAGCCATTCCCCAATGGATGGGCATCCCCTCAATTTCCAACTCCGTGCTACCACAAACAACAAACTGCTATCAATATTGCTGTACAAATTTCTTTACTCTCTTTGGGATAGAGACCTTGTAGTGCCATTGCTGGGTCAAAGAGCATACAGTTTTAGAGACCTATAGGTGTAGAAAATATATTATATTAAAAGAATGGTCAGTGAATGTGCAGAAAAGGAAGGAGTGGTCACAGAAAGCCAAAGTGTGTTGACTATCTATGAATAACTCAGCTCTTCTCAGTAACACAGTGACCCAAGGTAAATACAAGGGACGTATAAAGGAAAATGCTACCCACCTCCAGATAAAAAACTGATAGACTGAATGCAGATCAAAAAAAATTCTTCTCACTTACTTTATACTTTCTTGTATATTTTTTCCTTCTTTATCTGTTTCTGCTTTCACAACTGTGGCTAATACAGGAAATATGTTTTACATGATAGCACATATACAAATTACATCATACTGCCTATCATTTTCAGAAGAGAGGAAGGGAGGGAGGGAGAAAAAGATGGAACTCCAAACCTTGAAAAATGTAAATAGTAAAAATGTTCTTGACTTGTAACTGGGGAAAAAAATAAAATACTATTAAAAATGAGGAAAAAAGGGCTTCCTCGGGGAAGAAGGAGCAGCCTTACACTGTTGGGGCAAGCCAGAGCATTAGTAATGTGTCCTTTAAGAGGAGGGGTGGACTGCTTTGGGGGAGGCTTTGGGATCATTCCTACTACAGATGTCCCAGAACAGGCGGAGCCCCTGGGTCAGCAGTTTGGTGAATGAGATTATGGCTCATTTGGGGCCCAATGGTCTTTGAGGGTCCTTCTAGCTCACAGATTGTGAGAGATGATTCAGCAGAGAGACACAGTCTGAAGGCCAGAGGCAGGAATGCACGTGTGGCAGATAAACCAGCCTCAGGGAAAGTCCTCATCACCACAGGCACAGTAAGTCAGTATCACATACCCAACAGAATTGCAGGAGATGGTGCCCATTCCTGGGGTGTTTCATGGTTCCCCTAAGCATGCCCAAACACAGAAGAAACCACAGACATCTCACCTGCTGACTGCGCCTCAAGTAATCCCAGAGCCAACATGCAGGGCCAAGGCTGCCAAGGAAGCAGAAAAAGTCCATATAGACATGAGCCCCCAAGACCTCCCCACATCTAGAGGGGTCTAAGGACCCCAGGCAGGGCTAGTCATAGAGGACCAAGGGTCTTACTTCTCCAAAGACTCATCTCTGCCCCACACGTAAGACTACAAACCCCACAGGTCTGTGCTTATGCCTGGAGTAGTCAATCATGTTGGGCACCAGGAAACATCCAGCCAGTCAGCTATCTTTTATTATCTTTCTATCATCTATCTAGTCATCTATTTATGTCATTATCTATCTATCCACCCTTCATCTACTATATATTCATCTATGTCTGCACATACACACATATCTATCTATGCCTTAGCTAGTACAGTGAAGCCTCTCCACCACCTAAACATCAGAATTCTGACTCGAGGTTGAAGTGGTGCATGGGCCTCTTTGTGCCCAGTGCCCTCCCACCAGACAAATGCCTGAGTTTAATGGAGCAGTGCCCTTCTTAACTCAAAACTTCATACCTGAGCTTAACCAACCCCACTGACCCCGTGCCATCATGAACTCTTAATCACAAGGGAAAGTGCAGGGACCATGATTTTGCTTTTATGGAAGAGGAAACTGAGGTCGAGAACTGAGAGATATGAGAGGAGGGGAAAGAGACGTCTGGAAAATATTCTTAACAGCTCTTCAGAGTCAAGGACAAGGTGCCAAGTACATACAAAGTCTCGGATGAGGGCCACCAGGTCAGAACCTCACTACCAGAGACTAGGGTCCCCTCAGCAGGTCTGAGTCTGGCTGGATGATTCTGCCCCAAGACTGCACAGAGCAGACCCCTGGAGGGGGTACCTGGTTGGGTCTTGGGCACTCTTAGCACATGAGCCCATGACTATATCAGGGCCAGGGCTGAAACCCAGGCCTCAAGGAGGTCAAACACCCACCTGATCTCCTCCCCGAGGCTATGAAAGTGCCACTGGATCGGCTCTGACGTGGACACCAGGACATCATCGTAGCATGATAGTGCAAAGTCAACCTTGACGCGGGTGTAGGGAACGACTCTGCTGGCCTAATGGGTAAGATAAGACGCAGGCTCTCCCCATTAGTGCAGCACCTCCTGAGAGTCCAGGAAGACCGGGTGCCCTCCAAGGAGCCATACTGCCCCATCCCTGCAGGAAGTCTCCCTGGGTCCAAAGAACTGTCTTGTGATGGGATGGGACCATCATGGTGACTGCCCCACCCCCACCCCACTGAATAGATAGGGAAACGGAAGCCCAAAATGGACAGTGAGTAGTGTGAGCTGATACAGATCTTCAGAAGTGGTGCCGGGACAAGAGCCCAAGGTCATTCTCATCCCTGCTGGGGCCCCACGCCACCTCCTTCCCACCAGGCCACACAGACCAGTTCTGGGCTCACACCTTGACTGAACCGCTCCTGACAAACACACTCACCATCAAGTTACGAGAAGAAATCTCTGCCCTGAAGCTCCGAACGTCCTCCAAATCAACTGTGGCTGTGATGACCTCCTAGGCAAAGAAATGTAGGAAAGAAAGAACATGGACTTCACATACTCCACAGTACCAGTGGTCACTTGCACCATTCCTACAGACTTTCCTTATGGAAGCCCAATAGGAGTAGCACCATGGGTCCCCCTACTCTACATATGAGGAAACTGTGGTACAGTGAATTTGGTGATGAGCCCAAGAACTCGAATCCAGGTCCCTTGAGGTCAAGCACTGGCAAGGCTTTTTCAATGACTGCCTCAATCATGATAAACTGATTGAGTTGTGCCAGGGTCCAAGTGGGTGACACCAACTCTCTGTGTCAAAGTGTCTCTGGCTTGGGCCATTGTCCAGTGGTGCCCTTCTTAACCCTTCTCCTACTGCTCCCTCCCATGTTTAATGTTGCTTTCCTTAAAAATGCAACTAATAAACCAGACCACACAAAGGGAGAATGGCTGCTGACCAGCCATAGAGAAGTAAGTTACACCTGTGTGCACATATGCACACACATGCACAGGGGAGTGTTGCCAAATCACTGCTCAGTCCATCGACCTCAGCTCTTCCCCATTTCTTCCCCTCACCCATTCACTTACAAAGTGCCTACTAAGTGCGAGGTACAGATCCCAAGACAAAATGGCCATAGCCCCTTTCCTCCGAGCTTCCAGAGAGCTTCACTGGGGGTGAGAGGGTAGGGAACAGGACATGGATAAGAGGAGGGGGTCGGGGCAGACAGAGGGGTTCAGGAGGAGACAGCAAGGAGGGAGGTGAGAAAAAATCAGGAGGGTTTCACAGAGGTGGTAGCGCCTCTATGGAGCCTTGAAGTAAGGAAAGCAAGGCCAAGGCATGAGGAGTACAGAGAAGAGCCAGCAGGACAGGAGCACCGCAAGAGAGAGGATAGGAAAGGGAGTCATGGGAAGCCAGGTCAAGGACACTTCCATCACCTGGGTGAGGGGGCCACAGGCACTGGGTCAGAATAGGGGCTGACAAAGGTTGCTCAGGCAGCGGGAACCACACCATCAGAGAGGGGGATGCTGGAGGCCAGGAGGCCAACAAGGAGGCTGTCGCGACAATCTGGACCTGTGTAAGGGAGCTCTGGGTGATACTGAGGAGAAGAAACTACCAAGCTGGCAGCCAACTGGTCCTGGAGATTAGAGGCAAAGGAAGAATCTACACAGGCCTGATGTGAGTGATTGGGGTAGGGGCAGGTGGGGCGTAAAGTACTGCAGTGCCTTCAATAGGAAAAAAAATATCTGGAGGAGGGTGGTCCCCACCACAACCCCTGACACTACCTGTGTTTGCCCTATATGCCCTGGGTTACCTGGGGATGTGCTCATTTTACCCAAGAAAACATAAGCTCCCTGAGGGCAATTTCCTCTTTGTATCCCCAATGCCAGTACCCAGTTGGTGCTTAATAAACAGTTCCTTGATCCACCGGAATGACATCTCACCTTCCTAGGGGGCTATTATGCTTTTAAACTAGATGAGGGAATGAATGAACCAAGATGACTGCTTTCCTGATAATAACCCTGCAGGGCTAAGTAGAGAGACTTACTCCCTTTTATAGAGAAATGTCAGAGGCAACTCTCGAACCCAGGTCTTCTGACTCTAACCCGCTGTGGGCAGGACAGGTGACCTGGGAAGAGAAGAGCAGGAGTCACCCTCCCGCCACACACACTCAAGCACCTCACCACATCATCCAGGGAAAACTGCACGCCCTGGGCGACGGTGGACCCGTTCACAGAGATCATGGAGCACCCATCATAGTAAAGACGGTCGCCATCACAGCCCTTCTGGTTAGACATGAGATAAATCCCACCATTCTGGAAAAGAAAAGCCATCCCCAATGCAGGGTGGTCTGAGAGCTCCAGGTTGTTTCCAAAACACCTCTGCTTTCCTGCTCCACAAGACCTAAGGCATAACTCAGAGGCTTCATCCCTTGCCTCATAGTCTCATGAGGGCGTCCCCAACAGTTGTCAGAGAAGAGTTACACTTGGGATCAGCTGGCCCTTCTCAGGATTTCTGTTGGCACAGAAGGAGAGATAGCCTGGCATAGGACCTGGCAAGCAAAGATGCCCGCTGCTGATAGTGAGATTTCATAATGGTGGGAGAAGCCAGCGGGACAAATTGGGGGTGAATGGCTCTTCCTGGAAACCAGCAGTTTATTAACAGGAGGATGTGTTCAGAGAGGGCTTTCTACTATTCTGCCTAGCAAATAAAACTCTCCTTTGGGAAAGATGATGTCCCAGAATCCTTTAAGGTAGAGGACGAGAACCCTCTTTCCAAACAGCCCATCTCCAGGGTGTACATGGAGGGGGAAACACAGACACCATCTTAAGATTTGAGGGGCCAGCCAATAACACCTAAATCTTAGAGCATAATGTGCTTCCCTTCCCCCAACAGCCTTAGTAGGAAGGCAGGAGTATAATGGCAGCCCTCACTTTACAGCTGAGGGGCTATAACAGCAAGCAAAGTAGGATCGTTTGCTGTTTTGAGTTTTAGCCAATCAAGTGCCTTTAATTGAGTCTTGCCTTTGATTGAATCAATCAAGAGTCTTTGATTAGAAATAGTGTATATATATATATATATACATATATACATGTGTATATATATGTATATGTATATATATATATACATATACATATATATATGTATATGTATATATATATACATATACATATATATACACATGTATATATGTATATGTATATATATATATATATATATATATATATATATATATATATATACATATACATATATATATATATACACTGTAGAGAGAGAGCAGTCAGAAGCAGAGAGAGAGAAATGAGTGTGAGTGAGCTAGGGGAACTTACTTGTGGAGAGGCCTAACAGAAAGAATGGTTGTGATGTCCAGAGTCCTGTCTGTTGGGCTGTGTTGATTTCTTAGACAGAAGCCTTGTCTGTCTCTCTGAGTTAATTTCTCAGACAGAAGCTCTGTCTGTTGCTCTGCATTAATTTCTCAGACAGAAGCCCTGTCTGTTGCTCTGCATTAATTTCTCAGGCAGAAGCCCTGTCTGTGGCTCTTTATGAGTGATTTAAGATGATGGGGCTGGTAATGTGTATAAACATTATTATAGTCCTGTTAAGCTTTGTTTTCCTAGAAGCTGCAGGTGGGAGCCCCTGGAGTCAGCTGTCAGGCAGAAGCAGAAAGAGTTTGGAGTGGAACAGTCCCTGTGAACAGAGACAAAGAGCAGGAGCAGAGTTGCCTGCGTGTGAAACCAGGCAAGAGGTCAGCCTATGGAGGAGGAGCCGCAGGGTTTGGAAGTCATCCTCAAATCAAGATGAAAGAGGACTTTACTTGGACACTGTGTATTGATTAAGGAGACAGTTCTCACAGTGACTTACGAGTGGATGCCGTGGTATTTTCTGCTACTCCTTAAGGATGCATTATGCTAGGGAAGACCCTAGCCTGGGGATCCCCTGACATTGAGGATACAATAATATATGCTATGAACCACATGACATACTCAGTGCTGTGAGATACATATATGTAGTAAATATGGTTTGCCTAAGAATGTTGCTATGAGTGTTATACTTTAATGAACAATGTTTAGTTTATTGCTGAATAGAGTTCATTATACTATGCGATTAGACCCTTAAAATTATTCACAGCATTAGTTCTCAGAAGTGCTGCTGTGAGTGTTTGGCTTTGGTAACTCAATCAATAATGCTGCTTCATCCCATGTACACACAATCCGTCCTGCATGGAATCTTCCCAGATAAGAGATGCTCTGAACAGACCTAGGCTTCTGTGGACCTACCTTAAAGGTGGCCAGGTTCACCAAATCCACTCTGGTGTGGGCCTTTCGCAGCACATGGTGGCTCCCCGAGGAATTTGTAAAGATTTCCACTCCATCCAGGCCCATATCAATATGTGGGCTAGAGAAAAGGTGAGTAGGCAGACCAGTGAGAGGTCAGGAGCACCTGCTCAGGTTCCTTCTCCCTACAGGGTTGCTCTGACACCCCATAGGCTCTCTCACTCCTCCAGGAGAGAGGCAGGGGCCAAGGCCAGGGCCTGGAAATTACCTGTGAGGTGTCCACAGCTCCTCGCAGATTTCTGTGCCAATGCAGGTATCTCTGGTTGCCAGCACCAAATCCCCAAAAGGAACCAGTTCCTTCAGACAGAAAAAAAAAAAACTGCTGAGGGAGATGCCTCATCACGGGAAGGCTGTCTCCTGCCACACTGAGCTTCCATGGATTCTGCGGGGAGGGCCTGTCCCTAGCTGGGGCTCCTGGCACCCACTCATTAGCTTCATGGCCAATGCCAGAGGACATCCCTCTGATGACACAGAGACTCGCCAAGGTTCAGGTCCTCATCAGAGCTCCCCAGTGAGAAATTGGCAAAGCACAAGTAGAACTTGGCGTGAAGACGGGCCCCATGCTCACCAACCACCTAGCCAGCTCCCAGGTGCCCTCAGTTTGCTTCTCCTCCTTCCAGTGGTTACTCAATTGGGCAAGTCCCCACTCATCTGAGTCTCCTCCTTCCAGTGGTTACTCAATTGGGCAAGTCCCCACTCATTCGAGTGTGGGATAGTGACTAAGGAGTGCCCTCAAGGTCAAGAAGGCCTGGGTTCAAGCCTTGCCTCTGACCTCTCCTGACTCTGGGACCCCAGGCAGGCCTCTGGACCGCTCTATGCCCTAGGCAACTCTCTGAGACTAGGTGTAGCAGAGAAGATGCCAGCCTGCCTTGGCAAAAGCCATCCTCCCAGGGAGATCCTAACTCTGACAAAATGGTAACACTAGCTTAGAACAACCAGTCCTGCTCCTTGTCTTACAGCCTTTCAAGAATGTGATCAGAAATGAACACAATTCCCATTGTGCAGATGAGGAAACTGAGGAGAAGCAGGGTATGAACTCCACTGGAAATGACTGAGGAAAGAGTGTGCAATGTAGAGTTGGAAAGCCCCCAAGACCTCAGCTCCCAGCAAGTGACTCACATCGCTAAACCTAACTTTGCCCATCTGTGAAAAGCCAGCAAAGCCACAATGCCCGGGCACAGCCTGTGCTCTGGAGTTTCCCCTTCTGCCCCTCCCTCTGCCACCCTGCAGCTACCAGGACCCCAACTCAGAAGCTGCTCATCCCACAGGGACAAGAAAATCACCTGCAATGAGCTGCCAGATCTTGCCCTCCAACCCCAGACCACCAGGTTTGCTCACACTGCCCTGTTCCTCTGTGGTCTCTGAAATACTAAGAAAGGGAGCTTTCTCATGTGCCCTGGGGCTCACCTGCTTGGTCAGCTCCTGAATCATACGTGGGAGGACATGGTCCTCAGCTTGCCTGGGAAGGAGAGAGTGGAGCCTTAGGAGAGGAGGGCTTAAGAAAAGGAGGCTGAACTTGTAAGGCAGATGTCACAGCTTTTCATTCAGGATAGGTCTTGAACACGCATATGAACTACCAGTGGTGGGGCCCCCTGGGTCACTGGAATTAGGAGGGGGTTGGAGGGGGTCACCCCATGCCATAGCTGTGACTATCACCTTGAGAGTGGGGAAGAATCTGTTTGTGAGTGTGCTGACAAACTAGGGGAGAAAAAGTAGAAAAAGTTGGCTCTGCAGGTCATAGGACATGGGGAATCACTTTAAAAAAACTGAATTAGTTGAGCTGATGCTGGATCCCAGGCTGTCTGGGCATGCCCTTGAAGGGCTTCCAATTGAGGGGAAGGGGCAGGGTTATAAGGGCTAGCTGACACAACCCCAAGGCAGCCATTGAGGGCTCCTCTTTGGGAACCATGGACCAGGAGAGGAAAGAAAAAAGGAACATTGGGAGTCCCAGGTCCTGAGTGGGAATCCTGACTGCCACTGGAGGGGCCTAGGCAAGGTGTGGACAAAAGGAGAAGATTCCCAACAGCTCTACACCTTTCCTCCTTGGGGAGTTCTGAGAAAAAAGAGCTTCCTGGGGCTGAGGCAATTGGGGCAGGTTCCCTGGAGGAGTTAAAGCCAAGCATTGTATGGACCACTGGAAGCCCAAAGACAGAAATGAGACTGACTGTTCTCTGGCAGGGCTTACACTCAGAGGAAAGATCAAGAGAATTATGGGACTCAGAACTAGAAGCCCCTAGAGGCCACCAAGTCCAAGGCCTCAGGATAGGGTTGAGAAACTGAGGCAGAGGTGGGTCAGGTGACTCTCCCAGAGTCCCAGAGGGGGATCCTCAGCCTCCAAGGCCAGGGGAAGGAGGCAGTCCAACCTCCACAACATGTGTCAAAGATGCTGGGACAGTGGGAAAACACAGGGCTGATGGAAGGGTTGGCTCTCTTGTGGAACCCTGAATGTTGAGCACAGGAGCTAAGGCTCTCCCTGGGCACTGGGTCACTCTGAACACACCAGATTGACAGGAAGACAGCACAGGGCCTGAGCTTACCGGCTCTTCTGCCACGGAGCAAACCAGCGCATCTCCTGGTAATTTCCTTCATTAGCCAAGACCATTTTGGGGCGGATCAGAAGGATTTTTCTACAAAGGAGAGATGAACAATGGTTGGTGGTCTGCCCTTGAAAGGACTGAGAGAGGTCAAGGCTGCCTTGACACAAGTCTCTAAGATGAAGGACCAACACCTAAATAAAAGGGGGGCCAAGGGAGATCTCTGAGTGACCTTGAGCCAAGCCTCTTTGCCTTGATGAGCCTCCAACTCCTCACCTGTACAAGAAGAGAGGTTCAGACCAAAACTTTCTGATGTTCTCACCCAATATGACACACAGAAAGAAAGGCTACCCCCACACATGAGCAAAGACTTGGGTCTACACCCCTACTAAGAACCAGGTCTAGGACTTTCCCTTAACAGGGAAAACCTCCCAAGCAAGTGGGGCACAGACCCACCAAAAGACACCACCTGATACAGTCAGTCCTCCAGCTCACCAACCCACCCAAGGCTGAAGATGTTAGCCTAAGAAATATCAAACAGTAGCAGGTCCTAATGTTTTAGTCTGTCTGCAGGATGACTGACTGTTTCACAGGTCTAAGTCATGGCAAAAGATGATGATTTACCTTTCCCTACATGACTAGGGGAAAATGAAAACAAGGGGCACCCAATGCAATGGGCCCTGGGGAAGCCTACCCATTGAGAAAGATCACTCTGCAGTTGTAGCGAACATTGCGGTGCATCACAGGCCTAGAGAAAGAAAAGAAGAGGCAAGCCTAGTTAGAGCCTGTCTACCCCTGGCATTGAGAAGCAATGTCCAGTTTAAAAAGAAAACTTCCCCATGTGTGTTGGGATGCCAAAGAGCTTTTTTCCTCCTGTGTGTTTCTAAATCAGTTTTAAAGAGAGGGTTGGATTCTACGTCATTCAATATCAATGGCCTCCCCATCAAGTGCAGGATGCTACAGACGCTGCTTTCTGTTTACCCTCCTCCTACTGCTCGATTAATCAGTGAAATCAAGATGACCTGGGTATCTGTTTTGCTCAATGGTGTCAAATTCTCTGTGGCCCCATTTGAGGTTTTCTTGGCAAAGATGCTGGAGTAGTTTTCCATTTTCTTCTCCAGCTCATTTTACAGATGAGAAAACTGAAGCAAGCAAGATTAAGTGACTTGCCCAGAGTCACACAGCTAGTAAGTGTCTGAGGCCAGATTTGAACTCAGAAAGATGAGTCTTCCTGACTTTAGGACCCGCACTGTACTACCTAGCTGCCCTCCATCTAGGTATACTCCAATTCCAACAGGGTCTATGCAAGACATCATCAGCCAAGATAACTACAAGGCTGCCCTTGGTCATGTTTTCAAAACCCCTGCAGTCCAGGAAGTGGTACCTCCATCCTCTTGCTACAGTTTTAACCTAGAATATTTCTTCTTGAGTTTGGTAGAAACAGAAAACTATTCACTCTATGGTGACAGGCTCTCATTTGGCACAATAGATATTGCTATAGAGTGATTTCTTCATCTTGTCTTCTACAACCCAGGAAACACCAAACAAAATTACCCCTCTTGACTTTTTCTGTAACACCAATAACATTCAGGTACATTAGTCTCCCTTTGAGTGATGCAAAAACATCACCATGCAAAATAAAGTGGACTATACTCAGAAGAGGATGCTGGACAAGCCTGGAAGCTTTGTACCATTTCTATCACAGAGGCCTGGGGTGCCCAGTCTGATGAACCTTAGGGACCTGTTCTTTGAATAAGGTTTTAAAAATGGATTATGAAGGAAACCAGTTCATCTCTAAAGGCCCCTCCCAACAAAGCTAACCCCTCATGGAGGCAGCAGAGGATTACCAGATGTTACCATGACCCCCACAAGAATCCATAACCTTTCACATCTTGGGCAGGTGGAACCACACTGACTTAGAGTGCTTCCATGTCCAAGAGCTCCTCAGCTAGCCCAGTGCCCAGAACTGTGGGGCATTTCATTCCATTAGCTGCCACCTGAATTTATTCCACCCCCAGTCCAGCTATACAACAGCACTGACACTTACATCCCAACGTCACAGATGATGTTCTGGGTGACGGGAGCCACCAGAAGCTTGGCCAAAACTTGGTATGAATGCAAAATGGTGTCAGACTCAAAGTAGTGATCCCAACAGCCATAGCCACTGCAGGGAGAAAAGATACATCAGAGTAGCCAGAGAGCAGGACCTCAGTAGCTGGGCAGCAGAACATTCCAGGGAATGATTCCTAAATGTCCTCTTTACCAGCATGACCAACAGGTTCTAGGGAGAAAGTAGTCTCCGAACCCTCAGCCTGAGGATCTTAGGGGTGTCATCTCTGGGAGAGAGATGCTTACTCATCCATCCCTCCAACGGTTTAGCCACAAATACATGCAAGACTGAGATGAAAGAAAGGAGTTCCTGCCTTCAAGACCCTAAGCCCCCAACAAGGACAGTGTGGGTGATATCTCCCTGGCACAAGAGGGAATGCCAGTAACAAATTGGGGAGTGAAGGGTTAGATGGAAGATTTTGTTTTTAATTCTAATTTTCTTTCTGTTCCAAATTCTCTTCCTCTAATCCCTCCCTCAGATGCTGAGAGGACAGCTGGCCTTCCAGTCTATGTGGCACACAGGGTTGACTTTCCTGGGTTCTCCCCCATTAAAAGGGATCTCAGTGTTCTAGCTGGAACTCAGGCCCAACCCCACGCTTTGCACAGAGGAAGTCCTTAAATGTTTAATTCCCTATTCAGAAAGCACTTTAAGGTTTGCAAAGAACTTTAAAAGAATCAGCTCATTAGATTCTCACAACAACCCTGGGGCGGGGAGAAGAGGAGCTATTGTTATCTGCATTTTACACATGAGGAAACTGAGGCAGGTGGAGGACTTGCCCAAGGTCACAAAGGTAGTAAGTGCCTGAGGCAGGATTGGAATTCAGGTCTCCCTAACCATGGGTTTAGAGCTCCACACTACCACCCTCCCTTCCAAAAGGGATCTGAGAAAATCACGAAGGCATTGAACTCCCCCAGTCTCAGGACTGTACAGAATCTCAGGGACCCCTACGCATGTCCAATGCACCTGCTCATACTCATTTGGCCCCTGGTTCAGGACCCCAGCTCAGGAAAGTCTGCCTTCCTTGGAGCTACCATCTTCCTGTCTGCCACGTCTAGAATAGGAATAGCTCCTCATCCTTCTGGGAGTTGCCTTTGCACCTCACAGAAATGTTTCCTGGTTCTGGTTCCGTGCAGAAACAACAAGCCAGACTGTTTCAGTCTGTGATGTCTGGCTAATTCCTCCTGAGCCCACCACATCCTTCCTGCTACTGCAGGCACCCATTCTTTGTTCCAGACAAACCGGCCAGCTTGCATTCCCTGAACACAAGACTCCATCTACCTTCTCCGTGTCTTTGCATATGGCTGTCCCCCACACCAGGAATGCTCCCCTTCCTCACCTCTGCCTCACACAATCTTTATTCTTCCTTAAAGGCTCAGCCCAATTGCAGGAGGTTCTCCTGGAAGAGGGCTTCCCTGACCATCCCAAGGCCCATTTGTATTTATTTCTCAGTGTATCTCCCCAGCAGAACATGAGCCCTTTACAGATGGGAAATATTTGGGTTTTGTCTTGTGTCTGCAGCTCTGGGTAGAGCACCAGGTATACAGCAGGTGCCTAATAATGGTCTATGGAGGCAAATGGCCTGGTGTCAAGGTTATAATTTGTCCTTTCTGTTTATCAATGGAGCGGTGCTTACCATATTTCCAGCTCTGGTCCAAGCCGGTACTTTGCGCCTCTGTTTCTGGCAATTTCGATGCCTGTTACAAGAGTGCAAAAAGAAAAAAAAAATGAGAGAAGAGTCTCCCCATGCAAAGAAAAGCCTCATTCCTAGAGACTCCAGGGCAACACTGAAGGACCTGACTTCTTAACAGATCATCCTTCAAATTAACTCAACACAATAAAGAATCCAGATCATATCCAGGCCAAGATAAGAGGGCTGGAGTGGAAGGTTGTATATATGTATGTACATATGTGTGTGTGTGCAAATATATGTACATGTGGATATGTGGATATAAATTTTATATCGCATGTAATACATATAAAGTTATATATACATAACAATTATATGTAATTATAAATATATATTAATATAATACATATAATATAAAATATATATCTATTATATAATAAATTATATGTTTATATATAATAATTATAAAATAATTACTACATCATAGATGTCATATTAAGACAGAGTGTACTGAGACCAGGCTTCCGACTAGCTGTGACATCTCTGACAAATAATGACTGTAAGACAACCGGGGCTGATCACTTAATGGTTCTCAGTGCTCCAGAGTTAGCTGGTGGCGAAATGCGGCAAGCCCTGGGTCAGTAGTGAGGAAGACCTGGGTTCAAATGCAGCCCCAGACACTTGTTAGCTTTGTGACCTCAGACAAGGCTTGCAATCTCAGCTTGCTTCAGTTTCCTTAACTAGAATAAGGAAATAATGATAAAACCACCTCCCTGTAGGGCTGTTCTGAGGGTCAAATGAGAGAACAAGTGTAAAGTGCTCAGCCCAGTGCCTGGCACGTGCATCAGTCACAACTCTCATTATTCAAAAGGGCTTCACACAGTGCCTGGCCTGGCACATAGTAGGGGCTATATAAATGTTAACTGTTATTATTAATAGTGTTTTGCATCGTGTCCGGTACATAGTGCACTATATAAATCTTAGGTATTTATCATCATTATTTAAAAATGCTTCACATGGTGCCTGACACATAGAAGGTGCTACATAAAGGCAAACATTAAACATATAATGTAAATTATACAAATACAGGTGATTATTATGAATAGTAAGTGCTTTACACAATGTTGGGTACACAGTAGGTGTCAGATAAATGTTAGATATTACTCTTATTAATAAAAAGTGCTTCACATAGTTCCTGGAACACAGTAGGGGCTATATACATGTTAACTATTGTTTACTATTATTATTTAAAAGTGCTTTGCATGGTCCCTGGCACATATTAGGTACCATATAAATGTCAGTGTTTGCTATTATTAATAAAGTATTTTGCATTGTTCCTGGCACATAGTAAGCCTACATAAATATTACGTATTTATCACTATTATTTAAAAGTGCTTCACATGGTACCTGACACATAGTAGGTGCTAAATAAATGTTAGCTATCATCATTATTGCTTTCTTCCCTCTCCCTAAGCAGCCTCTCAGTATGCCAGTCTGCATGAGCAGGAATTCCCTATACCAACGAAATCAGAGACTGGCCCCACTTCCATAGAATGTGATATAAAGCTGATGGGGTGGCAAAAGCAGGCCAGCAGTAACAGCTCCCAAGCCCACAGAGCTTTATCACTGTAACAATAAGAAGACATCACAAATACACAGAGCTTGGAGGTGTGCAAAGTACTTCTTGTGCTACTGTCTTCATCCCCATTTTCAGATAAGGAAACTGAGGCCCAGGGAAGTGATGAGTGAGCAAGATTCAAACTCTGGTCCTACTTCTCAGTTTGGGGGCCAGGACTTTTCCCGGCGACACTTGGTGCTGTGCCGCCAGGTCAGAGACTTGGCCACTCTGGACCCAGGGCATTTCTACAAAGTTTATGTGTGGTCCATGGGAATCTCTACACCAATGGAAATGGGCCTGGAACAATATATATGGCCACAGTATAAGGAAGAATAACCACCAAATATGCACATGACCTTTTCATGGACTTCCTGATCTCAGCCAGCCTTCACTGTCCCCAAACAGAAGAGCCAGTTTCCTAGATGAGCCTCAGCAGAGCTGGCTGACTTAACTGAAGTCACTGAGTATCTGGCACATAGCAGGTGCTTTGTAAGTGTGAACTGTTGTTTGTTACTTATTACTATGTAAATATTGGCCGTTACATATTATTATGGTCAGAGGGCTGGGACTGGAACCCAGGTGTGCAGGCAGCCAGGAACCCAGGGAACTAGAGGTACAGGAAGAAAGAGTAGGGCACATCCCTGCCCTGGTGGCATTCTGACACTAGACCCAGAAGAGTAGCCCACTATGGAAGGGAAGAGGTATTACAGAGTCCCACCTCACCTAACAAATGAGAAAAACTAATGCAGGCCCAATGTTGACTGAGACTAAGGAAAACATACCAAGGAGATATACAGGGACTGGAGCTGATAAAACCCTGTCTAATGTTTGTGCTTCTTTTATCTTAAGTGCCTGGAGTTTGCCAGTCACACCTTCTTGGATGGGTCATCTGGCTGGCACAAAGATCTCACATTCTGAAGTCTTGGGGCTGATTTGTCATGGGAAATGGGGCCACTGCCTCTTGGGGACTTTGCCAGGGATCTGATGCAGAGCACCTGGTAGAACTCCAGGCCTCCCAGAACCAGCCCCGACTTGTAGGCCTGGCTGCTCCCACTTGGCTCAGACCAAAGCTTAGTAAACTGTAAAGGGATCCATGGTTATGGTTTCTACAGGGTGGTGGCCTGGGATCTGCCCTGGGGAAGGGGGTGGACACTGAGGCCTTTTGCCCAGGATGCCTAGCTCTTTTGGCAAGCATTTACTGTGGACCTGCTGTGTGCCTGGCACTGAGGATACATGTACAAAGAAGGAATGAAAATTATTCCAAACCTTGAGCTGGGGGTACCCCACAATTTGTGGATGCAGGGAGGGTATGGAAGGCGGAGAGACTAGGGATTGTTTGGCACGTGGTAGGTGCTTGATAAGACCGTGCTCCTGGGATTTTTCAGCCTCACCACCCTGGGTGTTGAGCCCACGGGATTTTTTCCTGGAGGGGGCTCAGAGGTCCTGGGTGGGGGGATTTCGCCAGGGATGCGTAGTGGCTCTTCTCCCTGCCTACTTGGGCCCCGGCCCAGCGCCCCACAGCCCAGGCCTGCAGGGAAGAGGAGCTCTCCTCCTCCCCACATACTCACTTCTTAAAATCCTCCGCAAATTGCCCTCAAAATCCAGGGCCCACTGATTGAGCGAGCAGGTGGCCAGGGTCACCTTCCTGCCCATGCCTGCTGCCTAGCCGGCCGCCGGCGGTCCGTCAGTCCGTCCGTCCTTCCTTCGATCGGCGCCGGGGAGCAAGGGCAAGGGCAAGGGCAACGGCAGGGGTCGGCGGCCTTCCCTCTTCCGGGCTCCGGGCGCCGCGCAACGCTGCGATAGAACGCGCGGAGCCCCAAAGGTTACAAAGTATCCTCGGCTTTCCCGGATTGGCCTGCACCAGAGCTTCCTGGCCGAGCCTTCCGCGCCGCCCCCGCCCCCGCCCCGCCCCGCGGCCGTAGTGCAGGCGGGCGCGGGCCGCGGGGACCAGCCCCAGGCCCGGAGCCGGACCGGACCGAGTAACCAGCCGCAGCCCGCTCCCTGGAGGCCCCCGCCGGCGTCCCTTGCCGGGGCTGGTCTGGGAGTGACTGTCAGAGTTGGAGGCGGGAAGGTTGGCCCGGTCAGGCAGGCCAGTCCTTCCCCTCCAAACACGGCTAGGTACTGTACCCGCTGCCGGACTCCCAGCATTTCCCTTCTTCCCCTCCCTCTCCAGATGTGGGCCAGGTGACCCCACAGACAGGTTCCGTCACGTGATCCGAGGAGGCTAAAACCTGCCTACCCGAACGAAGTCCATTTAAATTCCAAGGTGGGGTGGGGGTGCCTTTCCCTAAGAATCAATCAAAAAGCATTAATTAACCGTTACGTGGCTGCACCTGCGAACACAAAGAAAGGAGAAAGAACATCTCTGGATCTCAAGGGGCATTTACATGCTAGTGGTAAACACAGTAGACATGGATACCTGCCACAGAACACAAGGTGGGGAGGAAGGGGAGGGCATTCCCGGGATCCGGGGCAGGCCCAGAAAATAGGCTAGCCCGGAGGATTCGCAAGGAATTGGAGGAGAGGAGAGCGTACAGAGCTGTGAAGGACGGCACAGTCCAAGTATTTTGTGCTTGGTCCTAGAGTGAAGGGGGAGCAACGGACATCTATGGAAGAAGAGCCCGCTGGGGTCCCGCTCACTGCCTTCCACCACCATACCTCCCGGGGCGCCCGCTAGGAGGATCCCCGCCCAGGAGGAGGCCCGGCTTGACCGGAGGGGGAGGGAAATGGCTCCTTTGAACCAGGGGTCCCGCCCCTGTTCCCGCTGCTGAGTGGCCAGGCTGGCTCCTCCTCGGTGGGCTCGGGGTGGCTTGAGGCCTCTGCACCAATCCAAGTGTGCGGAGCACTCTGACAGGGGGATCCCAGGCAGCCCATAGGCCGTTTCCGTGAGACGTATCTGTTCAGAGGGCGGTCCTAAGTGGATACATCAGTTTGGTCTCATAATCCCTGCTACCCTTGGAAGCATCCCTGGGTGTGCGGAGTGGCGGAAGTGTGCCAGAGGTAAGAAGCCTAGCGGGAACTGGTCCAGGGAATTGGGGGATTCCGTGCAAGCAAACAGCTAGTTGGAGAAGCCCCCTGGGGGACTTCGGGCCGCCCTAGACAAGCAGCATCCTGTCCTTGGCTTGGAGAGCGCACACGTCCACCGTGTGCTCTGTCAAAGTGTGTCTTTGTATCCCTGGGGCTTAGCTCAGCGCTCTCTGAATGTCGGCGGGAGATGTGACCCCGTGCTTGTCGCCAGCGTGGGCTTTGCGAGTGGGAGCTGCCCTGTACCCAAAGGTCGGCTCCATCTCCAGGGCCTTCCCCCGAGAACGGACACTACCCAGGTCCGAGGGAAGGGCTCTAGAGGGCGGCTTCAGTAGGAGCTCGGGGACATGCTGCGATGCTTTCGAAACGACCTAACTGGCTGACTGCTCTTTGATTCAATTTTCGAGGGGTTTTGCTTTTATTTTACATTTTAAACCTTGGAATATGAGGACGGGGCACCAGCCCAGCTGTGTCTGTTCGGAACATGTCTCCAGTCTAGTGACAACGCGAAAGAAAGCCTAGATAGCCCTAGCTGAGTGTCAGGCTGTTATCCAGTTCTTCATCTCAACCTGCATCTCTTAATGCAAACTCCACACACACACCCAGCTCCAGCTTAAAGAACTGAATGAAATGATACATACGAAATTGACAAAAGAGCCTTCGAGCCCTACTGGCTTCGGAAGTGAAATAAAAGATCGGAGCTGAATGACGTTTTGTCCTTCTCTGAAGTTGTTACCCCAGAGAATTCACCCGTAGGAATACGGGCGCAGGCCCGGTCTTTCCTCTGAAATGGAAGACGCTCTGTGGATTTTCGCCCCGATTAAATTGTCACCCACCGGGGCAGCCAGGCGTCTAGTTGGCCAGACCAATTGGATTGTTGTTTATAAGCAAAGAAGAAAGGACATTACGCAATTACGGGGAAAAGGCCCTCCCTCAAAAAAAAAAGTTTCTCTGAAAGATGTTAACCACAACCTCGCCGGAGGAGTTGTGTTGGGTAAATAAACTCAGAATTAGCCTCGTGTGGTTCGGTTGCAGCCCCACGGAATCAAGAGCTCTGCTGACAGCAGGGGTTTTTTTGTTTTATTTTGTTTTAATTCCCTATCGGGTGGCATTCAAACTTCCAGGTCTCGTGGTGGATAGTACAAGAGGGTTCTTTCACTCGAGGGCTCGGGCTCCTGCCTCTTCCTGGGACAGGATTTACCCTTCTGACTTTGATGACCCCATCCCAAAGGTGCAGTTCCCCATAGGATGATAAGCCCCCAGGTCTACAGATGAAAAGACCCTTGGTTACAAACGGGAAAGCTCAAGTAAATTGTATAGGTTCCTAGGGGCATATTTGAATCCATGCTAGCTCCCCTTGGTATTAGGTGGTGGTAGTGAGTGGGGAGGCAGTACTGGACCTAGAGACAGGAAGACCTGAGTTCAAATCCAGCCTGACAATCTGATTAGTGAGGAAGGGTTCCAGGACCAAAGGAAATAGTTCAGTGGGTACACCCTAAATGTTCCTCCCCTCCCCCTACTTCTTCCGGCCTCCAATGACATATGTGTAAAGGACCCTGTAAATGTTCCAACCTTCCTATTTCTATCAGGTGGTTCTGGTGAAGGGAGGATTCTGGGAGCAGTGGGTCTTTGATGGTCAGGACTTCCTTGAGGAGAATGCAGCCTGAGGACACTTTCTCCTGTTTTTGGAGCAGGGGTTCTAAAGTGAGATTTTGCAAGCTTTGACAATGCTGAGTCGTTTTCCATAGAGAGGATTACATATTTTGTGCTTTTAAAAATGTGTTTCTGAGAAGGACCCAGAGTCCTCACATTGCTCAGAAAAGGCCATTTCAAAGCCAAAGCTACTGAACTGTGTCAAGGCCCTGTTGGAGGGAGGGATTTTTATTTGGTTCTTTTTTTAATACTGGAGAGCTGATCTGTCTAAAGCAGGGTCTGTTGGAGTCCCAGATGAGTAAATATCTGAAGAATTTCAGAAACTGCTGTCTTGTCAGAGGGTGTGGGCTGGCAAAAGATACCTGCTAAGTCTATAAGACTCAGAAGTGAGTCATTTGGCCCCTGGGAGAAGAGGATGTGGCCTTCTGCTCTAAAGATGTATCTGATTAGTTGACTCTCAGCTTGGCAAGGTTAGCAACTTGTCTGGTGCTCCCCAGGACTGGCAGGCCTGAATGAGGGATAATATTCTGATGAGCTAGTATTGACTACAGTTGCCATCCACCACCCCTCCCAGCTACCACAAATTTAGACCTGGACGGGCTTTAGGGATCATTGAATCCAGCCCCTTCTTTCTACAGATGAGGAAACTGAGACCAAGAGAGGTTAGGTGACTTGAGCAGGGTCATCCAGTGGGTCTTCCCCCCCCCCCCCCCGCAAAGTTTCAGAAATGAGCCCAGGATGAGATATGTTTTTGAAAATGACTGAAGCAAATTAAAGGCCATCAGAAGTATCAAAAATGAATTGTAACTGATTAAGACCAGTAAAATTGATGGGGAAAATTGCATCACCTGCTCTCAGTAGGGCAACCTTCAGTTCCTTGTCCAAAACAGTGTCAGCTTTGCGCAAAAAGAAAGCTAGCTATGTCAGGGAAAAAAGTCTGAGCTTATGTCAGTCAACAGAGAGTAAGTGCCAACCACACACTGGGTTAAGGGTGGGGAGAAGGGTGCCCTGAGGAGCTCACTGTGAGACCAAAGTGTACAAACAAGATAGAAATGAGATAAACACTGAGCAAAGGCCGGGAGATTATAGGGGACCTGTGGAAGGTAGAATTTTAGTGCCATGTGAAGGAAGCCCTCTGTCCTTAAATCAACTTTATTGTGCTAAAAAATCATGTCTATTTTAACAAGCTAAACATGCTTCTTCTAGTGTTTTATTTTTGACAAATGGCCTAGCTAATATTTGTGTACTTGGTGTCCTGTGACCTCTGGCTCTTCTGATATACCATTAAACGTCAGAAAACTTTAACAAGAAGATTGTGTCCTCCTTCAGAACAGATTTTACTCTTTTGGTCTGTGGTACATGTTGAAAGTATGAGAAGACAAAAGCAATTTGCACAATCCTGGGTATAAGGAAAGACTCTTGAGCCTGAGGCAGGAGAGCATTCCAGGAATGTTCAGAGAAATAGAACAAGGATCAGAAGGCCAAAGTAACTGGACCTCCCAGTTTGGGGGGCCATTTGGAGGACCACCATTGAGCAGGGTAGATAGACTGTCCTTCAGATTTGGTCAAGTTAAAGTTTCAGTAACATTCTTGAGGTCCCCTTGTGATCACTGTGACTTTGTACTCTAGACTTTAATAAGTAATAGTTCTCTTACACCCTCAGGGTGGGGAACCTGTGGCTTCAAGGCTCCCTAAGGCCCTCTGTGTCCTTGGGTGTGGTCTTTTGACTGAGTCCAAGTTTTACAGAACATAGCCTTTTATGAAGGGGATTTGTTGTGAAGTTTGGATTAGTTGAAAGGCCACACTTTGAGGACCTAAAGGTCACATGTGGCCTGGAGGTCACAGGTTCTCCACCCCTGCTAGGTTAAGAAATGCTTTTTGACTGATCAAGTGATTGAACTGATTCCACTTACCAGTCTTATGTCAAATTGATTTGTAAAGAGTAGATCAGGTGCTGGGTTTTTTCCCCCTCAGTATTTTCTATTTTGTACTATTTGAAATTTGTTCATTGAAATCCACAAAGGAATCATGAAATGAATTTCCTTCTGCCAAAAGGCTGTGAGATGGTTTAACCCACAGGTGCTGCTTTGGATGGGCTTATTTTGGCCACCCAGGTCATTGGCTAAACTATGAATTTTTCATGAATTTCAGGAAGGTGCAGAGTTGTTCTTTTCCTATTAATTTTAGCATTTTGCATGGTGTCAAGTGGAATAAAGTTTATTGTAGGAAGTAACAATCATCTCTTACTTTTGCAAAGTTTTTTTTTTTTAAATAAAAGTGGTGTTTCCAGAGCACATGAAGTTTGTAGAATACCTGACTTCTTGCCCCTCTTTATATCCTGCCAATGGTTCTGGGACTGGCTGTTGGTACTAAAAAGGGTCTTATCATATCCTGTGACCACATAGTAGGTGACCTCTGGGGAACAGGGCCCACAACATCCACCCGCTGAGGCCAGTCCTAGAAACAGTAAACATGGAGTACACCACTTTGCCCATGCCCAAGGTCTGTCCATTGAACTGTCAGATTTATAGATCACCCACTGTGTGCCAGGCATATGTTAAGCACTTTGCAAGTATTATTTAATTCTCACAACAAATGTAACAAGTAGGTGCTGTTATTACCGCATTTTACAGGAAACTGAGGCCAACAGTTGACTTGTCCTAGGTCACACAGCTAGAAAATGTGTTCAGCTGGATTTGAATGCAGATTTTGACTCTAGACCCATTGCCCTATTCACTGCACCACGTGACTAGGTAAATGCTGCAAGCAAGATTCCTTTTTTAAAAACATCTATTTACAAATAAGTAAACTGAGGCTAAGCCAGGTGACTCAACCTTGATCAGCCAGTGTTAGAATGCCTGAAACTTAGTAGGTACTTAACACCTGCTTAGTGATTGTTTGAGAATTGTACTGTTACTGTTCCCAAGTAGTAATATGGCTCTCTTCTCCTTAGGTTCCAATGGTGATGCGTTCCCCAGGGAGCTCCCCTAAGAAGACGCCAAATGGTGACACTGCGGCTCAAGGGAAATGGGGCCGAGCCTGGTAAGATTTGGGGTTTGGGAAGGAGATCCCCAAGGTTGGGACAGGGTAACTGTGGCTTGGTGAGCCAAATCTCATGTTGACGTTTTGTAAATTCCTTTCCAAAGTAAATAGTAGCAACCAGAATTTCCCATGTTTCCCCAGTTTGTGATATATTTCTTCTATGTTATCTCATTTCACTTGAGCCTCCTTGGAGCCTGTCAATATTAGAGGAATTCTCTGAGCTTATTGGAGGCGAATAGTGAGGGCTGGCCTGTCGTCATCTTAGACTTGGGATTTGGTCCCCAGGCTTCCTGAAAAATCTAATCCTCCCTTGCTTATTGAGTGGAAAACCATCAGTGAGAGCCACATGGCCCAACAGAAGTGGCCAGAGCACAGCAGATATGGCCTCTGCCTGGCACCCTTTCAGTCTTTCCCAGTTCAGCAGGCCCCAGTGTGAGGCCTCTTTGGCTCTCAGCTTCCCTGGGAGGCTGAGGACTGTCCCACTTGCTCCCTAGTTCTAAAGATGTCAGAAATGCTGGGATCCTATATTTGAAGTCGAAAGGGTCATGGAGTTTGGGAAAAGATCCAGAGCCATCCATCCTCATGGAAAGAGGAGACGCGGGCAAAGCTGGCATACTGTTACTCTCCAAGCCAACATAGAGAGCATTCCTTTTTTCCTGAGGAGGTGCACCTTGGCCTTTTCTCTAACGTCAGAATTTCTAATGTCTCTCTTTCATGTGCAGTGTGTGTATGTGTCTACACATATGCCTGTGTGCACGCCCTTTGTCATAGGGTCAGACATCTGGGTTGGGGTTGCAGGGGACCCACAGGTTACTTAGTCCAGCACCCTCATTCTACAGAACACGAAGCCAATTCCTAGGGAAGGTAAGTGCCTTAATTCCAGAGAACAAGCATCAGTACATAGGGGAGCCCAGGACCCAGATTGAGATCCACAAGTTCCTGGCCCCTTTCATTTAGCCCATTTGTCCTATACAAACTTGAATAAGCAATGAGAGTAACTGAAGACATTGCTCTTTCTCCCCCTCTTTCTCTTTCTCAGTCTGTCTCTCTCTTTTCCAGCCTTAGCAGCTGGATTAGTTAGGTTAGCATTGAGCTAGCCTGATCTCTTTTACAATTGAATGTCAATCTCTCACTTCTTAGCAATAATTGATCCTGTTGTTCCGGATGGCTCACTCCTTCTCCCTTCCTCCATTGACTTGACCTGAAATTTGGGGAATTCCTAGATAAGGAAACTCCCTCTGCAAATTCAGGTTGGCATTTTCTCTGCCAAGGACACCAGAAAACCTGCTAAGGACTCCACGGTGTCAAAGGCTGGAAGTCCTCTTGGCTTTGAGACTAGCTCACAGTCCACAGCACTGTGGGATCTTCCTTTTCCTTTATGGCAAATAATTGAAAACCTAAGAGGAACCACAAGGGAAAAGAATCAGTTCAGTAAAACTAACCGATTTAGATCACTTGGGAATCACTTTTCACTTTCATTTTAAGTAGTCCTTGGACTGACTGCTTGCTGTCTATAGTTAGTAAATCTCAAGTCACTCGCAAATAGAGGATGATTCCCCACAGTCATAGCATAGGTTTGGTTTCCCTTTTGGAAATGATGCTTGGTGGCCCCCATATCCAGGGCCTCTGCCTTCTCACAGGGGTTATTTAACCTTGGCCTTTTCATTGCTTCATCCTATATTGTCCTGTGCGCACCCTTCCCTGCCATGTTGTCTAAGCGGCTCAGTATCAAGCATTAGATGCTGAGTCTACTTGGAGAATCTTAATCAAATTCTTCATAGAATCCTTTTTTAGTTCATCTTCAGGTTTTAAGTGACACAGAACACTGAAGTAGGGCTGGGACACAGTAGGACAAGGGTTAGAAGGGTATGCCAAGTGTTGGTGAGTCCTGGGGACTGATCCAAAATGGTCACAAGTAAATTTATAACCAGTCATTCTGGGCATTTGTAGTTTGTCAGCCACAAATGACATTTCCAAATTATTTTTCAAAAAGCATAGACAGTTGCAGAGGCAGGTATTTGATCTGACCTTGTGTAAATGTCCCAATTTGGAAAGCCATCCACAAAACTAAGGACCAACTCTGAGAGGTCTGTACAGGACACTGTAGAAGGTTGTTTTTTATTATATTATATGTTATGTTATGTTATTATATTATATGTTATGTTATATACATAACATATATATTATGTTTATAATATAACTATTATAATAATTTCAATATTATACTTACACTATTATCCAAGGAAAACAGACAGTAATCCTGTTCACATTTCCCCCCCATTACAGAGCTGTTACAGAGAACGGAATATTAAGAAATAATTATTAAACTTCTGATAGAGACGTGCACTGGGAAGAGTCAGACTTAGTGAAAGCAGAATTCCTTATGTGGTTTGCTTGACGTATACGGCAGTTTCTAAGTGGTTTATTTACAACCACATAATTGATGTTTTGGAAGAATATCTTAAATAACCATGCAGGAAACAGTGAAAGCAAATCTCTCTCTCCATTTAGGTTGTGAGCCCCCAGTGAGGAGTAGGCTCCCCCATCCCTCTTTCACATCTCATTCTCAGCCTTAATATCTCATCCCCTAAAGATGGAGATCCAGCATGTACAGGTAGAATAGCCTTGAACACTGCCTCGTTCAAGCTGATTGTTTTATAGAGAAGGAAGCTGAGACCTAGAAAGGAGAGGGGATGTCCAGGAACCCACTGGTGTTTCCTCTCCATGACCTACCAGCTTCCAACCCCATGTTTTTGCACAGACAGTCTCCCCACGTAGAATGCCAAGCCCTGATTCCCTTCAAGAACTAGCGTGGGTGCCACCTTCAGCAGAAAGCCTCTCCTGGTGCTCCCACTCTGGGTGCCCCCCTTCTCTGGATGCCCCCTCCCCCACTTTGTATGACTGATCTGAACATGTGTGATTTTCCACATGGAAGGTAAGCTACTTGAAGACAGGGTCATCTTTTATCACCTGTCTTATTGAGCATTTTCCTCATATTCAGCAAGAACTTAATATTTGTGGAATTGACTTCATCAGTCAAGTGCCCACTATGTGTAGGGATAGGAAAACAAATCAGATAGTCTCTGTCTTGAGGGACCTTCCATTCTATTGGGGGGAGGGGAATGTGCTCACCTAAAGAAGTCCAGGGGAGAGGTTAAGGGGGAGGAAGGGAGGGAGTCTGGAAGGACTTCATCTAGAACATAGCACTTGAACTGAGCTTTGAAGGGAATTAGGGATGCAAAGAACTGAGAAGACAATGCAGTCCTGGTAAAAAGGACAGCCTAGGCGAAGACTTCGAGGCAGGAGATAATCTTTTGTGTGAGAGGAACCACAAAGAGGGTTTGGTGGTAGCATAGAGTACCAGAGGTGGGCTGAGTAATATGGAATAAGGTTACCAGAGTGAGCTGGAGGCTGCTCATGCATTTGTGGATTTATTCGAGGAATAAATCTAGAGTAGGGAAGTATCCCACTTTAGAGGCCTGTGCTTTAGAAGGCCCAGGTCTGGCTGCTGTGGGGAAGATGAAATGCAGACAATTGGAGCAGCTGAGCTGGAATGCAGGAGCCGGGTGCCCACATCTGCTCCCTGGGCTCTCAGGCTCCTGCCTGGTGAAATTTAGGCACCGTCTCCCTGTTGATCACGTGGGCAGGGGCCTCGGTGGACCATATCAGAATCTCACTACCCGGATCCTCGTATATGAGGAATGTGGGATGCCGAAAGGGGCCACAGCTTCACTTTGGGCTAACAGGCCATATCCAGGTGGGAGTTAACTGAGGCATGTCCAGAAAGGCACTTGCTGTCCCAGGGAAGGAGGAGAGAGATGCAGCATTCAGATACAGACCCTCCATGGTAAATAACTGGTAATAGGAAATGGCTATAATTATTTTATGAGCAGGAACAGCAGAGCATTGTAGGAGGACCTGAGTTCAGATGCACTAGGGGACACCACAGGGCATTGCGCCAGACTGGAGTCAGAAAGAGCTCATATCTGACTTCAGGCACCTCCTAGCTGGGTGACCCTGGGCAAGTCACTTACCCACTCTTTGCCTCAGTTTCCTCATTGAATCATAACAGCATCTGCCTTCCAGAATAGTGGGGAGAATCAGATGCAATCTTCTTTGTAAATCACTTGGCAAACCTCAGGGCCATCCATCAATGCTAGTTCTCCTCACTTCACTGATAATCACTATCAACGCCTTCCTGAGGTAAGGGAAACATATTTTTTAAGCATGTCTGGTTTGGTTGGGTTGTAATTCTGCCAAGATCAAATACTCCAGCTTTACTCTTAATGGTAAGTGAGTAGAGCCTTACTGCATGCCAGGTCCTGTCCTAATGCTCTTTTCCATCCTCATCTCCTCTGGCACTACCAATAACCCTGGGAGGGAGGTGCCAGAATTGTTCCTTGTTTTATCTGTAACTCATAAACAACAGGTGTACACATACTCGAGAGACACATGTCTGCCTTCCAACCTTAAGCAGCTGACGTGGCACCTAGAGTGGACTTTCACTGGAAGTAGGCATGGAGTGGTAGTGTGCCATCTATCTGCCTGTGCCCCCAGAATTTTCATGTACCCCCCAGTGTTCTTTTATATGTGGGAAAGCTGACTTTGGAAGGGGGAAGATGAAACAGAGGAGAGTCCATTGCTAACATGTACTAAGAGCACCTACTATGTGCCAGCACTATGCTACATTCTGGTTATATGGTCAGACTAGCTCAGCCATAGGGTCTTGATCCTGTCTGCACCCAGCCCTGGTTAACCATTGTTGGAAGTTTCAGTGTCCTAAGAGAATGCCTAGCAAGGGTCCAGAGGGCTTTGCTTCCAGTGTAGAAGGTTAGAGTCGGAGCCACAGAAAGCAGCCTGATATGTATGACTCTCCCTGGGCCTGCCTATGGTCTTGGGCCACATCCACTCAAGGAGGGACCACGGGCGTCCACAGGGCAGAAGAACTCTAGCAGGCCTCCATCCCCAGCCTGGCCTTAGACTCTGCCAGGGGCTATGTTCAGAGAAGGCCACCTGGTTGGCCGCTGGATTTGCCCACCTTCCCCAGAGGGAGGGCATGCTGTGTCACCAGTCAGGACCTGCACCCCGCTGACCATCTGCTGTCTTCTCTCCCAGGGAAGTGGACTGGTTCTCCTTGGCTGGTGTCATCTTCTTGCTGATGTTTGCCCCACTCATCGTCTATTACTTCATCATGTCCTGTGATCAGTACGACTGTTCCCTCACCGCGCCTGTGGTGGAGATGGTGACTGGGAAATCCAGCCTTTCCGCCATCTGGGCCCAGACCCCGGGTGTCACGGCCAGAGCAGCTCAGATCTACATGGCTTGGGTCACTTTTCAGGTCAGCCTTCCCACTGGCAGCTTTTCTAATGAATCGGGTAGAGTAGCTGCCAGGATCCATTTCCCGAGATACTGAACTTTCCTTATTCAGATTACAGATGGCTCTGCCCTGTGGCCCCTTTGTCAGGAAAAAAGGTTAAGCTAACAGTAAGGCTTATTCAAGTTGGAAGTATACCTCGGGGCAGACAGACTCCCAGCTTACAGACACCAACCATCTCAGTCATCAGTAATTTTTTTCTAAAATGTCTTGTTTTAGGTGGTTTTGTACATGATGATTCCTGATTTTTGCCACAAATTTCTGCCTGGCTATGTGGGAGGTGTTCAGGAAGGAGCTATCACCCCTGCAGGTAACTCCTGTCCACAGGGTCACCCTCTCCTTGAGGCTGCCCAGAGACCATGCCACTTAGCTCCACTTCCCTGTCTTCAGTCACCCACAGAGGGTGCCCAGTTCCATAGAAACCCAGAAAGGGACTGCCCACGAGGGGCATATCCCAGGCTAGCACCTGGATCTCCTGACTGCTGACCCTTGACTCTGCGGCCACCACATAGGGCAGAAAGGTCAGTCTTGCCTGGGAAGGAGCCCCAGGACGCTCACAAGTACTGCTAACAATCCACACCATAGCTTCCCTCCCTGCTGCATGCCTTTTCAGGGTGTCCTCTCTCCATCTTTCCCTATTTCCATTGCAGGAACTGTAAACAAGTATGAGGTCAATGGTCTCCAGGCCTGGCTCATCACGCACCTTCTGTGGTTTGCAAATGCTCATCTGTTCCACTGCTTCTCTCCTACCATCATTTTCGACAACTGGATACCGCTGCTCTGGTGCGCCAATATCCTTGGCTACGCCGTGTCCACATTCGCACTCATCAAGGGATATTTGTTCCCCACCAACGCCAAGGACTGGTATGTTCCATGGCCCAGTGGGAAAACCAGAATTGATGCATGGAACTTTCATGGGGAGGAGGAGGAAGAGGAGGGAGAAAGGTTCAACAGCTGAAACCTCAGATAACTGGCATTCTCCTTAGATTCTAACTAAATGACTGTTGAGCCTTTACCCTGTTCTGTTACAATGTTTTTAAAATGTCACCACTTTACAACATGTCAGATTCCATTGTCTGCCTTAGTAAGCAGAATACTCTGTGAAGATCCCCCCAACATCTCTCCAAGCCTTTTTTCCCCCACTAAGCTATTCCCATGATCACTGGTGAGGCCCATAGGGGTAGACAGTAAGGGGGTCTGACCTAATGCAAAGAACACGGGGTTTGAGGTTGGAGTCAAGGGGTCCACCTGTTCACTCGCTGTGAGACACTGGACATCTATTGTGATGTCCCTCTCCCCACCTGAAAATGAGAGAATGGGACTCTGTGATCTCTGCCCTTCCCACTCTCAACAAACCCCCAAATCCAAGAAAGTCCAGGCTGGGAAGAGCTGGGAGGAGCCTCAGAACACTGAGCTGGGAAGGCTGAGTCTAAGTCCAGGTTTTTCTGAACCTTCTGGACCCCAGTGCGTTGCCTCCCATTTTTAAGCACCTCCTGTGTGCCTGGCAGAGCATCCTCTGGAAGACAAGGGGTCGAGTTTCTATGACATTTATTAAGCACCTCCTGTGTGCCTGGCAGAGCATCCTCTGGAAGACAAGGGGTCGAGTTTCTATGACATTTCCACCACTACTAGGTCCCTGAGTTGTTGGGTTTGGTGTCATTTGACCCAAGTCTGTGCAACAAAAGCATTTTTAGGGGAAGATTCCTCATTTCAAGTCCTAACTGAAGCCTTTCTGCATTCCTTTTTTTTAAACTGCTTCATCACCAGGTTGTCAGCCCAGCCAGGGTCGGGCCACAGAATCATAAAATGTGAGGTTTGGCAGAAACCCCAGAGACATCTCGTCAGGCCCATCCCTAAACCTGTATCCCCCTAAATCAAACCTCCCCACAAGTGGTCATCCAGTCTCCTTGGGGCCTAGCAGTAATGTGGAGCTCACTACCTCCCTAGGCAGCCCCATTCCACTGTCAGTGGAAAGAAGTCGTTCCTGTTAGCGGGCCCATATTGGCCCATTGAGATTGGTTTGACCCCTTGGGGCCAAGACATCAGCTAAGCATGGGAGTCAGCGATGCTCCTCCGGAGGCACACCCCAAGCTGTCTGACTGCCCCAGCTTGACACAAAGGAAAGGCTTGTGGGAGCAGACATCTGAGAAAAGCAATTCTTTTGGCTCTGCTATTGGGTTTATATGTTTATGTTTGACTGAAGGGAGCCTACAGTACTAGGAATACTCTTCTCACACAGTAAATGTTATAACAGCTGATTACATGTGTCCCTCTGAGGGAGAGGCCTGGCCTGGCTCCTCAGCCCAATCCCTGCCCTCCCCTTCCTCACAAGTGGGGTGGGTCACTGGACTCCCCACTGACTAGACACCATGGCTGAAAGCTGTCTTCTTCCCTCTCCCCTCCTGGGGATGGAGCTGAATATTAGACTTTCATGGGACCTCCCTCTGGACTCCAGCTTTTGTCCTTGGTACACGTGATAGATGCCTAATAATGCAACATTGACCTTTTGTAAGCATTTACTGCATGCTGGGCAGTGGAAAGACAAAGACAGAATGTGAAGGAGTCCTTCAGGGTGTGGCATTCTGCGGTTTAATACTTCCTGAATTGGCTCAGGCCACTGGCTCAAAGCAACAGAGCAGGGCATATTTATTTATTTGTTTGTTTATGGAAATTCTGAATTTCAAAGAGAGAAGAGAGA
The DNA here is from genome assembly GCA_028658325.1 of Potorous gilbertii. Lineage (NCBI taxonomy): Eukaryota > Metazoa > Chordata > Mammalia > Diprotodontia > Potoroidae > Potorous > Potorous gilbertii. The sequence continues at coordinate 252,000,452 of CM053770.1, forward strand.
ACATTTCCATATTTATGTGTTATGTGTGTTTGTGTAAAATCCATATAATACAGGTATCTATATTGTTTCTATAAAACATACTATATATGTGTTTGGATTAGATAGAGAGACAGGGCACTGACAACTAGAAAATCAGGACAGATCCGGTCTGGAAGGTCATACTTGAGTTGAGCTTTGATAGATGCTCCTGGTCTCAAAGTCCCAGAAGAGGGATTTCAGGGGTACCATCTGCAAAGGCCTGGAGGCTAGAAGTAGAATGTCATATGACTAACGTGGTCAGATTTTAAGGAGACTGAGGAGTGAGGGCACTAAGGGAGTGAACAGAGTAGGTAATTAAATGGAAGTGGAAGTCGTTGGCACTTAGAGAGTACTTTCAAGACTCACTGAGCACTTTACAATAATGGTGACCCTGTGAGGTCAGTGCTGTTATTAACCCCATTTTACAGATGAGGAAGCTGAGTCAGGGTCACCCAATTAGTTGGTGTGTGAAGGTCATTTCAGCTCCATTTCCTGAGTCTAGGTCCAGTGCTATGGGCACCTCATGCCCTGTAGAGGAATTTCAGAGCTCACAGGCAGAGGCATGGTGCCTGCTTGTAGGTCATTGCTGTTGGGCTAAGATGCCTACGGTCTCTGGTCACCTTCTGCCCTTTCTGCACCTTTCAGTAAGTTCACAAACAACTTCTTCTACAACTACATGATGGGTGTGGAGTTCAACCCGAGGATAGGGAAGTGGTTTGACTTCAAACTCTTCTTCAACGGCCGCCCAGGCATCGTCGCCTGGACACTCATCAATTTGTCCTTTGCGGCCAAGCAGCAGGAGCTCTTTGGTTCAGTGACCAACTCCATGATTCTGGTCAACATCCTGCAGGTGAGTGCATGTGTTGCCTGGGTGCCAGCCGGCTGACTCGGCTGTCCTATGCTGTGACTGCCAGTAGCAGTGGCCTCTGCGGGGACCCTTCCCAGGTTATGGCAGGTGCACCCCAGGGGGATGGAGCTCCTGTACATCTGGATAGGAGTCTTGTCTACCTTATCCCTCAGTGCAGGCATCTGGCCCCCCCCCAGTCCAGAGATTTCCTGCAGAGATGTCAGATGGGATGAGTTTTGAGAAAAGGCCTCAGGATTTGGCATTTACGAGGTCTTTGGTAACTGAAGAGATTACTTACAAACCCTGATTCAGCAAACAAGAGAGTGGGGCTGCCCCCACTGGGGCTCTTTCCCAGCCCCCAGCCTGGGTCCTTTTCTAGTCATAATGGTGTTTACACCTGGCATTGCCCACCACCTCCCTGTTCCTGCCCCCTGCGTGTTGAGGGAAGCCACATCAGGAAGTCAACTACAGACTTACGTTAGCCCATTTCTATGGAAGTGTCTTCAGTGAGACAAGGGATCTATTGATCTACCCACTCCAGGAAGTGGCTGTCCCGACCCTCCACCTCTCTCCTCTAGCCTCACCCACCCTTAGAGCCAGGATCTGGTGCCCTACTTGACTGATGAATTGAAAAGGCCACTTGGGCACCTTTGCCCTAGGTGGCCCCTCTGCCTGGCAAGCCTCTGCCCTGCCCTCTACCTCTTGGGACCCTTAACCTCGTCAAGGCCCAGCTCAGATACTCCTGAGGCCTTGGCTAATCCCCCTGAAATTGCCTTCTTTCTCCTTTGCATTGATTCTCTAGACTTTGTACCTCCCCCCAAGAGCCTGGTTGAGGGTCCTGTATCCTGCATAGATGCCAGACCAATGAACTTGGCCCTCCTATCTTTCAGGCTCTTTATGTGGTAGACTTTTTCTGGAATGAAACCTGGTACCTGAAAACCATCGACATTTGCCATGACCACTTTGGCTGGTACCTGGGCTGGGGTGATTGCGTCTGGCTGCCTTACCTCTACACCCTGCAGGTAAGGTGATAGGAGGTGGGAAGTTCATCCTGTCTCCACTCAGACCCTCTTGGTTGGGAGAAGGCATGATCTATGCTCTCTGGCAGACACTACCAGGAATCTTTCTAGGCTGCCAAAGGCCCCATCAGCCTCCCAAAGAGGAGGAGGCCAACAACGGGCTGGCTGCCAAGGGGTCTATTTCTTAAGCTCTTATGAGGCCATGAAGACCATCTATTCAGACTGGTGGGCCAGTGTTGTTAGAAGGAGGCATCCCTGACACCCTAGCCTTTCTGAGACAAATGACTTTATCAGTCATTCAACATTTATTAAGCTTCTATTGTGTGCCAAGTCTAGTGCTAAGCAGTAGAGATACAAGAAGAGACAAAAGATGGTCTCTGCACTTAGCACAGTGCTGGCACACCGTAGGTGTTTAATAATTGTGATTAATCAATTAAAATCTGATGAACCAATACCGCACCCAGAATAGGAAATGAGAAAAATGTGTTTAGGGAGATGTCACCAACAGCTGACATTGTGGTCATCTACATCTTTTAGAAATACATTTACCAGCTTCTTGGGCACAAATATGGTCCTGCCCTGAGCCTGGGTGATAGGAAGGGCAGGTAGTCTGTGTTGTCCCCACTTGGCAGATGAAAACAATGAAGCTTGGCAAATTTAACAGACTGATAATAGTGATGGGCATTTCTGGGGAATGTTCAGGTTTGCAGAGTGTTTGACATGTGTTCTATCTCATTTAAGCCTCCCCATGACCCGTCATACAGGCAGGAAGCTCCAAGGCTCAGGGAGCTGACTGTCCTCCATCACACAGCTAGGATAGGTCCAAGGCAGAATTTAAACCCAGATCTTTCCTTGCTCCAATCCAGAGCCTCTCTGGTGCAGTTAGCTGCAGCTAGCAGGATCAGAATTCATACTCAGGCCTTCCACTTCCCAGCTTATCTCCCTGAATTTTCCGAAGCACTCAGTGAGTACCCTGAAATGAGCCTTCCTCCCTGCTTGGGGCTGCTCAGCACTGACTGGATCAGTGGTGCAGTGCAGGACCCGGGTGTCCCAGGTCTCTTTGGCAAGTCCTATGAACCCCTTCCCAGAATGCATAAGATAAGTCACATAGGATCACAAGGGAAGTGAAACAGATCGAAATTCAGTTATCCTTTTTGGAAGTTCACAGACCCTAGGTAAGTCTCCCCTGGGATAGTTGCAGTCAGTGGCCATATCCTGCCTTTCATGCTTAGAAGCCACGGACACTTCAGTCCATCATGCTGAGCCTCAGTTTCCTCACCTGTAAAATGGGGACTCTGATATCCGAAGGACCCTCATCAGGGCATTGTTATGGGAATCCTTCAGCCTTGTAGGACCTGGAACCTTTGGATGGAGAGATATCCAATAAATACAGAAGTAGGGTGGGGCCATCCTGGATGCAGGAACCAACCCAGGCAAAGGACGTGCCCTTTGTGAGGGAGAGGGCTAGGATTGTCAGGCTGTGGTTGCACCTCCAATTCTCAGGCTGTGTTTTCCCTCATGAAGGAACTCAGGCTTTCAGAAAGGTCCTCCAAAGCCACTAATTCATTTGACAGTGAGGGAAACTGAGGCCAGCTGGGGGGACAGTTGACAGATGAGGTCAGTTCCAGGGTAGCCCTCTGATGATCCTCCGGGCTTCTCCTTCCCTCTTGTTCTCCCACCCCGCAGGGCTTGTACTTGGTCTATCATCCTGTGCAGCTCTCCACGCCCCATGCACTGGGTGTTCTGTTGCTGGGCCTTGTGGGCTACTACATCTTTCGAGAGGCCAATCACCAGAAAGACCTCTTCCGAAAAACCAATGGGAACTGCCAGATCTGGGGCCAGAAGCCCAAGTACATAGAGTGTTCCTACACATCGGCCGATGGCCGAAAGCATCACAGCAAGCTGATGGTGTCAGGCTTCTGGGGCCTGGCTCGCCACTTCAACTACACGGGAGACCTCATGGGCAGCCTGGCCTACTGCCTGGCCTGCGGCTTCTCCCACCTCCTGCCTTACTTCTACATCATCTACATGTCCATCCTGCTCATCCACCGCTGTCTGCGTGATGAGGATCGCTGCTCCCGCAAATATGGGCGTGATTGGGAGCATTACACCGCCAAGGTGCCCAAGCGCCTGCTGCCTGGTCTCTTCTAGGGGGCTCACCAGGTGGCCACTGGGGCCCTCTCCAGAGACTGCAAGGGTTCACGCAGAGCTCCCTTCCTTCTCAGCAATCACATGGCCCATGAGCTGTGGCCGGACTTGTGATCAGAAGGACCTGCCAGCTTCCTTTCATTCATTCAATCATGTTAAAAAACTTGTCTGTGAACCAGAATTTGGGCAGCTGAGTGAGAAATGCTCCCTGGGGGTAGGCTCTGCGAATGTTGACTCCCACTCCCCCTTGGGGATTCATACCTTGAGCCTCCTCCAGCCACCTCAGGGGAATGCCTTTCTCGCATTAGAAACCTCCTCTCTACCTGTGGTTCAGTCTTGGGCCCCCTCTATCTTTCTTGACTGAAACATGAGGCTCTCATTCAGTTAGTCAGTCAGGTAGCATTTCTTACATACCTACTGTATGCCAGACATTGCGCTAAGCTCTGGGGATACAAAGAAAGGCAGATGACCATTGCTGCTCTCCAGTAACTCCCCATCTCGGGGGGGGGGGCGCCGCAATGTGCAAATGGTTGTGGTCAGACAAGAGATGGACAAAATGAGCTGGACTCACCCTCAGAGAGAAGGCACCTGGAGACATTCCTATACAACAAGGCTTCCATAAGGCTTGATGGCAGCCAGGAGACGGGGTGAGGAGGGAGAGTTTGAGGCACTGTAGACATGGAGATTCTTGAGCAGGGAACAGCTGAGAGGCTGGTGTCACTGGATTACAGAGAATGTGGCAGTGTAAGGTCTGAGCATCCTGGAATGGCAGGCGGGGGTGATGAGAGAGAGCTAGACACTTTTGTTCTTGGATCCTTGAAGATGATAAACAGGCCGTCCTTAGAAAGACTTGACCTTTCTATTCAGCCGGTCTTTTTCAGATTCAGATCAAATCCACTGGAGGCAGAGCACCATGGTCTTGAGGTTGGGATGACATGGGGCTGTCTGTCTCTGGCATAGACAGAGCCTTGGGCAACTCTGAAATTAACCACAGAGGAGCTGCCATCTGCATCTGGGGAGGGATTTTCCACACCAGCTGAGCTATCTACTCAGGTAAAATCACAGGTTTGGACTCACCCCCCAAAATTCTCCCCCTTACACCATGGCCCCCAGGACTAGTTTGTCTGGCCATCAGCCCTACACATCTTTAAAGCAAAGCTCTGTGGACTCAAAAGATCACTGGTGACATTCTGAGTGGGTCTAGACTCTGCACTCACTGTGGCCCAGAAGAGCACCAGCTCTGGTATTGAGCAGCCTCCTGATAGGGCCCCCACTTCCACACTACCCAGCCCATCTTGGGGGCCATCCTCAGCAGAATTGATCAGAGCCCCAGGGCTTGAAGGGACCTTCGAGATCCCAATGATGATGTCAGACATGAGTCTGCGACATCCTCCCCTTCTGGGTGGCAACACTGTTTCTGGTACCAAACACAGTGCCTTTGTATGCAGTGGAATCCAAGAAATGCTTGTTGATTGAGAGTACTGATGCTTGGGAAAGTCTGTTTGCCGGGAGCCTCGGTCTCCACCATTCCTGCTTCTGCCCACCCCTTCCACACCACAGTTCTTGTCTTCTCTGCTCATGCCCCTCACCCAGCCTCATCTCCATTGGAACAAGCTTTGCTTCAGGGTGCTAACCTCCCAGGGGCCCCTGTGCCTTGCCTCAAGGGGGGACCCTTGGGTGCCAGGGTCTTCCTGCCATCTGAGGATGGGGAGGGCAGACCCACGCTTCCCAAGGATTTTCATCCCAGGTGGAACATTTCCTGCAGCCTCCGTGTGGCAAGATCTTTGTCCTGTCTCCATTCCGGGGACCCCTCCAGATGCTCTGCCGCCTTGAGTGAGTGTGGTGACCAGGCCAGGGGCATGCTCCCATCATTGAATCCTGAATCCACACCCACTTTTCTGGTTCAGGCACCTCCCCAAGCCTGCACTTTGCTGTTGATCTTTTTAAACCAGAAGTAAGACCACTTTGATACTTACTGAATTTTTTTCCTACCTTGGGAAGATGCTTTTGGATCCTCCCTAGACTGAAAGCTCAACACGGGCAGGAATACATTCTCTAATCTTTGTGTCTTACCACTGAGGACTGTACTGTGCATACAGAAGGTGCTTAATAAATATTTGTGAAATAATCCTGTTGTCTGATGCATTAACTCTCCCCTCCCTCAATCAGGTGAATCTTCCTGTGTCGCTCCCCTGCTCAAACCCTGCTGTGGCTCCCTGCGGCCCCCAGCTCATGCCAACAAGCAGTGCTTTGCCAGTGTGCCCTCGTCAGTCACCCATCCCTGGCCATCACTTCCTGCTACAGTCTCCCCTCTGTGAGCTTCTGGTGATTGGTATATAGGAAGCACTTAAATGTTTTTTTTTCATTTTTCATTTGACCCTCTTACAAATGGTGCCAGTGCGAGGGAGGGGACAGTGAGAGACACTGAGAAAAGCCTGTATTGCCTCCGTCCCTCATGTTCCTTCCCCCACTTCATCTCACCCCCATTGTCCCACCCTGTCCTCCAAGTCCATCAGCCTCACAAATCTGGACTTGGAAGACTCAAGTCCAAAGCCAGCCTCAGACACTACTAGCTGTGTGACCCTGGGCAGGTCCCATAACCTCTGTTTACCTCAGTGTCCTCGTTTATCAAATGGGTTTAATATTAGCCCCAACCTTGCTGGATGGTTGTGACGAATGGATAAGATCACATTTGTAAAATTCTTAGCCCAGCTGGGGGCACATAATAGGCACTTCATAAATGTGCACTACTCCCATCCTGGCATCCTTGACCTAAATCTCAGAGGAAGATGGAACTGCCTCCCCCAAAGCCACCCCTCTACTTGGGCCTGTGCAGGAGGTCCTCCCACCGCAGGCTTGTGCCACAGAGCATTCTTTTCATCTTGAGCCAATTATTTTCCTGCTCTTTGTCTGCAAACATGCCCAGCCCTTGTTCTCGTGCAGGGGCCTCTGGCTTCCCGACCCAGCTCACTACTGGCCACTCTCTCCCCAGGACCAGCCTCTCCAGCTAGCAGAGTAAGTACCAACAGAAACTCGTACCCCTCCCCACCACAACTGAACCCCCACTGACCTGCCCTCCGAGGGGCTTGGGACCCACCCAGCCCTGTTCTTGCTTCTAAGGGCCTTCCATCTGCCCTGCCTCTCTCCCAGAAAACCTGGGAACCACCGGGACCTTTGCATCTACCATGAACCAGAGCCTCCTTTGTACACTATCACCCCCTTAGAGTGGAGACTCCTCGGAGACAAGGGCTGTCTCACCCTTCTGTTTTCATCCTCAATGCTTGGCACAGAGTAAGTTCTTGATTCTTTTAACAACAACAGAAAGGCATTTCTCTGACCAATGTTATTCCTCCCCCGCAAATCTTCATTAGTAACACAGGCAACTGGTAGCAGATAAACCTCTGGGTCGGGACAACTGGAGTTCATCCTGGCCTCAGACAGCTGTGTGACCCCAGGTGAGTCACTTCTCCTTCTGCTTGCCTTGGTTTTCTCCACTGTAAAATGGGGATGATACCAAGCAGTCATAATGAGGGGCAGGGGTTAGTTAGTAAAAGTAGTAGTAGTGGTAGTGGTGGCGGTGATGGTGGTAAGAGGAGGCATGGTATTTATCATTTATATACAGCCTGGCAAAACTAGACAGCTGTCTTTTCCCACTCCTACTCAGTGCCTGTATTGAGGCTCTTAACTACGCCTACACCATCCTCCCTTTCCTCCCTCCCTGACATTAGACAGAATCCTGGAAGACTTCACTTGAGTAGAGATGAACCTGAGGAGTCAGAACCACATTAGCTGGAGGGAGGGAGGAAGGCTACCCGTTTCATGGAGTGGGAAAGTCACCTTTCAGGTATGTCTACAGGGCAGATGGAAAGAGAATGGCCAGACATCTAACCCATGACTCACCACAGATGCTCCACCCTTGGGTATCAGGGAATTCCTTTATGGGTTATAACACTTTAGAGAATTTGCCTTGTTCATTTTTTGGAGTTTTTTCATTTTTTTTCTTTTTTGTCTTTTTATAAGGAATGGCTTTTTGGGAAGGGGAGGAGGAGGGATGTCCTTTGAAATGTGATATAAAAATAAAAAATAGTCATATTTATGTTTCATGTTATGTAATGGAACTCAAAGAGTAATGAAGGTTCCACTTCAAGTGGAAAGATTGTATGTAGCCAGTGGAGTGCCCCATGGATCTGTTCTTGGCCCTGTGATTTTGAATATTTTATCAACAATTTACATAAAGGTATAGATGTTACTTGTCAAATTAGTGAGCCAGGTGACTTGGTAGGTAGAATTTTAGACCTGGAGTCAGAAAGGCCTGCCTCATATACTTACAAGGTTGTGACCTTGGGCATGTCAATTCAGCTTTTCTCAGTTTCAGTTTCTTCATATACGAAATAAAGATAGTACTTGTACCTACCTCGTAGGGCTGTTGTGAAGATAAACATTTAAAGTGTTTTGCAGACCTTAAAGTCCTATGTAAATACTAGCTGTGAGGAGGAGGAGAAGAGAAGACATAATTAAAACCCTAGATGACAGGATTAAAAGTGATCTTGGCAGTTTAGGAAATTTGTCTGAATCAAATCAAATGAAATATAATAGGGACAGATCGAAAGCCTCACTTCTAAATTAATTAAATCATCTTCCTAACAGTGAGTCAGTAAAACTTTGTTAAATGCCTCCTGTGTACCCAGCTTTGGGGAGGCCTGATTAGAAGACAGTTCACCCTCAATTATCCAGAAGCTCAACGAGTCATATGTAGAGTATGTCAGTCAGAAGAGCCAAAGGTGACCTTGGGCTGTCCCCCAGGACAAGTTTGGGTTCCAGGATTGGAGAGATGATGGTCCCTCTCTCCTCTGTTGAACTATTGGGCCAAATTCTGGGCATGTTCAGAGAACAAAGAAGGTGGAAATGGAGGGGGATGGGGGAAGTTTAGCCCAAATTGAGAGTGATATGGGGGTGGGTGAGAGGGATGGAACAGGATGTAGGCTCTATATCCAGGCACTGGAAAGGCTTTCACGTGGAAGAAAAAGTTGGCTTTCAGCTTGGCCCCAGATGGAAAAATGGAGAATGACCAGGGGCAGTTACAGAGACAAAGCTGGGCTCCATGATGGGAAACATTTTCTCACAATCAGAGCTCTGTGGAAGGGGTCAGGCTGCCCGGGAGGAAGACCCTGCATCACCAGACATCTGAAGTGACTGCCAGAGGGATGTGGCAGAGATGGCTCCTTTCTCAAGTGCCTAGTGGCTTGGCTGACCTCTGGTCACCCTTGTAGTTTGGGAGTGTGATGATGAGGGTCATGGCTTCCGTGGATCCATCATGTCATCAGGTGGGATGTTTGCTCCAGCATCCAGACATTGCTGCACTTGGTGATTGTGAGAGAGCCAGCCAGGAAGGCAGGACAGCAGGCATGCATGAGCTAAGCACTAGGGGTAATTGTGCAAAATCCAGAAAGAAAGACTTCCCCTGCCTTCAGGGACCTCACATTATAATGAGATAAGACTCTATACCAAGAGGACCTGAGATCTCCTGGTGGCAAAATGGTGGAGTGAAGAAGGAGCCCTCTGAAACCTCCCAAATCTCCCTCTAAACAACTAGAAAACTGCCTCAAAATGGTCTGGGAGCAGGATAGCAGTCAATCACTCTCGCAGTAGGGGGCCTGTAGCAGGGCTCCCCGCTTGGGGCACTCCCATTAGGAAAGCTCTGCTCTCCTGCAAGTCAGCAGGCCCCTGAGCAAGTGAGTCATCTGAGCAGTGCAGCAAGGTTTCCTCACACACAAGCCCCCAGAAAGTTCTTGACCCCATGGTTGACTGCCCACAGAGAGATACTGTTTCTATAACAACACAGCAACAGGGTCTTTCTCCTGGGTCAGACCCCAAAAAGATCCCTCCTCCAAGGTTAAGACTGTTACCATAGCAACCTGGCAGCAAAGCCCTATCCCTGCTGCAACTAACCCCAACACCCACAGAAGGCCAACAGGGAGGCCCCAACCCCCATTTCAAGCCACAAGGAAGCCTACCCTCTAGTGAAATCAAGTAGCTAAGTCATGAAACCCAGTAAAAGCCAGCAGAAAGACCCAGAACTCCAGAACAAAAAGCCTGAGACAGTGCAGGACTAGAGCCTAATTCTCACATAAGAACACCAAGTCACCAAGGAATAAAAAAAATGAGCAAAAACAAGCAAGAACTTCACTATGGAAAGTTACTATGGTGATAGCAAGGACCAAAGCAGAAATTTAGAAGAAAACAATAGTGCCAAAGTGGCTACATGTGAAACTTCAAAGAAAAATGCAATTTGGTATCAAGTCCAAAAGTAATTCCTGGAAGAGTTTTTAAAATGATTTTAAAAAACAAATTAGACCCATCTCAGAAAAAGAAATTGAACAAGCCATCAATGAACTCCTAGGAAAAAATCTCCAGGACCACATGGATTCACAAGTGAATTCTATCAAACCTTTAAAGAACAGTTAATTCCAATACTATATAGACTATTTTTGAAAATTG
>CM053770.1:252011481-252070825 GCA_028658325.1 Potorous gilbertii
GAGTTTTTTCTGGTAGACTGGGAACTTTGTAATAACACAAGAACTGACTGAAAAAAAAAATCCCAATGACGATTTTCTAAGGCAAAATGCCTTCCACACTCAGAGAAAGAAATATGGAAGTCATTTGCAGAATGTAGCAGATCATGTTTGTGTGTGTGTGTGTGTGTGTTGTAGTGTATTATGTTTTGATTTGTTATATGATTTCTTCCATTTATTTTAGAGCGACTACATAGCATGACTATAGTGAAAATGTGCTCAATAGGAAAGTATATGTAGAACCTATACAGAATTGTATGCTGTCATGGGGAGGGAGTGGGGTAGTTGGGGGAAGGTGTGGGGGGGATAAAATCTTAATTTTAAGGAAGTGGTTGTAGAACATTTAAAAATACATAAATAAAATAAAGATTAAAAAAAAGCAAATTAGAGAAGTAGAAAAAAATTGGGAAAAGAAATGAGTGTATAAAATCATGAAAAAATAGTCAATAGTATAGGAAAAGATATACAAAATTTTACCAAGGAAAACAACTCCCTAAAATATTGATTTAGTCAAATGGAAAAGGAGTTTCAAAAATTCATTGAAGAAAATAGTTCCTTAAAAATTAGAATTGAGCAAGAGAAGCTAATGACTCTATGAAATATCGAGATACAGTAAAACAATGTCAAAAAAGTAAAAACAAAAAAAAAATGAAATTTCTCATTGGAAGAGCAACTGACTTAGAAAATAGATACAGGATGATAAACCCAAGGACCCCAGGTTCTGGGATAAGAATTCACTGTTTGACAAAAATTGTTGGGAAAACTGGATAAAAGTGTGGCAGAAACTGGGCATAGACCAATGCCTGACACCATACACAAGAATAAAGTTTAAATGTGTACATGATCTAGGTATAAAGATTGATACTATAAACAAATTAATGGAGCAAGGAATAGTATATCAGATTTATGGAGAAGGGAGAAATTTTTGACCAAAGAAGAAATAGAGAACAATATGAAGTGTGCAAAATGGATAATTTTGATTACATTAAATTGAAAAGGTTTTGCACAAAGAAAACCCAATGCAACCAAGATTAGGAGTGAAACAGAAAACTGGGGAAAAATTTTGCAACTAGTATCTGTGAAAAAAGCCTCATTTCTAAAATATATAGAGAACTGAATCAAATTTACAAGAATAGAAGTCATTCTCCAGTTGATAAATGGTCAAAGGATATGAACAGGCAGTTTTCAGAGGAAGAAATTAAAGCTATCTAAAGTCATATGAAAAAATGCTCTAAATCACTATTGATTAGAGAGATGCAAATCAAAACAACTCTGAGGGACCACATCAGATCTATCAGATTGGCTAACATGACAAAAGGGGAAGATGATAAATATTGGAGAACATGTGGGAGAGTTGGAACACTCATTCATTGTTGATAGAGCTGTGAACTGATCCAACCATTCTGGAGAGTAATTTGTAGCCCAAAGGGCTACAAATATATGCATACCCTTTGACCTAGCAATTTTGCTTCGAGACCCGTCTCCCAAAAAGATCATAAAAATGGGAAAGAGTGCCACATGTACAAAAATATTTATAGCAGCTCTCTTTGTGGTGATCAAAAACTGGAAATCAAGGGGATGCCCATCAATTGGGGAATGGCTGAATAAATTGTGGTATATGAATGTAATGGAATACTATTGTGCTATAAGAAATGATGAACCGGGATACTTCAGAGAGGCCTGGAAGGACTTATATGAACTGATGCTGAGTGAAAGGAGCAGAACTAGGAGAACTTTGTACACAGCAACAACCACAGCATATGAGGAACTTTTCTGGTCAACTTAGTTCTTCACAGCAATGCAAGGACCTAAAAAATTTCCAATGGACTCTTGAGGCAAAATGCCTTCCGCATTCACAGAAAGAACTATGGAATTGGATTACAGAATGAAGCACATCATTTTTTCTTGTTTTATGTTTTGTTTTGTGTTTTGGCTTCTCCCACTCATTTTAATTCTTCTATACAACATGACTAAGATGAAAATGTATTTAATAGGAATGTATTTGCAGAACCTATATAAGATTGCATGCCATCTTGGGGAGGGAGGGGGAAAGGAAGGAGAGGGAGGGGGGAAAATCTATGATATATGGAAGTGATTGTAGAAAACTGAAAACAAATAAAGTAATTTAAAAAAAGAAAATAGATACAGAAGAGATGATATAAGAAGCACTGGACTACCTGAAAATTATGATAAAAAATAAAAAAGCCTGGACAATACCTTTCAAGAAATTATCAAATATCTCAATATATCAAATGTCTCAATATATTAGAAATAGAGGACAAAGTAGAAATCAGAAGAATCCACCTATAAAAGAGATCCCAAAATTAAAACTCCCAGGAACATTATAGACAAATTTCAGAACTCACAAATCAAGGAGAAAGTTTTGCAAGTAGCCAAAAAGAAACAGTTCAAATATCATCGAGCTACAGTCAGGATTACACAGGATTTGACAGCTTCCACATTAAAGAACCAGAGGACTTGGAATGTGACATACCAGAAGGCAAAGGACTTAGGATTATAACCAAGAATCGCCTACCCAGAAAAATTGAATGTAATCTTTCAGGGGGAAAGTATACATTTAACAAAATTGAGGATTTTCAAGTATTTCTAATTGAAAGACCAGAGCTGAATAAAAAAATGTAACCTCCAAACACACAAGACTCAAGGGAAACATAAAAAGGTAAAGAAAAAGAAAGAAGAAAGAGAAAACAAATTAAATAAGAATAAACTCTTTACTTCTATATGGCAAGATAATATTTTTAATTCTTAACTTTATTACTATAAGAGCAATTAGAAAGAGAATGATAGAGGGTGTGGTTATAAGGTGACTTTGGTAGAATGATACCCCAAAAAATAAAATAAATGGGTGAAAAAGAAAATTGCACTGAAAGTAGGAGGGAGAAGATTGAAGGGGGGGGTAAGTTATCCTACATAAAAGACACATGAAAGAGCTATTATAATGGATGGAAAGATGGGGGGAGTGGGGTTGACAAGCAAAGCTTAAACCCTACTCATCAAAATTGGCTCCAAGAGAGAATAACATACACACTTCATTAGATGCAGAAATCGATCTTACCTTATAAAGAAGTAAAAAGGGATGGGAATAATAGAAGGGGGAGGGTGGACTGAAAAAAAGGAGGGTAGATTGGGGAAGGTGGTGATCAGAAGTAAAACATTTGTAAGGTGGGAAAAGGTGAAGGGCAAGAGAGAGGGAGATAAACAAGGAAAAAAATAGCATGGAGGGAAATACACTGCTACTTGTCATAACTATAAATGTGAATGGAATGAGTGGGATGAACCCATAAAATAGAATTGGATAGCAAAATGGATTAAAAACCACAATCCTACAATATGTTGTTTACAAGAAACACATTTGAAGCACAGAAATACACACAGGGTGCTTTAAAGGTAAGGGACTAGAGCAAAATCTGTTATGCTTCAGCTGAAACAAAGAGGGTGGGGGTAGTAATTCTGATCTCAAACAAAGTAAAGTAAAGGCAAAAATAGATCTAATTAAAAGAGATAAGAAACTTTATCTTGCTGAAAGGTACTATAGAAAGTGAAGTCAAACCAATACTAAACATATATGCACTAAATGGCATAGCATCTAAATTTTTAAAGAAATTGGATGGAAATAGATAATAAAACTATCCACTTTCTTCTCTTAGAACTAGATAAATCTAATAAAAATAAACAAGAAAGAATTTAAGGAGATGAATAAAGTTCCAAAAAGCTTAGATATGATAGCTATCAAGAAAACTGAATGGAAATAGAAGGGAATCTACCTTTATCTCAGAAGTACATGGCACCTACACAAAAATTGCCATGTATTGGGACATAAAAACCTCACAACCAAATGCAGAAAAGCAGAAATAGTGAACGCATCCTTTTCAGGTCATAATGCAATAATAATTACATTCAATGTGTAGACAATGGAAAGAGAGATTAAAAATTAATTGGAAATTTTAAATAATCTAATTAATCCTAGAAAACAAGTAGGTCAAAAAACAAATCATAGAAATAATTGATAATTTTATTAAAGAAGACTACAACAGTGAGAAAACCTACCAGAATTTATGGGATACAACCAAAGCAGTACCTAGGGGAAAATTCATATCTCTAATTGCTTACATTAACAAAATAGAGAAAAAGCAGGTCAATGAATTGGGCATACAACTGAAAAACTAGAAAAAAGAACAAAAGCCCCAATTAAACAGCAAATTGGAAATCCTGAAAATTAAGGTTGTGATTAATGAGACATTAACAAGAAAGAAAATCACTGGACAAAGAAATAAAACTAGAAACTGATTTTATGAAAAAATAGAATAGATAAAACATTGGTTAATTTTATTTCATAAAAAAGGAAAGGAGGAAACCAAATTACTAGTATAAAAAAAAAAGAAAGGGATGAATTCTCCACCAATGAAGAGAAAATTAAGAAAATTTTTAAGAGTTATTTTGCCCAATTCTATGCCAATATATTTGACAATCTAAATGAAATGGATGATTATCTGCGAAAATATAAATTACTCAGATTAACAGAAGAAGAAATAAAATACTTAACCCAATATTAAAAAAAGAAATTGAACAAACTATCAATAAACTTCCTAAGAAGAAATCCTTAGGACCAGATGAACCACAAACAAATTCTATCAAACATTTAAAGAACAATTAATCCTATAACTATTTGGGATTTGGAAAAATAGGTGGAGTTCTACCAAATTCCTTTTTTACATAAATATGGTGCTGATATCTAAACCAGGAAGAGACAGAACAGAGAAAGAAAATTAGACCTATTTCCCTAATGAAGACTTATGTAAAATTTTTAAATAAAATATCAATGAAGCGATTACAGAGCAATACATCACAAGAATCATGAGCTATGACCAAGTGTGCTTTATACCAGGAATGCAGGACTGGTTCAGTATTAGGAAAATTAACAGCCTAATAGGTGACAGACTCACTCTGCTGTTTCCTAGTTAGATCTCATCTGGAGACTCAATTGGCTGGCATATCCAGAGGAAGAGCCCTGAGAAAGAACCGGGTTTGGAGAAAGAATGGAGAAGAGAAGACTTGATGAGACAAGAGACCTGCCTTCAAGCACCTAAAGAGGAAGGAGGAGGCTTGTTTTGTGACTCCAAAGGGTGGTATCAGGAGAAATGAGCCTAAATCTCAAAGAAATTATTTCAGGGTGGAGGTCCAGAAACACTTCCTACCAATGAGACCTACTCCAATGTGCATAGGCAGCTTTGCAAGTTGGGGGATGGATGGCTGCCTATTGGTTAGGTCACACTGGACCCTTCTTTTGTGCATGGGTTGGTCTAGTGGTCACTGAGGTCCTTTCCAGCTCTCCAGTTCTATAAGACTCTGGGCCTTGGTTTCCCCTTCTGCATGCCCCAGTTTCTTGGGGCCAATGAGTAAAACATTCCCTTTTCTGATACTCCTGGCTTCTCTAATTGGTTTATTTATCACCCACCAACCCACTCCTTGGTGGTTCCTTATCATGTTTGATCCAGCTGTGTCTGAGGTCACATTTGAACTCAGGTCTTGACTGCAGGCCCAGCATACTATCCACTGCACCACCCACCTACTGTCAACAAATCGCTTTGACATCATAAAGAGAGGATCAATTTACCTAAAAGAGCTTGTATTGTGATATCAAGAAGTACATCATCAGCCAGCCCTCCCACATCCTCTCAGCCCCCCAGGGATAAAAGGCTGGGGGAATCTGGCCATCCTGGCCCCAGCAGCCCTGCAGTCCATCCAGGGAAGCAGAAGACAATGGGCAAGTTGTTGTCTCAACATCACAGGAATCCTGAAGCTGCCAGCTCGGGAAGCCGCTGCTGTTTGATGCAAGAATTCGGCTCCCAGCAGGAATTCTGCTCTCCTCCTGGCAGGCCTCATGACCAAGCATGGCACACCTCCAGGGGCAGAGGCTCTGAGAGCTGGCACCAGGGTTTGTACTACATGGATGACTTTGACACAGCAGGACAGGACTGCAGTTCTACCAAACTTCTGTCTGAGGTATGGGAACAACCTCTTTACTCCTCCTCCCCTGCCCTGCCCTCCCAGGAGCAGCTTCCGGGGGCTGACCATGTGGGGCCCTCTTCCTTTTTTGCCTCTTTGGTGTCAGGTACAAGGGGAGGAGCAGCAGTCCTGAGGGTGCTGCCCTGGCATTCACCAAGACCAGGTTCCACAGACTTCTTAGGACACGTTAGCTCTGTTGGATTGCTAGCTGGATATGTGTGTGTGTGTGTGTGTGTGTGTGTGTGTGTGTGTGTGTGTGTGTGTGTGTGTGTGTGTTTTCAGATTCCCCCACCCCGGGAGCTCTTTGGCATAGATCAGGCACACTATGTATCAGGGCCACACCTGGTCAAATAAGGGAGATACACTGACGGAGGTCACCAGGCTCCTCCCAGTTCCGACTTTCTAAGGATCCTCACAGTTTTGAAAGTCTGTGCCAAGACCCTTCCCAGCTCCAGCTTGAACATTTCTCTCACCCTGTCCTGAGATCCCATTCCCCTCTGAAAGTCCTAACCTACAGTTAGGAGATGACCACCAGAGGGCAGTGGTGCCTTGGTTGGAATTATATTGGTAAAGAAAGGAAATAGGAAAGAGTACTGAATTTATTTTTTTAATTCATTGAAGGATGCCACAAAATATCCCCCATGATCTGAGCACCAGGGCCTTAACCGGAGCACCCAGGGAGGGGGAGGGGGTCTGCCCCGTAGTAGATGGGGTTCCTAATGGACCTTTGGAGGGGCAGAAAGTGTATCATCCTCAACCTTGGAGTGTGGTCACAGGGTGACTGGGCACAGTGCATACAACACTGAGTAATGTGGATCAAGGAAGGTCTGGGGGCTATGGGATGGCCCCCAGATCAGAGGGAGCTGAGTTTTCTCATTTGGGAGTTCTCTAGACTAATGAGACCACAAGTTGAAGCCCCCACCCTTATCAATCCCCAAGAGGAAGGGATGACACCATTTGTTTTACCGTTAAGGAAACTGAGTGACTTGTTCAGCCACAAATCTAATACACTTTAGGCACAGAATTTGAACCCAGGTCACATCCAGAGCTCACTGGTATGTTCTTGTTCAGTCATTTCAATTGTGTCCGACACTTTGTGACCCCACATAGAGTTTTCACAGCAGAGATTCTGGAACGGTTTGCCATTTCTTTCTCCAGCTCATTTTACAGATGAGGAAACTGAGGCAAACAGGGGGAAGTGACTTTCCCAGGATCAGGGTTAGCAAAGATCTGAGGCCAGATTTGAACTGAGGAAGATGAGTCTTTCTGTCTCCAGGAGCTATTCTCTGTGGTGCTGCCTTGAGGTCACTAGTCAATGCTGCTTATCCACTTTAACAAGACAACAATTCAACCAGCTATCATTGAACACCTACTATATGCCAAACACTGTTCTAAGCCCTGGGGATACAAAGAAAGCCCAACAAGTACAAAGCACATAGTCCCTCCCCTAATGAGTCCCTCAGCCTAATGAGAGAGGCAACCTGAAAACTACTGGGCACAAACTAGGATTGGACCACAGGGATTTGAGACAAGCTTTTTAAAGGGAAGTCCCTGGCCCACGGAGATATGGAAGGACTTCCTGGGGAAGGTGAGATTTTTTTAGCTGGGCCTTTATGGAAGTCAAGAGGAAAAGAAAGGAGAAGGGGAGGAGGGAATTCCAGGCACGAAGGAGAGCCATTCAAAATACCAAGAGTAGAGAGAGGTGGAGGGCTTTGTCTGTGGAACAGTGAAGAGGCCAAAGTGACTGGGTCATAGAGTATGTGGAGGGAAGAAAGATGCTAAACAAAGCCACAAAGGCAGGAAAGGCCCAGGTTACAAAGGGCTTCAGAAGTCAAACAAGGTTTTACATTGGATCCTGGAGAAGACAGGAAGCCACTGCTGACTGCTGTTCACTTTGGTGGCTGTGGAAGATGGAGTGGGGAGAGGCCTCAGGCAGGCAGACTCCACCTCCCCACTCCCACCCTAGCAACTATTCCAACAGTCCAGATGGGAGGTGAAGGGAACCAGGTCAAAGGAGAGAAGGGGACATAGGCAAGGAATGTTACAAGGGATGGGCCTTGACAGCAGATTGATTATGGCTATGGAAAGAGAGAGAGTTAAGAGATGAGGGTAACACCAGGCAGCCAGGTGCTGCTGTGGACAAAATGCTGAGCCTGGAGTCAGGAAGTTTTGAGTTCAAATTTATCCTCAGATACTTACTGGCTGTGTGACCTTGGACAAGTCACTCAAATCACTGTTTGCCTCAGTTTCCTCAACTGTAAAATGAGCATGATGATAGTGTCTACTTCCCATAGTTGTGGTGAGAATCAAATGAGATATAATATTTGTAAAGAGCTTAGCACAGGACCTGGGCACCTAGTACATATCATATAAGTGCTAGTTTATCACTATCATTATTACCTAAGTTGGGAGGTTGGTGGTGCCCTGCACACAGTATTAGGGAAAGTTGGAAGAGAGAGAAAAGATAATGAAGAAAAATAACACTGCTAAAAAGATTGAGTCCACCCCACCCTGAGGAGTCATCTTAGCCTTGCACATAATTCAGTTCTCCCAACCCTTTGCAGATAGAATCTTTCATGAAGCAGCAGGCAGAGCATCTCGATTTGGGATGGTCCCACAAAAGGACATGAAAGAGAGGGGCCTGGAAGAACAGGGAGAGCAGGTAAACCCTAGCATGGGCGTACACAGGAAGAAATTTGAAATGAGGTCACAGAACTGGGACGAAAGCTAGGGCAGGGAGGGTGCATATGAAAAGGATCTCAGCTTTTCCTGAGTGATGTCCTTGAACAAGGAATTACTTTTGCACTGTATCTATTCAGGGAGAAAAGATGGGCTAATGAAAGACTCACAACAATGCCAGGCTCATGATGATTGATAGACAAGGTAGGTAGACCCACTCCAGGCAGTCTATTACAGACAGGAGAGAATGCTAGTCAGATGAGCTGAGTTCAAACACCACTAACGTTCTTTGTTATCACTGTGGCTTTGAGTAAGTCCCAGGGCCTCAGTTTCCTCATTTGGAAAAGAAGGAGATTGAGCTCAAGGGTGTCTATGGTCCCTTAGATCTCTGATCTTATGACCCAAGAGATGGAAAGATAAAATAAGAAATCAGACACCATATTTCTACAATAACTCTCTCTGGTTTACAAAGCACTTTCCTGACAATAATCCCATGAGATGTCATATAAAGTCTTAACAATCCCCATTTTCACAGATAAGGAAATTCAGGATCAGAAAGAAGAAATGATTTGCCCAGAGAGACTGTCAGAGAGGAGATTCAGACTGGAATCCTCTGATTCCCATGGCCGTTGACTGATCTCTATTAGGCGTAGCCCAAAGCCACCCATCCCACTGTGATTTTGGGTTAGCAAAGTCCTTCCTAAAACATGGTACCTCGAAATGACCACAGTTGTCTAAGCATGTTCTCACCAGGACAGGGTGCAGTAGGACTTCCTCCTCCTAAGGCCCACACATGCTCCCGTGGTCTCATAGGCACTTCTGTTACACTGAACTATCTAACTTCTGGCCTTTTTTGTTTGTTTTCTGTATGTTTAGAACTTGAAACAAGACCTTTCACTTACTCAAACCAACCCTGTGGATGCCCCCAGTTACCCAAGACTTCCAAAGATATGGAGGCGGAATTTACCCCATTAAACACTGGTTTAATGGCACAGACCTGCGTGTACATCTCCTGTACTCCACTATGGGATGGCAACTTTGACACTCCTGACCACGGGCAAAGGAGCAAAGATAGAGGGGAAGGGCAGCAACACTTTTGTCTGAGGCAAAAAATTAAAAACCTGAGTTAGAAGAAAGGAACAGTGTGCAGTGAATGAAGACAGCAAGGTCAGCCTGACGCACAGAGGAGGGTGTTAAAACATGCCTTCCCAGTCAGCTGCCCCCAACTTTTCTGGCACATGTGGGAGCCTCACATACTTTCAGGGGGCTCAGTAAGACACTGGAATCCATTCTCATATAACTACATCGTGTGTAGGGTGAGGGGGGAGGGCAGGGATGGAACAAATGCTAAGGTCTTTTGTAAACACCTTTTACCAGATAACAGGAGATGGGGCGACATGGGATAGCTAAGTTTTGATTAGGGAAGAGCCACAGAGAAGGTTTACATGGCACCCACTCTTGCCCCTGCTGGGGAAATGGAGTCAGGCAGAGGCAGTAAGAGCAAATTCGGTCTTTGTGTCTCTAGCATCTGGCATGTTCTCAAAGCCTCTGATGAACATGTGCTCTTCAGCTCCTTCCAACATCATGGACCCTCCCATCTCTTCCCATCGCATGCAGCCCTTGTCCAAGTCCTCTGGAAAGCTGGCCCCATGGGGTCCACCCAAAGGCCTACCTTGCTTTCTCCTGACACCTTCAGGGTGCCCTCCCTCCAGTTCCTCCTTCAAACTCACCACCCCAAGTCCACCTTTCTTCAGTTCATGCAGTTCTTGGATGACTTCCTGGTCTTCTACGTTCCTCCTTCCTTAGATATTACAACCTAGCCTTTCTCTATCACCTTCAGTGGGATGCTCACCCTGAGCCCTTCATAGAAAGGTGGGCTCCTTAACGCAATACCAAAGAGTAACACCTGCAAAATATTATCATTGGCAAGGGGAACCTTGGTTTTCACAGGAAGCTTGGGGTCAGGAAAAGAGCTTTGCATTTCCCGAAGGCAATGCAGCTTACTCTCCCTGTCCTAATCAAGCCTGTGTCCATCAGCATCATTATTCACAGATTCACAGACTGTTGGACAAATTCTATAGGGAGTTCATCTATAACTTCATGTTGAGATCCAGGTAACAGACATCCTGCATCAGAGGCAGAGCCTGGATCAGTCTAGAACCTCCTCTGATTGGGGAAAAGGAGGAAAATGTGACCTTGACACATGTCCTCTGCCCTGGCCAAGTCTCCTAAGCCTGCTCAGCCCCTTCTTTCTACTCTGGACTTTGTATCTCCAGATACCATATTGACTGATGCCTCTCTGACAGTGATGCCTGTTAAATACATATTTATGAGACTGCCCCCCTCCTTATAAAACTTGTGAACTTCTTTGATATCACAGAACAACACTGTTATATGGAGCTGACCCAGGGATAGGTGCCACAAGCTTGGAAAGAAGTGATAGAATCTACCCTAACCCTTTTCCATGGTTGTGGATTGCTAGCTGCTCTCTGACCATCTGACTCAAGTCCTGGGCTTCCTGTGACAAAGTCAAGACTGTGTTCTGCTCCTCCAGAGAAATTTTTCTTGGATGTATTTCACTCATTCCTTTAAATTTATTAAGGCCAACAATGTGTCAGGCACTGGAAAAGCAAAGACAAACCCTGCCCTCAGAAAACTTCCATTCTAGTCAAGGAATTAAGGTGTATATACATACATGAATACAAAATATTAGGCAGCTGGGTAGAGCAGTTGACAGTGTGCTGGACTTGGGCTCAGGAAGACCTAAGACCACATCCCACATCAGACATTTACTGACTGTGAGACTCTGGGCTAGTCATTTGAACTTTCATGGTCTCAGGTTCTTTCTCTTAAGGGAAAATAATAGTATCTCTCTCACTGGGTCATCATGAGAAGTAATAAAGTGTCTTGTACACCTCAAAGCATTATATATCCATGCTAGTTATTATTTTAAAATGTGCCAAGTAAATACACAGATATTTCAGGGAGGAAAAGAGCATCAGTAACTGGGGGTATTGGGAAGGTGTCATGGGGGTGGGCAGAACATGAGTTAAGTGTTGAAGAGAGCGGAGCATCATGACAAGTGGAGGTGAGCAACTACCTCTTTCTGGGCTGACCAATGCGACCATCTAATCAAATGCAAAGAAATTACAGGTAAGATTTTGTATCCAAGGAGTGACTGCCTACATTTGGTTGGACCAGAAAATATGTTAAGAGGAGGAATATGCAATAAACCTGGAGCTTCCTGAGTAGGGGGCCAACATGGTCAGACATATGTGGAAGATGCATCAGAGAGAAGAAAGGCTAGAGGCAGCAAGATCCATTAAATCTATTGCAATCTTCCAAGGGCCTTCCAAGGGCCATGGGGCCTGCATTAGGCTGGTGGATGTGTGAGTGCAACAGGTAGGTAGTAGCACAATGGAGAGAGTTCTGGTCCAGGATTCAGGAAGACCTGCATTCACATCCAGATTTAGACACTAACATAAGCCTCTCAATTCATGGCAGCTTTAGGTTCCTCATCTGCAATGGCACCAATAGCGTCCACCACTCAGAGTTGCTATTAGAATAAAATGAGACACCTGTAAAGTCCTTTGCAAACCTTTATAATGCTGTATGGGTGCTCATTGCTGATGTTGTCGTAGTCATCACTGTCCTCTTCCTCCTCCTCGTTGCCTAGGGGGGTGAATGTGAAAGTTGTTGTGAAGATAGAATCAGTGACACTTGGTGAGTAACTAAATATATGAGAGGAGGGAGAGGGAGGAGTCCAAGATGACACTGGGGTAGTCAACCTAGGTGACCACAAGGTTGGTCATCCCCTTGGCAGAGAGCTAGAGAGGTTTAGAGAGGAGCTAGGTTGGAGCTGTCCATGTTGAATTTGGGCTCACTTAGGAACGTCCAAGTCTGATGCTGATTCTCATTTCCTATATTAGTTCCCCATCCCTCTCGTTTTGTAATCTGTCTCCTTTCAGTTCATACATTTCTGAGAAGATAACCTTTCTAGTCGCTTCTTACATGCACATCTTATTAATATTATGTTGCTAATTACTTATAGCTACCATTCCACTTCCCATGGTCCTTAGGGTAAGCTGCAATTTTGATTTGTCTGGAGAGCTTCATGCTCCAGGATTCTGTTCAATGTAGATAAAAGCAGATTGGTTGAGTCCCTAGCCCAAGCCACCATTTCATAAAACTCTAGCTAGCTAGCTAGGCTCACTTCACTCTTGATTCAATCTTTCTCCAAACTTCATCCCCACTAGTCTTGTTCCACTTAGCTATCCTCCTCCCAGTTTTCTCATTTCTAGTACTCCTTTATTTGTTACTTTCCCCCATTAAAATATAAGCATTTTGAGGGGAGAAACTGTCTTA
The DNA here is from genome assembly GCA_028658325.1 of Potorous gilbertii. Taxonomy (NCBI): domain Eukaryota; kingdom Metazoa; phylum Chordata; class Mammalia; order Diprotodontia; family Potoroidae; genus Potorous; species Potorous gilbertii. The sequence goes on from CM053770.1 coordinate 252,024,589, forward strand.
TTTGCTTATATTTGTGTGTCTAGTATTTAGCATAATGCCTTCTACATGGTAAACACTCAAGACCATATCTATCTGTCTGTGTCTGTCTGTCTGTCTAAGGTCAGGTATGTGCTCATGTGGAGGATGAGCCCTCTGATTCAGCTTGCATCATCTTTAGGGCAGCTAGGTGGTACAGTGAATAGAGCACCAGTGCAGGATCAAGAGGATCTGAGTTCAAATCCCACCTCAGACACTTGACACTCACTAGCTGTGTGACTTTGGGCAAGTCACTTAACCCCAATTACCGCATCCTGGGTAATCTCCAGTCATCCTGAAGAATATCAGGTCACTGGATTCAAATGGCTCTGGAGGAGAAGTGAGGCTGGTGACCTGCACAGCCCTCCCTCCCTCAAAACAAAGTCAAGTGCAAGTCATGTCATTATTTCTCTGGTGGCATGGTCTTCTTTGGCAACAAAGAATGAACACACATTCATCGTCTCTTGAATTAAGAAAGGAAGTACTGACAGATGAGGTCACCACAATGCTCCCTGAGGACTTTAAAACACGTATGATAATAACCAGAGAAATATACATTATAGCAATCCTTAAGTACCCACTGGGCTAGCAAAGATGCTGAAAACTGAGTACACTTATTGTTAGCACCAGACCAACAGGAATACTAAGTCACTTGCAGCTGGGAATTGATTCAGACATTTTGGAAACCATCATCCAAAAAAATGATCCAACTGTTCATTCCAATTGACCCTGAGATCCCACTACTGTGGCTATATCCCAAGAAGGTCACTAACAGCCAGAGAAAATCCATAAGTCCAAAAAAAGCATTCCATTTTGTACAGCACAGCTTTATTGATAAATACCAACATGGAGAAGCATAATAAATAATCCTGAAAAATAAAACCCTTGGTCAGATTGCATCATCATCCCTTCTATGAACTCATCTAGGTTGACACCATTCCTCATCCCCTTCAGCTAGACTTCTGGTAGCACATGTTGCTTTTTAATGTATAAAATGATGATCTCTAACATGTAAGGGGGAAGAAATAAATGAAAGCTAAAATAATGAGGCAAATGCCTCTTCCACAAGAGCAGCTCATAGAAATTGGAGCACTGTTCCTGCCTAACAGATGCTTCTTCCAGGACAAAAATGTTAAGACTCTAATCAGAAGGCAACAGTCAACAAATAATAAAATCAATGGAAATGCTGGCTCCAGGGAGTGATAGCCAGCATTCTTGGCCAGGAAACTGGGGACTGCAAATTACAGAGAATGCTCTGAAGAAGAGATCAGAGCTATCCTCTGGAGGGGTGAGGGAAGACAATTATGCCATCACTGTGAAAAGAAAATAAATTCAATTGACTTCAGTATGTATTTTTTGTGGATTGTCCCAAAGCAATAATAAAAAAAAGTAAAGACAAAAATGGCTTAGGAGAAATTACACAAATGAAGGACCTCTAAGAACAATCCCTCCTAAAAGAGAACAAACTAATGGAACTCAAATATCATTCCAGTTTACTTTAGGAGCAGAGTTCAGAAAATAAATGTTGAAATTCTTCCATATGTTCAGAGAGATCATTTATTTGGAGGACACCTCTATCATTGCAGCACACAAACCTTCATGCCTTCTCCCCTGAGGGGGTTGATGGTTCTCCCCCACACCCACCTGTGTCTCTCTAGTGGAGCTATCTAAGGTGCTGAAAAGGCTCCCTGATTTATTCTGGGGATGGCCTTGCAAGAACACTAACTGAGGCTGTCCCACTGCAATGCCTCACTCTTGTATTGTGATCAACCATCTCCTTGGATGACTATAACCTGGATTTTCTCATAAAATTAATGTGAAAGTATTAGAGGCCCATGCATTTAAAAACAAACACAAGAAACTAAAGGTTGCAAGGACAAAGGAATAGACTTTTTAGAAGAGTCCATCTTCGGAGATCAATTAATGGCTCAATAAATAAGCATATGTTAAGTGCCTACTATGCCATATCCATCATACAAGACAGATATGAAACAAATCTTGCCCTGAGGATCATGCCCTCCACCAATACATCTGCTACCTGGGCCTCTGGAGTCCTCAATCTTGCTGAATGTGAGGCATGGACAAGTAGGGAATCTCTGGATTCTGATCTGAATGACTGAAAATTCCTCTGCACTAAATAAAAGAGGCTCCTGCCAGCTTTCCTGAAGTCTGCGTAATGCCCTTTGACATGTTTGTTTTTGTTTCTTTTTATTGTATAATGACCCTCTTTTTCCTTTACTACTTGTCCCATTTCCTCATCTGACCCCATTTTCACCAATTCCAGAAGCCTCCATGGCTATGGGCTTAACAGACATTTCTTGATCTGAAAATTTAAAACCCAAACTTCTAGGTCATGTTTTGGTACAAATGAGGCTAATCTTGAATTTGACTCAAGACCTAATCCAGATGTGTGTGATGTGCTAACAGTTGCAGGGAACAGCCTAATTCTGAGGACTGTGACTCTAACCTTCCTGTCATTTTAAAAATGATTTATGTCTCCAAGAATGCTTGTGACTTGATCTACTTCAAGTTAAAGTAACTTTTGTGATGCACAGATGCTATCTTATTGTGCCTTTGTCCTTTTGGACTTTGAAACAGAGATAATACATAAGGTTTCTATTGTAGCTTCCTCAGAACAGGCTCAGTAGTTCTTAGCCAACATGTTATTAATGATTTTAATCAAGGACATTGAATCACTTTTATAACTGAGCTTCTTCAATTCAATCCAATTCAATAAACATTTATTAAATATCTGTGGTGTGCCAGGTTTTGTGCTAGGCACTGCTGAGAAAGAGGGGAAAAAAATAGTCCCTGACCTCAAGGAATTTCATCCTTTGTTGCCAAAGAAGACCATGCCATGATGATATGACTTGCACTTGACTTTGTTTTGAGTGAGGGAAGGCACCAGCCTCACTTCTCCTCCAGAGCCATCTGAATCCAGTGACCTGATATTCTTCAGGATGACTGGAGATGACCCAGGATGAGGCAATTGGGGTTAAGTGACTTGCCCAAGGTCACACAGCTGGTGAGTAGGAGGTGAGATTGGAACTCAGGTAGTCCTGACCCCTGCACTGGTGCTCTATCCACTGCACCACCCAGCTGCCCCTCAAGGATCTTAGATTCTACAGGAATACGAGCGCATTGGGTACTTCTCAATGGTTTTTAATGAAATATATCCAATGTAGACTATCCTGTAGAGATCAGAGCTGACTGGAGGTTGAATCACAAGACTCAGGAGGTCATTATGATAAACAATCAATTTATCTGTGAATTGTCAGCATCGGGAAAAAGAGAAAAGGCAACACACTGATCAAACAGAAAAGCAACCAAGGAGCATGAGTGCACAGCTAAGCTACAATGAGCACTCATTGTCCATGTTCTGTCCTTACCTGTTCTGACAGTCACAAGACACTCATTCACTCATTCAGCAACTGCTAGTAAGGACCATACTTAATAGTGGCTGTTGAATGAAGGAAGGAATATCTTATGACTGTCAGAACAGTTAAGGAAATGTAAGTGCTGGGGATACAAAGGCAAAAAGAGGGTTCCTGCCCTCAGCGAGCTTACTGTTTGGGGAGTTAAACAACTCAGCACATACAAGATACATGCAAGATAAATTGGAGGTAATCTAAGGGGAAGGCACCAGTTTTTGGGGGGTTGGTAAAGGCTTCTTGCAGCATGTGGCATTTTAGCTGGGACCTGAAGGAACCCAAGAGGCAAAGGCGAGAAGGGAGAGAATTCTGGTTTCTTCTAGAATAATCTCTGTATTTTCCCACCATTTTGGTCGGTCTGAAGACACCAGTCCACTGCTACTGATTAAGGTGATTGTTTTGGAAGTAACTTTGGTAATCATCCAAGAAAAATTACAGAACTACTCACATCCTCTGCCTGTGTGATTCCATTACTAAGTCTCTATGCCCTGAAGGAGGTTATTTACAAAATGTTAAAGTTCCTTCTATAGAAAAATTATTCACAAGACAGTATTTGTAATAGAAAAATAATCTGGAAATTGTGTGTCTGTTAATTGGAAAATGGCTGAGTGTGCTGTGGTATGGAAATGGAAATGAAAATGGCATATTATTGTGTTCAGTAGGAAATGATGGGTGTGAACATTCAGAGAGATGTGGGGAGACAGGAGAAAGAAAGGAGAGCCAAGGAAATCACATCCACAGGAGTTTTAAGAAGGCAGATGAAGACAACCCTGAAGGGAAGCAAGATGCAGGGTAACAGCAATGGCTACAGGGTCAGTCTTGGCTTATAAAAGGGAGAATTCATGTCCTCTTTTGGTTGTGGATTCTGCTTGTGTGGCGGCCTCTGCTTTTGTGGTAACACACTTTGTATTGGCTGGAGTAGCAGTTTTCAGGGAGTACGCTTAGTTCATGTTGCTTTTTGCTAATATTTGTCAGGTATGCTCAAATGAAATATGGCCATGATTAGCTGCTAATAGATACCACATTAAAAATTTTTTCTGAGCAATATGAGACATTTTATGAGTGTATGAAGTGACAGCTGCCTCCATATATTCATTTATTTACTTTATTAATCAAATATTTACTAGATATCCCCTGTGTGCCACAAACTAGGGATTGGGGTGAACACATCAAGTGCTAGATTGGAATACAGGAGACCTGGGTTAAAATCTAACCTATTCTCTGCCACCTATGAACTGTGTGACTGGCCTTGTCCACAGCTTTACCTCTCTTAAGACTCAGTTTGTTCATCCGTAAAATGAAGGGGTTGGATGGGACCATTTCCAAGGTTTCTCCCATCTCTGTGATTATGGCTCTTCATCTTGGGGAGCCAAAAGACAGCATTCCAGAAGCTCCCCACAGTACACAATGTTACGTGATGAAGACATCAGAGCTAGGTAATTTTTTCCTCTTTTTTTTCCTTTATTAACAAGGGAGTCTTTCACTGGGATTGGGGTGATGTTACATTGGAAGTCACTGTGATGGAAAATAAAAAAATAAACAAAATGCATTGATTGAAAAAAAAAATGAAGTATTATAGAGGTGGACCCACAAGGCAGGAACCTCAAACTTGGAGATCCAAAGGACTTTTTGCCAGGAGCTCCAGGATGGCCCAAGGGATGGTTAGATTTCTTCACCCCGACTGATTCTCTGTCTCTCACTGAATGATAACACTTCATCTATAAAGCAAAAAATGACTTACCTGGCAACCCTTACTATTTGCAACAGAGCTGAGAAACAATAAGGAGCAAAAAGAAATGCCAAGCCTCCAGTAGATGTTGCAAAGTTCATGCATTAAATAAATAGTTCATGTGCTTCTGCCCTTGCAGAGCCCCTGGGGTCCTCACCACACATTGGCTCTATTTTTGACAAGGCTTCCCAGCGCAGAACAGGTGAGGAACTACAAACTACTACTCACAGGAATTCATTATTTCTCCATGACTTTTTAACCTCTTCAAGGTTTTCCTTACAACCCTTTCCCATGATTCTTTCTCTCCTTTAATGCTAGTGTCTTCCCTCCAAAACTGCCTACAATTTATCCTGTATATATCTTATTTATACATAATTGCTTGTTGTCTCTCCCAGTAGAGTGATAGGTAGCTCCTTGAGGGCAGAGACAGCGGCTTTTTGTTTTTTGTTTTGATTTTGAAGAAGAGGAGGAAGAAAAAGAGAAAGAAGGAGGAGGAGAATCAGAATCAAACAACCTGTAACAGACTGGGGACATTAAGCAAAGGGACAAACAACTCTACACACCTCAGCAACTCCTGAGGTTGTCCCTTTCTGAGAGTACAATACCCAAATCATGGCTCATGCTAAATGACCTTGAGAACATGGAAGAAAGGTAAAATTATGTTTAGGTGTTCTTGTTGAAGAGGGCAGGGAAATCCATCAAGAATGTCAGAAAGATTCTCATCTTGAAATGGAAGTCTTTGAAGTCACTATCATCTCTTCACTTTTTTTCAACCACCATACCCAACCAAATCAACTGCCAAATCTTATCTGTTCTATCTTCATAACATCTGTTCCCTTCTCTCTACTCACACAAACACCACCCTGGTTCTGGCTCTTATCACTTCTTTCCTGAATTCAATACTGTAATAACTTTCTAATTGTTTTCCTTGACCCCAGTCTCCTCTTCATATTCCTCAGGTACAGGTGTGGCCATGTCACTACCCTCTCTGCTGAAGCATCAGTGGCTCTATGTTGATTCTGCAATAAAAGGTTCACTAGCATTTGGCATTTAAAGTACTTCAATATGTGTCCCCTAACTATCTTTCTGATCCCATGTCACTCCTTCTCACATATGCTATCTTCTAGCCAAACTTAGGATCTTACAGTTCTTTATAGGCAATATTCGATTTCCTACCTTTTTCCCTTTGCATATGTTGCCCTTTACCCCACCCATGCCTAGAATGCTCACTTCCCTCATATTTTCCACTTGGAATCCCTTCAGTTCTCTGCTCCAGCATGCTTCTCACAAGACACCTTTGCCCTGAAGGATTGTTCTCAGTTTCTCTGAGTAGATGATTCTTGATTGTATTCTTAGCTCCTTTGCTTCCAGGAATATCATATTCCAAGCCCTTTTAAGGTACTAAATTCTATGTAAGACTGACTGTGGGTCCTTGATATTGGGATTGTTCATTCTGGCTGCTTGCAATATTTTCTACTTGAGTGGGAGCTCTAGAATTTGGCTATAATGTTCCTGGAAGCTTTCATTTTGGTATCTCTTTCAAAAGGTGGTCAGTGGATTATTTCAATGTCCATTTTACCCTTTGATTCTAGGATATCAGATCAGTTTTCTTTGATAATTTCTTGAAAGATGTTGTCCAGGTCGTTTCTTTCAATTGATCATGTTCTTCAGGTAATCCAATGATTTTTAAATTTTATCTCTCCTAGATCTATTTTCTAGGTCACATGTCTTTTCAATGAGATATTTCACATTTTCTTCTATTCTTTCATTCTTTTGATTTTGTTTCATTAATCCTTGATGTCTTGTGGAGTCATTAGGTTCCATATGTCCAATTCAAATTTTTAAGGAGTTATTTTATTCAGTTAGCTTTTTCACCTCCTTTTTTATTTTGGCCAACTTTACTTTTTAAGGAGTTGTGTTCTTCAGTAAATGTTTATACATCTTTTCCCTCTTTTTGGAGCTTCTTTTACCAAGCTATTGACTTTTTTCGTGATTCTCTTGTATCACTCTCATTTCTTTCCCCAATTCTTCTATTTCTCATATTTGACTTTTGAAATATTTTTTGATCTCTTCCAGGAGTTCTTTTGTAGCCTAAGATTATTTCATATTTTTCTTTTAGGCTTTGCATGTAGGAATTTTGACATTGTTGTATGTTTTGATCTTCTCTGTCACCAAAATATCTTTCTATGGTCAGTTTCTTTTTCTTTTCTTTTTTCCTTTGCTCATATTTTTTGCATTCTATTTCATTACTTTTCAAGTTGAGCTCTGCTCCTGAGATCCAGGGGGCAGTGCCCTAGGTATCTTATGCTGGGGGATGCAGGGCATGGCTACTTTCCTGGTGTTGTGCAAGTTTCACAGAGGGCTTGGCCACTCACCTGATGTCATGCTGGGGTCAGGTGGGGAAAGGGAGTTGATGACTAGCCTTGTGCTCTGTTGGGGCCCATCAAAAATCTGATGCTGTTCTGGAACTGTGTGTGTGTGGGCAGGGGCCCTCTGGTAAAATTCACTTGCTGCTGCACTGGGGCTACTGGTCCTCAGTCACTGACCTGCGCTAAAGGTTAAGGCCTCTTACTAGCTTTCTGGGGTATTGACTATTGCTGGCTTGCCAGACACTGCTTGCCCTGTACTACATTTACCTGAGTGAGACAGACCTTTCCTGCTGACCTTCCAAATTGTCTTGGGCTAGAAAATTGTTTCACCATCTCTTTTTGTTGATTCAGCCATTTCAGAATTCATTTGAGAAGTTATTTTTATAGTTGCTTGGAGGTAAATTTGAGAGAATTCAAGTGATTTTCTGTCTTACTCCACTATTTTGGCTCATGGAAGCCCACAAGAAGCCTCTCTAGATTCCCTAGTTGAGGGAGGCTTCTACATCCACCTTGAAATGATTTTCTAAGCTCCTAGAGGGTAGGAACAGTTTCATGATTTTTCTTTGAATGTCTGAAACTTAGTAAATGCTCAATAGTCTTGTTGAATAGAATTGGAAATGGTTGAATCCAAAATCTGTGTAATTAACATCAGGCTTAGCCATAGAGAACATCTGAGAGTCTTTTAAGTAGAAGATGCAGGAGGCAGATTTCTTTTCAATATAAGAAAACAAAAAAACTTCCTAACAAGACTAGTCCAGATAGATCACATGCCATAGGTGTTGTAGAAATGATTCTTGTTTGGGAAAATTTGGGGCAAGATATACCTTCTAGCCCTGTGGTCCTGAGGATCTGTAAAAAGTCAATCATTTATTCCCTGTGAAATATCAGCATGGACCCGAATGCCCTTCCTCCCTTATGGGGCTGAATGAACACACTCATCCTCTAACACTAGCACCACCACAGTCCATAGACAACAAGCTGCTTGTTCCAGTAGAACTGATCTTAACATTTTTTCCCCCTCTTCTTTAGGCAATGTCTTTGAAAAAAGACTATTGATTTGACTGGAAATCCAGATGTCTTGAACAAAGCCAGTAGTTGGTAACTATTGCTGTTTCCCTCCCAGCCTGATATCTCTCTTTTCTTTGCCTCATTAAAGGGACTATGCCCTAGCTATTTCTTAAACAGGCCTATTTAATGAATGAACATTACCTCTCCCTAAGTGAGTATCTACATAGACCTTGGCCTAAAGGGGCCAAAGTCTCCCACTGCATCCTGGGTCATTTTCAGTCAACCTAATGAACATCTGGTCACTGGATTCAGATGGCTCTGGAGGAGAAGTGAGGCTTCTCCCTCACTCAAAACAAAGTCAAGTGCAAGTCATGTCATCATTTCTCTGATGGTGTGGTCTTCTTTGGCAATGAAGGATGAACACAACAACAACAACAGGTAGTTCTCTCCTCTGAGAAGAAGACTTAGGGCAAGCCCAGCCCAAGGATGGGATTAGGGTGAGGAAGGTAGTTTATGGTTCCCTAGATAATTCAGAAGCAGGGACTAGCATTCTGCTTGGCCTCAAAGGGCAGAACCGGTCAGGAATAGTGGAAAATTTAGAGGCAAATGGTTGGTGAGTATCAAGAAAACTTCCAAAGAGAACTGTACCAAAGTGGAATGGGGTTCCTAGAGAAGAGGTGACAGACCTGAGACCTTGAAGAAAAAAATGGAAGAGCAATTATCAGAGATATTGGGGAGAGAATTCTTGTCCAGGTGACGGTCCTTGAGGTCCTACTTACCTCTAAGTGGGTATCTCTATGAACTTAAAAGAAACAGAGATATTTGGATAAGATATGTAATCTTTTTTATTGTATGATGAAGTAAGGGGATTTAAGGGAAAAAACCCAAATTCAAGAATAATCATTCACTTTATCAAAGAATTCACTTCTGAGCTTCATTCATGAAACACTAGTCCCCTTTTATATCACAACACCAGAATGTTTAAAATACTTTAAAATATTTAAAATAATTAATTTATAGACAACTTTTTAAATTTAATTTAAATACTTTAAAATATTTAAAATAATTAATTTATAGACAACTTTTTAAAAGCATCCCCAATCTGGTGTTCATTTTTACTATGGTTTGCACAGACCATGTTGATAAAGAGTGCAGCTAGGTCTCAGAGAAGAGCGGACAAAGAGTGAAATAACTCAGTTCTAGAAGAAGTCCCAGAAAAGAGAGATAAAGCAGCTGGATTGTATTGTCTGTGGCATGGGTTGAGAGCAACTTCGGTCTAGTGAAGAATGACCCAGGTCACTCAAAAGTCTAAGGAAATGAGCACATCTGCCATCATGTATGTTCAATCTTCATGTATAACCAGATCACTGAATCCTAATTGGGAGCATCCTTGAAACAATGAATATGGAATGTAAGAGTGAGAAAGACCTTTAGAGATTGGCAAGTCCACCAATCCCCTCATTTTGCAGGGTCAGAGACTAAGGCATGGAGAGGGAAAGAAATTTACTCAACACAATGAACAGCAAAGCCAATGTGAACCCAAGTTCTGTAACTTCCAATCTAGGAGTCTTTCCACCACCCTTCACAGGCTAGGAAAGTGTTGAGGTGAATAGAAGCTTGACAAATGGATCCCCAGCCACCCACCTCAGACAGGAGCTGTCACAATCTCAGTAGGTTAGACAAAAGTGAGGCCCAGGACCCCCAGAATCACAGATGTAAGTACTGGAAAGGTCACAATGGAGACAGGCCCTACCAAATCAAGGGCCCAAGGGTACCTGGGTCAGTAAGCAGGGAAAGTCAGTGGGGAAATGGTTATAGATGCATGGGGCCATCAAAAACAATCAGGTGAGAGAATAAGGAAATAGGAAGAGGAGGGGAATCATAAACAAAGATGCCTAAGGAAGGCCAGTTGCCATGACAGCACTTCCCTGGGGCCCTGAGTGGATGGGATTAGACAGCAGGGTGCTGGATGCCCTGCCTTAGTTGGAAAGGGACTCAGTTTCTCTGCTTAGCAGCTGCATTCCCCAATCCGGATACAGGTGGGAAGATGGGTGATTCCCCAGGGACCCAAGGAAGGACCTCTTCCAGGCCTCTGAGATCCTTAGTCTTCACCTCTTTGCTGAGGACTGAGAAGCCTTAGGACCTGACCCAGGACAAGGCAGGACTATGTTGTCTCTTTTCAATAACCACAGGCAAGTTGGGAGAAGTTGAAAATCCTGTGGCTGTTGTATTTGATGGTGGCTCCAGATACTTCAAAGTAGGGTATGGCGGAGAACAAGCCCCCCGATTTGTCTTCCCATGTGTGGTTGGGCGCTACAAAAGGCAGGTTAGTGTCCTCTGAGATGGATAGCCATCACATCTGTGGAGCCCCTTGGAATCATCCCAGGCAAATAGCCTTGTGATACTGTGGCCCAGGCTGGGAGGGGCAGTCCCTACATCTCAGGTCATGATAGCTATTCTGAGACTCAGGCTTTTATGAAAGAGACAGAATGACTGACCAGTGATGTGAAAAAGCCAGAAACCTTTATTATAGGAACCTTTAAATTCACACAAAGGGCATTTTAAGGCTGGACCTAAGAGGTGAGGGCCATTAAGGATAGTGGGGTTCGGGGCAGGGAAAGATGTTGGGAAAATTGTAGAAGAGATCATTAAAGAGATAGTTACTGAACAATTAGAAAGAAAAGTGGTGATCACAGAGCCAGCTGGGCTTCATGCTAACCTCATTCTCTTTTTTGATACAACTACTAAGCTAGATGAAAGGAAATTATACTTTACCTAGATGAGCAAAGCTTTTAATATGGTAGCTCATACCTGGAGAAGATGGAAGGGTATAGGGGAGATTACAATAATACAGTCAGATGAATTCAGGATCAGCAAGGGTTAATGGTTCAATGTCAAGGTGGAAGGAAGTCTCTGGTGGGAACCAAGGGGATCTATGCTTGACCTATTGCTCATTGATGGTCCCTGATCCAAAAGAAATTTTACAGACTGGGCCATTGGGTTGAATCAAATAAGATAAAGTCTAATAAATGTAAAATTTTTTACCTGGATTCAAAAAATCAACTTGATAATATAGGATGTTAGTTCACAATAGTTAGAAAGAAATCTGTGGGTTTTAATGGACTTCTATCTCCTTAGGCATTAGCAGCATAGTTAATGCAAGTTGGTGCCCTTTTAAGAGAGGGTGGGCTCTCAGTAAGGTCTGATTGGCTTTCCATCTCTGATGTCATAAGTACTCAAAAGTCAAGCATTGGCTAGGGGGTGCAGACCGTACAAGTGTCCAGTGGCATGGAAGATTCTAGCCAGCAGGACAGAGAGCTGACCAGGAGCCTTATGATCCTCAGAAAGGCCCACAAACCTGGAAGCTTTTTTCAATGGCCCCACTTAGATTCCAGTCCTGGATCTGCCCACAAAAGCTGTGTGACCACAGCCAACTTCCTTCTATTCTCAGAGCCTCCTCTGGCCTCTCCTCCTTTGGACAGATGCTGTCCTGTATTCCTCTGTTTTAATTTAAAGGAGCTAGGTACCTCAGTGTACCTTCCCCCTGGCTCTGCTCCCTTCCCATATTCCAGGTGACTTATCAAAGGTACCTAAACTTTACAGTTCATTTTACATCTGAAACAAAGATCTATCCCATGAGGCTCTCCAGGTAGAGGTCAAGGACAGCTAGTGATATTTGGGGAGATTTTCTTCAGGATTCACTTTATTCCTGTTAGGTATAATCACTTTGTGCATCCTTCACAATGACTATATCTGGACCATCTTGGGCCTATCCATTCTGGGCTTCATTGTCTTTTTCCTGTGAAATCAGTCACACACATACACACACACACACACACACACACACACACCCACCCACACACACACACACACACACACACACACACACACACACCCCTGTAGTTACCTAAGGGGCTCTGGATTTCCTAACCGAGAACAGCAATGGTCCATTCAAAGGCCAATTGTGTCTGGTTCACTTTGAGAGACAAGATAGGAGTCATTAATAGCCTTCCAAATTATGTTTGACTGACTGATTTTGACATGAATTTATTTTTCCAGAAGCCCAGCTTGCTCAGGGTAGAAAGAGTACTTGGTTTAGAATCAGAGAATCTGGGCTCAAATTAGAGCTTTGCTATGAAGGGAACGGAATAACTTTAAATAACATCTACAGTGTGCCAGGGACCCTGCTAAGTAAGCAAGCACTTTACAGTTATTTCATTTTATCCTCATGACAACACCGAGAGGTAAAAGTTATTATTGTTTCCATTTTACAGTTGAAGAAACTGAGGCAAACAGAGGTGAAGTGACTAGCCCTAGGGTCATATAGCTAGTAAGCGTCTGAGGCTGAATTTGACCTCAGGGCTTCTTGGTGCTTCATCTATTGTGGAGTTGTAAAGTTGTATGACCTTGAGCAGATTTCATGCTCTTCTGGATCCTGGCTTGCTCATCTATGAAATGAGATTGGTCTGGCCCTCTATGGTCACCTCCAGCACTAAGTTCTGTGCTTGTATATACCCCAGGTGGCAGCCAGGGAAGAGGGCTTTGGGGAGCACTGGGTTGAAGGAAGTGGTCCTTGAAAGCCACTCCCAATGGCCCACAAGTCAGTAGTTGGCCCACAGATCACTGAACGTTTAACCAAGTTCTGTTCTCAGCTTCCCTTGGGATCAGAGGAGCCCTAAGTCAGGACAGAGGGTAGCCCAGACTGGAGACCAACAGGCCTCTGCCCAAGATTCCCCATGCCATAGGCAGGTAATAGACATATCCTCACCTCTTAGAGGAGTTTCTTTAAAAGATTTCTTACTTGAAAATACAATGGAAAGGCATCTCAGCTCCCTTTCTGGAAGTCCCAGCACTGAGGCTAAGCTTCCCTGTAGCCCACCATACATGCACCTGGGCCAGATGGTCCACAGGAATCCACTGGCCACCCCCTTGGCATCCCTGCCATATGCTGAGGCAAAGAGAAGTTAAGCCACTTACACAATGTTATACAGCACCATGGACGTCAGGAGTTGACTTTGAACTTCAGTCTTCCTCTGATCCCAAAGCTAGTCATCTGCTATCTCCCACTGGTTCTAAGGAATGTAAATAATGGGGAGTTGCTGACATACACAAACACGTGTGTGTGTATATACATATATATATATATATATATATATATATATATATATATATATATATATCTACACATACACACACATAACTGAGGGAATGAGGGATGCATAGCTTGGAGTGCAGAACACGAAAGCAGGCAAGATAACCATCTTTGAGTGATAAGACTGGTTTTGTTCCATCCAGAAGGTGCTGCACCAAAACCTGAATGGACGTTGCTAAGAGGCAAGTAGAGACAGACTTTCCTGACAATGATGGCTTCCCAAATATGGCAGGAACCTGTCTTGGGAAGTAGTGAGCTCCCCATCCCTAGAAGTCTTCAAGTAGAGGCAGAAGGACCTCCTTGTTAGGGAAATATGTCACTGAGGGGTGCTTGGTCAGCCATTGTTTGTAATAGAAGGCCCTGAGTTCTCTCTATTTTGAAATTTGGGGATTCTCTATCTGAAGAAAATAATAAAAAAATTAATCACAATTAATTAATCATGGATTGCACTGTATTGGATTTTAATGTTACCACCCATTCTCATAATCTCATGGACTTTCCTTTGTCTTAGCTCAGGCAAGGATTTCAGTCATCTTTCTTTTACTGAGGAGGACACCATCGGCTCACGCTCATACAAGGCGTCGAACTGAAAGAACACAAATGTCTCAGGCAATAGACATATCCTCACCTCTTAGAGGAGTTCCTTTAAAAGATTTCTTACTTGAAAACACAATGGAAAGGCATCTCAGCTCCCTTTCTGGAAGTCCCAGCACTGAGGCTAAGCTTCCCTGTAGCCCAGGCCTTGGGTCATAGCCTGACGTCCATGGTGCTGTATAACATTGTGTAAGTGGCTTAACTTCTCTTTGCCTCAGCTTATGCCAGGGATGCCAAGGGGGTGGCCAGTGGATTCCTGTGGACCATCTGGCCCAGGTGCATGTATGGTGGGCTACAGGGAAGCTTAGCCTCAGTGCTGGGACTTCCAGAAAGGGAGCTGAGATGCCTTTCCATTGTATTTTCAAGTAAAAAATCTTTTGGGTCATAAGGACTCAGTGATTTTAAGTGCAGTGTAGGCCTTGGTCATGAAAATTCAGATGAAGGCTAGGTTACCTGTAATTCCAGGAATCCCGTATTAACTAGTATCAAGAAGAGAAGAGTTCTTGTTCTCATGGGATGGTCCACGTTATTGAGGTGGGCATTTATACCTGTGGGCCAGAATGCACCTGGAGGGATCATTAATGAGCATTAGTGTAGCTAATCTAAAATCTAAAGGATTTTTAGAAAATCTGGATCCACTCTTTTCATATCATGAGCTTATACTTGGGGCCAGTACATACCACTAGGCATGAGACACCAGGCCTCCAGACTCCAAATCCAGGTGGCTTTTCACCTGGCCATGTTTTCTTTTTTCTTAGGCACAGATCCCGTTCAGGCATGTGTAGTCAAGTTCATGGGCACAGAGATCCAGTTTAAATCACCTGTCATGAGTCTTGAGGCCTAGCCAAGCCTAAGCTCTTCACATTGTCCTGTTCTGCTTGGCAAGCAGCCACTTGTATTTAATCTGAAGTTATCATCTGGCCACTGGGTCCCTGGAAAGTTATAAATCAACTTGATGGAGCCTTGGTTGGCTTGAAGCCCCTACCACACCATGTAGGTTATGGATAGGGTAAAATGAAGGCCCCTGGAGCAATTCAGAGACAAAGGGCTTTGAACAGGGAGGTACTTGGGAATAGGATGAAAATTCTGCAGAAAATTCTGCAGGAAACGGAAATGAGGATTGTCTTCCTGAAAGAATAAAACTGACTGTCAGTGATAGAAATGGGTCTCATTTTCTTTGTCTACAAAATGCATGATGTATGGAATGGGAATGACCCTACTCCACTACCTCCCAGGTGATTGATGAGGAACAATTTATGTGGCTGGAAGGAATATAAATGCAGAAATGCACACACCCCCCCAATAGAATAACACTACCCTCCTATTGCATTATACCAATTGTCCAGTCAGTGACACGTGGTTATCTGCATTTTCCAGAGTGTGATGGTTGGGATGGACGCAAGGGACACCTTTCTTGGCAATGAAGTCACCCATAAACGGGGAAAGCTCACGGTGAAATATCCCATGGAACGTGGAATTGTCACTAACTGGGATGACATGGAGAAGGTCAGTGTGCAGCCAGGGAATTGGGGAGAGCTTTGAGCAGGATGGTTGCTACTGGGACCACTCAGCTTGACCAAACCACCAGAGTATCTATGTCCACGTCTGGGGAAGGAGACCCTTAATAGAGGAGATTTATTAGGACCCTGAGCAATTAAATCATATTCAGAGAAGGGTGTCACAGGGCTAGATAACCAGATAACTAGATAACTCTTCATGTAAAAAGTCCAACTAGACTTAACTTAAAAAAGAATTAGAATGGAAGTGTGGGGGAGAGGGATATGTTTTAGATGTAGAATGTTGCATGAATTCCAAATGACGTCATGGTAGATGGCTGCTGATCTGGACAGGGGCTGAATTACACCAAACTGCTTCTTTCACTAAGATCTGGCATCATGCTTTCTACAATATGCTCCATGTAGACCCAGAAGAACATCCCCTCATGATGACTGAGACCATCACCAACCCAAAGGCCAATAAAGAGAAATTAATACAGGTAAGCAAGGGGCTAGGTGAGAGAAGAAATGGGAAGAAGGTCCACCTCTAAAGTCCCCCAAGTCCCAACAGTCTGTTCTGAGATCCCTCCCAGGTCTGACTCCACACTCTAAGGGCTTTCCAAGTACCAAGGTTCTCATAGTTCCTCCAGCTCTAATATTCTATGTTCTAAGATTCCTTCTTAGATCTGGGTTCCTGTTATTGGGTAGGTCAGGGAGTCAAACACTATCCATAGCTTAAGTACACTATAATTCTGATTTAGTCTTTTATGAATTCAGAACCTACATGAAAGAGTAGTGTCTTGGTGAAGTGATGAATGAGGGTGGTGTCTAGTGCCTTCCTTTGCTTCTCTCCCCTTTAGAGGCACATGGTATATGCTGCCCCAGCACCCTGAGTATGCTTTCCCTTGCGGGAGGTGGTAATATCTCCCAATCCTACCCTAAGATGCCAATTCCCCACATGGCCCTAGGCATCAATGTCCTCTGCAAAAGGGCAAAGATTGGATAGCTGCATGGTGATGGATTTGTAGCAGAGGAGATTCCTGTTGTTCTAGGCTCTGTCCTATGACCTGGAAATGCAAAGATAAAAAATTCTGCAATTCCTATATTCAGGGAGCTTATATTCTATCTGCAAGATAAGGTGTCTCAAAGAGGTAAATGCAAAGGAATTCAATGCAACTTCAAGAGGGACCCAGCACATGTAAATGGGGGTGGCAAGAGGAAAGGCCTCAAGTAGAAGATAGCATTTGGTGGTGCTCTGAAGGAGGCTGGGAAGCTGAGAGGCTTAGGTGAGAAGGAGAGCCAGTGGGCTGGAGTTTCTTCTGGCAATGCTTCTCCAAGACTCTGTGACTAAATACTGCCTATGGGACTGATACAAGGGAAAAGTTCCCATTCTCCCTTGGAATACTGCTTCTTATAGGGCTTCTCCCTCACCACCCAGTAGAGGCCCCTTCTGACTGCTGATTCTCTTTTGTAGATTATGTTTGAAACCTTTAGAATTCCAGCCTTATATGTAGCGATCAGGGACGTTCTGTCCCTTTTCTCTTCGGGCCGGACTACTGGTGAGTGCTGAGGTCTCTGTTCTATTTTACTTTAAAGGTTTTCCCAAATGTGTAGACTAGAAAAATTCTGTCTAGACTATAAAATAAATGTCTCAATGTTCCACTCTTATCAAATGAGGGGGTTGGACAAGAGGTTCCCTAAGGTCCCTTCCATCGCTGTTTCATTTTCTAAGGTCTTTCTCATCTCTGACATTCTACATGCTACATTCTAGGGGCCTTTCTAACTCTAATATTTTATGTTCTATGTTCTAAGGTTCTCCCCATCCCTGACAATCTCTGTTTTGTGTTCTAAACCCTCTCTTGAATCTAATGTTCCTCCCAGCTCCAAGATTCCTGGGCTACATTCTAAAATCCATCCTAGCTCTGACCTTTCATGTTCTAAGGTTCATTCCAGTCCTGACAGGCCATGTTTTATTTTCTAAGTTTCTTCCCACCTCCAGCATTCCATGTTATATGCTGTAAGGTCCATCCCAACTTTGGCATGCCATATTTTCTATTCTACACTCAGGCACTAAGTTCCACCTCCTAGAGCACCTGCTTAGACTCTGCCAGTCAGGGAATAACACCCTTAAAACTGCACCTGCATGTTTCCTTATCACAGTGTTGGGAGACTGGTAGTACCAACATTATTACCTCTATTTTACACATGAAGAAGTCACTTAGCTCTTTTGGCCTCAGTTTCCTCTTGAGTCAAAGGAGAATGTTAGACTAGATACTCTCTGAGGTTCTGTCCAGCCTTC
The DNA here is from genome assembly GCA_028658325.1 of Potorous gilbertii. NCBI lineage: Eukaryota > Metazoa > Chordata > Mammalia > Diprotodontia > Potoroidae > Potorous > Potorous gilbertii. Next base: position 252,042,682 of record CM053770.1, read on the forward strand.
GGTTTATGATGACCCCTGGACTCGTCAGAAGTCACCTTATCAGTGCCAGGATTCTAGACCTGTATTGCTCTACACATGGATGCCTTCTTGGGATTCTTGGCAAGGTTGAGGCCTTTCTCTGACCTGTAAGACAAGGTGCCAAACCTGATTCAGGGAGACCTATGCTGGGGGCCAAAATTCAGTCTTGTCAAGAGACCTTCCGTAATGAGTCTTGAGCATTTGTCTCTTGCCAAATGGAAGTACATACCAGCTTGGTGTGTGTCCTGACCTTTACATTTGTGACACCTTCTGCCTAGAAAAGTGTTTATCCAAATTAGTAGGACAGAAAATTTATATCTGGGTCCTAAAGTGGAATCTCAGTTATAAAGGAGGAAGGGAGTGGATTATATTATATCTAAGGACTCTCCTCATGCTGACATTCTATATTCCAGGTTCTCCTCTATCTCTGACATTCCCAGTCTGACACTTTCTAGGTTCTAAGGTCCTGCCCAGCTCCAACAGTCTCTTTTCTCTGTTCTCAGGTCCCTCCTAGCTACAATGTTCTGTGCTCTAAGGTCAATGACAGATCTGATCTTCCATATTCAAAGGTCTCTCCCTGTTCTTAAGATTTCATGTTCTAAGGTCCTTGTCAGCTCTTGACACCCTTCCCAACCTGTGTCATCCCATGCCCCTATCCTAAGGGTCTTCCAAAGCTCTGAGGTTTCAGGATTCCCTGACATCAAGTCTAGGGAAGGCAAGGGAAGATGTATCTTCAGCAACAGGTAACCCTGTAGTCAGTGGGTCTCTGAAGGCGTGGTTTTCTCCCTTGGGGCTACACTCCCCTGTTCCCTACCTAGTTTTCCCAACTTAGCTCAGCTGCAAATAGTAGGCTGATTATTATGGAACTTCTCTGAGAGGAGACTGAGCCACTTCCTTGGGATACTCCAGGGCCCTTTCTTTCTCTAGGACTCATTGTACATTCTGGGGATGAGGTGACCTACACTGTTCCCATCGACAGTGGCTACATCTTGTCTGATGCCATCATGAGGCTGGAGATATCAGGCCGGGACCTCTCCATGTACCTTACGAAGATTCTCATTGACAAAGGCTACTCTCTGAGGACCCTGGGTGAGAGCATAAACCCAGTCAGGCAATCCAGGGAAAGGAGCTAAAAGCCTCATTATATAGATAAAACCAGATACCTCCTCTACTCTCCAGAGGGTCAACCAATGGGATAAGTACCATGCTGGGGATTACCCTTAGAGGTTCAATATGTTTCAGTTCAATGTAGGCTCATATATTAAATATGTACCTAATTTTGGCCCTCATTCCATTTCCCCTAAACTATTATAGTAATCTCCCAATTGGGCTCCCTGTCCCTAGTCTTTCCCCTCTGACCTATATTCCACACAGCAGCCAAGTTGATTCCTCAGAGTACAGACCTGATCATGTCACTTCCCCTGCACAAGAAGCGCTGGTCAGTGGCTAGTGATGAAATACCAACTCTTCTGTTTGGCATTTAGAGCCCCCCACAATCTGGGTGTAGCCAGTCTTTTTAGGAAAACTTCCAGGAAGATAGCTTTCTGCATCCCATCCCTCCCACCTCCTTACTCTCACCTCCCTTTCCTAGGAGCTTTTATTTCCTCTCTTGCTTCAGTGGTTTTACGAAGTGTGCCCTTTGCTTGGAATGTCTTCCCTGTGCCTTTTCATCCTCCCTTTCAAGATCCTTCAAGCTACCTCCTTCAAGGCATCTTTCCTTATCTCTTGTTATTAATGCCTCTCCCATCCCCAACCAGCAAAATGACATTGTATTTATTTTATTTTATCTGCTTCATCGTAGGAGTGAACATCACTCTTGTAGATGAGATCCTAGGCCCATTGAAGGAGTGTATTTTGTATTTATTTATCTTTGCATTGGTGTGCCTACCGTCCATTCTCCAAAACCCTCCCCCAAGTCCCATCCCAATTAAATGTAAAGTCCAAAGTCAGGGGCTATTTTATTTTTTATTTGTAAACCCCGCACCTAGCATAGGGCTTGGCATATAGTGGGTACTTAATGTATACTTGAATAAATGAATTTATGAATGATTCCCTGACATCAAGTCTAGGGAAGGCAAGGGAAGATGTATCTTCAGCAACAGGTAACCCTGTAGTCAGTGGGTCTCTGAAGGTGTGGTTTTCTCCCTTGGGGCTACACTCCCCTGTTTCCTACCTAGTTTTCCCAACTTAGCTCAGCTGCAAATAGTAGGCTGATTATTACATGGATGAATATGTGCAGGAACTGAGGATATAGAGATAATATTTTTAAAAAGAAAAAAGGGGAGAAAAGGTCTTGACTCTAAGAGTTCATTTGCTACTCTGGTGGTTATTTCTAGCAAAAGTCTCTTCAAAAAGTGCATTCTCCCGGCCCACCCCTCTCATAGCCCTAGTCCCTTAAGGCACTGAATCTTAAACAAACAGATCATGCTTTCTGCAGGCATGTTTTCCTATACACTGTTTTCTCTCCCCTAGCTGAATGGGAAATGGTCAGAACCATCAAGGAGAAATTGTGCTACGTGGCTTTGGACTACATAGAGGAGATGCAGATGGAAGACTCCTCCATAGAGAAGAAATATGAGCTCCCTGATGGTCGAATCATTACCATGGGCAGGGAGAGATTCCACTGTCCTGAGGCTATGTTTGAACCATCGCTGTTAGGTCTGTGCACCAGGGACAGAGCACAGCTCTGCCCCATAAACATCCGCTGCCTGTGGTGTCTATCCCACATGGACCATCCATCACTTTAGGACTCTCCAAAACAGACAGTAATTACATGGGCAGGGATGGTGAGGGCCAGCATTGAGCCAATGAACCAGGGCAGCCCCAGCCAGAATGGTAAGGGGATGGAGAAAACGAAAGCATTATATTTGAGGATATTTGGGGTGAGAAAGGGAGACACTGCCAAGTGCCAACTATGGGCACTCCTATCCTCATGGAGCTTCTATTCCATGAGGGCAAGTCTTCTTTACCTTGTTCATGCCCTGGCTCCCTCAAGCTGTCTAATGAAACCTGTAGATCTCTTCTCAAAAATGCATAAAATACAAAGAGTTTCAAAGGAAACAAGCACATAGAAATAGAGTGATGGAAATGGTGATTCCAAGAGAGCTGACGTGTGTGTCCTGAACATATACAAGGTACAGACAGATTTGAGAGGGAGTGGGGGCAGGAAAGGCCTCCTGAGAGGGAGGTGGCCCTTGAGCTGTTTTGGAGGCCAGTGGAGACACAGAGAGAGCATTCACAAAGGAAATGTGATTTCTGGGGGGATGACCCCTGAGAAAGAGCTTGTCATAGGAAATGGTCGGTGAGCTGAGCCTTGCAGAGTGAGTGCCTTTAGGGAGCTGAGGGAAAGCAGTCCAGGTATGTGTGGGGTAGGGAGACAGTCTGCAAAGTCACAGAAGCAAGAAATGGAAAAGTACACAAGAAGACCAGCAGCAAAGACAGTTTATTTGAAATTAGAGTGAAGGAGAATGTGCAGGAAACCTGTAAGGGTAAGCGAAGGCCAGAGTTTTCAATGCCAAACAGAGGCATTTTTGTTTTTTACTAGAAGCAGTTGGGAACCTCAGGGCTTCTTGAGTAGGGGAGTGGCGCAGTCAGATCTCTTCTTTGAAAACATCGTTTTGGCAGCTGTGAGAAGGATTGGAATGTGGAGACCCTGGAAAGCAGGGAGAACAATTAGACAGCTGAGGCAGTTGTACAGGCAAGCTGGTGAGGACAAATAGCCAAGTGAGTGGGGAGAAGGGTTAGGAGATAGAGTGGTGGTCGGATGAATATGTAGATATGGGGGATTAAGGAAAGGGAAAAACAAAGAACTCTGAGATTTTGAACTAGGATAACTGTAAGACTCGTGGTGCCCTTGACAGTAATAGGAAAGATGGGAAGAGGGGAGAGTGGGGTGGGAGGAGATAATGAGCTCAGTGTAGGATGTGTTGTGGGCATCCAGTTTGAAATGATTAACAGACAGCTCTACTGGTGGTGATGTGGAGTTCAACAAAGAGGTTAGAGCAGTATACACAGATCTGTGAATAAGCTGCATGGAAGGGATAATGGAAGTCACGAAAATTGACATCAGACACACAAAGAGATAGAGAGGGGAAATGGGGGGAGAGACAGACAGATAGGGAGAGAGACATGGAGGGATTGAGGGAAGTAGGGAAAGGGAAGTAGGGAAAGGGAAGGAGGGAGAGAGAAGGAGGGAGGGAGAGGATTGAAAAGGAAGGAAGGAGGGAAGGAAGGGAGGGAGGGAGGGAAAGAGAGGGAGGGAGGAAGAAAGAGGGAGTGGAAGAGAAAATCAGACCCTCATTTTATAAGAGATGCATCCTAAGTTATCTCACCACAGGTTTATCATTACAGACTCTGCCTGATGGGCAGATAAACACCACCTTCCTCACCTGGTGGTGGCACCAAGAATTACTACAGGATGCATAACACCTGGGCAGGGAATGGGCTGATATAGGGTAGTCTTCCCTCACTGCTTCCCTGTTGGTCTGCACCAGGGAAGAGCCTCAGAGATAATACTAAAATCCTACTGTCTACAAGAAGGCTTTCCTGATTCCTTCCTTAATGTTAGAGACTTTCCCTCTGTTGATTATCTTTAATTGGTCATGTTTATGTCTTGTTTCTACATATTCAATTGCATGTTGTCTCCCTGATTAGACTGAGTTCCTTGAGAAAAGGGACTATCCTTTGATATTTTTTAATAACCCCAATATAACACAGACAATGCCATGAAGAACTTTCTGACCCTGGTGAGTTTATCTGCCTTTGACTTGTTTTGGAAACAATTGAAAGTCTCAAAGGGCTCAGAAGCCAGCCCAGTTGGATGATTGTAAACTCCTGGAAAAATTCTCCCTCCCCTTTGAATAGCTTGGCCGATGCTCTCACCCCAGTTGACTGTACCAGGAGGCTCGGCAATTTCCAGATCTGCTGCTGGCCCTAGCCAAGGTGCTGACAGAGCTCAATCGTGGCCTGCTGTGCTGTTTCCCTGATGCTGGTGCAGGCAGCTTTCCTAAGAGATAAAAGCTAACCCATCCCCACTCCTTTTTCTTTTCAGAGATCACATCTCCAGGTCTTCACCAAAGCATATATGAGTGCCTTCTGAAATGTGACTTTGAAATAAGGAAGATATTTTATGTGAACACTCTCCTTTGCGGAGGCAATATGTCATTCCCAGGCATAACTGATCGTGTGGCGAAGGAAATCAAGGCCCAGGCACCAAAGATGACTAAGATTAAGGTAGTTTTCTCCTGAAGTTGAGGGTGTCTTTCCCATTTGAGTTGTCCTGAGTCTGTCATGCCTTTACTGAGAGACTTATAGTTTACATTATCCCCAATTTACATCCCAGGAAACTAAGGTTCGGTTAAGGGATTGGTCCATTGTCCTACAATGAGTAACTGTGACCCTTCTCAGTAGACTGCCAACAGCACAGAATAGTTCTTTGAACAAGCTCCCTGCAGGCTCTCAGAAAATATGACTGACTATTTAATTTCATCATTTATATGCTTATTTTTTCCTTCTCTTGTTCCCATCTACTCCTTTTCTGCTTGTTAGCATTTATATGATGGAAGAGGTAGAACATGGTGTTAATTGTTTTCTCATCTGAACTCTCTTCCTAACTTTCTCCATTGACCTCAACAAATCCCTTCTCAGGACCCATTTCCTCATTAGTAGAATGTGGTGAATATTGCCTGTTAAATCATGGTGAACTTCTTATCATTTTCCCTTTCTTTTAAAAATGTTTCATTGATACTTATTTCTGTGATCTTTTTTCCAATGTTGTTTCCAATAACTCTCTCCACCAGAAAGTACCCTTCCTCATAAGTAAGGCACTAGTTAAGCAAAGCAAACAAATGTTCCTGACAGCATACACTGCATTCCCATATTCTTTCTCCATTTAGAAGAGGGAAAAAAATCTTTTCCTCTTTATTTGTATAAGGTTATTGTGAAATTTGACATAGAAAGATTTTGGAAATGAGAAGGGAAAGGAAGAAAGAAGTCCAAGGAATTGGAGGCTGACTTAAGTGATTGCATATCAGTGGCTGGGCAGACAAAAAGTCAAAGGGCATGCCTCTTAAGGTGGGCCCCTTTGGTAACAAGGCCATGGACTGGAGATGAGATTGAGTTGCTAGCAGGGGGCCTGGAAATCAGGGGCAGAAATATGATCCTTTCTCCCCTTGAAAATGTACTGTTAATAAGAGTTTAATCATCTCAGCTGTTTCAGTTATAACTATAGGAGAAAAAATCCCATCATTTTACAGACTTTCTCTCTCCCACCAGCCCATCCTGGACTCATCCTCCTGTTTCCAACTAGTTAGGGAAGTATCCTGTGACTCTCTAAAGAGATATGGGAATGAACTGGGTTGTGTGATGCTGAGAAGGTCTTGTTGGGGGCACCTCTAGACAGGAGTCCACTTGAGAAGATCTGTGGATTTTGGTGGTCTCTTAAAACCAGTGTGAAGCAATAGTGCCACAAGGCTGCTCAAAATGCTAATGTTTTCCCTAAGATGCACTAATAAGAAAAGACCATCCAGGAAGAAGGGTGTCCTCAAGGGCTCTGCCTGTCTCAGACCCCAGTTGAAGTATTGAGTTTGTGTGATTTTTGTATGTGAATCACCATTTTTTAAGGAACACAGATGAGATGAAAAGCTTGAGCTCAAATCCCAACTCTATCCCTTATTTTGAGTGTAGGAGAGCCCCTTCCCTTCTCTGGGACTCAATTTCCTCCTTTGTAAAAATTGGTAAGGGTTAGAATAGATGGTCCCTAAAGTCTCTTCTAGTGAATGCATTAAAGGTATTTGGTATGATCTTCTTAGATGTCAAGACAGAGGGATACAAACATAAACTCCAGGGCTTATGATGTAAACATATATTTGCTTCCAAGAACCATAAAACTCCCTCCAGAGTTCTGGTGAACAGAGATGAATGCCAACCCAGAATATTTGAGGAGGCCATTCACTCAATAAGGCATTTAACAATCTGTAAAGTTTTGAAAATAACCGAGGATGCTCTTTATGCAAGGTTGGGAGGACTCATTGTACAGCTTTGAGCAAGTCATAGATTCCTTCTGTGCCCCAGTGCCCTCACCAGATAAAGGGTTTAGCTATTTTATATGAATGCTTCTACCAGCTCACAAGCCTAGAGAGCTTAAATGACTTGCTCAAAGTCCCATGGATAAACTGAGGCCCATGGAGGTTGTGACTTGCCCATAATGATGCAAGCAACAGGTGCCAGAGGCAGAATCTGAATCCAGGTCCTCTGAGTCCATAGCCAGTGGTCTTTCCCTTTACTCTGTAGATAACAGCCCTTTGAGATCATAGCTCTAGAAGGAGGAGGCTACTCAACTGGTAAGAGTAGGAGCAAGGTCTTTTCTGCCTCTGAATTCAGCTCTGTTCCCACCTCAGCCCTCTGCTTTTGTAAATGCCTCCGAGGCTCCTGCCTCCTCCTGATGATTTCCTCCCACAGGTGATCGTGCCAGCAGAACCTCGCTTCTCTTCCTGGTTTGGTGGCTCTGTCCTGACCACTCTGAATTCTTTTCAACACATGTGGATCTATGATTATGAATATGAGGAGTTTGGCCCTTCCATTATCCATCGTCGATGCTTCTGAGTTTGGTCCTACCCTCTGGTCCCAACTCTGAGCTTCTCATCCTCAGATAACCCTTAATAAAAGCTGGGGTAACAATACACATCTTGTTGACCTTATTTCTGAAAGTTCTTTGGGGCATTTAAAATGTGGAGATAATAACAGCAGGTCTAGTGCCTACCCCTAGCAGTGTTATTAAAAGGCTGAAATGAGGGGATATGCGGACACACACACATGTATGTCAATATATGTAAAGTATGTCATGAACTTTAAAGTACTAAGTTAGAATTAATAAAATTGGCACTGTCATTGGTCCTAAAGTTATTGTAAAATGAAATACTACCCTCTGGAGCAAAACATGGGCATACATGCATCAATATATATATATATATATATATATATATACATACATACCCCCATATTCATATATATATATATGTATATATATATATATATACCCCTTATCATCACTAACCCTTAATTTTTCCTTATTTTCTCCACAACCCTGGAAGGATTGATCAAGCAATCAATCCATAAACATTTACAAAGCACCTACTATGCACCAGATGCACAAAAAGGAACAAAAGAAAACTCTCCATCTAGCAGGGGAAACAACAGGCAGAAAAACACATATGAGTCAACTACATCTAGGAGCAACAGGAAATGATTAACTGAGAGAAGGCACTCGAATGAAGAAGGCCTGGGAAAGACTCCTTTTAGAAGACGGAATTTTGGTTGAGATTTCAAGAAAGCTTGGGGAGCCAAGAGATAGAGATGAGGAGGGAGAGCATTTCCCATCATGGGTGTCAGCCAGGGAAAATGTCTAGAGCTTAAAGATGGAGTCTTGTTTAATGGACAGTCAGAAGGCTAGGGTCACTGGATTGAATATGTCTGGGATTAAGGGGTAAGAAGGTAAAAATGCAGGGAGCTAGCTTGTGAAGGACTTTGAATGCCAAACAAAAGATTTTGTATTTGATCCTGAGGGTAACAGGGGCCATTGGAGTTTATTGAGCGGAGTTGGAGGGGAAGGTATGACATGGTCAAACCTGCCCAGAACGGAAGATGGATGAATCAAAGCTGGATTGGAGTAGGGAGAGGCTTGAGAAACCATCACCCACTCCCAGCAACTATTGTAATAGTATAGGCCTGAGGTGATGAGGGCCTGCACCAGGGTAAGGGTATTGGGGCAGTGTCAGAGGAGACTGGAGGCATATTTAGGAGATGACGTAGAGGTAAAAAATTAACAGGTTTTGGTACCAATGTAGACGTGTGTGATAGATAGTGAGAAGTTGAGGATGACTCCGTTTACAGAACTGTTTATAAGGGAATGAGTGGATGGTATCATGCTCTATAGTAATAAGGAAGGAAGGAGGTGGGGAGGGTTTAGGGAGAAAGATGATGAGTTCAGTTGTGAACATGCTGAATTCAAAATGTCTACTGGACATCCAGTTGACATCTGAAGGCAGTTGGAGGTGGAAAATTGGAGACTGGGAGAGAGATTGGGACAGGATGGGTAGATCTGAGAATCATCAGCATGAGAGGGCAATTAAAATCCATGGATGGGAAGAGAGAAAAGGGCCCAAGACAAGACACTATAGGACCCTTAGGGTTAAAGGGTGTGATCTGAATAAAGATCCAGTGAAGAAAACAAAGGAGGAAAGGCCAGAGAGAGAGGTAAAAGGAATACTGAGAGGGAGGGAGGGAGAAAAAGAAAGAGAGGTATCCTTAAATCCTAGAGAAAAGAGAGAATCGAGGAAAGAGTAATCCACAGTGCCAAGGGCTTCAGAGAGGTCAAGAAGAATGAAAGTTGAGAAAAGGCCACTGGATTCCCCAACCAAGAGATCAGTGAAAACTTTGGAGAGAACAGTGTAAAGAAATAATATTTATGATTTGTAAGCCATAAAACATTGCCTAAGTGTTATCCATTATTACTAACAGCAGTCCTATTTTTTTACACAGACTTTAGTTCAAATGTTCCTTTTTTAACTCACCCTGCTTGTTTTAACATTGCATCTAAAAATTCACAGAACTTATGCTGCTTCCCCAGGGTAGGTCAGTTCTCAGAACTCCCAGAATGTATCCTTCACATGGGCAGTTTCTACTGGTCTGGGCTACCCCTGTCTCATTACCTGAGGAAGAACAGTCAGAGAAAGGGGAAAACATATCTCCTCTCAAGGGCACTGTTTCAACCCTTCTCAGGCCCTGCTCAGCAGTCACTGGGGCTAGCCCTGAGTATGATGAGGAGAAAATGAGACGGCAGGTGGCATCCACAAAGCTAGGCTCAGTTAGCTCTTAAGGTTTCTGTTGAGCACCAAGGTCCCATAGTCTGAGACCACTGGGTGAGCTTCTGCTGATCCAAGATTTCAGAAATGAAGCTAGCTGTAGAGGGGATTGCAGACTATTGACAACCATGGAGGAAGAAATGCTCCAAATTCCTAATAATAAATGAAATAATTCCTTCTCAACCCCTGCAAACAGGCAGAGATGGCTAACGTCGGTAATCGTCAATGTTGGAGAGCTTGTAGGAAGACAGCCATATTAGAACATTGTTGGCAGAGCTGTGAATGAGGTCAAGCACTTTGGCAGACCAGTGGAAAGTACCAGTAAAGTGACCACGTTGCCCATATCCTAGGACCTAGAGATTCCACTCTATGACTTCCACCTCCAGGAGGGCACAGATAAGAAAGAAGTCCCCCAGAATCATCCAATTTGTAGTAGCCGCACTTCGTGTGACAGTTTTCAACCCATATTGTGAGGATTATTTGGTCATATCTTTTGGCCACTTTCTTATTGGGGAAACAGCATTAGCTTACTTCCTCTGCTATACAGAGAGCAATTAGTAATCCCAACAGTTTGTTACAACCTAATTAGACTCAGAAAATGCCATATGAGAATTTAGAGCAAAAATGTAAAACTAAACCTTCATATACCTTCTCATTGAGACCTTGTGAAACTGTCCACAGAGACTAGAGTGAATTCCAGGTGTCCCTAAGACTGGGGCACTGGCAGTTCTCATGTAGTTCAGAGCAGATAATGATAGCAAGGATGAAAGTCAGCCTTTAGATAGAGTTTACTATGTGCCTGGCACTGTGCCAAGCATTTTATAAGTACTTTTCGTTTGATCCTCACACCAACCCTGGGAAGAAGGGCTACTATCATGCCCATTTTCCAGAAGAGAAACTGAAGCAAATAAAGGATTAAGTGGCTTGCCTAAGGTCACTCAGTTAATAAGTGTCTGAAGTCAAATTTGAACTCTGGTCTTCCTGACTCCAGACCTAGGGGCATTCTGTCCACTGCCACATAGCTACGTAGCTGTCTTCATTAAGAGACCAGTAGGAGAATCGCTTACTAGAGCTTCCTTGAGGGTTTGGACAGTGGGGCTCTGACCTCAGATAGCTCCTGAACCCAGGGGGAGGAGTGGCTACTTGGCTTCATGGATGTTGTGGTCATTTTTGATCATGGGAGTGCATCTATGTCTGATTTTCATGGATCTAATGTGGGTTTAGCTCTGGGTTCAGAGAACAGCGTAACCTTGGGAATAGCAGCCATACCCCATCCCCATATAAATGCCATCCAGCCAACCCAGCTGCCCATGTAAATGTACCACTAATTTATTTTTACTCTTATTCTCACTACTTCCTCTCAACTCTTTGTGGAGGGGGTTGGTACAGGCTCCTACAGAGGATCTTCCCATTTCCTGTGCCCATCACCTGCTCTAGTGATCTAGCGATACCTGGCACATAGTATCTATCTAAATGTCTAGTCACAAGATGCTGAAAAATGAATACAAAAGAGTTTCAGATGTAAAAATTCAATTGAAAGTTGACTTGCAAGGACACTTTAAATCTTGGACATTCATTGTGATGCTTAACTAGAAGCTAAGCTGAGATGTTAGGCCAGAAGCTAAGTCAATTAGGGCATTCCTAGCCATTCACATTAAAGCTTGTGTGCCCTTCTTCTGATTTCCCTGGCTCCCAGCCAGGACTCAGATGGATTGCGGGGGAAGAAAGTGGCTCCTCTAGTCTGAGGAAGTCGCCCTTTGAACCAGCCTGGCTTTCTTGATTGCTGGAGGGAAGATTTGGCCCTCACTGGGCTCAGCTTCAGACGCTGACACATTTGAGTGCTGGTCAGGTGCCAATGTGAGCTTGTCTTCAGTTCCTCCTATATTTCCTAGAAGTAACACAGGGACAACCTAAATGCCAGATCATGAATTCCCATATAATTGTTACTTTGGTTATCAAGTTTACCTAGCTCTGTAGTTGGAAGATGGAAGATAGAAGGGAACTGAGAAATCATTGAGTCCAATCCCTCACTTTACAGATGAAGAATCTAAAGTTTCTGTAAAAATCAAGTGACTGGTCCAAGGACACACAGGTAGTAACGTCAACTCAGCATTTCACTGAAAAGAAAAAAAGGAAAGTGATTTAGAAAGTCCATGAGAAGTACAGATTTACTGAACCTTCTTTGCCCCTCCTCTTCCAGTCAAATTTTAGCTAAATTCAAACCCTAAGTCCTTGCCACACATCATGTGTACCTCATCACCATATTCTGCTGAGGGAAGCAGACAACTGCAACCTATCTCATGCTGACTGATCTATCTTGAGTTGCCATTGCTGATGGTGCCTTGAAGCAGACCTACTAACCTGCTAAGATAAACAAGACCCAACAGAGGAGCACAGGAAGTTATACCCCTAGAAGAGACTCTACAACCACAAGGGGCTTTGTGAGGACCCCAGCAAAAGAGAGAGGAGAGTAGGGTCTTATAGAACTAGGAGCATGAATTTCTTTGGGTATACCTTTTCCCTACGTGTGTGCCTCACTACTTATATATGCCCACTCTTCTCACTGAAGTTGAGTGTATTTGTGGGAGATTCATTATATACACCCTGGATTTATAGCTGCTATTCTTGTGATGCTGCCTCAGTAAATAGCTTTCCTTTGAGCTGGCTAACAGTTAAAGACAAAGGCACTTGTGGGGGCTCATGAGCTACAGTTTTAGGAGCATGGATCCACGCAATTCATTGAACCTGGGTTAGTTACCCTGGGGGTGGGGAGAGGATGCAATCTAAAAGTGTGGGCTGCAAGTATCCCAGAGGGAGTGTTAATATATACAAAGTCATGCCAAGTATTTCCCCCAGGAGGATGAGAGCACTAGCGACTGGGGCAATCAGAACAGTCCTCTTGTAGGGGGTGGTCCTGGAGCAGAGCCTCAGACAACTAGGGATTCCAAGATGGCATGAGGTATACCTAGTGCAAAAACAACACACAAGTTGGAACTGAAGAGCCAGATGGTGGATTGATACAGGCTTGGAGGTTGGCAAGGGAAGAGGGAAAGGGAATGAGCATTTACTAAGGGCCTATATTCTTCTCCAAGTACTTAGCAAAGGGCTCTATGAATGTAGTCTCATCTGATACACACAATAACCCCATCAAATAGATTCTATTGTCATGCACATTTTAGAGTTGAGGAAACTGCGGCAGACAGAAGTCAAGTGACTTGCTCAAGTCACTTGTGCTGGTATATGTGCTGGTATAGATATTGAGCAACTAAAGGAATTTCAGTGTTCTTGATCTTTAAAGTGGAACACTGGTGGAGGGGGGCAAGATGAAGGGTGTGACCATCTCTTTATGTAGCTAAGGCCATAGTGGGAAGGAGGACCAAGTTGTGGACATTAAGGAACTTGAGAAATCAGGAGATTAGGGTGTTTGAGGGTGTGTTCACAAGGATATGGGCATCTCTTAGAAGAGCAAGGATTGTGAAGGACAGGAAAAAGTTGAGCAGGGTATCGAATCTGAGAAAGGACAGGTAATGACTGAGGTATCCAGTAAGCAAGAGCCATGAAATGAAGAAGGTGGGAAATTCTAACTTGTTGAAATTCAAAAGAGACATTGCTGAGTGACTGCAACAGGAGAGTCTGGCAGTGGTAATGTGGAAGAAGGAATATTCTGACTCATCCTCCAGGATGTGTGTGTATGTGTGTGTAATCATGTGCATATGCCCATGTTTGTGTACATGCATGTGCATGTGCATCAGCACATGTATGTATTGTGTGCCCCATGTATGTGTGTGCGAGCATGTGCGTGTGCATGTGTGAGTGCATGTGACTGTATATACCAGCATGTGTGCACACATATATCTGTATGTGCAGGCATGCATGCCCATGTTTGTGTGCATGCGTGTGCATGTATGTACATGTATCTGTGTGTGTTTGGGTAAGGGGATGTGAAAACACATGCAACCCCTCCTGGAGAGGATAGTTAGGGATGCAGTATCATTGGGGAAAGACAGATCTCTGAGTAGGGCAGATAGGGAGAACAAGAAAGGGAAGCAGCCCCAAATGAAGGGAGGTTGTTAGCTATGGAATGGGAATTTCAGAGGTCACAATGGAAGAGGCATGCTGAGCTAGAGTGGAACATTGGTGGAAAAAAGTGAGGAATATAGGATTGAGAGAATGGGAGATGATAGTTTGGAGAGTTGACTAAGAATCACAGGGTCCTGGGTGGCGTGAGTTTGATACCATAGGGGATAGCGGTGAATGTCAGATGACTAGACATTTAGAATGCTCAGATTCTCTAAGGATCCAGCAATACACCTGTAGGATAAGTTCTAAACAAGAGAAGAAAGATTTTCTGTTGGCTGAGATGTTCTCAAAATGTTTCTTTTCCAGGGAATATACCACTAATAATCCATTTGAACTCAAAGACATAGCAAAGACCCTTAAGCCCACAACATTGCAAAATATATTATCATAACCATTTATATCAAACAAAGAAGGTGAAAATCTTCACATAACTAGGATTGACATGCAGTCACTTGTGCGACCCATTGTAGTAGACTCTCAAATTGGATAAATGTGGCATGTAGGTTATGTACTAAGCTAAGAATTACATACTTGGACAACCTGGGGATAAATGGTATTGGGGAAATTCTCCAACAAATTAAATATCACTGCCACAAAACCTGATCAAACTTCAGAACACATCAAACTTCACTCAGTGTTCATAGCCTCTATGATTAATGGAGAATTACACTCCAGAAGAATCCCACTTTAGTGAGTCTACAAGCCACACAGTGAGCCATGGTGCCCACTTGCCAATATCAACTTTCTTGGAAGATGTAAAAGAGAAAAGTGTTTGAGGTATATGAATGAGCTGAAAAGGAGGGGTGAGGTCTAGTTATGAAGCAAAAGCAAGAAACAACCACTGGACAACACAAATGGCACAACATTCTACCGTTAAAAGGTCTCAGTCACTTGGGCTAGTTCTTGTCTAGAAGCCTGATGGGAAATCACAGACCAGAAATGCAGAGCAGAGAAGACAGGTAGAGAGACAGCACAAAATCCTTATGAGTAAGAGAAAGATCATTTCCTCCTTACCTTTCTACTTAGTCCTGCCCATTTTTATAGAAGAGAGGATGACACTTCACATGGACATTAACTCACAGTAACCATGGGCATGCAGAGCTTACGGAAAAGGAGATGTCTACTTATTTTCATTTCTAGTCCGTGGAAAGACCTTGCCGCCCCCTCCTCCTTACATCCTTGTCTTCATTGTTGGAAATAGAGTAGACAGCAGTAAATTCTTTGTGGTGTGTTTGCCAAGGCCCGCAATTATTCTGAATGGAACAGGGAAACTTGCCTGTGATGAACAAAGCCTAACATTCAAGAGGCCTGTTTGCCTTTGTCTATATTCAGTGCACCAGCTGCTGCCACCACCCGGATGGAGCACTCAAGAGTCCCGCCAGGGGCCTCAGCATCCCAGCTGAAACCATTTTTCCCTTTGCAATGGGCTGATTAGGCCCTGAATGCATTCACAGTAATCCAAGCAGCTCATTCAAAATTAAGATACATTTTATAACAAGAATTAATTATAGGCTAATGTTTAGTCCACACAAGAACACTTTTCCAAAGTGATGCATGTAAGATGCAAACTTCTTCTTACTCAGACTCGAGGTGTGGGGTTTGTGGGGGGAAGACTTGAAGTGTAGGAATCCTATTGCAAAATGTAGACTCTCTTCATTAAACACAGCCTTCATTTTCAGAAAATACAGTTCATGCATTCATTCATCAAACATTGTCTGGGATCCTACAATGTGCAATGCACTATGAGGAACACAAAGCAAAATGAGAAATTATTTTTAACATCATGGGACATTTTAATGATTCAGTTTAACAAGAACCAAACCCAAACTATGTACCTGTTGGTTGTCTGGGGGCTTTGAGGTTCTAAACAGTGATTCTCCAGAATGAAAAGTCATATTCTAGCTGCCTGTCTGCACCTCTATTGGACCCTACATGCTTGTATCACTTCTCGTTACTCTGGAAATGATCTCATCTGTAGCAGAAATATGACAAAACCTTTCTTTAATGAGAACTATGTCATCCTGGTCTAAAAAAGAGTTTTAGTTCTCTTAGAACTGAAGATCAGTCCCTGTGAACATCAATCGAAGGGGTTAGAGCACTTATTAGTCTATTATTAGACATGGAGATTTGGAACACATGATAAATATTTTCAAGTACCTGAAGTAAGAGAAGGACCAGCCTTGTTTTGCTTGGTCTCAGATATCAAACTAGAACAAACAAATGAAGGTTGAAGAAAAGGTATGCATTCAAAAAAGGAAGAAAAAATCCTAACAAGGAGAGTGGTTCAGGAGACTGAAGCAGAAACCATTTAGCAATTCTTTGAGCAGCTGTTGATTGGACTAGATGGCTTTGGGTCCATTCCAACTGGAATTCTATGGTCTATTGCATTACTAATGTATTGCATTCTATGGTCCATTGCATTACCAAATGCAGCTTTCTAGGGGGACGTTAATTTCACTCCAAGGGTGGCACTTGACTCTTTTGAGTCACATAATCTGGTCTGATTGGCTAGATCTAAAGAGTAGTAGTTAATGACTTTATTAACTTCATCAGTGGTTTTTATTGGGGTGCCCAGAGGTTCTAGCCTTCTGTACTATTTGATACTTTTATTGACAGTTTAGACAAAGATATAGATGGTATACTAAATAAATTTGCATGACAAATTTGGGAGTGTTAGTCAGCATGTTAGATGGTAAAGTCAATACCCTAAAAGTTCCTATCAGACTAAAAATTGGGAACCCATTGAGTAAGATGAAAATTAATGAAGATAAATGTAAAGTCTTTCATGTGGATTAAAAAAACCCAACAACTTCTCAAGTCTAAGATGGAAAGAACTGTGACTAAATTGTAGTTTGCCCTGAAGTGATCTGAAGATTTTATTGGAATGGGGACTCTATGTGGAATTACAATGTTATATGGCAGCCAAGAAAAGCCAACATAATCTTAGGAAGTATTAAACAAAATATGCTGCTAGGGGATAGGGAAGGGATGGTCCTGTTTCTTTATAGGAAGTTTGGCAAACTGAATAGCATCCTGAGGATGACCAGAATAGGTAAGATCCTTGAGGTCTTACCATAAGAGAATTAGATAAGACAGTGGGGCAGTGGAGCATGGGTAAGGAAGGATTTATAGGAGACAGGGGATCACAGTTGGAATTAGAGTTAGAAGCAATCTTTACATTTGACAGAGGAGGAAACTGAGACTGAGGAGATTAAGTGACTTGCCCAAGGTCACAGAGTGTTATCAGAAATTTAGACTTAGGTCTTCTGACTTCAGAGTCAATGGTTTTCCATTCTGCCATACTGCCTGCCTACAAAATGTGCCATCCTATGTTTGCAAGACATTGATGAGGGAGGGGAATTAGATTGCTATGCTTGGCCCTGAAGAGCACTCCTAGAAGTGATGGATGGAAGTTGTTTGGGCAGGGAAAGAATTACAAAGAGGTCAACTGGGGCTTGACACCAAGTAGAGTTTCCAGGAAGATAAATATATGTGTGTATATGTATGTATGTAAGAATATGTATATATACACAAACATACATACACATATGTGTATATATGTACATATACAAGCACATATATATAAATTACAGAGAGATACAAACAGATTTAAATTTGTTTTATGTTTGATTAGATACTTGGTTTCAATCAATTTATTCCTTGCATAGAGTAGTAGTAATTAACATTTACATTGCATTTTAAACATTTGTTAAATGCTTTCCATGTCTCATTGGATCCTCACAACAACCCCTGCAGGAAGATATTACAGGATGTTTAGGTAGGGGGAGGATAATAACTCAGTTTATACAACTCCTACAAGAATTGGTAATCCACTGGAGAAGGAAATGGCAAACCATTCCAGTGTCTTGGCTGAGAAAATCCCAAAGAAAAACCAATCCATGAGATCATGAAGAGTGAGACATGAAAGAAGAACTCAACAGCAGCAAAACTCTGACCCAATGGAGGTAGGTGGAACACTGACTGGATAGAGCACTGAGTCTGGAGTCAGGCAGACCTGAGTTCAAATCTAGCCTCAGATACTTACTAGCTGTGTGACCCTGGGCAAGTCACTTAACTCCTGTTTGTCCCAATTTCCTCATCTGTAAAATGGGACTAATAACAGCCCCTCCCTCCCATAGTTGTTGTGAGGATCAAATGAGATATTTGTAAAGTGATTAGCACAGAGCCTGGAACACGGTAAGGGCTATAGAAAGTTAGCTATTAGTATCTGAGGAAGAAAATGATGCTCTTAAAGTCGAGACTTGCCTAAAGTCATATACTTAGTGTCAGAGCCAGGATTTGAACCCAAGGCTTCCCCAACTCTAAGTCAAGAACTCTCCATAAACACCATCAGAACCACCACCCATATCACCACTGTTGATCAAAACAAGGAAAGGAGATGATTCTAAGCTGAAAGCATGAGCAAACACTGGGAGGGAGGAGATCTCAGGACGTGTGAAAGGGGGTAGGGATATGTACAATTTTCCTGAACGTCTAGCATGTGTAAAGGGCAGTAATGTGAGAGAATGGTGGAAGGCTAGAGGGTACCAGACACTGCTGGGCCTTGAATGTCAGGCAGAGAACATGGGAGTTATAGCAGAATGAATTTAGGGTTAGTGGGGACTCACTGATGATTTCAGAGCCGAGTGGCATTATTGGACCGATACATATCCACCATCCAAATCTTCACAGTTCTTAGCTGTGTAGAAAAGTGGACCTGGGATCTAAGGAAAAGTAACTAGGAAGCATGGAAGAGCCCAGAGGCCTGGCCTCATGATGAGGAAGTCCTGACATATAAGACTGATGTCACGTGCTCCTACCTCAAGACCGGACTTCTCAATAGAGTCAGTCAATCAAGGTGATGAAAGGTGAAGAACTAGGAGACAATGCTACTGATTCCACCCATCTATCAAGGAAAGGGGTTTTAGCTAAGTATACGAAAAAGTCCATGATTAATTGAGGAGTGAAAGGATGCTGCCTAAGAGGTATGTTGGGAATGATTGAAAAAACTCATTCATGTCTTGGTGATTGGGGAAAATAGCAGCTCTGTTTGGAACCCAGGAGACTCCAGTAGCAATCAAGGAGACGGAAGTTACAATCATACCCTTCAGAGGACTCATACTGGGCAGACGAGGAACAGAACCTCTGTTTCTTCTCCCTCACCCTTGATTTGGACTTTTTCTGCCCCTAGAATAGAAGTGATAGGTAGCGATGTTGGCACCAAGAGCTGGGTACACATTTGATACACTGAGCAAAAGCACTTTCAAGACAGTAGAAAGAACCTAGGCTCTATGTCTAAGGGCAAGATTGTGGGCACTCCCAAGAGGGGGAGAAAGGAACTTGGCATGGAAGCAGAGAGGCCTCCCTTTGTCACATGCACTTGCCAACTTGAGCCACTTTCCCCTGGACTCTCTCTGTGTGCAGGTGGGAGGATGTGATGCAGACTTTGGGGAGATGTTTTATCTCAGCTGATGATACTATCTTTGTTGCTGCTGTTTAGGCATTACAGTCATGTCCGACTCTTTGTGACTCCATTTGGGTTTTTCTTGGCAAAGACACTCGAGTGATTTGCCATTCCTTTCTCCATATAATTTTGCAGATGAGAAAACTGAGGCAAACGAATTTAAGTGACTTGCCTAGGGTCACACACAGATTTAGACTCAGGAAGAAGAGTCTTCCTGACTCAAGGTCTGGCACTGTACCTACTGTGCCATCTCCTGTCTGATCATATTATGATATTATGACAATCTAGTAAATATCCCCTTTTGAAAGCTAATAAACTCTTGCTGACTAATTGACATGTGTTGGTCTTTCACTGCTGAAGAAGATCATGCCATCAAAGAAATAATGACATGACTTTCACTTGACTTTGTTTTGAGTGAGGGAGGGCTGTGCAGGTCACCAGCCTCACTTTTCCTCCAGAGCCATCATCCAGATATTCATCAGGATGACTGGAGATGACCCAGGATGAAGCAATTGGGGTTAAGTGACTTGCCCAGGGTCACACAGCTAGTGAGTGTCAAGTGTCTGAGGTGAGATTTGAACTCAGGTGCTCTATGCTCTATCCACTGTGCCACTTAGCTGCCCATATCAATCAGTAAGCATTGGAGGGAAGAGAGATCACCAGTGGGGACTAATGAACTATATTAAAAAGACTCCACCTAACCCCCAACTGTTAACACTAAAACTCTTGAGGGGGGTAGCCTTCTGGATGCTGGGGATCTGCCCATCAGTGAGACTAGGGGCTGGGAGAGCAATTCCAAACCTCTCTATACCTTGGCACCCTGAGTCAGCCAGATGGGACTGAGCTAGGGGTTTCTTGCCTTGTACATATAGTCTCACTTTTTGTTGCTATTGCTATTAAGTCCCCTCAAAACAAACCCCTCAAGATTCTTGACAAGTGGAAATCCAGTCAAAGCTTGAAGCTCTCCAATGAGAAGGAGCCCACCACGTCTTGAAGTAGTACATTTCACCTTAGGATGGTTTTCATTGTTATGAAGCACACTTGAATTTGGGTTTTGGAGTCAGAGGACCTAAGTTCAAATCCTGCCTCTTAACACTGCCTATATAATTGTAAGCAAGTCATGTTATTTCTCTGAGTAACAGTTTCATCTGTTAAAACAAAGTGCCTTCCATCTCCAAGCTGATAATCAGATGATCCTAAGCCATTTCAGCTGCCTGAGCCTCAGTTTCCTTGGCTGTAGAATGGGAAAAGTGATAGTTGCATTTAGTAAACTTGATAGATGCTTTGGAAACAGTAGTTGTAATGTTCTCTGCTCTAGTGCTTGGGGACACTAAGGGATGCTTAGTGATCCTTAGGATGCAATGAGAGTGATGACCCACCCCTGCCAAGGACATGCACCCGTAGCTTTTGATGGGCACCTGATATCCAATGACAGGGTTAGACAGTTCCTCTATCAAGCCAGGTGATGACATCAGGGTTCTCTCTGCAAACAAACATGCTCTTTCTCTTGGGACCTTTGCTTTTCTGAGGCCATGGAGAGAGCCCTGCTTAGGGAGGCTGAGAATGCAGGCCCAAGGCCTGGGCCCATCAAATGTGATTTTGCTCATTTTCCACAAAAGTCATCCCAGGTCCCTGGGCTCAGCCTCCAAGCAGAGAACCTTAATGTACTAGATTGGTAGCCCTGTCCTCCTTCCCCCATCCCAGCATTGAGCTGCTGCTAGGGAAGAGCAAGACAGTTGCTCCATTTTGAGTGGGTTGGCAACAGATGGCTGTAGGAAATGATTAAGTACTTTATTATCCTGGCTGATAGAAATAATAATGTTTAGCATATATTAAGAGCTTTTCATTTTCCGAACATCTTACAAACTAATTAATCCACACATCACCCTCAGAAATAGGAGCTGTTAGCAGGGCACTGATGCTCATCAGGCTTGTGGGGCCGGTAGCCATGGATTGGCACAGGTTGTCATGAGGAATAAAAATGCTAATTCCCTCTGAGGAAGATGATGTAAGTATTGTCCTCCAATTAAGGATAAGGAGACTGAAGCTCAGAGAGGATCCCCTCCCATGGGCAGAGTACACTCTTTCCTGTCAGATTTAGGCCTGGAAAACACTTCGAAGATTATTTGCGATCATAGATCCCAGAGCTAGTAGAGACCACCTTGTCCTACCCCCTCATTTTTCAGATAGGAAAACTGAGGTACATAGATGGCAAACAGCTTGTCGAGGTTCTCTTGAGGTAATCATAGAGTTAAGAGTTTGAAATTAGTTTGTTTTTTTGTCTCCAAGCTCTGCCTTCTTTCCAGTACACCACTTTGCTTTCTCCCCCTGGGAGTTTTGTTCCTCGTTGCTAGACACATCAACAGAGGAAAAGGGGAGAGGGAACAAGCACTTACTAAGTACCTACTGTGTGCCAGGTCCTGTGAAATGTACTTACAAATAATATTTCATTTGAGATCGAGGAAGGAAGATAGAAAACTCAACTCAAGGATGCCTTTCTTGGTTCCCCCAAAAGGATGTTTGTCCCTCTCCCCAATGACCTTGTATTCATTTGCATGTACATGATACACCCCTATTAATATACACGCTTTTCCTCCCAACAGAATGGGAGGATCATTTCACTGGCACTCAGTAGGTGCTTAAGAAATGTCAATAGATCATTCACTCAGACTTCTATTTGATTCTGGAGGGTAGAATTAACAGCATGAGGGGTGAGGTGGGGGTTGAAAGGGGGCAAATTTCAATTGGGTTCAAGGAAGAACTTTCTAATAGCCATGGTTTACCAAAAATGATAGGAGCTGCTTTGTGGAAAAGTCAGTTAGTAGCAAAAATCAGAGTCTATAAATTGTGCTATGGAGTAGATTCTGTGCAAAGTGAAGATTGGAGGAGGTGACTTCTCAGATCCCTTCTGTCTCTAAGGTTCTGTTCTTTTAAGATATAGCACAGGCTTGGGAATGACATTTTCACTCCTCCTACTCTTTTAGACAAGTTGGGTCCCCCATGGTAGGGCTACTTCATCTGTTTGGGCTCCCATTATATCCCTGAGGGACTGGAGTAACTTATCTAATGCTACAGATCATGACAACCCCCTACACTTGCATTTTTCCTCCATTGATTGTCACATATTAATTAGTCTGTGAGGCAATTAGCTTTTAGAAAGGTACATTCACTAAGATGGTGTGTCTAGAAGAAAATAATCGCTTTCAAAGTTTGTGACACTCATTAGTCTATGGAGAGTCAGGGCAAAGTGGACTCAAGCTTAGACCATCTTGTGACAACAGGAATAACAACGTAGCTCCTACAAGTGCTTTCACAGGAGTTTTTAAGATGTTTCCATTAGGTACAGTGTAGCTTTCCTGCTGGCTTCCTCACAAAGCCTTGATTCTTAGTTACATCACAATCAGTCTCTTCTCAGCTCTCATTGTAGAGACTGGGTCCAGCTGATGTTGTCCTGAGGAAGATGAAAGGACGTCAAATGGAAAATGTGCAGGCCCAAAGTTTCTTTTCCCTTCTAAGGTCCTTCTTTCTCCAGGAAGGCCGGGAAGGCTGAGACTCTCCCCCTTCAAAAATGGTCCTCCTCAGGAGTTTGGTTAGAATGCTCTCCCCTGGATCACTGCTTCACAATCAGCCCCAGAGCATGCAACCAAATCCCTCAGCCTATCTGAAGAAACACCCTTTCATGCCTGTGTAGAGGTGTCTAGGCCTTTAATGTTAGCATTAGGAGTAAATACCTAGTAAACAATCAAGATATATTCTTAGCTGATAGGCTGAGAGGGGTGGTATGATTTATGCCCTACCATTACATAAATCTCCAGTTTTAATATTTGCTGTTCAAATCTATTACAGGATGATTGGCCAAATCCATGGTCCCAAATGAGATGATATTTCTAAATAAGTACCTGGAACATAGTAGGTACTTAATAAATGCTTGTTTCCTTCCTTCCTTCCTTCCTTCCTTCTTTCCTTCCTTCCTTCTTTTCTATCTTTATTCCAAATCCTTTCTTCAATGACTTGAAGGGAGAGGGTTTTTTTTTTTAATGCTTTCCCCAGTGCCTTGTACTAAAGAATCTCAGGAAAAGCCTGTGTGGTATAGATCATAATTAAATCTGGTAATTAACATTCCCCCTCCCCTAAAACAAATAAACAAATATTTTCCCATGTTTATAAATGATGATGTAACTTAACAAGTTAATATTACTCTACACAATTCTGTTAGGTTATCTGCCTGTCTTGGTTCTTGGAAAAAGACCTTCCTCAAGTCAAAACAATAAAGAAATAGAAAAATAAAATAAAACTCCCTTCTCAAAGAGAAAGTCTCAAAGATGAAAGTCTTACAGTTCCCTGATCATGAGGGATTTTCTGCTTCATGACTAAGGACCTGGGATCAACTGTAAAACAAAATGCTTTCATTTGGTCCTAGGGAGAGCTAGCAAACTCAGCCTATCCCTCCCCTGGCTTTATACTCACATAGAGTATTTTTAATGAGTCCCTGTAACAGCACAGGACCCCACATTTTTCTCCATGGATCTCTGAAATCTAGCATATTCCAACTGGGACTCTCCACAAAATCTCCAGGTGTCCCTTTCTACAAGGAGCACACCAAAATTCTGTGGTCCTTACAGCCAGAAATAACACTTAGTTTTCTCCTGGAATATCTGAACTGTGTAGGGAATCCAAATGAAGTAGGCAAAATCTCCAATTATTTTTCTCTTTTTGTTTGAAACTGCAATCGTAGAGCAGTTGATGAAAAGAGCTACACTATCGCTGAGCAGGAAGACAGTGAGGGGGAAACATCTTGAGAACTCTAGCAAAAGGACTGAAGAAGACGTTTCCATACCCCTGGGTTGTATATGTTCTGGCAAGGGAAGGTGGCAGATCCTGGGAGAGAGTTTGTATTCACTCCATATATCCTATTTGTAGCCAAGTCCTATCATGTCAAACTTTGCAATGTCTCTTGCATATGCCCCTTCTCTCTTCTGACACCACTGCCCCTCTTGGCAGACCTTCATTACCTCATGACTGGATTATTGTAGCAGCTGCTAGAGGAGGTGGGCTGCCTGCCTCTGGTCTGTCCCCATGCAGCCACCAAAGTGAAGATCTGACCATGGCATTCTCTTTCACAATAAGCTCCAGAAGCTCCCTGTCCCCTTCAGGATCAAATGTAAAATTCTCTATTTGGCTTTTAAAAACTTTCATAAACTACCCCCTCCTACCTTTCCAGGCTTCTTACATTTCACATCCTCCTTCCCCCATATATTCTGTGATCCAGGGGCACTGGCCTCCTTACACAGGATGCTCCATCTTTAAGAGGTAAAATTTTATGACGACATTGTGAACACCCTGTATATCATGTGTGTATATATACATATATTTATGAGTCATTATATCCCTTATTAGAACATAAGGTGATTGACGTAGGTATTGTTTCAATCTCTCTCTCTGTGTATCTATCTATCTATCTCTATTTTACAGTGGCTGTCACATAGTAGGTACTTAATGTACCTACTGGTTGAGTGATACAATTGTACATTCATAGATCCATAGATCTTGAGAGGTTCCCTTAAATCTTTAACTTTCTTCATCAGCAGTCATTTCAAGCTGGGAAGGGACCTCAGAGCTCAGGTAATCCAACCCCCACCACCATCATTGATTTTAGCATAAAATTTAAAGCGCTGTTATAGAGAGCCCTTCAGAATCTGGGTCCAACTTCCCTTTCTAGGTAGATTAGATATCACTGTCACTCACCTATCCCATGCCCCACCACACTAGCCTCCATGTTATTCCATCTCCTGCCTCTGGTCTGTGCCTTTGCCCAGACTGGCCTTTTGTGGGTAATGCCCTTCCTCTTCCCCTCTGCCTCTTGGGCAGCAACCTTCAAGGCTCTGTCTAAGAGTCACCTCCTTCGAGAGGTCTTTCCTGCTATCCCCCAGCTCTGAGCATTCCAAGCTCGTGTTGGAATGATCAGTCACAGTTGGACACATTGAAATTTCACTTTATCATGGGATGTCATTTTGGTCCTCTTCAAGAACAAAGAACAACCCATCTCATGAGTAGATTATAAGCAGCTTGAAGGTAGGAGCTATGTCCTTTTTGCCTCGTATCTAATTGTGCATAAACCAAGTAGCCACAGCAACGAAACTTCCTCACTCACTTCACAGAGCCCCCTGACTGGGGACAAGCAGCCTTGTGTTGGGGTCTTTGCTGGGGATGACTGACTGACTCTCCTGAGGTCTATATGTACAATTCTTCATTAGCCTGCTTATCAGTGCAGCTGTGATCTGAGCAACCTAATGATGTCCGTGGGCTGCATCTGTGGCAGCCAAGGGCTGTGAGCTCCGATTACATGCTCTATTAAGTTGCTTTCTGCAGAGGTTTTACCTGGATCATTCATTACAATAAGGTCTAATACACACTGTGTGGATAGACAAAGAACCTAACTGTTGTATGTTCTGTAGTGTACCTACTTACAAATAGTTCAGCCTGCCCTATGTACCAAAAATAAAAAAGACTGCCTTGTATAACAAAAATACATAGAAAAGTCTGAGACCAGGGTCAAGAAGACATGAATTTGAATCCAGCCCTGATACTGGCTGTGTAACATTGGGTAGGACAGTTTTTTTTTTAATAGGACTCATGAATTTTCCCCATTGACTCAACAACCAGAAGATATGTCTGAAAGTGACAAATGACCCTTAACCTGTATTATCATATCCAGTCTAGATGCCACCTTAGAGGAAGGACATCAATAATCTGGAAAGTGTCTAGAGCAAGGCAACCAAGAGGGCAGAGGGTCTTGTATTTAGACCTTATGAAGATTAGCCACAGGAATTTTTAGCTTGGAGAAAAGAAGAATCAGGATAATGTGAAGGTTGTTTACAAGTCCATGGAGGGCTAGAAGAAGTATTATATCAGCCTTCTTCTGCTTGGTCTCAAGGGGCCAGAACCAGGAATAATGTGGGGACATTTCAAAGAGGTCTTATCATTAGAGCTGCCCCATGGTGGAGTTGGCTCTTTCAGGAGGGGGTTGGCTCCCCCTTCTTGAAAGTCTTCAAATACAGTCTGTATAGCTCTTCCTGAGATGACTGGAGCAGGGATTCTTTTTCAAGTATAAGTTAGACTAGATCCCTTTCTGGTCCCTTCTATCTCCTAAATACTGTGATTCCGTAACTTTGGCCTTGCCAAAGAGTCTCTTCTTTTCTCTGGACCTCAGTTTCTTTATTTGTAAAATGAAGAGTTTGGATTTAGTGCTGCCTGTTTCCTTCCAGCTTGAATGTTCTATGGTCTTTGAGTACATTTATCAAGAACTCATTTCCATGAGCTTAGTGATCAGTGCATTGGCTTGATTTGTATGCAGGGCAAGCTCTTGGAGTACTCTGTCACTTTTCAAAAAAAATAAAGGAAAGAGAAAGAATTATCTTTAAAAAATTGCACAGATCTCATTTAGACTCAGAGAGATTCTAAGAAGAACCATGATTTTGAAGGCTTTCACATTGTGCATCTCCTAGCCAAGAGTTGGCATCCTTGGATCTCTGGCTGTAGCATGAAGGCCATGCCTTGGGTCAATATCTCAGCGCATCACTGACCCACATACAACTTTGTAGGATACCTGTTTCTGCAGTAATACTGCAAAGGATTCTCAGGCACATTTTAGTCCTGACCAGCAGGTGTCACCCTTACCCAAGATTGGTAAAACAGGTAATTTCTACATTGTCTCAGAGTCAGGGGAAGGATTTGAATTACTGTCTCTTAATCTGTCTGAGCTCCAGTTTCCTCATCTATAAAATGGGGATAATACCCCTACCTCACAGAACTGTAATGGTGGGAAAAGCATTTTGCCAACCTTTAAATGCTACATGATATTGGAATCCAAGTTCTAGCACTAGTGGTTTCCTCTACAGCGGGGGAAACTGAAACCCCAACAAAAAAAGGGAGTTGAATGTCTGCTGTCTATCAAGAATTCTAGAGAGAAGCCAAGATGGTGGAGTAGAAAGACACACTTATGCTAGCTCTGAAACCACAGCCTATAAAATATCTGTAAAGAACTCTTAACAAATTCTGGAGCAGAGGAAGCCACAGAACAACAGAGTGGAGGAAATTTCTGTTCCAGAAAGACCTGAAAAACCCTCACCAAAGGTCCATCGTGCACAGGACCAGAGCGGAACCCAGTCCTACCTTGGCTGCGCAGCCCCAGGAGAAACAGATCTGAGCAGGTTTCAGGGACGGAATCTCCGGTGGCTGCAGGGGTCCCTCCACCCACAGGCGCTGCAGGTCAGTGAGAGAGACTTATGGGCTGGCCGAGAGGGGAGCAGGATGTCTCTATAACTCAGGCCCCCTCAGGAAGCAGCAGCAGAGGCATTGCGGCCAGAGGCTCCTGTAGGAGGCAGGAGCTCAGCAGGAGCTCCATTACAGAAGATCTCTGCATAAACCCCCTGAGGAACATGAGCCTGGGAGGTGGTCCTGCCACTACCTGAGAACCTGATTTAATCTTACCCTGAATAGCAGCCAGCCAGCTGTTGAAAGCCCTGAGGCTGGGGAGCAGCATTTGAATCTCAGACACCAAGCACTAGCTGGGCATATCTAGGCAGGGGTGGAGAGGAATCTCAGAAGTCAAGTAACTGGCTGGGAAAATGACCAGAAAAGGGAAAAAAAATAAGACCATAGAAAGTTACTTTCTTGGTGAACAGATGTTAGCTCCTTTTCTTTCTGATGAGGAAGAACAATG
>CM053770.1:252071325-252104569 GCA_028658325.1 Potorous gilbertii
CTAAAACCAAGAATCACCTACCCAACAAAACTAAGTATAATACTTCAGGGGAAAATATGGTCTTTCAATGAAATAGAGGACTTTCAAGCATTCTTGGTGAAAAGACCAGAGCTGAAAAGAAGATTTGACTTTCAAACACAAGAATTCTATGCATTCCAGAAGTGGCTTTCAATGACTTTTTACTGATGATTAAAGAATTGTAAGACCTAAGAGAGACTGGGAAAGCATCAACATGGAGCTCCCTCAGGTTTGGTCTCTCATGTCTATGACTCCAGAAGTTGGAGAAAAAACTGTGTTGTTTCAGGCTTCTTTCTAGAATACCTCCTATGACTGCTTTCTGGAAAGACTTCCTAGTGGTGTATGGGGAACCCTGGGCTCTCCTGGGTGGCCCTTGCAAGTCAGAAGGGCTCTGAGAACTGACCTAGGGACAGACTGTGATCAAGCAGGTCTCCAAGATGGCCACTAAGTTAGGTGCTCCTACCTGTATCAGTGAAGGGATAAGAGGAAATCAGAACTAGGAAACATCAAAGTGTTGATACACAGCTGATGCACTATTCTCTATGAATCGTGTCCCCGAGCTCAGAGAGCATATTGTCTAGTTGAAGGACAGCAGGAACTCATGGCGTTATTAGAGATCAATCTTAGACAATATAGCAGCAAAAAAAGAGGAGAGCAGAATATGGATGACATGGTTGTAATACCGATTCCAGGTGTTACTGTCCTACTGTGTTACTGTCCTGACTTCTGTCCTAACTGGCAAGTTGGGTCCCCAACACTGATGACTGCTCTTACTCTCCCCCCGGAGGCTCTAAGGATTACCCTGAAGGATAGTAAGTCATGGTACTATCACTCAAAGCCCCAGTGGGGCATTTTCTACCCTCATATCGATTCAGCAGTTAATATCTCCAGTACCAACCCACTAGTGGATAGCAATTAGCTTTACAGAAGGATATTTATTGGGAAGATATAGCAATGACAGAAATTACAAAATATCCACCCCCACCCACTCCATTGAGAGCTCACAGTCTCTGGTGAAAGAGGGCTCCAGCTTGAAGCAGACCTGAAAGGAAGATTTGGAACTAAGGAGTACCCCCGACACTAAGACTTCTTTCCTCCCTTCACAGAGTCCTCATCAAAGGTTACTCCTGGGTATTAACATAGTAATGGACAAGTCATTCCTTTGCCCAGCAAGGCCATGTGAAGCAGGTCACTAGGCTGTTGCAGGTGGCTCTTCCTAGACTTCTCACGAGACTGGAGCCCAGCTTTGACAGAAGACATCTCAGGAAGGGGAGCTCATCGCCCCTCCAGGGAGCCAACTCCATTTGGGGAAGCTCTAGTTATTAGGACATTTTTCTTGCCCAAGCTTTTCCACATCTTTGCATCTCTCACCAACTACTTCTGATTCTGTCCTTGGGGACCAAATAGGACTGGTCTAATTTTTTTTCCTCATGCCAGCTCTTCAGAACCTTGAAGCCTGCTCCCATCTCTTATGAGTATTCGATTTTCTAGGCTAAACATCCACAGTTCCTTCAACTGAGCCTCATATGGCATCATCTTGAAGGTCTCCAAGATTATTTACCATCTGCAGTATGTTCTACAGCTTATCACTATCCTGAGTGTCCTTGATCTACATCAGACAAGTAGCTTGGTCTTTGGCTAAGCTTCTAGGGTCTCCTTCCTGCTACCAGCACCCTGTGTATTGTAAATAATCCTCTTAGTGTTACTTGTCTGGTTTGTTTGTGTGTATGAAGTGAAGGAAGGACAGTCACAATTTTGGAAATATGAAGCAACTACTATCAACCATATTTGGCCACCACTGTTGCAGAGAGAAATCTTTTGACATCACTACATCACTTATGAACAAAAATAAACCATCTTTGCTTGCTTCAATGGATTTTCGACAGGACACATCTTCAAAAGAAAAGGGCATAAAAGGGAAGGGGTCCCTCGGGGATATCCTCAGTCAGGCTGGCATTGGATACCAACCTCTTTTTCTCCTTGAAGTCTTCTTTCTCTGGCAGAGTCAAAAAAGCACAGACCAGAACTAGAATATTTGAATGCAAAACCAAGCCCTCCCCCTAAGGCTGCATGGCTGATTTTTGTAAACAAGTCATTTCCATTCCCTGGGACTCAGTTTACTCTCTAAATGAGAGGTTTAGATTAAATCCATTCATTCAATTGGGAAACATTCATGAGGCACTGTTTGCAGAACACCGGGCTGAGCTCTGGGTGTAAGATCCAAACCTTCAACTTGAGGCAGGGAGATGGCATGGATATCAGGCTTGTGATCGAGAAGATCTGTGTTCTAATGTCAGCTTGGATGCTCATTCCCAAGATGACCAGGCAATAGAGAGTTCCCCTCTTTTGTAGAATGCAGGGGTTGAGTTACATTCCCCTAATATTTATTTCAACTTGTATTTATTAAGTGTGCAGATGTCTATGCTTGGGGAGATAGAAATCATTTGACAAGCCCCCTGCCCTGCCTTCCCGGCCAGTACTTAGGGTCTAGAAAGGAGATGAGACAGACCAATGTAGACCATGATAATGGTCACTAGATTGCAAGCATCCAATGGGAGATATCTCAGAGGCCAGCTTCCCCATTGAATGGATGAGGAAACTGAGGCTCAGAGGGGGGTCACATAGGTGGTAAATAGCAAAACAATGAGGCGATGAGGAGCACAGTGCTAGGAGGAGTCCAAGGTGGGGGGAGCATCCAGCTCTAATGGGTTGTTTTGTAATATACTTACACAGGAAGAGCTAAGTATCCTCACATGCTAATAAAGACAGCCTTGTGGGACTAAGTTACAAAGGATAAAACTACACAGTAGATAAAAACCTGGACTTGGGTCAGAAAGACACGAATTTGGATCCTGGCTTTGATACTGTCTGTGTGGCCACTTCCTCTCTCTGGGCCTCAATTTCACTATCTGTAAAATGGGGTTAATAATACTTTTAGGGCCCACTTCATGGGGTTATTAGGAAGTTTACATTAGATGACATAAAACATTGTGCCAAGTTTATATTGCTCTATAAATATTAAATAATGATAGTGACAGAAATAAGGACTCCAAGCTCAGACCACGACCTGAGCAGAAATCTCTTCTTCATCACACCAGAGGCAGCTTGGATCTAGTCTGGAAGTTCAGAAGTCTTGGGGTCCAGTCTTTCCTCTGACACACCCTGGTTGTTTGACTCTGGGTACCTCTCAACATCCTAGACAACTCTCTAATATTCTAATCTTCAGGGAAACTGCTGACCTGGAGTGGTGGAGGGAGTTTCCTATGCCAATAGGAAGAGGGAGGTCTCTATGCCAATAAAATCATGAGTCTAGTTCTAATCCCTATCCTACCCTGCCTGGCAAAGTGTTATCCAACTAGTCTTTGGAGGTTTCTAGTGACAGAGAACTGGTTACTTCCCAAGGGTTTTTGAGCAATGAACCTAAATCTACCCCTTTGTAGCTTCTCCCTCAGTCCTTGTCTGGTCCCTGTTTACATGTGTCCTTGGTGGCCAAGGAGTCACAATCTCTCCTCCCCATGAAAGTCCTTTCAAATTCCTAAATGTAGTCTTTCACCAATAGGGAGCACTGCCCTGTCCCCATTGCCTTCCCAAGGTTGAGAACATATCTGGTATTCTATAGCCATACAGCATGTGCCCGTGGAAGGTGCCAGTGGGAGGGGAATGGGTCCAAACCTGTGATTTCATGAGATTCTCCAAGGAGAAATTGACAGCATATGATCTGATCTGTAGTTTAGTCTGAAGACAGTTTCTGTGACAGAGTCATATATTACACACACACACACACACACACACACACGTGGATATGTATATTTGTATATATATATATATATATATATATATGTGTGTGTGTGTGTGTGTGTGTGTGTGTGTGTGTATACATGTGTGTAGATACACACATGCATATGGCAGAAGTAATCTGTCAGTTTGGTCCCCAGAAAGGATTGGTGTTGTTGTCACTTCCCAATGACTCCCCTACCTCCATAAACCATCCCCCATAACAAAGTTCAGTTAGGTGAGGCAAACCACAGCCATTGGTCCCATCTGACCATAGAGGCCTCATTTGGTATCCACAGGCCACCACCTCCCCAAGGAGAGGGGGACAGCCCTGTCCCCTCCAGTTCATTATTCCCAAGGTTACTCTTTAGCATGAAGGGCATCTGAGCAGGAGCCAAGAGAACTGCGCTCAGAAAGACATTTCAATTAGCTCCTGCCAGGGACCCAATTTAGTTATAAGTGCCTTGGTAATAACTGCCTTGAGTCCCTTGGGGCTGATAACTTAAGGCTGCTGCAGAAAATCACCCATTACCACGGGCTCAAGAAGCACTTCCAGTCCTAGGTCCAGCCTGTGAGTCAGAGGGACTTAGAAAGACCACGGCTGGCCGACTCCTCCCAATGTCAGGGCTGAGAAGTGTGGCTTTCCCCAAGACTGGAACTGTATACTGTTGACGGACACCTTAGCAACCATAGCCTCTCTGACCTGGGAGAAACCTGAGGTCACCTCATCCTACCAGAAGGGGAGCATTTATTAAATCACAACTATGTGCCAGGTCCTGTGCTAAGTACTTTATAAATATTCTCTCATTTGAACCTCATACAAACCCTGGTAGTTTATTACTATTTTGATCTCCATTTTATAGTGGGGGAAACTGAGGCAGACAGCGGTGAAATGACTTACCCAGGGTCATACGGCTAGTAAGTGTCTGAAACTGGATTTGAGCTTTGGTTTTCCTGATTCCAGGTCCAGTTCTCTATCCACTGGGCTGCCTAGCTGCCTGATGCATCCCCAGTGATGGTCATCTAGCACCTCTTTGAAGAACTCTTGAGATAAGGAACTCACCACCTCCCAAACCAGCCCATTTCTCCTTTAAACAACAATTACCATGAGGAAGTTTGCCAAGACAGACTTAAGCCTAAATCTGAAACTTTTGGTCATTGCTCCCAATCCCTTCATTTGACAGATTGGGATATCAAGGCCAAGAGAGGAGAGTTGTTCAAGGTCACACAGCCAATGAGCAGCACGTGGGTGTCCCGTTTTCCACTGAGTTCTTTCTCCTATGGACTTGGCCTTAAAGTTCAGGCAATTCGGGCTCCTTGGCATTCTAAGTAAGGCTTGGTCACCACTTGCATATCCTGAGGTCTCCCAGGGCTCTCACTAAAGAACTGACCAGTTCATATTCAGTGACAGTGAAGCAGTTATGGGGAGTCTTTACTCAATTCAGACTAGCATGGCATCAGCTGACTTGGAGACACACTCGTCAATGTGCAGCCTCTTCTCTGGAGGAAAGCCTCTCTCTTTCTTAGAATTCTTCTACATGCCCTAGACTGCAATCCCTTCCACAACCTGGCTCCAGCCGCTTTTCCTCTTTATGCACTCTGAGTCAGCCAGACTGGATTACACAACATCCCATCTCCTATCTCCAGATCTTTGCTCAGGCTGTACCCATAGCCTCTTCATCATCACTTCCACTTTGTCAAATCTTTACATTCCTTCAAGGTTCAGCTCAGGGGTCTCCTCCTTCTCATGGTGACTGCTCTCTCTCTGAGCATGTCTCTTCTTCTCCAGTAGATTTAGCTTCTTGAGGTCAGGGAGGGTCTTTTTGGTCTTTGTATCTCTAGTGGCAAGTACACAGAGGGTGCTCAATAAGTGCTTAGGATGAACTGAGAAAAGTTCAGTCTCCTGTCTGTTACCAGGGAAGGACGCAGAGTGAGGCCAGTGAAGCCCAGTCTGGGATTCTGAGGCCCCGTCACCATCTCTCTCTCTCTCTCTCTCTCTCTCTCACCTCTTTCTCTCTCCCCCAGGGACGTTTAAGGGCATAGGTCGCACTAAGCCGAGCCAAGCCAGGATTTCTCTGGCTGTTTGATCCATCTCATAGGGGAGGGATTCAATCCCTGTAACACTGAGGGAGACAGTCTGCAGCCTGACAGCTGGGATGTCCCTGCAGGGAGCAACAGCCCATGGACTGATCCTAATTTTAAGAGACAAGTGTTTTGGTTACTTAAAGTAAGACTTACACAGAATTCAGGCTCCATATCTAGAGCTCATTCCATTGTAGCACAAGGTTTTCTATCCTAGGTGCCTGGAATTCCCACATGGAGAGAATTGAAAACTCTCACCCTGCCCTTGGTTATGAAGGTTTATGAGGGTTATAAGGATTATTCCAAGCTGACCATGGAATCAGAGGACCCAGTGTCAAATTATGGAATGCTTACCACCTTTGGCTCTGGGCAAGGGATTGCCTCTCCCTGGACCTCAGCTTCCCTATCTGTAAAACAAAGAAGTTGGATGAGATGCCTTTAGAGCTACATTCATGGTTCTATGAGAACCAATGAAATCATGAATACTGAAATGCGAGGTCTCCCCCATATGCCAGGCCCAATCAGTAATGGTTCTTCCTGCCAATTTTCCCAGACTCAGCCCATGTTCAAAAGCTTTCTCTGGTTAACACTAGCTTGCACCTGTGGGGCACCCCCAGGTTGACTTGGGAGTGGCTTGGTTTGTGCCTCCCTCATCACTATAGAGTCAAAGGAGATGGGAACTGAGGGACACCTGGTTTCAAACCCCACCTGTGATGAAGTTTGATGCTGGGATTCTCATTAGCTATGTGACATTGAGTAAGTCAACTGATATCTGAGTCTCAGTTTCTTTATCTGTAAAATGAGAATGATAACATCATGGATTTAGTGTTTGAAGGGAATGCACAGGGCCTCTAGTCCACTTTAATAGTAATAATGGCTTCACATTTATTTGGCACCTACTATGTGCCAGACATTGTACCAAGCCCTTTACAAATAGTATATATTTTATTTAATTCCATATCCTAAGTGTGATGCTGCCAGCTGACTTTCTCCTGGGGTTTTTAGGTGTAGAAGGTGCTTTCCAGACATTATCTCCTGTGGCCCTTGTGGCCACACAATGAGGTACAATAGAGTGGGTAGGGGTCTGGATTGCGGTCTGAGGATCTGGTTTCATATTCTAGCCTCACTATCTGTTTCCTATGTGACCCTAGTCAAGCCATATAACCTCTCTTGACCTTAGCTTTAAAGGATTGACTGGAAATCAAAAACATTTCCTGACAGGAGACCTTAGGCAGAGTCCTGGGCCAGGCCTGAGGAACCTGCCCAGTTAAGAGGTCCTGCATTCCAGTGAACATAACCCCAGGTATGGGCCTTTTTCCTTCTCCCAAAACATGCTCTCACTGTTCCAAGGGAAAGGCTCTTAAAAATGAGCTCGTCCCAATATACTGTTGCTAATTTGAACTAAAGTATTAGTGATTCATAAGGTTTTCAACATTCCCCCTTTCCCAAGTACTGGCATTTTCACAGAGAATCCAAGTCGCAGAAAAGGCCAGAGGTGAAACCATACAGAATCCTGAGTGTCTCCAACCATGGCCCACAGAACCCAGCCAAAGGGGACCTCTCACCCTTCTCTCACTCCACTTTGGGACAGCCCTAACTGTTCAGAAGGTTTTCCATATGGCAAGACTAAATGTGCTTCTTTGTTACCTGGCCCACCCTCTGGTTCTTGGTCTTGCTCTCTGGGGTCAAACAGAGCAACCCTTCCTTTATCCGTGTGGCTGTCCTTCAAATGTAGGATGAGGGTTCTCATGCTACCTTCCTCCACAGCCCCTGCATCCTTCTGCAGACTGCATACCCTAGGGGAAGAAAGCATCTGATCTCCTCCCAGAGAGGTGGCTTTGTATCTATCTTACATAGGCCTACACCAGATTGACGTTCTGAAAAGGGACCAAGAAGATGGTACAAGTACTTTACTATAAAATGAACTACACAAAAACCAACTCCAAAGTCACCACTCGCCTGCAGAAGGGGATCTAAACAGTCACCAGGGCACACTTAAATTCTAACACAGCAGGTGCTCAATCCAAAGGAAGGGGGGAATTTTTGAGTATGTGGCAGATGGTGGCATTGGCATGATATTGGGGGCAAGGGAGCTGTCCACCCCCATCACAAAGGTGGCCCTTTGGATCTTCTGTGTGGAAGTCAGTCACTGGATGCCCCATCTCTGCCTGATGTGTCCAGGGTCTCATCCAGTGCTCCCAGTTTATCACTACTCCCTCTGCAAGCTCAGGAGCTTGTCCCCCAGTGCCATGAGGCTCCTGATTACTCCAGAGGTGATGATTGTGCATCTTTAATAGGGCACTGATAATGATAGTAATGGAATTCACTAATAGTTGAGTTTTTCATATACAAGCTGAGCTGGGGCCAGGTCCTCAGAAGCTAGAGCTTAGGTAAGCAGATGAATGTAATAAGCTGGAGGATTTCCACAGCCACACTGGCTTCTCCTAGAAGCACAGCCTCTCCAAACTGGAAGAAGCCAAGGCAAGCATGCATGTAGTCTAGCCTCATGGCCAATGCAGGAATCCCACCGATAGCCTAGGTAGATCCCAGACAGAAAACCAGTGCACTGGGACTCAATCAACCTTGGAGAATTGTGTGACCTGAGGGACAGCAGGATGGAATCAAGTTTGGGGGCCACCACACAGAGAGGTAGGAAGGTGAGGGTGAGATACCAATCAGTGAACAAGAAGAAAGAAGAGAGATGCATGGCAAGAGAAAAAGAGACTTTTCATTCCCTTTCTTTATGTTAGTGGATTGTCTGTCAATTCTGCCTCCAGGTTCAAAAGCAGTTTAATTGATGTGCTCTGGAATTATATTAGAAATGGTCAAAATTGCAGAAACCCTCTAATCACCTCGCTCCATTCCATCATGAAGAAAGCAATGAAATCTTTTTTACCAAGAGCTACCTTCTCAGTGCTGTGTGCCAGGAAAGGATGAGAAAATTTTCGCACGAAGTTTAATTTTCTGTCCTTTTCTTCAGCAAATATCTGAAATATCTGGGAAGGATGCAGAAGATGGAAGAGAGAGGTGACCTATTGAAAACTTTTACAAACTTATTGGAATTTTTATCTGTATTTTCATGTTATCTAACACTGCTAATAAACTACACAACTGTTACCTTTTAGATTTTTGTCTAAGTCAGTCTATAAGTTCATCATTTAATGTCAAGAACAGGGAAGATAGCTCTTGGTAAAAGAGATTTCTCTAGTTTGTTCAAGGTGATTAGGGAATTTCTGCAGTTTTGATCATTTCTGGTATAATTCCAGAGCACATCCACTAAACTGCTTTTGAATCTGGAGACAGAATTGATAGACTAGCCACAAACATAAAGGGAGAGGTTCTCCTATACCCCCAAGGAATCTCATTTCCTTCAATTTGCTCTTTTGATCTGGGCTGAATTCTGATGCATGTTCTGTCTTTTCTAGGTTTTCCCCTTTCCACAGCATACTTTACTCACTATCGTGTATTGAAGTTGTCCTGGTTGGTATGTCCACTTTACATCTTCTGATATGCTTCTCCCATGTTAAGCTCATCAATTCTAATCTCACCGCCATGAGGCTAACTGGAGCCTTGATTGACCTTACCTCCCTCAACCTCCTCTTCCCTCTGATTGCAGGGCTGGGGGATGGAACACCAAACTCTTTCCAATGCCTGCCTTTAGAGAGGGCAGAAATGGTACTTTGGGGCTCACTACCCTTTCCATCTTCTTTCCATCTGCTTTCAGATCCCCAGAACATAATACTCCTGTTCTAGGTGCACCTTGAATCTCTCTCCCCTGGCCCTGCTTTCCTAACTCCTTTTGTGTGTATCTCTCCCCTTAGATTATATGCTCCTTGAGGACAGGGATAGTAATTCTTTTTATTAATCTTACCCACAGTGCTTACCCACAGTACCTGGCATGTAGTGGGTGCTAAATGAATGTTTAGTAGATTGGATTGAATTATTTAATCTCCTTCCCTGATCTGTCCAGAAACCTCTAGTGATCTCACTATCAAGTAAGAAAGCCCTTGTAGCCTAGGAGTCAGGAGACCCACAGAGGGCCGGTGAGTGATGAAATGAAGTCTATTTCTTATCAGCATCTTTTGCCTTCAATAACAAGCTTTTGGTTTGGGAAATAGTTAGATGGGATTAGTCTCAGGATTTTCCTCTGTTCTAGTTTCTAGATAAACACTCTGATTACAAGTGAGGAAAGATGGGTCCTCATTGTGGCAGATGGAGCCATGACCCACTTTGCATCTCTCTACTCAAAGGCAGATAAGGTAAAGCTCTCAAAGTGAGCTGCGGTGATTAATTGGTGAGCTCTACATGTTCCAGAACATCTAAGGAAATGAGGACACTTAAAATGGGCTAGCCAAGTGTGCAAATGACATGAAGCCCTTCAGCTTGGGGGAAAAGGGGAACAAACAGGCCTGTTGAGTGGTCAGGGAAGTGGTGGGTGAGTTTCAAAATGGAGAGCTATTAGATGATGCATTTAGGAAAAAATACCCCGGCCCATATTGTAGGATGGTGGACATTGAGCTCTGAAAGCTGGATGTGCCTCTGAAGCCAAAAATACTAGGGGAAAATCAGGTTTCCTCCAATCAGTGGGAATGCCCTGAAGCATGGTAGCCTGTCCCCTTGGATGCCTTGTCAGGTTGTGTCCACCACAGTCCAAGGGACTGGAGGAGGACAACAAAACTGCCTGAGGAGTTGGTTAGAATGACAGGCTGAAAAGAGGAAGACTGGAAGGGAAGGAGATAAGATATTCTGCCATAGGATTATTATGCCATAGGATATTCTGTGGGAGATAGACCCCCTCAAACCTCACCCTTAGGTCCCTCCTTTGGAATTTGAAGGAGGTAAATCTAGAATAAATTCATTCATCAGTTTGATGGATGAAGTGTCCCTTAGACCTCAGGAGTACTTTGTTTTTCCCTGTCTAAAATGTATTTGCCATGGAAATGGCATGTATGCCACAGAGATCAGCAAAGTGTGTGTTTTGTCCCACCATTAGACTGAAGGTTTCATGACTGCTGGCTCTATGTTTTCTCTAAGGTTTGATTCTGTCCCACACTCATGCTTAGGGGTTTGATGCCAACTTGGAGAGAGGTCTCTGGTGGGGTGCCCAGGAGATCAGCTCTTGATCCAAATCTGTTTAACTTTTTTCATCAATGACAAATAAAAACACATATGGTGTGCTGATTAAACTTGCAGATTCAAAAAATTCAGTCAATATTCTCTAAGTGCTTTATCTGTGCTGGATCTGTGCTAGATGCTAGAGACAAAGGCAAAGACAAACAACAGATGCCAAGTCTTGTCACAACCACCCATGTAACACTTCTCATCTAAGTCCCCTTGTCTCCTTTGGTGTCTCTGCTCCCCTAGTGCAGACTCCCATCACCTCATGCCTGCACCACTTAAATAGCCTCCTTGTGGGTCTCCCTGCAATGTCTTTCTCCACTCTAGTCCATCCTCTAGGCAGCTGGCAAAGTGACCTTCTTAACCATAGGTCTGAACATGACATCCTCCTATTCAAGGGTTGAAGTAGCTTCTTTGATGAGTGATCTAGCCATCCAGCCAGCAAGAAAAAAGAAATGCCTTGCTGCAGTGAGGACCCATTTAGAGTTGTATAACATGAATATTCAGTGTCCCCAGTCAATACAATTATGTGAGGTTCAGCAGCATGAGGGCAGTGAATGAAGGCTGAAGATCTGGATGACAACAGAATTAATCCAAGGCTGGGGTTCAGCCTGATGGGGTAAGAGAGTGAGGCATTCAATTTGAGTTAAGTGACAATTTAGAGTTGAATTGCCTGACCTGAGATTGGAAAGGGAGAAAAGTGAAGTCAAATCAGTGGTAATGACCTGAGAAAGTACTGAGAAGTGGAGGCATTGGAGTTTGGAATGGGGGCAAAGAATACATTTAGGAGGGGTTAGATTCGAGGAAGGATGGAATAATAGGAGCTCATGGTAAAAGAAAGGAATGTTGGTATAACACAGTTTTCTCTAGCTCCATTCTCCCAGGAACGTTTTGCTCTCCTCAGGAACCTCTGGTACTGGGAAGGGTTGAGGATTGTCTTTTTTCTCTGCCATTGGTTTGAGCCCCACTTTAGGGGCATATTGGCACTCTAGTTCCCTTTAATCCTTTAACATAGGATTAGCTTTTAAAAGTGACCAGCTGAAGATGAGAATGAGAGCCAGGTACTATGATGGCTACTGGGCATACAAAGACAGAAATGAAATGATCCCTGTCCTCAAGGAGTTTCTAATCCATTGAGGGAGGTCCCATGCACATATATAGGAAATAGGAAAGAAGATCAGGTTGACTGTCATAGGGTAACAACTGTGGGGTTTTCATTGGTCCCTTGAACATGAGACCTAGCAGGGTTACCCAGTTATCAAAGAATATCAGCTCCAGTGGGTCCCTACTCCCATTGGTATGGATTGGAATCACTAGTCTATCACTAACTACCCCTCCCCTGTTCTGGCCTCAGTTCCTTCATTTGTCAAAAGAAAGGGTTGTATTATGGTCATCCAAATCCCCTCCACTTCTAAACCTGAGCTGCAACAGGGTCTTCTCCTCTCCTCCCATCCCCCATACACAAAGGTACACCAAAAGTTAAGAATTTCTACAGATAAGAAAAACAATTCCTTCCCTCCTTTTTAGCTAAAAGGATGGAATCTAAGCCAAAGCAGAATTTTTTTCTTTAGATATGAGCCTTATTATCAGAGGTTAGTAAGGTTAGTAACCATGTTGTACTAACCCACAAGTGAGATTTTCCAATAGAAGGAGGGAAAGAAAGGGAATTTCCTGAGACACCAAGTCACTAAGCAAAGAGAATTCCCGAGACTGGTGGAGGGATCTCAGTTATTGTCAGAACTTTATTTGGGAGTAGGACAGTACTGAGGGACGCAGGATGATGGACACATACATATGCAGGCACAGACATACTCTCCTCCCTTTCTAATAATTCCACAAACATTCATTACACATCTGCTTTAGGGCCTTCCTTGATTGATTTTCCCTCACAAGATATTCATTTAAATCATGACTTGAAGATTGGAAATTGTTTTATATATAGAGAGAGAAAACAGATCTTGGTAGAATTGACATAGTAGGTTTAATATTGGGGGACTGAGGGGCAGGGCCCCCAGATAACAGAGGATCAGGTCACAAGCGAGTCTGGGAGTTGTACATTGGGGACCTTCATTCACCAAGAGCATAGAGCGACAGGAAGCATTCTTTAATGGGTAGTTATAATATCAGCAAGGTGGCCCATTGGATATAGCATCAGTCTGGGAGTCAGGAAGACTCATCTTTCCGAGTTTAAATCTGACCTTAGATGCTTTCCTAGCTTCATGACTTTGGGTAAGTCACTTCATCCTGTTTGCCTCAGTTTCCCCATCTGTTAAAGGAGATGGAGAAGGAATGACAAAACACTCCTGGATCTCTGCCAAGAAAACCCCAAATGGGGTCACAAAGAGTTGGACATGACTGAAATGAATTAACAATATCAAGGGTAGAAATGACCTTAGACACCATAGAGTCCAACGTCATTTCACAGGTAGAAAAGGGAGCAGTGGGGGGCAGGGAAAGATGGGCTGTTTTGGGAGCCAAAAGAGCTGAGCTTGTGTCCCGGCTTTGAATTTTATTCCCCAAGTGATTTTGACCAAATGACTAAACCTCTCTGAACCTCAGGTTTTTTCCTTGATAAAATATGGAGGAGAGACCTGACGACCCCTGAAGTTAGGACCTAATCCTTTAGCTCCCAATCAGTGAAGCTGAGGTCCAGGGAAGAAGGGCCAGTGCCCCGCCTAGAAGTTACTCATCTGTCTCCAAATCCCCCACACGTCCCAGTGCCTGTCAGCTTTCTATTATAGATGCTTCTGAATCACCAGGAGCAATCTCCCCTGAGAGTTAATGTACAATCTGGAATCCCTGAGAATGAGTTAGTTCTCCCTCTGATAATCTCAGTCTCTCTGGGGAAATCCCTCCTTTGTCAGGGCTGTAGGTAGTGGGATGGGAATCAGGCTAAGAGTTTCTCCTGTGCAAATCTCTGACTTAAAGACGGCATTAGCAGCAGTGAAGCCAACAAATCTTGTGGCTGATGAGAGGTTCACTAGGACTGTTGATTCTTCCCTCCCACCCCTCATCTCACTCCCTAGATTTAACTAGCATGGCCCTTGGAGAGCCGGGGTACTTGTGCATGGGGCAGTAGCAGGTGGGGCCTTCAGGAGGGGTGGAGGCCCCCCACATCCTAATCTGGTTGTGTGCCAGGGACAGCCAGTAGAGCTCTGAATGGAAGTTAGTCCAGACTAAACTCTATCCAAGGATTTTGGAACTAATATCAGGAGAAAATAGCATTCACTCACATTTCTAAATTAAAATGTAATTCTAAAGTTAAAATATCTGAATTGCAAGTTAAAATCTGCAAAGCGCTTCACAGACATTATCTCATGTGACCTTGACACAGCCCTCTGAGGGAAATATTCTTATTATTCACATTTTATGGATAAAGAAACTGAGGGAAATATTCTTATTACTCACATTTTATGGATAAAGAAACTGAGGCAGACATTCAACAATCTGCCTGAAGACACACAGGGAATGAGTGTCTGAGGGAAGATCCGAACTCGGGTCTTTGTATTTCCAGTATTCTACACCCTATGGCACATAGCTACAAAGTTATTACTGATGTCACAGTCATAGTAAGTATTACTGCCGTCATCAACGTTGTTGCCTCATTTTCCAGCAGTGAGTCTTAAAGAGACCCAAGGCTTCACATTTGGTACAGTGGTAATACTTGGCATTAACAGAGACTTCAAGGTTTGAAAAGTATTTTACCTATATTCTCATCGAGTTCTCACAACAGCCATGTAAGAAAGAAGCCAGCAGCATCATATTGCTGATGAGAAGACAATTCATGTTGATGTGCCTGGGCTCACACAGTTAATATGCTGGAAGTTAGAATCCCACTCTTTACCATGGTCGGGATGGTCTACCTTAGCCTTCCACCCTAAGCCCAACCAAGCCCCAGCACCTCCCACCTCTGGAAGGCTACAGCTAAAATTCTATTTCAAAACAATGTTTATAGTTTGGGGCAATAGTGAAATTTTCACCTATAAAATTAGCTGCAGAATTGACCCTCTGGCAAAACTCCCATTCAAAATACCCTTTTCAGGATCCTGTCAACAGAAGCAGAGGAGCCAAGGCAGGAGTATTACCCTTGAAAAATCAGACTCCAGTTACAACCTCCCTTTCCCATTTCCCATGGAGAGTCAAAGTTAAAAGACAATGTAAAGAATAAACTCATGAGGGGACAAAGCCAAGATGGCAGAGAAAAGGCAAGGACTGACCTGAATTCTCTCCCTGAAACCCCTCTGAAAACTTTAAATAATGCCTCAAAACAAAATCTGGGGCAGCAGAACCCACAAAAGGATGGGGTGAAACAATAAGAAAGGTCTTTTGCACTAAGCTCAGAGCAGAGAATACTCCAGAACAGGCCTCACACTAGCAAACCAGCAGTAGGCCTTGGGGGCAGTGGAAGTTTCCAGACCTCTCATCCCATAGAATGTAAGATGGTCAGACCACTGCTCAGAAGGCGGTCCCTTTTCTGGCACTGCATGCAGGACTCTGTGGCTTTGCCTCTACTTGGATCCAGGTCATAGTCCTGAATCTTAGTCCCTGGGTGGGGAAGAGAACTAACACACCAGAACTTGTGGCATATGGAGAGTGGAGACCCTAGTCACGGTTT
Source organism: Potorous gilbertii (assembly GCA_028658325.1). Lineage (NCBI taxonomy): Eukaryota > Metazoa > Chordata > Mammalia > Diprotodontia > Potoroidae > Potorous > Potorous gilbertii. The sequence goes on from CM053770.1 coordinate 252,086,933, forward strand.
CAGGGTGGATAAAAGATCTTGTGGTCACTCACAGACCACAGGACAGGCCAAGAGACTAGCAAACACACATATCCCTAGATCATACCACCTTGGAGGAACTGCAAAATTACAGGTCCCCAGAATTATCTCTGAAAACAACTGCACAAAAACCCTGAAGCTTGGGACAGTGCCACTTTCACTCCAAAAGCAGAGCCTCACTTCAGCATAGACTTAAAAGGTAATAAATAGGCTGGGAAAATGATCAAACAGCAGGAAAAGTTCCTGACTATAGAAAATTACTATGATGGCAAGGAAAATCAAAACACAAGCTGAGAAAACTGCAACAAAGCCAAAACTCCTACATCCAAAGCCTCAAAAGCAAGTAAGAATTGATCTCAGGCCATGGAAGTGTTCAAACAGGATTGTTAAAATAAAGTAAGAAAAGTAGAGGAAAAAATGTAAAGAGAAATGAGAGGGATGCTAGGAAATCATGGAAAAGAGTCAACAGCTTGGTAAATGAGGCACAAACATATACTGAAGACAATAATACCTTAAAAAACAAAATAGACTAAATGATAAAGGAGACACAAAAATCTAGTGAAGAAAAAAATGCTTTGAAAAGCAGAATTGGTCAAAGAGGGGAAAAAGTATAAAAGTTCACTGAAGAAAAGGACTCCTTAAAAAGTAGAGTTGGACAAATGGAAAAAACTCCCTAAAGGAAATAATTCCTTAAAAATTAGAATTGGGGAGGAGAAGGGGAGAGATGAAAGGAAATAAGTAAGCCTTACTCTCACAAGGGATTTGGCTTAAGGAGGAATAACATGCACTCAATTGGAAGTAGAAATCTATTTTACCCTGCAGGAAGGCAGGGGGGAAGGGGATAGGAGAGGCAAGATAATAGAATGGACAGCAAACTGGGGAAAGAGATAATCAGAAGCAAACATTATTGTGGGAGGACAGGTCAAGGGAGAGAATGGAATAAATGGAGGCCAGGATAGGACAGAGGGAAATGTGGTTAGTCTTTCATAACATACCTATTATGGAAGTGTTTTGCATGGCTACATATGTATAACCTATATTGAATTGTTTGCTTTCTCAATGAGGGTGGATGGGGAGGGAGAAAGGAAGAAAATATGGAACTCAAAGCTTTAATAGTGAATGTTAAAATTTGTTTTTGCATCAAAGTGGGAAATAAGATGTACAGGCAATGGGGTATAGACATCTATTTTGCCCCACGGGAAAATAGTGGGGGGATGGAAGAAGTGGGGAGTGATGAAAGGGAGGACAGATTGGAGGAAGAGGTGAATTGGGGTATGTGCTGTCCTGGGGGTGGGGAGGTGGGGAGAGATGAGGAGAAACTTTTGAATTCAAGTTCTTGTGGAAGTGAATATTGAAAACTGAAAGCTAAATAAATTATACATAAAAAAACAGAAAAAAATAGAATTAGGTAAATGAAAGCTAATGACTTTATGATACATCAAGAGACAATGGAACAAAATCAAAAGAATGAAAAAATAGAAGATGCAAACTATTTCACTGGAAAAGCAACTGACCAGGAAAATTAATCCAGAAGAGATATTTTAAGTATTATTGGACTACATGAAAGTTATGATTTTAAAAAAAGAGCCTAAACATCATCTTTCAAGAAATTTTCAAGGAAAAGTGCCCTGATATTCTAGAAATTGAAAGAATCTAACATTCGCCTCCTGAAAGAGATCCCAAAATGAAAACTCCCAGGAATATTATAGCCAAATTCAAGAGCTTCCAGATCAAAGAGAAAATGTCATAAGCAGCCCAAAAGAAATAATTCAAATATCATGGAGTCACAGTTAGAATCAAACAAAATTTAGCAGTTTTTACATTAAAGCATCAGAGAGCTTGGAATGTGATATTCCAGAGGGCAAAATAGCTAGAACTATAACCATAAATCAACTACCCAGAAAAACTGAGTACAATTCTTGAGGGAAAAGATGGATATTCAGTGAAATAGAGAACTTTCAAGCATTTCTGATGAAAAGACCAGAGCAGAATAGAAAATTTGATTTTCAAATATAAGACTCAAGAGAAGGATAAATGTAAACAGAAAAGAAAAAGAAAACATAAAGGGTTCAGTAAGGTTGAACTGTTTACATTTCTGTATGGCAAAATGATACTTAAAGCTCTTTAAAACTTTCTCATTATTACAGCAGTTAGAAGGAGTATACACAGACAGAAAGTATGGGTGTGAGTTGACTATGATGGGATGATTATCTAAAAAAATAAAATTAAGGGGTGAGAAAGAGGAATATACAGGGAGAAAGGGAAAGGGAGAGGTAGAATGGGGTAAATCATCCAACGTAGAAGAAACATAAAAGAACTTGACCATGAAGGGGAAGATAGGGATGAGGGGGAAGCACATGAACCATATTCTCATTGGAATTGGCTCAAAGAGGAAATAACATATGTACTCGGTTGGGTATGGAAATCTACATTACCCTATAGGGAAGCAGAAGGGGAAGGGAATGAGAGAAGGGGGCGCAACTGATGGAAAGGAAAGTGAATTAGGTGAAGTAAAAGTCAGAACCAAAGCACTTTTGAGGATGGAAAGGGTAAAGAGGGAGAGAGAACAGAATAAAGAGGAAGAATATAGGATGGCGGCAAATATATAGTTAATTCTCATAACTGTGAAAAAATTACAGCATTTTTCTTTCATAAAGGTCTCATTTCTCAAATATAGAGAGAATTGTCAATTTTATAAAAATAAGAGACATTCATGAGGATATGAACAGGCAGTTTTAAGATGAAGCAATCAAAACTACCTATACTCATATTAAAAAAGCCCTAAATCACTGCTGATTAGAAAAATACAAATTAAAACAACTCTGAACTACCATCCCACACTTATCAGATTGGCTAATATGACAGAAAAAGAAAATGACAAATGTTGCAAGGGATGTGGGAAAACCGAGATGCTAATAAACTGCTGGTGAAGTGATATACTGATGCAACCATTCAGTAGAATAATTTGGAATTATGTCCAAAGGGTTATAAAACCAAGCATACCCACTACCACATAATTCTGCTCTCTCCTCCCTTCATGCGCTCTGCCATATCCTCATGCCCATGAGTCATCTTAAACTTCCCCCATGTATGTGCCTGTGGTCCAAACACAGAACTTTGGGACTGGATGGGAGCTTTAGTCCAACACCCATGTGAAGAGGAAATTTCTATACATCAATCTCCAAGAGTTTATTAAGCACCTGCTTTCCTTAATCCCATCCTAGGTGTTGGGGATCTAAGGATGGTAAAGATACACAATGCATTAAGATGTCAGGAACATTGATGGGACTCTTATGCCCTCAAGAGGAGAACTGGGCATAAAGTGCCCACTGTTAGGCACTTTTGGAGGCAGCTTCTAGTGCTGGGAAGGCCAATCATCTATTACATACATATTCTTTTCCCTCAAGGAGCTCACAAAAATCTTTGAGGCAGTGGGGAAAAAAAAGAGATGTGCTTCCTTACTAACCCTTGGAGAGAGTGGGATCAACCTTGAGTTGTAAAGGCATTGAGGCATACATGTGTGGAGCACATAGGGCTGAGGGACCACAAGAATCATTTTATCCCCCATGGAATCCTCAGCACACTCAAGTCTGGATATAGTGTCACTAAGAGACAAGTTGATGCCTTGCTCAACAGGTTTAGTACCTTGTAAGATGTGATGTTTCAGCTGATGTGTCAAGTCATTGTTGAGTTGAGTCAAGTAGCCTCCTCAGTGCTTCCTCATTGAACTCAGCTACTACTATTGCTCCAATGGATTCTACTACTCTGGGTGCCAAAGAGATCTCCACTGCATCTTTTGACTTCCTAAGGTTCAGAAAATCATGTTTTTTCCAGTTACTTTCATTTACCTAAGATCAAGAAGAAAGAAACACAAAAGAAATGGGCACCATGTGCTCAGGGACACATGGCAGCTAGGAGGGGAAATAGGCAGACATAGTCACTTACCCTTCCACTACCTCAAGACTCATAGAGGTTCTCCTTCACTCATAGACACAGGGGTAGACAGAAGTACAAAAGCAGCCAGATGGAGATAGACAGCAATGACCTTAGTACTGGGATTGCCAACAGTCCTCTCACATCTGATGGCAATTATAACACAATTCCAAAACACTGACTAGGCATTGTCACAGAGCCTCAGCCCCTGTCGTTTATGGTCCAAAGAAGGCTCATCAAGTCTCCACCATATAATTCCACAGGAAATAGTGTGCATATATTAAGGATTAGGTGTTCATTGGCCAGTATATGCATACTGGTGTATGTGTGTGTGTATATATATATACACACATATATACACACACACACACATCTACATACCCATATCTATACACGTGTGTATATGAAATTTTCCCCAATGACATGGTAAAACAATTTTAACATTTGTTTTTTAAAGTTCTGATTCTATCCCTCCCTCTCCTTTCCCCTCCTTGAGACAGTAAACAATCAGATAAAGGTCATACATGTGCAATCATGTAAAACATTTCCATATTAGTCATTTTTTATAAGAAGACTCAAAAGGAAAAGAATGAAAGACAACAAAAAATAACATGTTTCAGTCTATATTCCAACAATATCAATTCTTTGGGGGCAGATAGTATACGTCATCATTAGTCCTCTGGGATTGTCTTGGACCATTGTATTGCTGAGAATAGCTGAGTTATTCATTCTTAATTCTTCATCATATCATATTACTATTATTGTGTGCAATGGTTTCTTCATTCTGCTCACTTCACTTTGTATTAGTTCACGTAGCTCTTTCCAGACTTTTCTGAAATCCTCCTGCTCATCGTTTCTTATAGCACAGTAACATTCCATCATAATCATGTACCACAGCTTGTTTAGCCACTCCTCAATTGATGGGCATCCCATCTACCTCCAATTCTTAAAAAGTTTGGGAGAGAAGAGGTGACTACCAAACCGAAGGTCCACAGAGTTGTTGTGCTGACCTCATTGTTGTACGCCTGTGAAACATAAACAGACTACCAGAGTCATGCCAGAAAACTGAATCGCTTCCATTTGAACTGTGTTAGGAAGATTCTGAGGATCACCTGGCAGGATAAGGTACCAGACACTGAAGTCCTTGCTCAAAGTAAACTACCAAGCATTCAAATTATGCTTCAGAGGGCACAACTCTGATGGATTGGCCACATTGTTTGAATGTAAAATGTATGCTTGCCAAAAAGACTATTTTATGGAGAACTCGCATGGGGAAGATGATTACATGGTGGTCAGAAGAAGCAATACAAGGACACTTCTCAAGGTCTCTCTCAAGAACTTTGGATTTGATTGTGTGAAAGACAATGGCACAGGACTGCTCAGCATGGTGTGTCCACATAAGTATGTGCTGTATGAGCAAAGCAGAATTGAGACAGCCCAAAAAAACTTAGGATGAGCAAATTTGGAGTAACCACCTCAAATGTTGCCCTGGACTATCTGTGCCCAACCTGTGGTACAGCATTCCGAGCTCATATTGGTCTGGTCAGCACAGTAATGCACACTGAAGCTGTCCTCTTTGAGAAAACCACAACCAATCAAAACCATTTTTGTACAGATGGATTATTTCTCCTTTTGTTGGATGTCTTTAGGATATAGAACTAGCTGTAGCATTGCTGGATCAAAAGGTATATACAGTTTTATAGCCATTTGGGCATAGTTCCAAATTTTTCTCCAGAATGGTTGGATCAGTTCACAACTCCACCAATGGTACATTAGTGTTCCAGTTTTCCCATATGCCCTCCAACATCCATCATTTTCCTTTTCTGTCATATTAGCCAATCTCAGTCCTCCCATTCCATGTTCAATAGTTCAATGCATCAGTGATCTTCTTGACATTAATGATCCTTCCATTGGAGCCCACTGGAACCCAAATGCATCTATTCATCCTATGAGACTGTAGCCCATGTCCTCCCACAAATCCTTCATTGAGAGTTTCCAGAACAACAGTAACCTTTGGCTTGGTCCCACAGCATGTCACAGAGAGTAGTGACATTTGATTATCCCTTGCTCTGCCTCACCTGTTCACTTCCCTTTCCAATCTCATATGTCCTTGATACCATCTTTGATGACACATCTCATGTATGAATCACTGAGACTCTGCAGCTTGTGACACCTAGCATGTGTGTTCTTCCCATTGTCCTTTGGCTCAACATGACTTGAGTTCTCTGGAAAACATTTATTAAGTCACTTTTTTCAATTGTATCTGACTCTCTGTGTCCCTATTTGGGCAAAGATACTGGAATTATTTACTATTTCCTTCTCTAGCTCATTTTACAGATGAAGAAACTGAAGCAAGCAGAATTAAGTGACTTGCTAGGTCTTACAGCTAATAAATGTTTGAGGACAGATTTGAATTCAGGAGGAAACATCTTCATGACTTCAGGTACAGTGCTCTACACACTGCACCACCTACCTGTCCTCGGAAACCATAGCGTTTTATTTAAGCTCTGTCTTATGCATTCTTTGGATTAATTTTTTTTTGTAACTTTTTTCATAAAACACCATGATAAAAAAAAGTTCCCACAGATTGAACAAGAAATCGTGTCAGTATTGTACTAAAGAAAAGGTAGGACTTTGTGTACTTATCCACTAGGTCATCAGAAAAGGCCTGGTTCTGCTGGGCTTCCTGGCTAAGACTCTCATCTTTGGTTTGCTCCCTGGGGGCTTAGGCTGCATGCTGAAATGTAGTTGGTATCCTGGACTCTGCTTGGGAAATGTGGGCCTCTCACTGAAAGCGAGGAGGGGGAGATCAGTGAGGTCAGAGAGTTACAGTGATGATCTGGGCCAACAAATCAGCTCCCTGTCTCCCTCACTCATGGCCTAGTCTGAAAATGGGGACATGAAAAATAGCAAAGCCCCAGTTCTCCTGCTGGGAACCTTCATGCCTAGACCTCAGTAACAAGCCAAGAAAAACTCAGCTTTAAGCAAACTGCACCCAGAAGTTCTTACAATTGACTTTCTTCACACAACTTGAACTTTACTAAGCAAATTGGACACATTAGCCTAAAGACAGAATGTCAGTACCTAGGGAGAATAGTGACCAAGCTCATTAAGTTTGGCTCAGTTTACATTTCTATTGCCATAGGTTGTGTGTATGTGTGTGTGTATGTGAAAACCTCCATATATGTGTGTGTATACACACACACATACATATATTCATCATGAAATGGCTTCAGTGCCTGTGAATCATCACCGTTCTACACTCATTCATTTCCAATTTATCTCTCAGACCATGCTTGCCAGGGATAGCAGAGCCTCAGTGCCTTTCAGTGACTGACTTAGTTTCCGTATCACCCCTTTGGTATCTCTATTCCAGTGTGGGAAAGAACCCCAGGCTTCACACTCAGCACCAGTTTGTTGAGGTTTCATTGTGCAGGCTTGGCTTGCTGCGTTTCAGAGTTACTTTGCCAATAGGGCATTGCTGAATGTGGATTCGCTGAGCAGAGGGTACAGAGATCCGGTGCAGCCCTCCCCACAGCAGTTTTTCCTTGCATCCAAGGAAGCCAGAAGGATTCCTTGCACTTTGGATAACATGAGGTCTATATCTACAAAATCAGAGAGTGAGTTCCCTGTGACTTTCAGTAGATTGAATTTTTCTTCAGTGGCTAGAGAGAGTGGAATCCATCACCGAGCGCACTTAGTTATATATAGTTATAGTGGAATATATATTTATATATATATATGTATATATAGTTATAGTGAAATATATATAGTTATAGTGGAATGCATCACAGAGAGTTATAGTGGAATCCATTACAGACTCAACATCTTTTTTTTTATTAATAGTTTTTATTTCTGTTTCCTCTTCTTCTCTGGTATCTGATAGTTCTATTGAAAATCTGCCTTGGGTTTGAAGGAATGGATCCCACCCACTTTCCTCCAGTGTCTTAGGATGAATGCACCAACAATGTTACATTTATTTCTCTTTTATTTTGAAGTAATTTTCCGGTAGCAAGTTGAATTTTTCAGATCAACTATATAGGTAAACCATCCCCTCCCTCACCTCCACATCTAGAGAATCATGTCTTTCACCTGGGGTGGGGTTTCTAAGTTTCAGAAGTTGATAATCACACACACACACACACACACACACACACACACATACACACACACACACACACGTTCCTTGAGGATAGATGCTTTTATTTCTGTCTTTGTATCTCCAGTGTATAGAACAGTGACTAAAGCATTGTGAAATGCTTGTGTCTTGATTGAAGGGGATGATGACATTTCTTGTAAATGAGATTTGGAAATCCCGAGAGACTATGCTCACTTTATTTGGCATATGTGTTCTTGCCCTTTCAGATTCAGAGGATTCTGAGTCAGGCACCAGAGAGGTAATAAAGCTAACAGAAAGATTCTCAGACTGGAATGTAGGAGACCGGAGTCCAAATCTTGACTCTGGAACCCTGGTTCACTGAACAACTTGTCCTCTCAGCTTGACCTAAGGCAGGTCATGTCTCCAGTGCCTGAAGTATCTTTCCCATCCAACTAGTGGTCCCCAAATAACAAGGCTAATTCACAGCAATTGTTTTGATTTATTTCTCAGAATAAATAACACCAGGTGCTCATCTCCTCCTCTCAAATCACAAACTCATTCTTGCACTCCAGACTTTATGGATCTCTTGATTAAGGAACACGCTTCCCTAGCTGAGCGTCTGCTGAGCCAAATTATGGGCTGGATTGATTGAGGGCTTTCTTCTGGTTAATCAGGCTTCAGTTCTTGCTGCTTAGAGCTGACAAGGATGACACACAATTCCTTTTCACTCAGGGGAGGAGTTCTGGTCCCATGAAGTCTCTGAAAACAAAGGGACTTTCAAGAGAAACAGCATGTTGTAGTGAGGGGGACAGGACTGGGCTTGGCATCACAGGATGTGAGTTCAAATCCCAGCGCTGATGCTTGCCCTCTGTATGCCCTCATCTGACTCAATCTGAGCAAGGAGAGGGATGGAGGAGATGATCTCTAAGGTCCCTTCCAGTTAATACTTTCTAGGGTTCTAAAATTCTGGCATTCTCTGAGCTGCAGCATCTGGATGGAGAGGGAGGCTGAGGACAATGAGGGTCCTCCAAGAAGAACAAAGTACTTCTTTAAGAGCAGCAGCAGCATCTTCAACATCTACACAAAGGTGGACTGGTTTCATCAAAACAGAAAAGGAATCTGAAAAGATAATGAAGAATCCTGACCTGAGTCAGGAGGATGAGAAGCAGAGGAGGAAGGGAAAGGTACCTCTGTACGCAGAATGAAGGAAAAACTTCTTCCCAAGACAACCTCCAAAGAAGGAGATGGTGCTCAAGGATGGGGTTCAGATTTTTGGACTCTAGCTCAAAATACAGGCACGACAGGCTACTGACCAGGGATAGAGTGCACCGACAAAGGCTGGTAAGTCATGCAAAGGTCTGCAGTTGTGCAAATGAGAACAAAGGAAAGAACAAGGAGGGAGAAATCTGCCTGTGTGTATCCATCAAGATGGGTACCATCAACAGAAACTTCAGTGTAAGAAGAACACTAGCAGTGGAGACACCCAGAAGTTAACAGGACCCCAGATCTAAGTGTTAAGTGACTGTGTGCAGGGGAGGGGAGAGAATGGATAAAAGGGTTAGTCCTAAGAGCATGTTAAAGAGGATTCTGCCTCTTGCCAACCAGCTTCAGAGGTCTGGGGAAATTCCTTCAGGAAGGAAGTCAGAGAGAAGGGTTCTGCCCCAGTTTGGAGCATGCATAGGTATTCCGTAACTTTCTTTTCTGTTTACTGGATGGTGGGGAAAAAAAATCCTCTTCATTGGCCACTGAACCATAACAGAGGGGGCGTACAAAAGATTCTAATGGAAGAAACTGGTCCTCTTTCCCTTCCCGCTGGACGTGAAGTATAAGACAAATATCTGAGTTCTGGAGGAGCAGGAGAAGTCAGTGGCCTTTACCTCTAGTGGGATAGCTGGAGAATTTGTGGGCTCTCAGGGACCAACACATTTTGCTGTCTCATTTCCTTTCACAGATTTGTGAAATCTCACAAAATTGGAAGAGCCACCAAAGGTCAAGCAGCCTAACCCAGGAAGGAGCCACACCTGAGGAGGCACCCAGTTTACTCAGTCTAGTAATCATGCTTATCAACTTTACATACGACATAGCTGGGAGAGTTAACTAACCTGTTGGATGATAGAACTAAAGTTTCATGTAAGTGTTGGCCTGAATTTAAAAATATAATGTTCTCCTGCAAATTCAATACGACGAGACAGTGTGAAGTGGCAGCTCCCCTCCCCCCCAAACCAATGCCAGTTTAGACTTCATTAAAAAAGGTATCACTTCCAGAAATAAGGAAGTGATGGTTCTACTGGCCCCTGCCCATATTGCACCTTATATGGGGGTATTGTGACCAATTCTGGACACCACAGTTTAAGAAGAACATTGATAAGCCAGTCAGTTGCCAGGGAAGGGTTTTGAATGTTATATAAGGACTGGTTGAAAGAATCAGAGAGTAGAACTGGGAGCCATGATTGGATGTGGCATTAGCGGATGCATTAGTGCTGTCCAAAAATGCAATGACCTGACTCAGGGTTTGGTAGGTTCCCCCTCCTTGAAAATCTTCAAGCAGAGGCTGGATGATGCCTTTGGGAGTGTGCTCCTGGGGGATTCTTGCTGAGGTCTGGATTTTGCCAGAGGCTGCTGAGACACCTAGTGGACTCTGCCTTGATCAGGCCCAGTTTGCAATGCTTAGCATTGTGTACCACAGTTTAGGAGGGATAAGTAAGGTGAAGGGGATAGTATGTCACTGAAGACTGTGCCATCCAGACAAGGTCCGGGTGAAGGGGCCAACGATGATCCATCTCAAGAAAAAGAGTATAGGTGAGAGAAGGACATTTGTGTATAGGAAGAAGCCCTATGTAGCAAAGGCGTTAGAGACCTGGCTTTGCTCAGCTCCAGAGCAGGGAACTAGACTCAATGCAGAGAAGAGGCAGCCAATACTGGGTGGGTGGGGTGGGGAGGATTTAGGTTTATCATGGCTGGTAGGAATTTTCTCAACAAACAGCTTTCCAAAATACGAATGGGAATACTTAGCAGGTCGGTATTTCCCTGCACTAGAAGGATATAAATTAGAGAGGATTCTTGTTCAAGTGTAGGCTTTGGAAGCAAGCATCTGAGGTCCCATCCAGCTCTGGGATCCCATGCTGGCAGTTTGTTTGGGGTGATTTGAACCCCTTCACTCATACGAGCACAAAGTTGAAAAGTGTGTGTGTGTGTGTGTGTGTGTGTGTGTGTGTGTGTGTGTGTGTGTAAAATATAATTCTTTGTGGGATGATGTTGTAGATCTAATGTCAGTCAACAAGCATATATTAAACACATCATATAGTGATATGTAGACACTTACTAAATGCTGAATATACAAATACAAGCAGAAAGACAGCCTCTGACTTCAAGGAGCTTACATTAGAATGGGGGAAAGGACACACACAAAGGGAAACTGAAGAAGAGATGGAGATGAAGGTAGCTTAAGACAGGGGATATCATAGAGAAAGTCCAGTGTTAGGGTGAATTAGTTAGAGTGGCTGGGTAGTGCAGTGGATAGAGCCCAGGGCCTTAAGTCAGGAAGATTCCTCTTCCTGAGTTCAGAATTTGGCCTCACACACTGACTAGCTGTGTGTCCCTAGGCAAATCACTTAACCCTGTTTGTCTCAGTTTCCTCATTTGTAAAATGAGCCAGAGAAAGAAATAGCAAACCACTCTAGTATCTCTGCCAAGAAATCCTCAAATGCGGTCACAGAGTCAGACATAGCTGAAAAACAACTGAACAATGAAATTCTTAGTTAATGCTGGGTGAAGTCATTGTGTTCAGATCTTTTAAGAAATCATCCACCACATTTGAAAATTACAGATCTCCAGAAATGGGCTCCTTTAGAAAAACCACTATCCCATTGGAAGTTTCTAAGCTAAGAACGGAATGAATGCATCATGGAAACTTGGCCAACTGACTGGATCAAGAAATCAGAGAGAAGACAAAGGTGAAGGGAGAAAACAGAATTGGAGGAATTCTTTTTTAAAAAAGTACTTTTTGGAAAATGGTCATGAGAGCCAGGCATTATCATAATTCAGCCACTAGGGAGCATGTGGCCTGAGTTCAGGAGATCTGAGCTGCTTTAGTCCTATGCCAATTAGGTGTCAGGGCTGTTTGGCATTAATATGGACACCCTCCCTCAGAATGGAGGTGGGGATACCACCAGATTGACTAAGGAAGAGCTGAGCCTGCCCAGGTCAGAAATGAAGCAAGTCACAGTTCCCATACTGCTCAGAGTCAGACTAAGCCGTTTTTTCAGCCAAAGTAAGATAGGAATAAGGAAGAGAAGCAAAGAGGAAAGGAGGGGAGGGGAGGAAAGAGATGGGGAGTGGGGGTGAGAGAGAGAGAGAAAGAGATCATGAACTGGGATAAATGGAGGATGTCTACTGGCTAGTGCCTTAATCAACATAAATGGTATCTGTGAAAATATTTCCATTGCTATTGAACCAATAGTGGAAGCATTCATTGATTAAAAGACTCTTTATTAACTGCTCAATCAGCAAATTGCATTAAGCTTTAACTCCACAGGACAAAAGGGAAACTTACCCTGTTCTTAAAGAACTACCTCTCTACTTGGGGTGGGGATATGTCAGAGACCTGGATGCATGTAAATAAATACAATTTCTATGCAAAGAAAGTTCAAGAGGGAAAGATCAGGAATAAGAGGAAGGGGGTGGAGGAATGGGAAAGGGCTTCTGCAGGAGAGGGAGCCTGAACTGTGCTTTGAAGGAAACTGGGGATTCCATGGAGCAGAGAAGAAGGAACATCCTGCAGATTCGAGGACCCAACAGCTGAGAGATGGGACAACCCGGTAAGCCAATCTGGCTGGAAAGGAAAGAAAACTCCCTATCCCCATTACTATAGAAATGCCCTGCCTTAATGAGTTCTGAAGCACAAATGGGTGGCTTTTGAGGAGCTCTGAATACACTCTTCATCTGGCTGTAGAATTCCCACAGAACATGTAAGGATCAAAGGCGAAGTCAAGGGGAGACATGTAGACAGAAGAGATTATTTCTCAAAGGAGCCCTAGGGGGCAAAGCTTTGTGTGCAGTTACTAAACCTCTTTTTTTTTTTTTAATCTTAATGTCTTGATAAGAAGGAAGTAATGAAAAGAAAGCAGGGTTTTATGTCTGGAAGCCGGAAGCAGTTTAGAGTTCCATGCCCCCATCGTGGTTGGTGGGCTAGGTATGGCCAAAAAGGGGGGAAGATATGGCTGGGGCCTCTCCTAACCACCCGCTTGCTGTTTCTACTTTCTGATTCCGGTCATTTGGGAAGGCCGTAACAGTATTTGGGAGTGGAAAGAGCGTGCTAGGAGGCTGAAATCTGCACCAGATTTGATCAGTAAGGTCCTACTGTGTAAGGGAACTGTGAATCGAGCAATCATGGAAAGAAGCCCCAGTTCAGTCACTTCCTTCCTGGTAACGGGATTTTGGGTGGACAAGCCCCATTCTCTCTATCTTTCATCCTTCCTCTATATAAAGAGGCCATCGGTTAGGATGAGCCCTTTGAATCACCATCAGCTGTGCAGCTCTTGACTTTCTCAAGGCCGCCCCCTAACAGAAGGAGGCCACCACAGCCCCTCACTCCCTCTATTCTGGGCCCCTCTCTTAGGTCCCTCATTCAAGAGCAGACAGAGTGGAGGCCACCAGGAGCCTCCTTGCTGACATGATTTCCTGTAAGTCCTTTCTAGATGGACAACAGCTGGGAAGCCAAGAGGACAGGTCAGTCTATCTGTTTTAGCTTCCTGATAGACTGATGAACTAAGGCCTTGGTCCCAGAGATGGTGAGCAGCCCTACTCAGAGCAACTGCTGAGTCTCTTCTGAGTTAGAACTCTCCTATTACTATTAGGGTTCCCAGTTTCACTCCATTCAGAAGATCATAGGATCACATTTTTAGAGTTGGACTGGACCTTAGAAGTCACCAAGTCTGACACCCTAATTTTAAAGATGAGGAAACTGAGCCACAGAGAGGTTGATGACTCACTCAGGATCACACAACTAATAAGTACCTAAAGTGGGTCTGCCCAATTCCTGGTCCAGGAACCGGCCCACTATGGCCCCTCCCTCTCAATTTTCCCTTATGTTTACTCAGCATTTTGCAGTTTTCAAGGCACTTATCACTCACTATGTCATCTGATTCTCACCAAATCAGGGAAGGGACGAATAACCCCATTTTACAGATGAGGAAACTGAGGCCCAGAGGTGAAGTTAGTACAAAGCAGGGCCAGGACTCTGGTCATTTGAGAGGTTTGACCTTCGGTTGCTCTGCTCCTCATGGCGCGTGCGCGCGCGCGCGCGCGCACACACACCCACACCCACCCACCCACCCACACACACCATTGTCATTATTCCCAGAAAAAAAATTTGTGAAGGATTACTTTTAATCAGTAAGGATCTTAGCCTCTGGCAAAATGCCTTTATGCACTCATAGTTCTGTGTCTGCTTTTCAGCATGAAAGGAAGGTAATTGATGATTAAAAACACCACAGTCCAGCAATGTTTCCTAGCCCCACAAAGGTGACAGTACTAGTGAGACCCAAATGCTTCCCCCAGCACTGGTGTGGTGAATGGTCATGTCTCCATAACTGTGTCCTGGTGGTTTCTCACTATCCGTGAACCAGGTGTGTATGCCCTCAGGCACGTCCTGAGCCCCCAATACATCCATCATTAGGACTTTTGTCTGGACTCTGAGGACAGTTTTCACAACCAGGTCACCAGCCAGCAGGAGTGCTGGAAAAGGTACATTATCTGGCAACTAATGCACTAGGGAGCGAGCTCTCTGTGAGCATTACAGCATGGTCTGAATGGAGTGCTAGCATTGATCAGAAAGGAGCTCAGTGGGGCCCAGACAATTTGCCATCTCTCTGAGCAACTTAAAAGACAATCAGCCCCATTCTCTGGAAGAGTCATGGATGTTTCTTGTGGTACAGTGAGGGAAAGAAAACTTTGCCCATTCTCTCCTCAAAAAGTGTCTGCTCCAACTGGGCTTCTGCTTGATTCCCTTGGTCCTTGAGTGACAATGAATGGGTATCAGCTTGGAAACACAGACAGACCCTTGGCTCTCAGTTTGGGAAGACCTGGGTTCCAGTCCCAGCTCTCACCTCTACTGCCTGGATTACCTTGGGCAAGTCTCTTCATTTCTTTACATCCCAGCTTCTGCATCTGAAAAGTGAATAGGTTGATGAGATAATCTGTAAGGCCTTTCCCCCACCCCCTCCCTCCATTTGATTATCTTGGGTTGTTGTGGTAGTGTCTGGGCTCACGTTTATGCAAAGCTGTAAGGTTTACACATTCCCCTTTCTTCTCAAAAATTCTGTGGGGGAAGCAGTTTTTTATAATCATATTCATTTTAAAGATCTGGAAACTGAGGTCAGAGCAGTTAAAGAGACTTGCCCCAGGTCACACAAATAAGAAATATCAGAGTAGAGCCTAGGACAGTTCTCCTGCCCCTAGGTCCAGCATGCTAACCACCTTAACCTTTCTCCTAGTGGAAAGAATGCTGAACTTGGAGTCTTACCTGGGTTCGAGTCCCAAATTTACAGATATTCCCTGACTGTGGAGGCCTTGGGCAAATTACCTGGCCATTTTGAGTTTCAATTGACTCATCTCCAGCATGAACATAACCATCCCATAAGTCTAGATTTCATTCCCTGCTCATTTTCAACCTTCAGAAACTTTTACTTTGAAGTGTATCTCCTTTGCCATCTCCTTTTCTCCCTCATAATTTTAAATGTATTTTGTCAATTCAGCCCTCCCTCACTCAAAAAAAACAAAGTCAAGTGCAAGTCACGTCATTATTTCTCTGATGGCATGGGTCTTCTTTGGCAATGAAGGACGAACAAACATTTTTGTCAATTATCAGGCATTCAGTTTTTCTTCCTCTCACTCCTCTATTAGGGGGAAAAAAGCTCTTTTAGCAAATATGTGTCACCAAGTAAGACAAATCTCCATATTGACCATGTCTAAAATGAGTCTCATTCAGCATACTAATCCATCACCTCTCTCAGGAGATGGGGAGCATTTGTCATTTTCAGTCCTTTGAATTCATGTCTAGAATCCTTCTCAGAGGACTTGCTCTGATCTCTCCCCTTCTTGAGCTCCTTCATGCTCTGCCTTGTTCCTTACTTCTCTCTGTTATATTTCCTCAGTAGAATTCCAGTTTTTACACCACCTAGCATGGTGGCTGATGCAGAGTAGAGAATAAACCAATTTGTAAATGACTGCATCAAAACCTCACCCTCCTCTGCATGTGCTGTGAAGGTATTTGCAGACTCCAGTCAAGCTGTGGTCATCACAAACTGTTGAAGTTTGGGGTACTGGGGACCCCCAAATACTCACATGCCAGGTTCTGCTCAAATGAATTTAACACAAGTCTTCTTAAAACCAAAGAAAAACAAAGTTCATTAAAGATTTGCCATACTGGGTTGACTCTTAAGGAGGCTAAGCATTTGTTAATGCTTGTATTAACAAGCAGGCCAGATAGAATCTCAGCTAGACCTGAGCACCTTCATGGATGTGAGATGGAGCTTAAATATAGAAAAAGACTGAGGGAAGAATCCAGGTGTCACCAAGCAGTCTTGGGTCCCAGGAACCTGGATGGGGGAGGTCAGCCTGGAATGTAAATCAAACCTGGGGAGGAACCTGATGGTAGTAGCCCATAATCCAGACAATCCACAATCCTGGCTGGGCTACTGGGACCTCAAGAGAATGCTAAGAAGTGGCAGGAAGGGAGGATTCATGAGAATGTTAAATCAAGTAAGGGGAATCCAAGGAGCTCCCAAGGCCAGGTTTTCCTGGGGCCCTTCAGACCTATGGGACCAAAACCTTCCTGGTCCAAGGGACAAAGGTCTCTGCTTGAACTTGTACTCCATAAAGACTATCCAATCCATGTCTCCCAAATAGTTCCCTCTCTACATCAACAAGTGATCACCCAGCCTCTTATTAAGAGAGTAAGAAATATGATAGTCAAAGCATACTATCTCTGAAGTCAGAGACATGGGTTCAAATCTTGCCTTTGATGTCTTTAGAAGTGAGCCTAACAAACCCCTAACAGTGAGAAATATGCTTACCTTAAACAAAGGACAATATCAGGAAAGCTTCTATTAATCTTTGCATCCATTCCCCTTGAATGGAGAGGTAGCCTCCCCAGTAAGGCTACAGAAGGACTACAACATGTGCAGGAAGATGTGACTTCCTATAGTGTTTCCTAACTTTGGATCTCTGGCAATACTGTCCCCTGGCCATGTGACTCCATGTTCTCCTCTCTGATAGCCCTTTCCTCACACAACTCTGAGTTTTCACTCAGAGGACATTGTGAAGACATTTCATAATGAAATATGGGGAATATTGTATTTTCTAAATAAAATTTCTTTTCCATAAGGCCTCTCCCTCTGGGTCCCTGATTTCCTGGAATCCAGGGTTTGTGGGTAGTTCGGTCCCCTCTCTGACCCCGCCCAGCGGGGTCTCAACGGGGTACCGAGAGTGGACACAGCCGAAGGGGGAGCAGAGCTCGGGAAGGCGGCAGCCTGGGAACACATCCGAAGGGGGAGCAGAGCTCGGGAAGGCGGCAGCCTGGGAAGACG
>CM053770.1:252105069-252280453 GCA_028658325.1 Potorous gilbertii
AGAGAGACTACGGAGGCATGGGTGTTGAGCAAGTCTCTGCTTTATTGCATCTACAAGCTGCCTTTATATGTGCATACAGGGAGGTTGGGGTGGGGGAGGTAAGGGCGGTTCCTCCTGAGACTTAGCTCCCGGCACCTCTCCTCCCTTCTCTCTGTGATAGTGCTATGGACTGTAGCCAAAACTTGGAAGTTACTCAAATCTCGCCTTTGTTTGTTATATACTGTTACCATATCAACAATACAAGCTCACCTTTTCCCCCTCCCCTCCTTTTTACTTTAGTTATAGAATAGCCACATCAGCAGTTAGGTATTAAATAAGAAAGTGTATTGGGATAGGTGAATATTTCCTGGGTCCTGTCTAGTTTTTCGCACTTAGACTGTAAGCCCGCCTCCCAGCTAATGCAGAGGTGGGATAGTCAGGGGTGGGATTCTCTGTGTTAGGATATATGATGATGTTTAATCCTCTGTAAGCTGCCTGCTTCCATTAGCCCTGTCCTGATGGAGGAACGCCACTTTCTTGCGATAATTGAATAAAATACTTTCTGCTCTTACCTCGAGAAGCCTCTTAATTTATTTAAAATTTTGGGTAAAGGTCTTATCACCTAGGAATGTGGAAAACAGAACTTTCTTACTTCCCACAATGTCCACTAATTATATGATGTTGGGAAAATCAATTAACTTCTCTGATTCTCAGTTTCATCTGTTAAAGTGAGAGAGAGGGATGAATTAGTGAACTTTTGAGGTTCCAGATATATTATGACATAGTACTGTAATCCACAGCCTCTCTAAATCAACTGATCTGTTTATGGACAGCTCCAGTTTTTAGTAAGATGTTCCTTAGTTTGAACTGAAATCTGTTCCCCTGCATCTACATGAAACCCTGTGTGGGGAAGTGTCTTGTAAATTGTAAATGCCTGTTGTAACTCCTTTGAGCATTACTAAAAGCTGTTTAAAGTCCTTTCTCTTCACATAGAGTGCTGGAAATCAGTAGCTGGCTCAGGGAACTATGATGTTACCTCTTGAAAGTTTCTCCAAATACATTTTAAAAATGACCTCTCCAGGTAGATTTCTACCATAGGTCATTGGTCAGTGATGCAACCTGAGCAGCATCCTACCTCAATCCTTCCCTCCTGTCCCCTAGTAGTTCTTTTTTATTTCTAGCCTTTGGAAAGAGAGTGTGACATATAGGGAGTTAGGGAGGCATTAGATAGAATTACTGAGGTGTTCCCAGCACACTGATGAGCAGCTGTTAGGATCAGGGCACTTATATCCCAGGGAAGTTCTTTGAACTTTAATGAGACCACAGGGAAGCTGGCCAGAAAGGGTTCCTGGGGACTGTGGTCACAGTCTAGCTGGCAGAAGATAATTTGCTTTTCAGCCCAGTTGGAGACCTCGAAGTGCTATCATGATTTGCGAATGTTCTCACTAGGCACAGCTGAATGTAGTAAGTGTTGAGAGGGAGGTGTAGGTGATAAATAGCTTTCTTGGTAGCTGAGGAGAGCCACAGCTGACCACTTTCTCCTCATCCCACCCAGACTCTTCCAATATGGCTTGAAGGTAAAGGGAAGTCAAAATCAGTGTTTCTACCTTAAGTCCCAGCAACTATTAGACATGTAAAGGAAGTTGAATTCATAATTATGTTAAAGCAATGAGAAGAATTGCTATGCAATGCTAAGGAAAACTGGAATAAGGAAGTGAGCAACTGGTCAGGAGCAGGGAGTAGTTGCAGCAATTAACTGGTTGTGACCTTGGACAATTAATTTAATTCTGAACTTCAGTATTCTTTGTAAAATGGAGAGAGTTGTAGTTCTTAATAGAGTGCTTGACTGAGATTCAGAGGAGGTCAAGTTTAAAAGCAAAATGCAAATTTGACTACCTTAACCTATCTGAGCCTCAGTTTCCTTCTCTCTAAAATGTGGCTGAAAATGTTTGAAGTACTTGCCACGTTGGATGGTTGTTAACAGTCAAGTGCTTGTAAAATCTTAAAGCTAAAGCAGTTAACATCTTCTATCACGCTCATCATCATTGCTTTGCCCATGTCATGGCTTCTTTATGAGAATAAAATGGGCCAGTGAATGTACGCTGGAAAGTCCTTTATAAGTACCAGGGGCCATTTGGTGGGGGAACTAGATTTAGACCACAGGACCTGGATTTCAGTACTCAAGTGTGGCCCTTACTCTCTGACAAAGTAATTTAACTTTTCTGGACTTCCGTTTCTTCAACTTCAGAAAGAAGGAACTGGGCTCGATTACCTCCAAGTCTCCTTCCATCTCGAAATCAATGGTGGTGAGAATCTGTGTCCTTGACCCTGTCCATGGTACTGAGCGGGGGAGAGGAAATCAGTGATTAACAAACAAATAAAAATACAATCCCTACCTTTAGGGCTTCCCAGTCCATGACGAGCAGGAAAGCCAGGAAGTAGATGTTATCTCTGAGGTTTTTACTGTGCCTATCTTACCGCTGTTTCTTTTGGGGCACAGATAGACTCCATAATATACATCAAATCCTCCTAGCAGTGGTTGTTCGTCCTGAGGCCAGAGTGCCCCCAGTCCGTCTACTACAGTCAGTTTGGGTCATGGATGTGCAGGCTAAGGGCTCTTCTTGTTCACGGGACGAAGGGCAAAGAGCTCGGAAAAGGAAAACTCCAGCTGACATTCAAGATCTTAAAAGATCGCTGCCTGTCTCTGAATATCGGTTGCCTCATCTATAAAGCAGGTTACCCTGCCTGGGTTACTGGGTGGTTGAAAACAGAGGTTTTTTTAGCCTCCAATCATTATTGACACAGGAGCTGTGATTATTTCCTTTGCCACCACGGAGTCTTCCCTTCCCAAAAGAAAACTTGGGAAAACGCCTCGCCCTGGAATCAGCCTAATTCCGTTATGGAGTTACGGAGGAACGGGATTAGTCTCATTTGCAAGGAGTTAATGGAAATGCAGCAGGACAAAGACCCTGATGATGCTAAGTGGATTATGCAACTTCTGATCCATTGTAATAGATGCATATGATATGCAGATATATGCAGATGTATGCAGATGCCTCCCCCTGTGAAATTACATAATCTAATACCTTGTTTTGCTAAATCTCTGGCAAAATACCGCGTTTAGAGCATTACAATAAAGATGGAGATGTTAGAACATCAAATTGAGCTTGACTAGAGAATTTAGAGGAAAGGGAAAATTTGGCTTGGCTTTCTGATTTTCCTCTCTTATTTTGCATGTCTCTGGAATAAAACTGCCTCTTTCTTTAAATGATTCCCAATGAAGTCCCAGTTAGGGTTTAATGAGACTGCAGAATTAGCAATGCTGTGGTGCAGGGGTAGAATTCCACCTGAGCAGGTGACCTGTGACTCAGGGACCCCCAGAAGTCAGGGGCTCTCTTTCCTGGCGATCTGTTTCTTGGCTCTCATTCAAATGCTAGCAGGGGCTACTGGAAGAATATTTGATCTAGGAGAATCCACTATCTAAACTCACACCAGCATATGACATAGCTAATCTTTCCAGTTCCATAGGGAGGACAAAGTACCCCTCTGAGGTTCTGTGAAGAGAATTTTCCCATTCCAATTCCATCTTAAAGTCAAACCTTCAGGAGGAGAATGAGTGACCCTTGATAGATAGTCTGTGCTCACATACCCAGGCATGCCAGATGCCCCTAGTATGTTTGGTTATACCTCATTACCTGTGAGTGAAATCAGGTTAAGACCCCTCAGACATGAATTCCCCCAAACCCCCACCCTTCCTGCCGAAGCTAAAATAACTAAGTATCCCCTTCAGGTAAATAAAATGCTCCAGGATGGAGGAGAACCACCAAAGTTCCGGTCACGTGACCTGATGTACCCTTCTTCATCACTGCTTATGCCAACACATCAGCATTCTTCCCTTAAGTTCCATATTTGGTAACAAAAACCCTCATTGGTGAGCAATAATCCTTTCCATGTTCTTTATTTCTGGGGTAGATTCCTGTGCTTAGACTGTATGCCTGGATTCCCAGTCAATGGGAAGAGAGGCTGGAGGCTTTCTCCTAACCAAAGATGCAAAGTGAGGTTCTGAATTATTTTAAGTCCTTTCTGAAAGGGAACTCCCCTGACAACTGCAAACTAAACCCTGATGGGTGTGTATGTCCATCCTTCATTGCCAAAGGAGACCATGCCATCAGAGAAATAATGACATGACTTACCCTTGACTTTGTTTTGAGTGAGGGAGGGCTGTGCAGGTCACCAACTTCACTTCTCCAGAGCCATCTAAATCCAGTGATTCATCAGGATGACTGGAGATGACCCAGGATGAGGCAATTGGTATTAAGTGACTTGCCCAAGGTCACACAATTAGAGTGTCTAGTGTCTGAGGTGAGATTTGAACTCAGGTCCCCCTGACTCCTGCTCTGGTGCTCTATCCACTGCATCACCTAGCTGCCCCAAACCCTGATGGGTAGATATTTAATGAAGAGGTGAGCTAAAAGTCTTTATCTCCTCCTGCTGAAAACACGGCTTTATCATGAAACTCAGTAACTTCAAGGGTTAAATGGGCGTTGGGCAGAGGAAGCCATTTCCATTTGGACCTCTCTGGCTAATTTTCACCTTCATGAGCAGGTTGCCCTAAACTCTAACAGAGGGGATCAAGGAGAGGGGAATATTCCTCCAGACAGGCTCACTCAAACTGGATTCTGTTTATACTCTAAACAGAATTAGGTTTCTCAATTAGGTGGGGTCCCTCCTGAGCCCCAACCTGGGAGCTAGAAGCCCTCTCATCACTAAGCTATGCTCTTCAGAGACTAACTGATCTTTCCAGGAGTTGGGATTTTTAACAGAAATAGGAAGAGAAGGGTGGATCACAAATTAATAATTAGTTATTAATATAACAGCATAATATTGATTACTCTCACTAGGTAGACCTCAGGAACACTTCTTATGAAGTCATCCATATGCATCTGATTTTTAAATTAAATCCCAAACATTAAAAGCTAAATAAAACAGCATTTCCATATATTTAGGAGAGCAGAAATAGGGCTACACATGAAACTGTGAATCTCTGCTATGGACAGTTTGATTTTTTTTCTTAAACTATTTTAGACTCAAAAGATACTACTATGTGTGAGGCATCATGCTAGACACTAGGAATCCAAATGGAAAAATGAAATAGCTCTTGCCTTCTAATTAGAAGGTAGAGGACAAAGAGGGAGGGCTTTCATTCAGGGCTGGATCCCAGAGATGGGAAATGGAGTGGCCAGTGTGCATTCCCACAAAAACTTAACAAAGAGTTATGATGGATGTGACTTAAAGTAGGCCAGTAGGAATGCAGCAAAAAGTGTGAAGAGGATGCCTATGTAGCCAGGCTGGCCAGGCAGACTGGGGCCAGATGGGGAGGGAGGCCAGGAGCATTACTTTGCCTGGAGCCTCAGGAACCAGCCCTGCCTCTGCCTGAGCTCAGGGTGGAATGCCAGAAGGAATAGGGAGGCAAAGGAAAAACTACAAAGTTCTAACTTTGTAGAAGACGATGCTGCCCCTTCGGTAGATACCTGGGGTAAAGCTTCTAGGGGCTGGCACAGAGCAGGCTTTCTAGCCTGGACACCAAGGCAGCTGCAGGCCCCTAGCAGGGAGAGTGAAAATAAGTCTCAGCACAGGTAATTTCCCAGTGACCAGAAGGTGCTTGTCCTGGGAGCAACTCAGAACTCAAAGCAATCAACTGACTGAGAACTGGGTTGAAATCCTCCCTGCTTCCTAGGAGATGCTAGTCACTTGTTATCTTGTATGGGCACAAAGGTTCCCCTGGTGATCTGTCTGTGAACATCTCTGACTTGATTTCTAAGCCAGTGAACTAGAACAAAGCAACCCATCATCTCCAACTCCAGTTCTGCATCCTAGGCCCCAGGCCCCTCAGGGTTTGGTCCCCTGGAGTCACAAAATCCTAGAACTGGAAGGGACCTCCCAGTCCACCTGGTTGAAACCCCTGCCTAAGCAGAAGCCCTAGAGACAACATCCTGGCCAGTGTCCACCCAGCCTTTACATGAAATCTTCTAGCCTAGGGAACTCCCTGTCCCTCAAGGCAGCCCATGCCTCCTTTGAATAATTGTTGGTACTAGAAACTTGCTGCTGCTACACTGATCCTCAATCCAACTGTAATTATGCACTCTCTGACCCCAGCCCTATATGGGGATCTAGTCCATGTGGAGGTTATACTCCGGTACCAAACAAAATGAGCCTAATTCCTTTGCCTTCTTGAAGTGAGCTCTCACATCTCATCCTAACCTTTCTCTTCACTGTCTCCCCAGTCCTTCAGTCCTCATGTCTTTGTTGGCTTAGCCCCTCTCCTACTGAAACAGCATCCCACAGGTGAACTCTGCCCTCAGAACTAACATAGGCAGCATCCGACAATTTTATGGCCACTGGTACATCGTGCCTCACTTCCCAGGGATGCATGAGATCACACTCCTTCTCCAAGACCCTCGAGTTCCCTCCAGTCTCTACCCCAGGCCACAGCCCCAAAGCATTCCAACTAATCCAACTCTTGGATTTATCTCTTTACTGGTTGCTACTTTTCCTATTCTGAACATCCTACTGGCTCTAGATGTCAGCTCACTCAATAACTACATCTTCCATTCCTCCTCCCAGTGACAACAGCGACTACTATCATTATAACAAGCATTAAAGGAAAACTTGAAATATTTTATCCAATTTCTTTCTCATTCCATTCCTGTGAGATAGGTGCTATTTTTAACATCTGCATTTTACAGATGAGGCTGAGAGAGCCTAAGAGACTTGCCCAGGATTATACAGCTAGGGTTAGGGTTAAGAAAATGCATTCTGATTCTCTCTAAGGAAGGATTTGAACTCCTATCTTTCTGACTCCAAGTCAGGTGCTCTATCCCTTGCATCACCTGGCTGCCTCCTCTGGATACCCATTCTCTTTCCAAGTATCTGTGCTCATGGTACCCAAGTTGGTCTAATTCACCCCATACTCTGGGGCTCTTGCTACTTTGGGACACAACTGAGTAGCTTCCAAAATGACTATCTTGACCACTTCATGTGCCATGCACACACCTCTGGACTGGCTGAAGAATGGGAGCCTCCCTGTGTCTCCCCCTCATCCCTACAGCATCCTGGACTCTAGACAATGGAAGAGATTCACATCTGGAGTCCAAGACCCAGCTTGGCCATTTGTGGACTGAGGAGAAGGTGTTTGCTCATTTTTTAAATAGGGACAATAACTACAATATAATAAAGGTATTATGTGATATCCAAAACTTACACCACAGAGTTGTTGTGGTTATCAAATGAAATGCTTTAGAAATAAGATGTGACTTTTTCTGCTATTTCTAGCCCTCCCTGGGACTTTAATCATGAGGATACACCATTGGCCATCCAACTCCAAAGCCCGCTGTGAGGATGGAGGGCAGACAGGAGTGGTGGTATTTGCTTGTTTCCAACTATTCGCTAGGATGAAAAAATTCTATGAACATTTTGGTGCCTGTGGGACCTTTCTTTCTGTTTTCAGTGGATGGTACTGGTACCACTAGTTCAAAGAGAAAAGATTTTAGTCACTTCCTTAATAGAATTCAAAATCATTTTCCAGAAAGTTGAGACTCATTCATTTGTTCCCCAAGCAATGTTTAATGTGCCTGTCTCTCCACAGCTTCTCCAGCATTGACTCATCCCATCTTTTGTCACCTTGAACAGTTTGCTAGATGTGAGGTCAAACCTCAGAATACTGAGATATAAATATATATATATATATATATATATATATATATATATATATATAATATTTTTATTAGTTCTTTTTAAATAATCTTTTATATGTTCATTAAGAAATGGAAATTTTGAGAACTGTTTATGCATAGGCTTATCTGGGATGTCCAAACAGTCTTAATAAAGTTTTCATCTTTAATAAGTTTCAAACTGCACCGAGACTTTGAAGACAGCCTGCACATTTGTCGACTCTCAGGAAGGACTCTTAACTTGGAAGGAAGCATTGGCTTCTTCCACTTGTAGGTCACTCTCCACTCCTTCTTTCCCACTCTTTCCACTGTTAGTGGGGGTAGAGAGACACTTTCACTGTCAAAGAAGAAAATAAACACTTTTTTAACCTACATCTACAGAACTGTAGAACTAGAAAAGACCATGTGACAGAGACCATCAGAGCTAAGTGGGGAGGAGTCTTAGAAGAGAGAATGGCCAGACTGGAAAAAACACAGCACAAACTGTCAGAGCTTGGGGAATGGGGTCTCTAAGGAGCAAGGATTGTGGGGACTGAGCACATTCTGTATGACTTCATGAGGCATGAGACTAGTGACAAATCAGGAAGAAATCTGTCCAGTGGCCAGATTCTCCACCCCACAGGAAGATGGTGAGTGCTGAGGCACTGAAGGAACCTCGGGGCATCTTCAAGGGGACTGATTCCAGCCCATTAATCCTGGGATGTTTCTGAAAAGAGTTTCAGACACTCTGTGATATAGGGAAACGTTTCAGAGGGAACTCAACACACCCTGCTTTAATTGAGTGGCTATAACCAGGTTCTGCTAGATGGACCTAATCTTCATGACCTCTAGATTATGTGGGTCCCTAGTTACTGTTGATTATAGACTTAGCAACAGGGTCCTGAAGTGGCAGCTCCTCAGTCCGTTTCTCCCTCCAGAATATATTTGCATATTAGAAATGCAATTTCCTTCAGACCTTGGCAATTTGCCACAGCTACTTTCACTCAGATGGAAAATGAACCAAAATAAAGAAAAAAAACTTTTCACTTGTTCTGATAGCAAAGCATTGTTGGGCTGAAAGGTGGACCAGAGGCATC
The DNA here is from genome assembly GCA_028658325.1 of Potorous gilbertii. Taxonomy (NCBI): domain Eukaryota; kingdom Metazoa; phylum Chordata; class Mammalia; order Diprotodontia; family Potoroidae; genus Potorous; species Potorous gilbertii. Next base: position 252,113,855 of record CM053770.1, read on the forward strand.
AAGATGAAGGAGGGGGCTGGCTGTGCAGAGCCCAGAGGAGACAGTCTATATGAATGGAGGCCCCTGAATTAGCCATGGGGCTCAGGTTCTGAGGCCTGTGTGCCCTCCGATGGGTCAGTATGGACACAGTATTGAATTGGGTCCAAATGCAGGGAAGTCCAGGGGAAGGGAGATGCAGCAGATTGTCCTGCAGAAGCCAGTGGCAAGGGCGAGTCAGGTTGTGTGGGTGGAAAGAAGGAGTGGAGAAAAGGAGAAGAAGGAGGAGGAGGGAAAAACAGGCATCTATACAGGCCATACCTATTTTCTCACCAGTTTGTTGTTCTGATGACCAGTCACTGGGTGATTGGATAGCCCAGATCTTCCAAAGCTTGTTCCCCATGACAACTACCTTCACTCTCTTATCAAACAAGGCAGAAAGGCAGTGTACTCTAATGGAGAGAGTTCTAGACTTGGAATCAGTTAGACCTGGGTTCAAATCCTATGTAAGACATTTACTGCCTGTGCAACCTTGACCAACCCCTGTAAACTCTGAGTCTGTTTGTCTGAAGTCTAGAGATGATAATGACAACAACACAGGCCTTATAAAAGCAGACCCTGACTGTGATCTACCTGCAGGCCCTAGAACCCATAGCAGCGTGGCAAGGTGCTCACATGATAATCAGACCAAGGCTCAGGGGAGATCCCAAAGCCTCTCCCTGGTTTGGGCTGGATTTTGCAGGAAAGCTTCACAGCTCTCGGGGTGAGGCATGGGTGGTACACAGCCTGTAAGGCTCCATGGCTCAAGGCACTTGAAGGGAAGCACAGCAGAAGGAGGGCCCAGGGGATATTCCCTCAGCCTGCCTCTGTCCAAGAGATCTGCCTTCTTCTGCTGGCAAGCAGCTCAAAAGGCTGCTCCCTCCATCCCAAGGGGTGTCTTGAATTGGACTGTAAAATGAAGAGGTTGTTTAGGGAGGGCCAACATGACAGCTTTCTAGAAGAGCCTTCTCAAGGGCAGACTTTGAGCAGGGGGTGACTGGAAACCTGTAAATTCATGATGACAGAGTCCTAGCCTTAGAGCTAGAAAGAATGTCAGAAGCCCCACAGACCACCCCATTTACATGGGAGAGTAAGTGAGACATGATTGAGTTCACATGGAGAGTAAGGAGTTGATTCAGTAATTGAACCCACTCCCTTTGCCAAGGTTTCAGACTCCTCACTCTGTACCATGACATCAGGAAATAAAACTATTGCATTTTTAATCATTAAATTTAAATTATTAAAATTTCACAATGACCCCAAACTCAAAATTTTTGACATTCTTGTGGGGCTTGGGGTAGGAAAACCAGGAATTCTAAAAGCAAAATTATTTTCAATTGGTCTCCAATAAAATTAAAAAAAAAAAAAAGAAAAATGTGCAAGAGACTGCTAGGAGGCACCATAGTGCACAATGTTCTGGATAGGCAGTCAGGAAGAGCTAAGTTTGAATTTGGCCTCAGTAACTTGACCGTATGACCCTGGGCAAGTCACTTAACCACTGTCTACCTCAGTTCCCTCATCAGTAAAATGCAGACTGTAATAGCATCCTACTTCCCAGGGCTGTTGTGAAGATAAAATCAGTTGTTGTTATTTTAAGTTCCCATTTTAGGGAGTGGAAGTTGAGAAAGAGAGAGAGGTGGCAGATGGGTTAGGGATGTGTCTCCCTCCTGCCTGGTCTCCTGGGGGCTGAAAAATCACATTATAGAATTCCTTCCTCAAGAGGATGCCAGGACTAACAGTCATACAATGGAGCAGTGTTTGCCACAGTCTGCCAACCCCCCACCAACAAAACCATCAACCAGCAATCTACACCCAGTGGTGGCAGCTGGGCCACTTTATCACTTCGGGAGGGCCTGCTATTGGGAGTTGGGGGGGAGGAAGGAAAGGCCCCATAGGTAGAGCTCAGCCTCTCATCCCTTTTGGGAGTGATGGGTTTCTGCAACCTTCACTCCAGGTCAAGAGAGACCATCTTGGAAGCCTGAGTCGATTCCAACTTCACATCCATTCAAATCACATTCATTGTTGCTGTTGACATTCAGTTGTTTTTGAGTCATGTCTGACTCTTTGTGATCCATTTGTGATTTTCTTGGCAGAGGTACTGGAGTGGTTTGTCATTTCCTTCTTCAACCCATTTTATAGCTGAGAAAACTGAGGCAAAAAGGGTGAAGTGACTTGCCCGGGTCACACAACCAGGATATGTCTGAGACTGGATTTGAACTCAGGTCTTCCTGACTCCAGGTCCAATATGTTGTGCACCGAGAAGCCCCCTAGTGACCCCTAGATAAATATTCTCTGCCCCCAAAAGTTTACATTCACCACAGGGGTACAACCAGGCTAATGGAAAAGAAAATCAGTGCAGAGGACACACTGACAGTGGGAAAAGGGGCTCAGCCCAAGCTTCACATTGGAGGGGATACCTGAAGCAAACTCTGAAGAAAGTTGAATGGATAATGTGGAATTCCTGTTATATACAAGATTGACTCAGGATGGTTCATGGAAGGACCTGGACTGTACAGAGTCTTTTCAGTGATACCGAAAACTCCCAAGGGTGAAAAAGCCCACTAACAGTGCACATTAGAACTTCTTCTTTGTTTAGACGTACTGAAAAGTTAAGAGATTTCTTCATGGTCACCCAGCCAGGATGTATCAGAAGCAAGACTCGAATCTAGGTCTTGGTGGCTCTGTAACCTACTCTGTATCCACTTTAGAACCCTTCAAGAGAAGAGAGAGAGAGACAGAGAGAGAGAGAGAAAGAGAGATACACAGAGAGACAGAAATAGAGGCAGAGAGACACACACAGAGATATTGAGACTGAGGAGAGAGGAGAGAGTGAGACAGAGAGAGACAGACACAAAAAGAGAGACAGAGACAGAGAGACTGAGAGAGACCGAGAGAGAACCTGTTTACAGTTGAAATAGATTAGGATTGGACTTGGTGATTTTTTTCTTAGGTTGTTCCCCGCCTCTTTTCTAGGCTCTAACTGGTTCAAGCTGAGGAGGCAAGCTGTGGATCGACTTTACCTCTAATCCTATGGTGTGCAGAGTGATAACTGGTGGGTGGCCATGTCTCCTGGGCTGCTGTACTGCTTCAGTTACAGCTTGTTTGCATGGCTGTGTTTCTGGACTCCCTGTGTGTCTGGGTGTTGACACTCTCCCATTGTTACGGTCCAGCTGTGACTGGGAGTGTAGCTCAGTTCCCAGTCCCATTTGGTCCCAGACCCATCAGGGTTGTTTCTTCATCAAGGAAACGGCTGGTTTGGGGGCTGCTTTTTGACTGAGTAGAAATACCTCGTCCATAGCACCAAATAAGGTACACTCAGTTAGGAGAGATGTTGGGAATTTTCCAAGTTGTACAAAAGAGAGCACAAAGCTCACTCTGTGACATGGAAATCATCTGAACCAGAAGCCTATTCTAGCCGTTCAATCTCCTTGGAGGGATAAGGACTAGGGGGAGGTCAGGGAACTGGTTAATAGGCAGCCCACTCCCTCTGGATGGAGAGATGGGGAGAAGGATTAACTGTTCTGCTGAGTGAAGGCTGGATAGATAAGGCAAGGTAAATTACTAGGAGGGATGATGTCATTGGGGATGGTAGCACCGACTGTGTATAGTCAGTACAGATTAAAAGGGACACACAAGTAAAGAAACTAAAAACTTTGTCAGAGAAATGTTTGTACCAATTAAACAACACAAACCAAAAAATAGTTTTATTTGATTATTTGTTTGAATATTCTGCCTTGAAGGAATTGTTACCATTGTATCTGCTGATTTGGTGCTGATGTTTATTTTCACTCTGACCAATCAATAGTTTGACTGCCTTTGGCAGATGTTTCAGAAATGACTCCTTCATTGAAAACCAGTTGTTTCTTATCTCTTAAGATTATTTCAGTGTGTGTGTGTGTGTGTGTGTGTGGGTGTGTGTGTGTGCGTGGGTGTGGGTGTGTACACTCAAGGGATGTTTAGTGCTCACCATGACTTGTGCCTTTGGAATCTATTAAAAAAAGCACCCGTGATATAAAGGCAGGATGCTTCTTTACTGTCGACAGGTTTTTGACTTCTTTGATTTCTTAATCCTGATACATATTTTCCAACATATTTTCATCATCCTTCTCTTTTCCTGACTTTACATTGAACTCATCAAATATGAAAGTTGATTTAATTTAAAGGGTCTTATTCAAGGTCTTTTTCCATATATTTACCATACATGTTGCAAGGCAAGATGACCAAATATACTATGAAATAGCATTTCCTTTTGCATTTAAGCATAAATAAAGCCAAATATACCAACAACTTTCTTTGCCTCACTAAGATGAATCTTTACATTTTCCCTCCATTCAGCTGCAACAGGCTTATGTTTTCTCATTTCATTAATAGCAGAAATATCAATATTGTCATAGGTCAGTTTCTCCCTTAGTATATTGACTCCATGGGTTCTTTTGCACATACCCTTTCCATATGAAAAAAGCAAATATTAATTATTCATAGAAATACCTACATTCTTTTAAGTAGAGTTGGAATAAATGAGTATAGTTAGTATATATAGAAAAAGATCAGGAATTTGCTTTTTAAAGAAAAAACATGACCCTTGCTGTTAATTGGTTTATAAATCAATACCACATTTACATATATGTGTGATCTGCGTACACAGACATGTTCACTAGTTAGTCTTAAGGTTAATTTCACATAGGATAGAGAAATATTGTAATAGACTCTCAAGCCATAACTGTTTTGCAGTGATGTCACAGTTGCTATGAAAGAGATGGACTCTATGGCTTTCTTTTTCATGGATTATTTTATTTCCCCCCAATTATAAATTCAAACAATTTTTAACATTTGGGTTTTTTTTTTAAGTTTTGAGTTCCAAATTCTATCCCTCTTTCTCCTCTCCCCTCCTTGAGGCAGCAAGCAACCCAATGTAAGTTATGTATGTGAAATCATGTAAAACATTTCCATATTAGTTATTTTATCCAAGAAGACCCCCCCAAAAAAAAAAGAAAAAGAGAAAGAGAAGGAAGGAAGGAGGAAGTTGGAAAAGACCTTGAATCAAATATTTATTACATGCCTACTACATGCCAGGCACCAGGCTACTTATTTGAGGTACAGAGACAAAAATGAAATAGCTCTTACCCTCAAGACACTTATATTTTATTGGTAGTACACAATACACACATGAATGCTACTCTCACTTTGGGTTCACTCTCCCAACGCCTACCCTCACCTGGAAGGATAAGTTCATTGAAGACATTAATACTCCCTTAAAGAGCAGAATATTCCCTTCAGGGCTCTAGGGGTATCCCTAAGGCTTTGAGGTTTCCAGTACTGTTTTTCATCAGTCTCTCTGCCATATACTTCTTAACTGATTATCAGACAGCCTCATTTAGCTTTTATAAAGGGAATTTACTAAACAGAAATGGCAAAATTTGTTATTACAGAAGCATCCCCCCCCCTCCCCACAACAGAGGCATACTGTGGTCCCTGGGGAGACTGAACTCAAACTTGGAAAGTCTATGTGGTCAAAGAGGCTCCAGCAAAGGTGATACTTGGAAAGAAGCTAGAGATTCTACAAGATGAAGAAAAGGAAGAAATATATTTTGTGCGAGGGATAACTGCAAAGGCATGGAGATGAGATGTGCACTATCATGTGTAAGAAACTACAAGAGACCAATATAAAGATTGCAGAGTGAAGAATACCAGGAAGGAAGCCTTGTGGACTAGCTAAAATATTTCTTTTAATTCTGGTTCTTTGGAATTTAATGCACAGTTCCCAATGCTAAATGGAAGCTGATCCAATTTCATGAAGCTTTACTGAGCAGCTCCCATGACACACTGGCAGAGTGGTGGCTCATTCCTGTCAGTGATACAAAAGAAGGTCTCTGCCCATCAGAAACTTACAACCTAGATGGGAAACAATCCCTTCACACACAGAGCAGCTAATGATGAAAGGGAGGCAGCATCTCTTTGGAGACTAAAATGAATAACATCTAAAAAAACATTGGATGGGGAGAATGAGCATTAGAATGATCTGCTCTGGTTTCTTATCCAAGGAGACCATCACCTTATTCCTGGAAAGGGTGTCTGTCTTCATGTTACTCAGTATCACATTAGCTTTTGTGATTATTACATTTCCCTACTGATTCCTACTGAGTTTGACATCGAGGTTAATTTTTTAGGTTAATTGTTCCCCAATCATCCCTTCTTCATCTTGTGAGTATGGAGTTGAGTCTTTGAACCCACTTGTAAAGACTTCACACGTATCTCCCGATGCATTACATCTTAATAGGTTCAGCTCATTGCTCCAGCCTCTAAAGATCATTTGACAAGCTGTTCTTGGTTTATTTGCTGTTTTTTCCTGCTTGGTGTCTTATCCTAATGTGAAAACATGGCCATCTGGAGTGGTAGCAAAGTCATTGATTAAATATTTTTAAAAGCCTTGGGCCAATTTTGGTAAAAATAACAATGACAATAAAAACTAATGTTTGTGTAGTGCCTACTATGTGCCAGCCATTGTGGCGAGCACTTTGTGTCACTTGGCCCTCACAACAATCCTGAGAGGTACTAATATTATTCCCATTTTACTGATAAGAGAACTGAGACAAATAGAGGTTAAGTGAATTGCTCACATAGGTATTAATTGTCTAAGGCTTTATTTGGATCCAGGTCTTTCTTGACTCCAGATCCAGTGCTCTATCCACTGCACCATCTAGTTGCTCCTCTATCCACTGTACCACCTAGCTGAAGCACTCCACTGGAGACCTCCTGCCAAGTTGATATTGAGCCATGACCAAGTACTTTCAGAGTGTGGCCAGTCAACTAATTCCAAATGATCATTTATAAAAACACTCAAATTTCTAAGTCTACATTGCTCCATTTGTTTACAAGAATGATATTAAATACTTTTTTTTTTTTTTACAAATACCCCTCTAAAATCTAGGTAAACTCTTCTCTAATTCACCAGTTTAGTAACTGCTAAAATAATTTTTTATAAGTATCTGGCATGACCTGTTCCCGATGATGCCATGCTTAATCTTGATAATCATATTTTCCTTCACAAGATGTTCACTGAACATGTTTTCATTCAAAACAAATTGTATTAATTTTTGTTTGTATTTATACCAACTCCCTTTCTAAATGACTCTCTCCTATTTCCCCTTTCTAGTCAGTCATTTCTTGTAATGAAGGGGAAATAAAAGAAAAGAGAATTATATTAGTTCAACAAGACCAGCATGTCAGCAAAGTCTGACAGTTATATGCAACATTTTACACCCATAGTTTCCAACCTCTGAAAAAAGAGAGAGAGGTACATTTTCTCAACCCTTCTTTTTTTTCCTGCTTAATAGTATTTTTCCCCCAATTTTCCACATAGGGAGTTTTCAACATTTATTTTTGTAAAATTTTGAATTCCAAATTTTTCTTCCTCCTCCATCCTCAAGACAGCAAACAATCTGATACAGGTTATATATGTACAATAATGTTAAAGATATTTCCATATTAGTCATCCAACCCTTTTGAGTATTAATCACATAGCATTCTGATTTGAAGTGTTGGGGTATTTTTTCCATTTTTATTGTGTATGCTTTTCTCCCCTGGTATATTTTATTCTGTATCAGTTCACATAAATCTTCCCATGCTTCTCCATATTCATCATAATCACAGTTTCTTACAGCATAGCAATATTCATTTACCATCATCTACTACATTTTTTTTAATCATCTCCCATTCAATCCTAATCTTCTCCACAATGATACATTTTATAATTTTCCCAAGAATTGAAGTCAATCTCTTTGGTCTCTAGATTAAAGAATCTATTCCCTTCCTTTAAAATAAGGACATATTGAGTTTTCTCTAATTCTGTGGTGCTTCTCCCATTTTCCCTGATCTTTCAAAAATCACTGGCAGTGACAATAATCACATCAGTCATTTTTTAAAAAAAACCTGAGGATGTTGCTCATCTAGCCCAGGTGACTTCAATTCAGTAAGGGATTAAAAAGTGATCTCATACTATTTCTTTATGTATATTGACTGTTAACTCTCCATTAGGCATTTTTTATTCTGTTTCATCCAATGCAAGGTCATTCTCATTGGTGGAAAAAGAAGTAAATTAATATTTTAAAAAATATATTTGTTTTATTTTTTTTAATTTATGGAATAAAACAAGCATTTTCATAGTATATTGTGATAAAAAAACAATGATTGTACATCAAACTGCAAATCTATTATGTACAACTTGCTATTCCTTTTAAATATATAATAAAATTAGCATGTAAATTTATTTTCCATTTTTTTCTTCCCTCCAAACTAGAGATGGCTACCATTAGACAAAAATGTGTATGTGTATGTATATATATATGTATATATATATATATATACACACATATATATATGTATATGTGTGTATAAACACACACACAAATTTTATGTATACTTCTATTTATTAGCTCCTTTTCTGGATACATATTGTATCTTCCTTCATATGTCCTCTGTAGTTAATTTAAATATTTGTAAATAGTCAAAATAGTCATTCAGACTTATTCTGAAAACAATATTGCTGCTGTTATATCCAAAGTTCTCTTGGTTCTACCTATTTTGTTCATTATTTTATACAAGTCTGTCCTATTTTTCTAAGATCATCGAGGTCATCATTTCTCATAGCACAATAGTATTCCATCACAATCATACACCACAACTTACCCAATTCATGGGCATCCCCACAATTCCCAGTTCTTTGCCACCACAAAACAATAGTAATAGACATAGTAGCAATATTTTTGGATTAAAAGTTATGCATAGCTTAATATGTTTGAGGGTATAGTTCAAATTACTTTTCATAATGCCTGAACTGGTTCACAGTTCCACCAACAGTGGAATGTAATATGTAATATAACTGTTTTCCACATCCCCTCCAGCATTTGTCATTTTACCTTTGTCTTAACTTTGCCAATCTGATAGGTGTAAGGCAGTACCCAAATTGTTTTAATTTTCATTCCTGTATTATTAATTCAGAAAATGTTTTTTTCATATAGCTATTGATGACTTTGATTTTTTCCCCTGAAAACTATTCACATCCTTTCAAGATTTATCAATTGAGGTATGCCTCTTATTACCCTAAATTTGAACCAATTCCAAATATATCTGTTAATGTGACCTTTATGAGAGAAACTTGATGCCAAGATTTTTTTCCTATTTACTGACTACTCATTTAATTTTAGCCACATTGGTTTTATTTGTGCAAATACTTTTTAATTTTATGTAATCAAAATCATCCTTCTTTCCCTACGTGATCCTCTCTATCTCTTGTTCACTCATGAAAACTTCTTTCCATGAATCTGACTGATAATTTCTTCCTTGCTCCTCAACTTTATTTATGATGTCACCTTTTATGTCTATATCACATATCTATTTTGAGCTTTTTTTTAAATTGTATTTATTTAGGTCTGAGGAGAGTAAATCAAGATCCCTGCCCCATTATTATAGTTTTATTCTCTGTTTTCCCCTGTAAGTCATTTAATATTTCCTTTATTTTTTTAAAGCACATAATGTTGCCTAAAATAATGGATATACTTGAATAGTCTATATAGAAGTCAGAAAGTCTTGAGTTCAAATCACTTAACTTGCATCTGCCTCAGTTTCCTCAACTATAAAATGGGAACAATAGTAGCACCTACTTCCCAGGGTTATGTTATGAGGATCAAATGAGATAATGTTTTAAAAGTGTTCAGCACAGTCACTGGCACATAGTAGGTGCTTAAGAAATGCTTATTTCTTTATTTCCTTCTTTAGGTATTTAATTGCTATGTCATGTGGTACTTATATGTTTAATGTAGCTATTAATTCATTGTCTATGGTACCACTAATATGTGATTTCCCTGTTTACCTTTTTTTATTAAGTCTATTTTTGCTGTTGCTTTGTCTGAGATCATGATTGCTACTTAGGCCATTTTTTCTTACTTCAGCTGAAGCATAATAAAATTTCCTCCAGCTCCTTATTTTAACTCTGTTTGCATCTTTCTGTTTCAAATGTCTTGCTTGTAAACAGCATATTGTTGGATTCTGCTTTCTAATCCATTCTGCTTTCCTCTTATGTGTTATAAATGAGTTTATCTTCACATTCACAGTTATGATGTTTAATTGTGTATTTCCCTTCATTATATTCTTCTATTTATTTTTCCTTCTCTTTGTTTCCCACTCTCTCTTTATAAAGAAAAGGGTAGTGAGATACAGACTGGGCTCAGCACCAGCATTCTAGGTTTGGTACAACCAGCTTCTAGTCTCTTTCCCTTTTTCTCTTGCCTTCATTCAGAGTCACAAAATGAGTTCTTATGTTTTCTTTTCCTTTAAGCCCCTCTTTTAAATCCACCCTTTTAGTTTGACTTGGTTGTGCTTAAGACCAATTCCTCCCTTAATTTCCCCTATTCTGATTCCTTTCTTTACCTTATCCCTTTTCCATGCTGAAGGAAATATTCATCAGTATCCAATTCTATTTGTGTGATGTTGCATTCTTCCCTTCCTTGACCAGTTCAGATGAGAATGCAGCTGAGGTGGCACCTACTTCCTCCCATACCTTCCTACTTTTTATATAGATTTCTAGGGGTGTATTCCAATTATGTGAGATAATTTTCCCAATTTTTTTCTCCTTTGCTTTTCCTTACCTAGTATATTTCTTTTCCAATCTCTACAATTTTATTTTAGAACCATCAAGAAATAACGCAACTGCTCCCAGGGCTTCTGTCTAATTAGATGTCCTCTATAATTCCTGATGGTAATAGTAGTCTGAGGGAATACATATGCCATCTCCCTCCAATTGAAGATAAAGAGTTTATCATTGTTTAGTGCTTTATTATTGCTTGCTTATGTTTGCCTTCTTATGTTTTTCTTGACTCTTGTATTTGTGTTTTAAAATTCTTACTCAATGCACAGACATACACTCTCTCTTTCTTAATGCTTAAAAGTCTTCTATTTAATTAAAGGTCCATTTTTCCTCTGTAGAATTATATCTTGTTTGCAAGTTTATTCTTTTTGCCTTCTAGAATATTGTCTTCTAAATTCTCTATTCCTTTTAGTGGTAACTGATAAATCTCCTGTGATCCTGACTGTAACTTCTCTCTACTTGCATTCTTTCTTTCTGGCTACTCTGGATATTTTTCTTTGACTTAGAAACTTGCTATTTTGGCTATAATGTAATATATAATATGATATGATAATTAATCTAATATGTAATACAATGAAATGAAATGACATTTCTTTTAGGAGGTACTTATCTGATTATTCCTCTTCTTACTTTGTACCCTGGTTCTAAGAGATATGCACAGTTTTCTTTTATGATTTCTTGAAATGTTTTGTCTCATCTCTTTTCTTGGTCATGGCTTTCAGGTATTTTATTTTTTATTTACATTTTATATATAATTTTATATATTTATTTATATTGGATAATTTCTTAATTTATCTCTCTTCCACCTGTTTTCCTAGATCATTTGCTTTTGCTATGATACCTTACATTTTATTTTTTTCTTTCAGCTTTGTTTTGATATTTCTTAATGTCCCATGGGGGTAAGGATTTATACCTCTTGTTCCAAGCAGTTAATTCTCTTTCTAAATATTTCTTCCATGGTTTCCTTTCCTATTGTTTCTTCTACATCTCTTATTTGGTTTTGAAAAAAAATCATTATATAACACTTTTTAAAAAATCCTTGTTTTATCTCTTCCAGGAATTCATGTTGAACTTGCACCCAAGTTCCATTTTTCTTTGAGATTGTGCTTGTGTATGTTTTGGAGTAATTTTCTTTTGTGTTTGTTTTTGTTACCATAATAGCTTTTCATTGTAGAATTCTTTTGTTGTTGTTGTTACTTCCTCATTCTTCCATCCTACTTTCTGACTTCAGACTATATATTAAAGCTGGTGTCTGTGCACTTCTGGGAGAAATTCCAAAGCTGGACTTTCATCTTTTGGGGTCCTTCTACTATCTTTGGAAAAGGAAATGTCAAACCATTTCAATATCTTTGCCAAGAAAACCCCAAATGGGGTCATGAAGAGTTGGACATGGCTGAAATGACTGAACAACAATCACTTTCTTGGTGGTATTTAGTGTTGTGTTATTAAATGATCTCAGGAACAACTCAGACTGAAGGCTTTCAGTACTCTCAGAGTTGTTTGATCCAGGACAAAGTCTGATCATTTCCTTCCTGTTCTGATCTCCTCAAGTTCCTAACCTGGGTTTGGGTCTATGCAACATTTCAATTGCCTTACCTGTAGTTAGTAGACTACTGCTCAATTCAATCACTATCAACCAGCTGATTCTGCAGATTCTGAGTTGTAGAGCTTTAATCCTTCTTCATTTCTGAGATTCCTGACTTGGTAATTCAATTGTAGGCTCCAGGATGGACTGGAGGCTGGAACTGCGTTCCCATTCAGCTTTTAGAGTCCAAGACTCGTAGCCACTATTTACGTCTGAACTTGTTCCTTGTTTAGTATAGCCAATGGCCAATGAGCATTCCTCATGGAATACCACTCTATGTGCAGGTCCCTCCTTTATCCATCCTTGATCTCTGACCCCAAAACAGGTAGTGAATGTTATAGCAATGAGTTGGCACCTGTCCCTACATCTTGCATTGGACTGGGACCTCTTCTTTTCTTAGTCCACAACTTAGTCTTCTTTCCATTTGCATACTAGAATGCTCTATAATGTAGAGCATAAATCCCCTTAATAAAAAGATTTGTTCCATGAAGTTTGGATTCAAAGGACCCCACTTAAGGATCTAGAGGGCCAAATGTGGCCATGAGGTCACAAGTTCTCCACCCCTGCTCTTCATGTTGCACCTTTGGCCATATCCCATCCCCAGTGTCCACAGAGCTCTTTGTCTCTCTATGCTGATTTGGGGTTGAAATATGGTTGTCTATGATTTATTAGGTTTCCTGATCAGGATTTGTTCTGGCACATTTTCTAAATCTTTATGAAGGAATCATGATGGGGGAGTGTGGCTGTATTCTGAAATCTTGACTCTGGCCTACTGAATTTTTAAAATTTTTAAAATTTTAAAATTTAAAAAATGAACTGTTCACTGTTCCTGACAATCTAGAGTATGGTGAGGCATTCCTTAAGTTTCTATGAGTGAGACTAACCTGCCCTTGGAACATGGATGGCAAACACATGACTATGGCAGAATTACTCCTATGGTATAGTCTAAACAAGTCACTGTAAAACTCCTTGTGGTCACACTGGTAAATATTCACATACTTATTTAAAGAACTGCTTTGGGATAGTTATACCTTACTTCACAAGTGTCTCTGCAAGATCTTTGCAACCTAGCATTCTCCTCTTATGTCCTTCCTTTCCTTTCTCTCACCAAACTTAATTCCAAAGACATTGACCTGAAAACTCTATTACACTTGGTGTCTACTACTACTACATAGACTACTGTGGATAGAGTTATGAGATGTGAGCTCAAGTCCCACTTCCAAAACTAGTTAATGCAACTATGGGAAAATCCCTGGCCCTTTTGCTGCCTGTGTCCTCATCTGTAAAATAGAAATAATACCTATCATAGCTACCTCCTTAGATCAGAGGGAGGAAAGCACCTTATAAATCTTAAGCAAGAACATGTGAGCTCTTGTGGTTAATGTTTATAACCATTCCTACAATGAGTGTTAGAGTCCTCCAAAAGCTCATTCTCCTCTTAATGGACTCTATCTTATGGAGCTGTCATTTAATAACAGACTGAAGTAAGTGATAAACACAAAATAATTGAGCTCTTCTTAGGCACTCTCAAAATGTGACTGGAATTGGTTGATATTGGTTGAAAATGACTTACTTGTTAACTAATGGACAATAGGACAAGAAAAGAGAAGAAGGTGTCTGAGTCATTTACCTGTTAGCTGTTGATAAGAGGTAGAATTCCTTGACAAAGCTAACACAGGCCAGTGCAAATGAAAGCTTCAGTTATTCACTCTCAGACATAGACTTGTCTCCCCTTGCTAAACATGCCAAACCACTAGGGATTTAGATACCCCATGGGAGGATCAGGTTTTTGCTGAGGCAGTGCAGAGTTGAATTAAAACAGGGTAGTTTAGGGGTTCTACTGAAGTAGACATTATTCCTCCCTGGGCCCCTAGATTGAGAGATAGCTGTTAGGTTACTGGGCAGGGTTGGATAATCTGCCTAGCAACAGGTTTCTTGTTTGGGCCCATGTCAAAATGTTATTCCCCTTGGGTTGTAAAATATCTGATAAATTGTTAACAGTCATTTCTTGTTTAGTCCATTTGCATGGTAACCACCTGTGCCCCACCTAATGTTAGACCCCCATTGCCAGGTAACCACTTTCTGCTGAGCTCCCCCCCCTTGCCCCGCCACTTTCCTGATTGGCTGCCTCTCCTGGTACCTGTTTTTGTTAGGGTCCTTTACCTAGCAGTACCCTGACAACCCCCTCTGTTTTGGGGGTTCTTGCCTAACAGCAAGCCTCCCTCTTGCTCTGTCAGAACTCTGTTTGTTGTGGAAACCCCAAGGCTGTACCGAGTAGCCCCAAAATGTTTAAAATGCATTCGCTCACCTCAGCTTGGGTCTGTCTCCTCTGGGTCTCTACATGAGGCAGCCTCCAGCCTGGCTAATAAATGATGGTCTCGAAATTCTCAATTAATTTTGCCTGTGACTTATTAACTCAGTCCATTTCACTACCCTAATTAGGAGATATGATAGACTAGAGTCTGCCCCATAGTCCTGAGCAACTGGGCTAAAGCACAGGTAAGTTCAGTGAAGGCTTGGGAGTCCTCCACTGCTCCCTCTCAAAGACCAGAGGTTTGCCTGAATCCAACTGAATCAATACAGCCAGCATGTCCACCTTGTGAATGTGCTGGGGCCACAAAACATTGGGGCTCCAGCATGCCTGGTGTCATTGATGACTGCATGACGGACAAAAACCAACACTGACCTGTAGTTCAAATCCACGTTCTTCCCCAGAGACAGCTCCTTTCCTTCTCTGTTCTCTAGCTGATTCAGCAAGAATGAGTGGCAGAATGTCCACTTTAAAGAACATTCATTTTGGTTTTTGGGGATTTTTTTTTTGCAGATACACAGCCTTGAATCTGGAAGGGAGCTTAGGGTCAACTGAATCCAATCACCTCATTTTATAACCGAGGAAACTGAGATCTAGAGGACTTTAGCAACTTGCCCAGGATCGCATTTCAAGTAAAATGATAGAAACAGAATTCAAACTCAGGTCATTGGAGACTCTAAGAATACAGAAACACTACAGCATCTGACCTCAAGGAGCTTATACTCACTGGGGAGGAGAGTTTAAGGGGTGATTATGTGGAGCTGGTGTATTCTAGGCATGTGGGACAAACTCAGCAAAAGCACAGAGGGGGAAAATGGTAAGGAGCATTAGGGAAAGGGGACAAATACCTTTGGGCTGAAGCGGAAGTCTTTAGACAATGGTGTGACTGCCTTTTCCTCTGTAAAATGCTGCTCCTTGTATCTATGAGCACAGGATAGTCTGTTTTTTCCTTCTTTGGAAACATCCCTGCAGCCTCTGGGGTGGCAGATTGTCCAGAATGGACCTGCTGATTTGTACAGATTATAATCCCATAAACCTTTTTTTTTCTCTATGCTGTTTACTTAACTAATTTCTCTTTTCTTCCCCAGGGGAAGATAATAGATGGTAAATAATTCATGAAAATCTGTCTTTCACTTTTTTTTGGAGGGGTGATATTTCTAAAATGAATGTTGGATACTAGAACATCCTCTCCCCATCTGTAGGTCTCAGTTTCCTTTTTCCTGTCTGACCTTCTCTTCCAGTGTTCAGCTGTCTCACATGGTCTTGACTGAGACTGATCATAAACTTTGGCTGAGCCCCTGTCCTACGTTTCTTGGAAAAATCTCTTCGCATAAACCCTGTCCTTTCTGACTTTGCTAGCTCTTTTCCATTTTTAGGGGAAGGGAGTTTTTCAGCCATTGAGAAGATGTTTATATAATAGAGCCAGCCCAAAACTAGATATTGGAGGGCCTGAGGATCACAATGCTTGCCCCACACTCCACAACCTTTATCCATGCTCCTTCCCCATGCCTCAGACCCAAGCTACTACAGAGAAAATAGGACATAGGACAGGTACATTTGGACAGGAGGAATTAGGAAAGCAATGATTTTTGGCCTACTAAATCATTGTAAGGGTCAGGGTTAGGGGGCGATAAATCAGGGCAGTCCATGAGTCATTATGAGGCAGTATGGTAGAATATAAAGAGGGATGGGTTTGGGGTTGGAGAAATAGTATCTGACCCTCTGCTATCCTCTCTGTTTCCTGGCTAACACTGGAGCCTTCTCCTCCCTGGACTTCAGTTGCTTTTTCTACAAAATGAGGAATTAAGACTGGTTGTTCTCTGGGGACCTGTGTAGCTCCAAATACTGTCATGGCCATAAAGACTCTTCCTGGGAGACCCACCAAAATCCCCTACTGCTCTTTCCTTCTCCTCTCTACATCACTCCTGATATTTGCTAGAAAATGGGGCAACCAGTTCCAAGTTGTTAATGGCTGACAATGACTTCAGGTACTACTGGTTACTCATAGGTTCTCACAGACATTTTAACAAAGGCCTTCAAGGTCTTAACTCAAAGTTGAGAGCAAGAAGGGAATCCAGACACTACTGCTGATAAGTTGTTTTGGTTCATTGTTTTTCAATCATGTCCAACTTTTTGTGAGCCCATTTTGGATTTTCTTGGCAGAGATTCTGGAATAATTTGCCGTTTCCTTCTCTGATTCATTTTACAGATGAGGAAACTGAGACAAACTGGGTTAAGTGCCCAAGGTCACACAGCTAGTAAAGCATCTGAGGTCACATTTGAACTCAGGTCCTCCTGACTCTATCCAATGTGCCATTGAGCTGCTTCTAGCTGGTGAGACGGGGAGTTTTAATAGCAACCAAGGACATTTTCAGAGCACTTGAAAATGCCCTTTGCATCTGTTATCCCTTTAAGTAGATGCTCACTGATAGCATCTTCCTTATTTAGTAGATGAGAAAGTAGAGGCTCAAGGAGGTTAGTAATTAGCATGGCCACAGGCCTAGCAAATGGTAGAGGTTGGACAGTAGCTCAGGTGTCCTGAACCTTGTCCAAGGACTCTCCCCACCCCACAGTGACTCTCACTGAGAATGTGTGTTCAGTCCCATCTCCCCGCCCCCTCCCCTGGGGTTTATGGTTATGAGAAAGTCTTTGGGTTCCAGCTCTGTCCCCTGGGTCAGATCCCTGTCTGTCCCTACATGCTTTTAATTCTTCCTGCCTGTTTCCCAGGCTCCTGGTGGTTTTGAATGGACCTCTCAGTGGAGTCCTGGACTTTCTCAGAGCCCCCGTCCTACTTCTCTGAACAATTCCACCCTCTGTTCCATTGTTTGCTGGATCCACAAGCTACATGGCTGAAGAACGAAGTCCCTCTTCCCGCAGCCGACCTAACAAGCCTTGCCAGTTTCCAACTCAGGAAGCTGGCATCTGCCCAGCTTCAGCCGAGTCTGGGAACCCAAACATGAGCCTTGTGTCACTAGGGGGAATGAGGAAGCTGGAGGCGCCCCTCTACACAACACCTCTCTGCTCATGACTGGCTCTCCCCTACCTGTAGATCTGACAGTTCTCAGGAAAAGCTGCCTTTGCTACAGATGTGCACTTCTGAACCCAGTGACATCCTGTGCAGCCATGAGGAGAATTGGATCTGAACCCAAACCCAGCATTCTGCCCACTGTTCCATAAGAGGCTTAGAGCATTCTTCCCATTCTATTCTCACAAGTGAAAACTAAGGACCTTCCTAGGTCCATGCTTGTAGGGAAGGAGGGAAGTCAGAGACCTGGTCTAGTATAATTTCCCTCAGCACCAAAGAGGGGAAAGAACTTTCCCCTGCCACAAGAACCAAGGACTAAAGGATTGGGACCATGTCCCAGAGGGCAGCAGGGAAGGGAGGATGGACTCATCCTTCCATTAAGACTCTTACATAATTCTCCTGCACCAGTACAGGAGTCAGGAGGACCTGAGTTAAAATTCCATCTCAGATACTTGAAAATTACTAACTGTGTGACCTTGGGTCATCTCCAGTCATCCTGATGAACATCTGCTCACTAGATTCAGATGGCTCTGGAGGAGAAGTGAGGCTGGTGACCTGCATAGCCCTCACTCACTCAAAACAAAGTCAAGTGCAAGTCATGTCATTATTTCTCTGATGGCATGGTCTTCTTGGGCAATGAAGGACGAACACACATACATGATTCTCCTAGAGACATAAGGCATGTACATGGAGAAAGAAAGACCAGTGAGGTGAGAGAGACAAGGAGAGGGGAGGACTGGGGGTGACCATAGAAAAGGAAGAAAATGGTTTCACAAAGGAAAAGGCACCTAAACTGGGGTTTAAAAAAATAACTATTCTGAGTTTTCACATGAGTGAAACCCATTTTGGCATGGGCAGAGTAATTTATGTCATGGCAGGGAGATGGAAGATTGAATGATAAGTTGGGAACCAACTGAGAGTATTATTTAGCTCAGACACAGAGTATGTGACAGGGAGAAATGTGATGTTAAGCTGGAAATATAGGCTGAAACCAGCTGCTGGAGGGCCATCAATGACAAGCTGAGTCATTTGTATTTTGTCTTAGAGGCAACAGGAAATCACAAAAGAATCTTGAGCACAGCCATGGATTTGTGGCATTGTCAGACCTATACTTGAGGAGGATTCTTTTGGCAGCTTTGGATTGGAGAAAAAGACACTTAAGGCAGGAGGACCGATTAAGAAGTTACTGGAGTGTTCCATATGCAAGGTGATATGGACTTGAACCAAGAGAGAGAGCGGAGGACTTTATCATGGGAGGATCTGGTGACCAGGGCGGGTAAGGGCCAAGGGGTAAGGGAAAGGAAGCAGTCCAGGGTGACCTTGAGTTTTTGATAAATTAGGGACATTATTGTTATTGTGGGTTTTTTTTTTTAATAATAATTAAAGCGATCCTTGCCTTTTATAAACTCTGGATTTCTCAAGCCTCAGAATTAATAGACAAAGCTAGTGTGTGTTTTTCATAGCAGAAAAATATTTCTTTATTGCTCCATAGCTAAAAAAACAAAGAGCTGATTTAGATCTGTCAATTCCTGGGCTTTTCAAAAGAAGCCTTTTCCCTTTCGGTCTGTCAAGGTACAAGGGAATCAGCCTCAGACATTGGAGGATGTCCTAATTGGGGTGTCAGAAGGGAAATTGCATAAATCAGGCCTATCACCAGTCACTGGGCAAATAAGCTTTTCTTACAGCCAGCCCCGTCCTTCCCTCTCCCACCCCATTTTATCTGGAGTTGGGTGGGGTAAGCCTTTTCTTTAATAACTTTTGGGCCATTTTTTTGTTTTCTTAAGCATTTGTGTGACTGAAACTCAGCCAGTGACTGTAGTGGTAAAATGCCCTCAGTACTACAAGAAATCATGGGGCAGAGTTTTTCTATTTCAAGCATTTGAAACTGAGACATTTAACGTGTTGGGGGGACTTCTCTTTGTCAGAGCTGACTCTGTCCTAACCCTATCCCTTGCCCTTCCTTATCTGCAAGCAATGAAGGCTGCTGCTGAGATGATATCATTCAAAAGAAGCTAAGACGGACCCTCTACCCCAAATACCTCTCCTACCTGCATGGGAACTGACAAGCACCTATTAAGTTCAATATGTGTGCTGGACTCTGGAGATACAAAGACAAAATCTGAAGTTACTGCTCCAGAGGACTTATGTTCCTTTGTACAGCTGGATGGTAGAGTGGATAGGGCCCTGGACTCTGAGTCTCTGAGACCTTGGGTAACTCACCTCAGTTTTCCAACCTATAAAATGAGGATGACCATAGTACCTGCATCTCAGGGCTGTTATGGGACTCAATCAAGATAATCTTTGTAAATACTCCGTGAACCTTAAGGAGCTCAATGTTGTTCAGTCATGTCTGACTCTTTGTGGCCTTATTTGGGGTTTTCTTGGTAAAGATACTGAAGTGATCTCCTACTTCTTTCTCCAGATCATTTTACAGATGAGGAAATTGAGGCAAACAGGGTTAAGTGGCTTGTCCAAAATCACACATCTCGTAAGTGTCTGAGGTCTCCAGGCCCAGAGCTCTGTCCGTTGTGCCACCTACCTGCCTCTAAAGAGCTTTACAAATGCTAGCTCTCAGTTCTTCCCCTTAAGGGTCAAACCGATCAAATCTGGTCTCCCTCACATGTCATACCTTTAGTGAAGATATTGTGTCCCTGCCCACCCAAGACTTCAGATAAATGCCCAATTCTTTCAACCAATTCTCTAATGGCATAAATTTGAATCCAGGCACTATCCCAGTCACAATTCCAAGGTTAGTTTCTACCTTGTCAATTTTCTTCCCACAATATGATGTCCAGAGCTAAACTCAGTTTTCTAGGCATGATCTGACCAGTATAGCTTTCAAAGAGACTGTTCCTTCCCTTCTTCTGGAGTCTATGTTTATTTGTTTTAATACAGCCTAAGTTTAAGCTGATTTTTTGGGGTTACTATGTCACTGTATTGACTTACATAGAGCTTATAGTCCACTTATATCTCTCCATCCCCAATATTTTTAGATGAACTGCTTCCATTTTATCCATAGCCATGCTTCTATTATCTTGGAGATTCATCTTTAGTTTTTGTTAGTTTTGTATAAAAGACATTGAATTTGCTTAACTCCATTGAATTTCCTCTTAATAGATTAAGCCCAGTACTCTAGCCTCTTCAGATCTTTTCTGGATCCAAACTCTTTCTTCCACCTTTCTGTCTCTCAGCATTATGCCATCTCCAGTTTTATAAGGACAACATTAGCATCTTTACAGAAGGCACTGGTAGCATTTTTAAATAGTAGAGACCCAAACACAGATCTCTGGGACATGTCATTGGGGTTCTTCCAAAATAACACAGAATCATTCATAAGAATTATTCATTGAGTTCACCTATTTAATCAGTTCCAAATCCATCTAGCCATTCTGTCATCTAGTTAAAATTTCTCCATTTCTTCCACAAGCAAAATGCTTTGCTAAGTTAATCTATATCTATAGCATTCATCTGTTCCACCTCGTTCTTGTTTGGTCCAGACCTATGATCTCATTGGCATTGAAAACTTTCAGTTACCTTTCCCTCACAGTGGGCAAATTACCTTCACCAATTCATATCAGTAACTATTTAGAAATTTATATTTTTCAAGAGTTGCCTAGGAGTAATGAGAAGTGACATGACTCAACCAACTTCACGCAACTAGTATTTGTCAGAGGAAGAAAAGAAGGAAACAAGTGTTCATTAAGCACCTATTATGTGCCAGGCATGGTGCTAAGTTAATGAAAGTAAATTAAATATAATTCAAAATAATGAAAATAGGTGGTATTAGTATTATTTTATAGTTTTATAGTGACTTGTCCAGGATCACACAGATGGTAAGCAGGGTTTGAACACAAGTCTTCCCGACTTCAGACACTCTATCCATGGTGGTGCCCCCTAGTGCTGCTCAGAACCAGAATGTTAATCTAGTTCTGGTGCTGAAACTGGCTCATTTATTCACACACCTGCCTCTCACTAGTCTGGTACACCCATCAGGAAAGGTGATGAGTGCAGTCTGGTCTTGCCTGTTTTCACATCCTTTTACAGATGCTCATCAGCCCTGCCTTTAATAATTCGTGTTAGATTTATCCTCGGGCATCAAAATCCAGTTTGCCAACCCAGAAAGCATTCACACTGCCCTCTCCTTCTTCATTTGAAAAGCCAGACATTTGCCCTCCTCCTCTGATCCTCCAGGATTTGTCCAAGATCCTGGACAGTGACTCAGTCATCACAACTGTGTGTTCTTTCATTGTCCAGAGAGGGAGTTTTTCTGTGACTTGTGCCTGAAATTCACCAAGAGCAGCTGGTGCTTTCTCACTAGCTCCTTCTGGATCTTGGGCTTTAACTCCCTCCTGACCACTTGTCCTGTCCTTTCTGGGGGAATATTATCCTCTTTGACAGAAAAAAGGAAAAAAAAATCAATGCTGGCTTCCTGCCTCTTCTCCTTCATCTGTTACCATCATTTTGTCCCATTCACCATAAGTCACAGTCTTATCCGTTCAGTGATCCAGCACTTTTCTATAATAGAGCTTTTAAAGAATAGGAAGGCAAGAAAAATGGAAGAAAAAGTGAAAGGAAAGAAGGAAAGAAAAAGAAAGGAAGGAAAAAGGAAGGAAGGAAAGAAGAAATGAGGAAGGAAGAAAGAAAATGTTTTTAATCAGGAAAGATTAGGAAGTTAGGAAAAACTAGTGTCAGCTGATTCTGAGCATGAACACTTCTGGCACTATTCTTTTTTTTAATTAATTAATTTATTTTTAGTTTTCAACATTCATTTCCACAAGATTTTGAATTGCAAATTTTCTCCCCATCTCTCCCCTCCCTCCATTCAAGACACCGTACATTCTGATTACCCCTTCCCCCAACATGCCCTCCCTTCTGTCACACCCCTCCCTTCCCTTATCCCCATCTTCTCTCTAGTCTTGTAGGACAAGATAGATTTCTATACCTCATTAATTTGTATTTTCTTATTTCCCAGAATTCTGAGCATTCTTTCCCAAAACTTTGAGTTCCAACTTCTCTCCCTTCCTCCCTCCCTTCTCATCTCCACCGAGAAGGTAAACAATTCAATATAGCTATATATGTGTAATTATGAAAAAGATTTCCATAATAGTCATATCATGAAAGACTAACTATATTTCCCTCTATCCTATCCTTCCCCCATTTATTCTATTCTCTTTTTTGACGTTATCCTTCCACAAAAGTGTTTGCTTCTAATTACTCCCTCCTCCCATTTGTCCTCCCTTCTATCATCTCCCCCACATCCCTCTTCTCCCCTTCTCCCATACTTTCCTGTGATGTAAGGTATATTTTCATACCAAATTGTGTGAGCATTTTATTCCCTCCTCAAAGCAAATGTAAAGAGAGTAAGCTTCACTTTTCTCCTCTCACCTCCCCTCTTCCCCTTCCATTGAAAAAGCTTTTTCTTGCTTCTTTTATGAGAGAAAATTTGTCCTATTCCATTTCTTCCTTTCTCTTCCCAATATATTCCTCTCTCACCCCTTAATTTTATTTTTTTAGATATCATTCCTATTCAGCTCTCCCTGTGCCCTCTGTCTATATGTATATAATCCCTCCAACTACCCAAATACTGAGAAAAGTCTCAAGAGTTACAAATATTATCTTTCCATGTAGGAATGTAAACAGTTCAACTTTAGTAAATCCCTTATGATTTCTCTTTCCTGTTTACCTTTTCATGCTTCTCTTGATTCTTGTGTTTGAAAGTCATGTTTTCTATTCAGCTCTGGTCTTTTCATAAAAAATGCTTGAATGTCCTCTATTTCATTAAATGACCATTTTTCCCCCTGAAGTAGTATATTCAGTTTTGCTGGGTAAGTGATTCTTGGCTTTAATCTTAGTTTCTTTGATTTCTGGAATATGATCCCTTAATATAGAAGCCCTTTGATCCCTTAATGTAGAAGCTTCTAGATCCTGTGTTATTCTGATTGTATTTCCACAATACTAGAATTGTTTCTTTCTGGCTGCTTGCAATATTTCCTCCTTGATCTGGGAACTCTGGAATTTAATTGTGTTCTAGGAATACAATACTCCTAGAAGTTCCTCTTTTCAGATCTTTTCCAGGAGGTAATCAGTGGATTCTTTTAATATTTATTTTACCCTCTGGTTCTAGAAAATCAGAGGAGTTTTCCTTGATAATTCCTTGAAAGATGATGTTTAAAGTCTTTTTTTCATCATGACTTTCAGGTAGTCCCATAATTTTCAAATTGTCTCTCCTGGATCTATTTTCCAGGTCAGTTGTTTTTCCAGTGAGACAGTTCACATTCTCTTCCATTTTTTCATTCTTTTGGTTTTGTTTTGTAATTTCTTGGTTTCTCATAATGTCATTAGCTTCCATCTGCTCCATTCTAATTTTTACAAAACTATTTTCTTCAGTGAGCTTTTGAACATCCTTTCCCATTTGGTTAATTCTGCTTTTTAAAGCATTTTTCCCCTCATTGGCTTTTTGTACCTCTTCTGTCATTTGAGTTAGTCTATTTTTAAAGGTGTTATTTTCCTCAGCATTTTTTGGGGTCTCCTTTAGCAAGTTGCTGGCTTGCTTTTCATGCTTTTCTTGCATCTCTTTCATTTCTCTTCCCAATTTTTCCTCCACCTCTCTTATTTGATTTTCAAAATCTTTTTTGACCTTTCCATGGCCTGAGACAATTGCATTTTTATTTTAGAGGTTTTGGATGCAGAAGCTTTGACTTTGGTGTCTTCCTGTGATGGTATGCATTGTTCTTCCTCATGTGAAAGGATGGAGGAAAATACCTATTTACCAAGAAAGTAACCTTCTATAGTCTTATTTTTTCCCTTTTGGAGGCATTTTCCCAATCTGTTACTTGATTTTTGAGTCCTTTGTCAAGTGGAAGGCATACTCTAGGGACATGTAGGTTCTCAGTTCCTCTGAGGTATCACAATCAAGGGAGAGGAATTACTCCTCTCCTACCCTGTACTCTGCTTTGGGAGCAACTACAAACTTTTCTGCCCAGGATCTGGGAGTAGAATTCCCTCTCTACAACTGCTTCCAGCTGTACAATGCCAGTGCTCCTCCTCACCCCAGGGCCTCCACTCAGGACTGAGATCCAGATTGGCAGCTTGATTCCCCCAGGGCCTTTGGGATGAAGGCTCCTAAAAGGATATTGCTGGCTCAGGGACTGCTGCTGCCCTGCAGCTGTGGCCAGACAGAGTTCCCTTTTTACCCAGGTAGAAGAGCTTTCTCACTGACTTTTGAAGCTGTTGTTGTCATTTGTGGGTTGAGAAATATGGGAACTGCAACTGCTTCCCTGGAATTCCACACCTTGAAGTTTGCTCCAGTCCTATCCCTACCAGCCCCATGTAGCTAAGGCTGTGCTGTGCTCCATGGGCTGCTTTCTACTCTGAGTCTGGTCCAATAGATCCTTCCTGTTGTTCTTCTAGGGTCTTGGGCTAGAAATCTCTTTCATTCTGTTGTTTTGTGGTTTCTGCTGCTCTAGAATTTGTTTAGAGTCATTTTTTACAGATATTTTATGGGCTTTGGAGGTAGAGCAAGAGTAGGTCTATCTTTCTACTTCACCATGTTGACTCTGCCCCTGCTCTGGCACTATTCTTATAGAACCATGTCATCCTTCTGTATTTTTTAACTTGTACCTCCCTTTGTTCCCACTTTTGTGTTTCCTTTATAAAACAATCTGAGTCTCCCTATCTTGCTCATACTGAGAAGGAGGAGCCATTCATAGGCCTGATCCTCCTCAGAGGATCTGGCCCCAGATTTTGGACCTGCTGTTTTTCTAAGCTGAGCCTATTCACCAACCTTAGGGTACTTGGTGGAACCCCCTCCCAGGGGTTCACTATATTAACATCAAACTTAGTGCAGATACCCAGTCAGCTGATCCCACTGCATCTCCAGAAGCCTCCTCCTCCCCAGGAGCTGAAATTACAGGCACATCTGGCTAAGTTCATTGGCAAAGTCTTTGGGCATCTAATTACTCTCCTTGGACCCCCTCCCTTTTCCTCTCTATGGGAATTATTTTCTCTGTGTGTCTTTATAATTGTATCCTTTCTGGCTCATCTTACCCTTTAGAATTTGACTTCACTGGGTCTTCCCTATCCTTCTGAACTTTTTGTAATCTGCTCACCTAAAATATAAGAAACATGCCAGGCTATACCTGAGTTCCTTCTTCTCTCTCATGAATTCTTAAATGAAGTATCCACTTCCTCCTAATTAGTGTGGCCTTGGACAAATTCCTTCCCCTCTCTTGGACCTCCATTTCCCCATCTGTCAAATGAAGGGATTGGGTTAACTGATCTCTTACTTCTTTCCCAGTTTAATATCCTTTAATGCTTACATGGATTTTTAACCAGCCTATTGCTAATTACTTTATTTTTTAAAAAATTTAAACTTAAAGAACATTTAACCAAAATTTAGCTTCTTCTCCTTCTATGTATTAACTCTCCAATTCCATCACAAGAAGTGATACAAGGACACTCTCAAGGTCTCTCTCTGGAACTTTGAATTTGACTGTGACAGGAGAGACACTGGCCCAGGACCACTCAGCATACTATTCCCACATCAGAAAGGGTGCTGTACTCCAAGAGCAAAGCAGAATTGAGACAGTGCAAAGGAAATGTAGGATGCACAAATTTGGAGTATCCACCCCAAATATTCACATGGACTTTCTGTGCCCAACCTGTGGTAGAGCATTACAAGCTCACATTGGTCTGATCAGCCACAGTCAGACACAATGAATCTTCACTTTATCATGATGATGTCACTTTGGTCCTCTGCGAAGACGAAGGGCAACAACCAACTCCCCTACCTAAAAAAGAAAGAAAACAAGGGGTATTGTAGCAAATATGTGTAGTCAATTGAAAACTTCCCACATTGGCCATGCCTATCTATCCATTCATATCCATTCATTCATCCATCCATCCATCTATCCATCTATCTATCTATCTATCTATCTTTCTTTAACTAGAATTACTTTGTAACTAGACACAGTTCCATCAACATAATTTAAAATATTGAAGCTGACATGACTATTATGGATGGTTTTGCATGACTACACTATAACCTATATCTAATTGTTTGCCTTCTCATTGAGGGGGTGGGGTGGGGTGGGGAGGAGGAACAAAAGAATTTAGAACTCAAAAGTTTTAAGAATGAATGTCCAAAAATTGCTTTTACATGTAACTGGGGAAAAATAAAAAAAACACTAAACAAAAAACTGAAGTTGAGGCCATCAAAAATCAAAAGGGCAAATTTTATAGTACCTTGATAAAAGAATATTTTTAAGAGTACAACTGATTATGAGTCTAATAGAAAAGATTTGCTCTTCTGTGTCCTATTTAACCTCATTCAATTGTTAGGAATAATCAAAATAAGTTCATTACTTTCCAATTTGCTTCATTAAGCACAAAAGAGATATTTAATTTCAAATACTGACAGTTAACATTCTGCACCTTCATTCAATGAGTCACTTTTATTGAACCATCTTATGGAAACACCTCCTTGAGTTCCTGTCCATTACCAAGTGGTTTCCTGAGCTTTCCATAATGTTTAAGTTATGTCGGACTGAGGCGAATTTGTAATTAAAATATGAGCCCAAATGAATGCAGAGCAAATATTGTAACATGTTCAGGTCTCCTTTCCTTAATTCTCTACTAATTTCCATGGTCCAAACATATCATTCATAGAGGCAATGAAAGAAAAAGTGAAATGTCAGTGAAATCTCGTTTAGTCATTTTTTGTGTTCAAATGTCCTAGAAATAGAATTATGAATCTCCAGTAATAGAGAGAGGTGCAAGAGACGTCTATCAAGGAGGTCAGAGCCCTGCTTCTGTTGCTAATTTGCTGTGTGCCCTAGAGGAAGTTCCTCCAGACTTCACTTTCTTCATTTGGAGACTGGCTGATTTCTAACGTCCCAGATGCTCATCTCTCCTTCTGAGGTGACTTTCCCTCTACGCTGCCTGTATCTTCTGTGTGTGGAGTTATTTCCATGTCATTTCCCACATTAGATTGAGCTTGAAGGCAGAGAATGATTTTTGCCTTTCTTTGCTTAATACATGACCAATTGACCTTCCAGCTAAAACATTCTTTGTGTCTACACATTCCTGCATTTGTTCTGAGTAGGAAAAGTAGAAACAAGAGAAAATGAACTTTCTTCAGAGGATAAACTTTCTCCCTTTAGAACCTAAGGTCAGTTTCTGCTGCATCTCCAGTCCAGGATTATGGTTATCTGCTCTAGGTTTTAGTTCTGCAGCTAGAAGGTAAGGTCCCTTAGTGCAGGAGAGGAGTCTTATTCAACTGGGAGTAAATGTTTACTGAGAGGGATCTGTGGGTGTGGGGATAGACTGGAGAAGCTTTTGCAGTTGTTAAGTCATTTTCAGTCATGACCCCATTTGGGGTTTTCTTGGAAGAGATTCCAGAGTAGTTTAGCATCTCCTCCAGCACATTTTATAGATGAGAAAACAGAGATAAACCAGGTGAAGTGACTTGCCTAGGGTCACTCAGCTAATAAGTTTATGAGGCCAGATTTGAACTCATAGAGAAGAGTCTTCCTGACTCCAGGTGGTGGGACAATGTATTGACCACTACTGAAATAGTCCAGGCAGGTGATCATGAGGACTGATCCTAGGGTGATGAGCATAGCAATAAAGATAAAAAAGATGTTGCAAAGACAAAAATGACAGGAGAGGTAAGGGAGAGAGAATGAAAGTTAATATTGAAGTATTGACCCCAGGATAGCGGTACCTCCAACAGAATGAAGGGGAAGTACCAAGAGGCAGATGCCAACTAAGCTTTCTCCATGCCCATCCTTGTTTGGTGAAGCCCCTCCTTTCCTTCAAGGGGCACATTGCTGACCCAACCCACCTCACCAAGTAAGAGTGATCAGAAGTCTTTGCTGGGTTCTCTTTTGACCTCATCCTACCTTGTACCATGCTAGTCTTTGTGTGTTGTGTGATAGATCCCTTCTATTAGATTGTAAGCCCCTTTGAAGGCAGGGCTTCGGTCACTCTTTGTCTTGCTGTCTCAAGTGCTGATCAGTGCACTGCCTTCCACATAATAAGTATTTATTAATGCTTTGTTGAACTCAAGGGATCTACACTGCTGATATACTCACGTATTTCTCCATGGTGTAAAGACTGAAAGTTAAGTAACCCCACCCACTTCAGCCTCTGAAGATTTTCAGGACTTCCCACTCTCTGTACACCTTAAGCCAACCCCAGAATCAAACTTGCAGAAAGGGAGTCCAGGCTCAGGCTCAGAGTTGAGAGATCTTTAGAGTTCATCAAATCCAACCCTGTCATTTTGCAGATGAGAAAACTGCGGCATCAAGAATCTAAGTGGTTCACCCAGAGTTACACTGCCAATAAGGGTCTCAGGCAGAGTGAAATCTATGCCCACCTGTTGATGAGCTCCTTGTACTACCATCTGATAAAGAGAGTTCTAACGTGTTTGTTTAACAACATTAAGAAGTCAACATAAAATGAGTTCTAATACCGATGTCTTACTTCTGCATCTTACCCAAGAACCTACAAACATTCCTCCCTAAGACAAGACCCAAAGGTGAGAGTGTGCCAATCACCCGGGACAACATTCAGTCTCTTGTCAGAGGACCCAAGTGATTGATTATTTCAGCTTTGGTTTTTGACATTCATGCCATCTAAAATTAATGTCCTTAAAGCTGACTTAGGAAAGGCAAAGACAGGGCTATATGTGTTCGTTTGTATTTAAGAGAGATGTGCCAAGGGCCAAGTATCATTCAAAAGCAGAGGTTTTATAACAGGCCCATTTCTTTACCAGAAATTTCCCTATTTTCATGCCCTAAATTACATTCCTAACAATTGGTGCATGGAGCCGTTATTTATGTGGGTTATTACACAAAGCATAATAAGTGTTGTTCATGATAAAATTCTATATGCCAAGGACAGGATTTCTTGGAGGTGGAGGGTAAGTATGTGTGATTTTGCCATCAACACAAATACAACCTGACTCACATTCTTTGCCTGAGGCACTGGGGTGTTCACATGGACTTTACCCATGGTCACATGGTCCCTAATTTCTGCCTCGTTCCCTCCTTTTCAGATCCCTTTTGCGTGTTTCAGGAATCTAAGCTATTCCTCTTTAAGGGAGACTCAGTACTTACTTAGATATGAACAATAGATGGAGACTATGGAGCTGGCCCACTCTGCTGTCCTTGGAGAAGGATGCCTGACTGGAATTCGATCTGTATTGTTAGTCTAAGGAAAAGGGTTGTTAGGTTCAAGTTGTTTTCCTGGTCACTATCTTTTAATAGAGAATTAATGAACCAAGCTTGATCCCTCCTGAATGCTAGTAACACAAATGTTGAAGAATAAATAAACCCACTTCTCCAAGCCAACAGAAAATAGTAATCCTCAATATTATACAGACTAGAATTGTTAGAACTGCCAGACAATATACAAAATGCAGAGCAAATGTGCTCTCCTACTGGGAGTAAAATATCTCTGAGAGACAAATGTACACACAGAGACAACATGACACAGAGAGAGACAGAGAGGAGACAGAAACGGAGAGTGAAAGCATGTGTGTGTGTGTGTGTGTGTGTGTGTGTGTGTGTGTGTGTGTGAGAGAGAGAGAGAGAGAGAGAGAGAGAGAGAGGCAGAGAAACAGAGACAGAGATAGAAACGGAGAGAGAGAATGTGTGTGTGTGTGTGTGTGTGTGTGTGTGTGTGTGTGTGTGTGAGAGAGAGAGAGAGAGAGTCTTTGATTTCACCCAAAAGGAGATTCCCCCAAGTCTTTAGTGTAGCAAACTGGAAATGAGGGACATGCTGAGGTGCTGATTCATCTACATACTTGATTTTTCCAAACTCTTCTATCTCCAGACACCTCTTTCTGAAGAGAGCTTGGAACCATATATGTCCTCTCTCTAAGCCAAAAGTCACCATAAAACACTCCCTTCTACCATACTCTCACGAACTTCATCCTTCACACATACAGACAAGGAACATTGAATAATCATTCTTTCCAACTGTAAGGAGAGTCTTTTGCAAATTCACCAGGCTTTAACCCTGGGTTACATGTCTGTCTTTGTTTATTATTTAATAATCCATAAGCTATATTTTAGTAACTTTAATATTTATTAAATATGATTAGATTTTAGATGATTAGAGATTTTGATACATAGGGATACATGAGTAACTATTTATGACATTTCTCCAGGTAATGAATACCTAATGAACTGGGATGAGAGCGATGAGCTGGTTGATTAATAAGAGAGAAGTTGAATGTCATTCATTAATGAGGAACTATCCAAACAATCATTTCTTTCTTCTCCTGCATGTGCTTCTGATTCTCCCAACTTAGCTACTGCCCCCAGCTGTCTCCTCCTCCCAGAACATCACTCTGTTCTTATGTTCTGGTCTCCTTCGGCAGTTCCTCCCTGAACATCCATTCTGAGGAAACCCCAGGATGGACATCCTTCTGTCCTCTCTCATTTATGCTTCCGCATTTCAGGACTTTCCCCACCATGAACAACCTACTCCACACTTCAATCCTTCTGTCCCCTTTTATGTCTTGTCTTCCCTCAAGAGAATATAAGAGTCTGAGGAGCAGAAGTTGTCTTTTTTTTCTGTTTGTATTTGTATCCAAATAGTGCTTAGCACAGTGCTAGATATATAACTAGTATTTGATGAATGGTTGACTATTTGACTTATTAAGTAATAAGAAAATATTTGGACCTATGCCTGGATTAACGTAGAATTTAACAAAAAGAATAATTATGCTAATAAGTCCAGCAGGCTGAGAGTGACCTACAAGGAAGGGCAGAGGAACCATGGAATCTTCCTCCATGTAGGGATCATTCTTTGAACTTTTGTACATTGGAAGTGGTTCTTGTTGAATCAACAGCCTTCCCCTCCTTGCCCATGATCCCAGGAGTTGTGTTCTGTGGGCTAGAAATTACCAGCCTACTCTTTCTGTTAGTCAGGCTCTTATCTACTCTCTTATACCGATCTATTTTCCTATGTTATAGCAATTAATATAATTCTTGCCAATTCTTTCATATAATAAAAGTTAATATTCAATCTTGTAATTAAAGTAATATCATTTTTATTATATTGGCATGGACCGACACTGAATAATAAATTTGTCTCTAATTCTTTTATCTCTTTTTATTTCTATAATTTTTTTTGTTTTCTTATGCAAGGCATATGTGTGGAAATACAGAAAGAATAATGGTTTATGGATTTATTTTATATCCTGCTGCTATTAATTTTTTTCCCTTGACTCTCTGGGGTTTTCAAAGTAAAGCATGATTTTATCTGCAAACAAAGATCATTTTACCCCCTCGTGGCTATGCCATGAATTTCTTTCTTTCTTTCTGGAATTGCTCTAGTTGGGATTATATCAAACAATATGTAAAATTATCACATCTAATAATCATGGAAGCAAAGGACATTTCTTGCTTTATCCCTGATCTAATTCAGAAAACTTCTAATGTTTCTCCATTACCAAAAGAGTGTTCAATTATTTCAGTCCTGTCCAACTCTTCCTGTCCCAATTTGGGGTTTTCTTGGAAAAGATACTGGAGTGATTTGTCATTTCCTTCTCCATTTGACAGATGAGGAAACCAAAGCAAAGGATGTTAAGTAACTTGCTCAGGTTCAGATAGCCAATACCATATTTCACCCAATAATGGTCACAGATTTTATGTCAATTTTTTAAAAAAGCACAAAAAAGTGGTTTGTGGCCATTATGTGAAGTATGTAAAAAATTGTGCTAGTATTACTTAAAAATCACTTATTACTAAACTGTATGAGTGGGAGACTAATCATTAGCCCAGGAAGATGCAAGTCTTACCATATCCCTTGACTTAGCCAAGCCAGCTTCATCCACCCACCGTTGAGCCTTGCTCCCCTCTCATCTGTGACTGTGAGTGATAATACCATTAGCTCCGCAGACTCTAAACAAACCTTCAGGAATGCACATGCACTGGTAATCCTACGCTCCCAGTTGGCAATAAGTGTATGCCATCAGTGCATACACTGCTGTTCTGTTTACCTTTGAAGTGTTATGAGGCACAGTATTATACCACGCATGATTACACAAAGAAAGGTTATAAACCAAATTTTAGACTGAAGAAACATGGTGAGACAATTAGGTAAAGGTGGTGATTATGCAGTGAAATAAGGTCGAATTTGAACACAGGTCTTCCTGATTTGGGGCCTGGTTTTCTCTCCACTGCACCACTTAGTCACCCATGATCCATGCTTTTAGAAAGATCATATGTTCATATCCAAGGTAAGTCTATAATGTTTTAGCAAAAAATAGGGCTATGTTTTGCCAAAGGCCTTCTCACTATTGTGTAAAATTATATAATTTTTATTTTTTATTACTGATATGATTTATGATGTTTATTTTCCTAATTTTGAATCATTCCTGCTTTCCTAGTACAAATCCAGCATGATGAATGAAAAATTTATGATATTTAAAATATGTGTGCACACACACACATGCACACGTACAGACAACATACTGTTGTAACCTGTATATTTTATCTTGTTCTTTTGCATTAATATTTATTTATGACAAAATCACAGATAAATCATATTGTCCTTATTAAAAGTGATCCTGAGTTGTTTTCCCCTTCTCCTTTATCTGTCTGTTTTGGATGTCAAGGCTGAATTTGTTTTATAGAAATTAGTATTATGGAAAATGAAAGAAAAAGTCCTTTAATTTTGTAAGCATTTTATGGAGCAGAAGCACTAATTGTTCTACAAACATTTGACTGTGTTTGCTTGTAAATTCATCTATATTTGGTTTTCTTTTTTAAATTTGGAAGTTCTTTGTCATAAGTCAATTTCCTTTGCCTTTTAATGTAACCTAGCGGATCTTCCCCTTCCCTTATCATGCTTAAAACATAGTCCAATAGGATTCTTACCAAAATTCATATTTGATTTGTTTCTTTCTAGCCATTTCCAATACATATTCTTTTCTTTGATCCAGAATTCTCCATCTTGACAATCACCTACAGGGATGATCACTTTTTTTAAAAATTGAGAAGTTCCTTTATGGTTAATCAGTTTCTTTTTTTGAGATTAGGTTGTTTGAATGCTCTGTTTACCATTTTGTTCACTTGAATATTATATATTTTTGCAAATATTCATCCTTTCAGGGCGGGGAGGGAGTAGTTCATTACCCATGGATTTGATCATGCTGTTCTTTTCCTTTGGCTTCTGATACTTCTAGGCAATTTTCTTTTATGATTTCTTAAAATAATGTATCTAGGATTATTGTTTTTTCATGCTCTTTGGGGAGTCTTGCAGCATTTCTCCATAGCCTGTTTTCCAGATCAGTTGTTTTGAACAGTGTTATTGCACATGTCCTTTAGCTTCTCCTGTCTTCATTCGAATATTTATTTGGTATCATTAGATGTTTGTGCTATTTCCACCATTATTATTTTCTGGCTACCCACTTCTAGGTAAAGTTTCCCCAACTTCTCTCCATGACTTTCTTCATTCAATTATTCATAATAGCTAATATTTACATACCATTTACTGTGTAGCAAGCACCATGCTAAGCACTTGACAAATATTTTCTCATTTGACCATCTCAAAAACTGGGAGGTAGGTACTATGATCATCTCCATTTTATAGTCCAGAAAACCAAGGCAAATGGCAATGAAGTAACTTGCCCAGGCTCACACAACTAGTAAGTGTCAGAGGCTGAATTTGAACTCAGGTCTTCCTGCCTGCAGGCCCAGTAATGTGAGCTCTGTGGTGGCCCTTAGATGCCTTTGTCAGATGGTCTATTATTTCTCAGAGGTCTGGAGGTCATTCCATAGCTAACGTTTTTCCTTGTGTTATTATATCAGTGAAATGAAAGGTCGAAACCTAGTTTCTCTCTTTCTCTCTCTGTATATGTATGTATATGTATATACATATACCCATATAGACACAGACATATATGATATAATAGAAAGCAATAGCTCAAGTCAATTCCACAGAAATAAACTTTATCAAGTACCTACTATGTGCAAAGCATTGCCTTGGGCACTGAGAATATAAACACACGTGGATCTCCCCTCAAGAAGATCACGGTGGGGTATAACATGCATTTTTATTGTTCAGTCATGTTGGACTCCTTGTGATGACAAGGACATTATCCATAGGGTTTTCTCGGCAAAGGTCCTGGAGTGGTTTGCCATTTCCTTCTCCAACATGTCCCCATTTTACATATGGAGAACTGAGGCAAGCAGGGTTAAGTGACTTGCCCAGGGCCACACAGCTAGCAAGTGTCTGAGGCTACATTTGAACTCAGATCTGACTCGAGATCCAGTGTTCTATTCACTGCACCACCTGGCTGCCCCATAACATGAATAAGGAAATGCAAGGTAATCTGAAGGGGCAAAGAATGTTTGGTTGTTTCTTTTCCTTATTGAACTTTACTTTATTCTGAAATTAAAGACAAACCAAAGAAAACAAGCATTTCCATATACAGAGAAACATAGGAAAAGAATTCCTCAAACAAAACATACCATCTCCTGACTCTCATGTCTGCCTGGAATCCTCCCTCTCCTCTTCTCTGCCTCCTGGTCTCCTTCCAGACTCAAGTCAGATATTATCTTCAGCACCAACCCCACCCCCCATCCCCAGTGCCTTCTTTCTGAGATTGCCTCGAATTTGTCCTGTACACACTTGTCTGCATGTTGTCTCACATTACATTGTGAGCTCCTTGAGGGAAGGGATTGTTTTGTGTTTCTCTGTTTCCCCAGGTTTAGCACGATGCCTGGCATATAGTGGGCACTAAATGCCTTCTGGTGGATGGCCATGACATTGTGAGTCTCCCCATATAGCTAGTTTTTCTTTTTCAGGTTAAGAATGGGGTTGAAATCACCTCTCGTGGCCCTGGGGTTCTCAACTTGTCATTTGCTTTTCCTTCCTTCCTTCCTAACTTCTCTGTTATTGTTAAGGACATCACCAGCCTCTCAGTCACCCAGGCTCGTAACCTATACGTCATTCTGGACTCCTGATTCGCTTTCACTGCCCCATCCCCTTGTATCCAACCTGCTACCCAAGGTCTGTTGATTTTCCTTTTGTGATATCTCTCCTATAAACCCGCTCCTGTCCTCTGACACTGCCACCCTCCCCTGACCTCACACTTGGACTATTGTAAAGGTTGCTGGTGGGTCTCTCTGCCCCTACTTTCTCCTCACTCGGACCCATCCATCCTGCACTCAGTTATCAAAATCATCTTCTCAAAGTATGTATCACCCCTACCCTGCTCAATAAATTCCAATGGCTCTCTATGACCTTCAGAACCAAGTATGAAATCCTCCAGTGTTCAAATCTCCTCCTAACCTGTCCCCACCCATTTCCAGTTCTCTTCCACCTTCTGCTGTCCTTCCATATACTCCATGACCCAGTAACACTGGTGTCCTTACTGTTCCCCAAATAAGACCCTCCACCTCGCAACTCTGGGCATTTTCCCTTGCCTGGAACATTCTCCCTCTTCATCTCTGCCACCTGGCTTTCGTCTTCTTCCAGGAAACCTTCTCTCATTCTTCTCCATTCTAGTGCCTTCCCTTTGTGGATTAGCTCCCAAATATCCTGTCTGTAGCTTGCTCTGACAAAGTTGTTTTCATACTGTCTTCTTCCCAAGCTCCTCTAGGGCAGGGACTGACTTATGCCATTCTTTGAACCCCCCTCTCTTGTCTAAGTGTGTGGCGTGTAGTAGGTGTTTAATCAGTGTTTGTTGATGGACAGAATACATCACCAAAGCTTTGGTTTTTTAAGTTGGAGGGGAAACAGGGAGTATTTTGACTAATGGGAAAAACCTCACTGTCTCCATAGGCTCAGGACACCTCAAGAGCACCTTTCCAGAGCCCCTCAAATTTAAAAAGAAAAAGACAGATAAAGGAAAAATCAGTAATGTTCCATTGACTAACTCAACCTCATAGCTTCCTTCAGCTTTTTAGCAGAAATAAGCATTTACTGAGATCTTACAGTGAAAATAGCATCCAAGAAACCAAGGTGGTGATACCCTGGGGAATTCACCCCTTTCTGAGGAGACAGAAGTGACCTGGTCCTTCAGGGTCTCCCAGTACCCAGTGTGTGGGGAGGGCGGGGGGGGATGGAGCGAATTGAGGAAGTGGCAGACTCATTCAGGCAGTG
Organism: Potorous gilbertii; assembly: GCA_028658325.1. NCBI lineage: Eukaryota > Metazoa > Chordata > Mammalia > Diprotodontia > Potoroidae > Potorous > Potorous gilbertii. Next base: position 252,150,558 of record CM053770.1, read on the forward strand.
TCAGCAGCAAAAAAGGGTGGGGGTACTCTGGTTTTTTTATCCCTAGTGAGTAGAGATGAATCTTTCTCTTTTTCTGAGCACGGTTAAAAGTTCTGAGGGCTCCTGGGGAAGGGGGCCTTCCCTTCTTCAGTTCTGTCCTCACTCCCCTCAAACTAATTTCCTTCTCAGTTTCAGAAACTGTAAAATGGGGACAATAACATCACCTCCTTCTCAGGTTTATTGTGAGGTTCAAATGAGATCTTAGCACAGTGCCTGGCACATAGTAGGGACTTTATTAATGCTCATTCCCTTTCCCCTCTCCCTTTCTGGAAAATCCTTTAACCAGATCTTTTTTTGCATTTTTTTTCTTTTGCCATTGTCTTCCACTGACTTCCAAAGTGTCTTTTGCGGACGCCCTTCTGTGAGCCAGTGTGAGGTGCCTCCCTGAGGATGCAGTGGAGAGGAAGCCAGGAATAAGACATGGTGCCAGCCGGTAGAAGCCTGCAACTTTCATTCCAAGCAAATTGTCAAATATTCAGAGCTTCAAGCACCCAGGGGTGTTTTGTTTTGCTTTTAAACTAAGAGCTTTTCAGACTTGTTTGTCACCTGGGACAATTATACAAGACCAAGAATTTATCTAGAGCGAATGTAACTTGTCCTTGGTATGTTGGAAATACCTTTCGGCATCAATCTTTCATGTGTTTCTTCTTCTTTGTCATAAAATTTATGAATTTCTTGCTGAAGGGAACAAGTTGGACATTTGCAATATGGAAGACTGCTCAGAAAGGCAGCTAGTTGGGTCATATATCATTGAGATACTTCATGCATGAGATGTTCACTTCTTGCTGCCATATTGCACCTTTCCTTCGAGCCTGCCCATGGGGAAGGGGGTGGCATGGACAGTCTGGCATACAGAGTTTTAAGTGTTCTCTTAAAGCTACCCAACTTGGGACAGGGTCACCAAGGAAGGACGGATTTCCTGGAATTCTGTTTATGGTACATCAGTCAGCAGTGATGCAAGAAGTCAAGGGAGTAGTGACATTACACACCAGGACCAGTCAGAGACATGGGACAAAGGAAAAACTGTTTAGACTCCAAAAGACTTTATGAGGTTGGGAGAAGACTCCAATCCCTGGACATCTCAGTTCCATGGAGCTCCTGGCCCCTCTCATAGATTTTGTTTGTTTTTAATCTTTCCTTGTGATTATTTTGAAGAATTTGAATATTCTAATCTCTCACTCCACCCCTGCCCTCTTTCTCTCCTGTCTGGGTCTCTTGTTTCTAAATTTCTATCTTTCTAGGTCCCTGTCTCTCTTTAATTTCTCTTTCTGGTTCTGTGTGTCTATTTACTCTTTCTTTCTGGATCCCTGTCTCTGTGTCTGTCTTTTTAATCTCTCTTTCTGGGGAGTCTCTATCTCTGTCTTTCACTATCTCACACTGAGACTGTTGTTTTGATCTGTAATTTTATTGGAAGTCTCAGATGAGGAAACTCCCTCTACCAAAATAAGTGGGAACCTTTTATCATACAGGTATTCTTAGAGTTCACTAGTAGGCACCACCAAGTTGAGTGATTTGGCCTGGCTCCCACTTCCTGTATTAGTTCCTGAATGGAAAGCTAGCTGTCTTTCACTATTCTGTACTGCTGTGTGTGTGTGTGTGTGTGTGTGTGTGTGTGTGTGTGTGTGTGTGTGTATGCACTCTTATTATTCATTAATTAGTTTTATACATATAGCCTCTATTGAGAGGCAGCTTATCATAGTGGATAGAGTTGACCTGGAGTTGGGATGATATGAGTTCAAATGCTGTCTATGACATATACTGGCTGTGTGAACCTGGACAAGTCTTCACAGTTTCTCTCTGGGGGTGTGTGTGGTAGGGATAGGGGTGGGGGTAGGGGGGATAAGACTCTAAGACTATGAATTACAGAGCAGGTGCACATCTGTGTTGGTAAAGGACATTCCCCACCAGGGAGTTAGTAACCATGGAAATTACAGATCTAGTAAGGAAAAAAAACTATGTTAATAATTAATAATTATAATTAAATGTCTCACATTCATTTGGAAGTTTGAAATGCAGTTACATTTCAAAATATTTGCTTTCATTATCCCATCTGAGCCTCAGAAAGAAGAGGCAGCTAGGTGGTACAATGGATATAGTTCAAATCTTGCCTCAGACACTGACTGGCCGAATGACCCTGGACAAGTCATTTGATAATTCTCTACCTCAGTTTCCTCTCCCAGGGTTGTTATGAGGATCAAATGAAATAATATTTGTGATGAGCCTAGCTCTTTATTAATTCCAGCTATAATTATAATAAGAAAAAGTAAGGCTCTGGGGTTATAGTAATTTGTCCAGAGTTACATGGGAGATGGGAGCCAGGGGGAGTGTTTCGAGCTCCCCTAGCAGCATCCCGAGCTTTATACATTTCATACATACTAAGCAATATTAGAAGCAGCCTTGACTCTCGGCAGACTTGGGTTCCCATCTGCCATCTCTCATTCTTGGTGCCACCACAGACAGATTTCTCAGCTTCTCAATGTCTGAGACAATGTGGCTGGACTTTAAACAGCCCACAAGGTGGGAATCTGCAGGAAGATTGTTATATGACTAGCACATACTTAATATACACTGTTGTCTACCTCAATAGAATATAAGGTCCTAGAGGACAGGGATTGTTTCACGTTTGCCTTTTTTTAAAAAAAAAAAATCATCGGTGCTTTAGTAAATCCTGATCAGTTTGAAAAGATTTCCCACATCGGGAGTTTTCCCACAGGGTTAGAAATCACAAAACAAGAACACACACTCAACAATCCCTGACTGTGCACAGTGGTGCCCAGGTAGCAGATGTTGGCATATTACCTCGGTATAAAGTTTTAATTTAATTTCCTCTGCGGATATCTTTTAATGGGTAGTCTGTTTTAGGATTTCTGAACTCATTAACATAAAATGTCCTGGGGGGATGGGTACAGCATGATTTGCTCGGGCTAATCACGAAGGATGAGAGCGAGCATTACAAAATGAGAGGAGGGGAGAGAGAGGGAGAGAGAGAGGGAGGGAGAGGGAGAGGAAGAGGGAGAGGGATAGAAAGAGAGGGAAGGGGAGAGGAAGGGAAGGGGAGAGTGGAAGGGAAGGGGAGAGTGGAAGGGAAGGGAAGAGAGGAAAGGAAGGGGAGAGTGGAAGGGAAGGGGAGAAAGGAAAGGAAGGGAAGAAAGAGAGGGAGAGAGGGAGGAAGGGAGGGAGAGGGAGAGAGGGAGGAAGGGAGGGAAAGGGAGAGAGGGAGGGAAGGGGAGAGAGAGCGCGCACCTCGGCTATGGAAAGGCGGGGTGGAGGTGGGAGGTCCATGCCCACAGTTCCAGGGAAGGTGGGGCAGAGGGCGGTCTCCCCGAGTTACCACAACACACCCCAGAGGCCAGCGATCAGCAATGCGAAGTTGCTGAGCTCCCGGGGGCGATGTCTCGGAGGAGAGGGGCGCAGGGTCTGAGCCGGGGGTATGTGGGGTAGGGGCCTGGCCTGCTAGACTGAGCGTTCAAGGAAGGAGTGCGACTTGGCCAGAGCGAGGGCATCTTTAGGGTCACTCAGTGGCCGGGCCTCGGTTGGGTAGCTCCTGGAGCACCAGCCAGACAGACAGCGCGCTTTTCCTCCTGAAGAGCCAGGGACTTCTTACCTTCGCTTCCGCACCCTACTCCCACCCTTGAGGCTAGGACTGAGGTGGGGCAGCCAGGAGAGAGCTGGTGAGTGGACCCACTCGAGGGCGGACCCCCAGGACAGCCAAGCAGCGGACTGGACGCCTCTCTCGGATTCTGCCCACTTTGGGCTCGCTGTTCCCCTGTCTAGCAGCCTCGCACGTCTCAGCTTTGCACCCAAGCATCAGTCCCCGAGGGTGGCGGGGCTGCGCTCAGATCCAACCACCTATCCCACCCTGACAAGCGCAGGCTGTGGACTTTCTGTCTCCCTCCCCGCCAAAAAAGTTACCTGACCACCGACTGCCCTTCTCGAAGCCTCCCCTGCAACCTTCTGCTGCCACCGCCCACCTGCGCTGCGGGAGGCGACGCTGTCAGACGCGGCCCAAGGTGAGTTAGAAGGGCTCTCTGGAGACCGCTTTCTTCTAGTAGCGGATGCTCTAGGAATATTGACATTGCTGCTGAAGTGCTAGGATCATACCCTGAGCGTTTGGTTATGGCATTCTGAAGGGCAAGGTAGGACGAGGAGGCACTGGGGGCGTCTCATCTGAAAAAGAGCATGAAAAAAGTCCTTGGACAGGAAGGGTCATACACTAGCCCTATGCAACGCCCCACTTCTCAGGCCATTACCCCAGGGCTTGTCTTTCAAAGCAGACCCAGAGCGGGTTGGAGGAAGGTAATTCCCTCCCTCCCACCAGCAACATCTGGTTACTCTCTTCATCTCCCGAAGTGTGAGGGTCCCCACGTATTCCCGGTTTTCCTTCCTCTTCCTCCTGCCCCCCCTCCCCCCCTCCCCCCTCCAGGCTAGGTGAAGGATCTTGGATAGGGTTGGTTGGCTCTTGACCGCTTTCAGAGCCGATTGCTACATTCTCGTTGAGAACCTTTACACTTGGGTAATAGGCTAGCTCTATAAACCTGGTCTTGTTTTATTGTTTTGTTGATTGACTTATGAAAGAGACGGAGAAAATGTTAAGAATGTTTCTTAAACTTAAAACTACGTCGCATTTACTTTTTTTTCTGTTTTTTTTTTTTTTTTCTGGAGAACCAGTTGTTAAACTACGATCCCGGTTGTTCCCCAGCGGGGACTAAAGCCTGTTGCTGCCAGCTCCGGTTCTGTCCTGGGTCCCTTGCACAGGGACGCCAGGTGGCGCCAGGGACTGGGAGGCGGAGGGGATGGGGGATGTCCTCGAGGCTGGGGGACCCTTGGCCTGGGACTGGGACGCAGGACTGTGGTCACTACGCCCGGCCTCTAAGGCCCTGACGCTCCCGGGGTTCAGAGGCTTTTTCGCGCTGGGCCCCGCGGCGCGCCATGGGTCCTCTCTCATCCTGAGTTGGCCCGGGGTCCGGGAAGCGCTTCTGTGGGTAGACGCAGTGGAGATGCAGGGGACTGAGAGGCGGTGCCCGGGGCACTGAGCTGTCCGCCAGCCTCGGGACCTCCAGGAGGCCGGGAGCTGCTCGAGGTGGGGCGCGGCCCTGGGCTCCGCCCCTCGTCCTGAGCCCGCTCCCCGGGGCTAGAGCGGGGCGCTCGCCGGACATTCCCCCGCCCCCGGCCCCTCCTCCCTTCCTCTCGGGCGGGAGAGGCCCGCCCCAGCCCGCCCAAGAGAAGGCGGGAGGCTGCCTGGCGGACCGTGGCCACCTGCCTTAGGTAGTGGCCTGCCTGGATCCTCGCCCCGCCCCCCCCTCAGCGGCCTGGACCTCCAGGTGGGTCCCACCTCTCCCACCGGCTGCTGCTGCACCCCGGGCTCCCCACCAGCTCGGATCAAGTTTCCCTGGCAACTTTCGCCTGGTAATCCCTCCCCTGAAGCGAGCCTCTGCCCCACTGGGGTCCGAGCTCCCAGCTCTGGGGCCGGCTGCAGAGCCGGAGATTTGGTGGGGCGGAGATCGCGCACCCCAGGGGGCAGCCGCGGCTGCAGCGGATGCAGCGCTCCCCCAGCCCCGAGCAGCTGCTGAATCTTTGATGAAGCTGGTCCGGTGAGTGCAACCTTAGCCGGCCTCAGGTCTGGCGGGCCAGTTCAGTCCTGTGCGCCGTCCCCCCGCCCCCCCCAAGCCCGGAGCAGGGGTGTGTGTGTGTGTGTGTGTGTGTGCGTGTTTGTGTGTGCGCTTGACTGCATGTGTGGTGAGCGTGTGTGTGGTGTGCGTGTGTATGCGTGTGTAGTGTACATGTATGGTGTGCGCGTGTGTGTGTATGTTTAAGTGTAAGAGTTGGGGAAGGAACTACCCCCACCCTACCCCGCGGAGCCCCCATCTACTGAACGGCCTCGAGCTGAGCAGAAACGCCCCAGGTGGGTGTTTGCTGGTGAACCTGCGTGTGGAAGAGGACTGGCGTGATGCCCTGGGTTCGCCCTGCGAGGTAGTTTCTTAATTGGCTCCCACCGGAGTTGCTGAGACGCGAGAGAAGGGGCTGTACCCAGCCTCCGTGTGGGACCCGCCTGGAAAGGTCCTCGGGGACCTGGGCTGCAAGCTCTTCCAGCCGAGAGCACTCTTCTGCTAAGAGATGGCCTGTTCCTCAGAGGCGAGCCCTAAATATCTGCCTTTTCTAAACGAAATTGCAGGTCGTAAATTAGCTATCCCTGTGCCCTCTTTGCATATGTGCACCCCCGCGAGTTTATTTTCTTTTGGAGATACCTTAATGAGGTTAATCATCAGCTAATTAAATTGAGCTTCGAAAGGAAAAAAAAAATGCCCAAGAATAATTTCCAAAGTGTTCAGCTGCAAAGCTCTCACAATTAGGGGATTAATGATTTCACTGCTTTGAGAGATTTGGGCTGGTGCTTCTGTGCGCCCCGCTGGGCAGCCCGGTAAAGACGTGGAATGTGGGAGGCGGGGGCGTCGGCGGCAGAGGGGCAGGAGGTCTGGAACCTGAGCCTGGCAGGGATACAGAAGTAGGGCTGTGTGCCTGTGCTCACCTTCCTCATCCCTCTGGATATTTCTAGGGGTCCTGGGGGAAGGATTAGGTGTAAGGTTTGCCTTACCTGTCAGGTTTCAAGTTAGATGCAGATTTAAAAAGGAGAAAGAGAGGAAGAGGAAGAGGGAAAAGAGGAGAAAAGAGAGAGGGGAGAGGGAGGGGGAGGGGGGAGAGAGAGAGAGAGAAACAGAGAAACTGAGGAGCCAAAACAGTATGGGTAAGTAAAGGCAGCTCCACTTTGTTCCTAGAGGCTTGGATTAAGATCCTGACTCTGACAATAGCCAGGAATTTACTTCCCAGTTGTGTGGCAGACCTTTGAAGGCAGGAATTGTTGACATTTTGGTCGTCTAGTCATTCTTGTACAGTCCAGTATGTGATTGCACATAGTGGGAAACCTCTTTATCACTGTGAAATTGAGTTGGACACAATCTCATTCAGTAGAAAGGAAATTGGCCCCAAACTGGAGGTGCTGAGTTCAAATTCCAGCTCTGAAGCTGGCTTACTGCCTCTGTGATGTGGGGGAGTTTGACAAACTTAGACTGGACAGCCTTTGAACACCTTTTCAGCTGCAGAATTCTGATGTAAAAGTGTGGGGGACTTTGGCCACCCTGCCTAACCTATTTGTGCCAAGAACTTCAAGACTGAATCTTAGACTGATTGTGACTCATGGTAGAGGGAGTCCTCCTGAATTTTAAGACTCATACTTCTCTTGACTGGAATTGTTCATTAGTGATGGAAAGAGGGCTCAGTCATCCTATCATCAACTTAGAGCCAGTAGGGACTTTAGAGGCTCCTTCCAGCTCTCTCATTTATATATAAGGAAACTGAGGCACAGAAAGATTTTTTTTTTAAAGTGATTTCCCAGAGTTTCACAGCCAGTAAGCGTCTGGAGTAGAATTGGCACTGGAGTCTTGTCACCCATTGACTTCCTTGAGGTAGTGGCCACTGATTTTTAACCTGGGAAGTGGGAGTGTGCCCAGCTCATATTTGCTTTGGTAGGAATTATTGCTTGTGCTTGGCTGTGAAGGTGCTTTGAATATGTGGGTTCGAAACAGTCACTACAAAATGCAAAACCCTCTTAGTTTAAGCATATCTCCTGCTGTTCCCGGCTTCTTCTACCCCAGTCACACTGGAATGAGTTTGGCTCCTGAACCTTCAGCAGTAACTGCCAGCTTCAGCCTCCCACAGCCTCAGTCTTCTGTGTTTGTCAGAGGCTCTGGGGTGATGCAGGAGTTATTTATTCTTGGGCTCCTAGATTTTAAGCTGAAAGGGACTGACCCCCTCATTTACAGATAAGGAAACTTAGGCCTGGAGAGGCCAAGAGGCTGATTGAGGTAAAGGCCCTTAGACTTCCAATCCTGTGCTTTCTGCATAGTAAGCTCACTCTTTAGTCCTGCTTCTCCTTGGCCTATTTACCAGGATCACACTGTCCCAGGGCATGAATAATTTTGCTTAGAACTCCACAGATTCACAACTGTCTTCCCTCCAGGGGGAAAGAAACCCCAAAACTATCAGTATTCGGTAAGAAGAAAAGATGGAGACTAAAGAGAGAATTGTCTTGGGGATGGCCCTTTATGGTACAGGGGGTTGGGTTTGGAGCCCTTGGTTTTGTTTTGTTTTTGTTTTTTTTTTGGCCTTGTAGACCACTTCTTGAGTGCTTCTCTCAATTCCCACAATTCCCTCCACCCGATGACTGCTCCTCATCAGTCTAGAAGGGGCTGCCAGTGGGATGCTCCAAGTCCCAAAGGTGGATCCTGAACCCAGACCATCTTTTCCCCAAGGCTGCCTAACCCTTCCTCCATTGTACCAAGTTACTTCCCTGAGTTATCATTTAGTCAATTAAAGGACAGTAAGGAAATGTCTGCTAGAGGGACTGTTTCCCTAGGGAGTCGGCTCTGAGCAGAGGGGTCCAAGAGCTCACGGGCTCTTCTTTCAGTTGTCATGCTGGAGGGAATGTGATCTTTCCTTAAAGTGATCAATAATGTAGGTGATTGAACCTGAAGCAGGGGAGGACAGAAGTTCTTCAGCATCTTTTCCTCTCTAGGATATGCCAAGCCTGTGAACAGAAGCCACAGGATTGATAGAGGGGGTTATCTGTCCATTCAGGGCTTCCTGGGGCTTGGGAATATAAATCTGCCACATCCTAGGGATGCGCCTGAAATATGTTCTAGGAAAAAAAGTAAGAACTCCTCCTGTTTCCCCCACTGCCTTCCCTTTAGCTCCTTCCTTTGGTGACTTTGGGCTCATTTCTTTGTATCTTAGCTTCTGGATACTTAATAACCAGGCTGCCTGATGGATGGAAGGGGATGGGAGGGAGGCTGAAGGCTGCTCTGCAGGGCTAGTCAGCTCTCAGTGCCCCAGCTTCTTTCTCTGTCTCTGTGACTTTCAAGATCCCCTGGCCAGCTTTGACCCTCTGCATCAGTGGTTCTGATTATGCTCTGAGAGCTAATACTGCAGTGTTAGAGGCAGCCAGTTGGCGCAGTGGTAGTATTAAACTCACAAGGACCTGAGTTTTAATCCTGACTCAGACCTTGGGCAAATCATTGAACCAACTTTAGGCTTCAATTTTCTCACCTGTAAAATAGAGATAATGATAGTATCTACCTCGCAGGGCTGTTGTTAGGATAATTTATGTTAGCTTTGCCGATATCAGAGCACTGTAGGGATGCTAGCTATTATTAATAAAAATGTGCCTGTTCGTATAATTAATCATGCCAGTCCTTGGGCATTGCCTCCACTCAGTCACCTGCTTGTCCCAGAGGTCACATCCTCAGGCAGAGCCCTACCCTCTCCCCCAAAGAGGCGGAGCAGGAAGTTTATTTGAAACTTGGAGGGATCACTCTGCTGGCATTCCAGGGGAGCCTAGAGGAATGTGTGGTCAGAGTTAGAATAATAAATATTGATAGAGCTAGTCAAGCTATGGAAAACACTTTACAGACATGGTCTCATTTGGTCCTCAAAGCATCTTTGTGAGGCATACACTAAAGGTGGTGCCCCAATTTTACCGATGAGGAAGTTGAGACCTAGAGAGGCTAAGTGACTTTCACATGGTTACTCAGGTGGTAGTAGTAGTAGTAGTGGTGGTAGTGGTAGTAGTAGTAGTAATGGTAGTGGTAGTAGTCATAGCTAACCTTATTATGTCTTTAAAGCTTACAAAAAACCCTCCCTATGTAATCTTAGTGGATTCTCAACATAGCCTGGGGAGGTAGGTACTACTCCTATCCCCATTTTGAGGATGAGAGAGTAGAAGTAGCTTGCCCCAGAGGGATCCAGAGGTGCTGAATCAGGATCTGAAGTGGCATCATTCTGATTCTACTTTGAGCACGTAACCGTTGTCCCACCAGCCTTTTCCTAGCTCTCTCTGGGACGCTGCCCCCTCGGCATGCCCCCTGTGCTGTGAGTACAGCAAAATCATAATTAAAGCAGCAAGAATGATAAATATCCTTCTGGCCAGGTGGCACTGGGTCTGAAGTCAGGAAGACCTTGAGTTCAAGTTTGGCCTCAGATACTTACTAGCTGTGTGACCCTTGGCCAGTCACTTCCTCCTGTTTGCCCCAGTTTTCTCATCTGTAAAACGAGCTGGAACAGGAAATGGTCAACCACTCCAAGTATTATCAAGAAACCTCCAAATGGGATCAGACCATGCCTGAGAATCACTCAGCAACAACAGAATTGCTTCTATCACCATTGTAAAAATACAGTAAACTCAATCCTCTGCCCCAGCAGTGGTCCTAAAACCATTGATCATGTAAAAGGCAGCATTTAAAAAAATGGTCAAATGAGTTTCATATTTTCCTGAAGTGACTTCTGAAATGCACTTGTGGTCCTCAAAGAGGGGTCAGGGGCTTCATCTCCCATGCAGGTGAGCCTCTGTTAGCTCTCTCAGCCAAGGCAAAGCTCCACTTGAGGTTTACTCCAGACTTAAGCCCTTAAAAGCCTTGTGGGATTTGTAAGCTGCAGTGTTCTGTTTTTCAGTCTCCTCTGACAGCTGTTGATGGGCTGCCAGATGTCCAAGGGAAGACAGTCTGGAGAGGAGAACCAGGGGCTCACAGAGAGAAAGCCTCCAAGAACTCAGCCTATCTTCCCCCACCCCCACCACAAGTTTACAGATAGAGAAACTGAGGCCCAGAGAGGAAGGGAGGAGTATGTGCCCTGGCATTGGGTGGGGAGGTATTCTGCGCCTGGTATGCTGTGTCCCTTCACAGAGGATCGGCAGAGATACCCAGACTTCCTAAACCACAGGATTGTGAGGATGCTGTGGTCCCTGGTCCTTGAGGTTTGTGTGAGATGTTTTTCTGTTGGTTATGAAAGCAGATCAAGCTTTGATGTGCCTGTTGAGGCCTCCTGCACTCTGAGCCCCTTTGGCTCGCAGCCTCTCGGGAGCCATTTCAGGTCCTGTTCAGTATGTATGCTGATGCATCAGCTTCCCTGTTGGAGAGAAATCTCCTTTGGGGCAAAGACCTGGCTGTGTGCAATGTCACAGAGGTTAGACATAGTGCTGCAAGTCAAAGGGCCTGAGTTCAAATCCTCTCTCTGAGGCTGTCTGCTCATGTGACCTTGGGAAACTCCTTACCTTCTTTGGCCTCAGTTTCCCCATCTATACTATAAGGAGGCTGAACTAGAGGGCCATGGGATCCTGTCCAAAGCCAGTGTCTTTGTTCCTGTGATGATGCATGTATGTCTCCCTGTGCCTGATTGGAACCCTGCAGCTTATGGAGGCTCAGGATTTCTGGGTGAGGGGGCTGGAGGGCAAAGGTCATTCTTTGCCTTTCTTTGCATTGGAAGTGCTTAGCCCAGCACCTGGAGCTTACCTAATGCTCATTGATCAACTGAACCAAACAGGTTTCTTGGAAGTTGCTTTTTCAAGTGGTAATAAAAATGGGGCCTCCAGGCATCTTGGATGGTCTGCTTGTGATGGACTAATGGGAGGCCATGGACCAGAGGCAGGGATGGGCTGAATCTCAGAAGAGGCACCTTCACCAGGGAGATCCTAGACCAAGAAAGTGTTTTAGGATGCTCTTAGACCTCCTCGTTCTGAAGCTTGCCTTTGGAAGAGCTTTGGATTGGGAGTTGAGATTTTGGCTTCCTGTTACTTGCCAGCTGAGCAACCTTAGACATGTGTGACCTTGGACCATCCCTTTTGGGCTTCAGTTTCCCTATCCATGCACTAGATGCCTTTTAAGCCCTCTTCTAGTACCATATCTGTGTGCCCACAACCCTGTGATTTCAGAGGAGCTGTGAATTTGGGAACGTTCTGGAGGAGGTGCGGACAATTTCTTTTCAGGTTGGAAACTGAATGAACTTTTTAACTGGGAGCTAACTAGTCTGTAACTAACCCTGAGATCTTTGCCCTTCTTTGTGTTTCCAGCCCTTAGCCCAGTGCCTGGCAGTAAAGACTTAATAAATGTGTTGAGTTGTTGATTCTTGATTCAGGTGAAACGAAGCTGAATGGCAAACACTAAATGGCAGAGAAGCATGCTGGGAAGGGGACTCTGTGGTGTTTGGAGTGTGCTCCTGACTTGGGCTTGACTTGGGCTTCCCCTGTCTCCATGCCTTTTCATCAGCATCATCCATGCCTAGAATGTCTGCCCCTCCTCATCTCCACTTCTTAGGATCCTTGGCACTCTTCAGAGCATTTTCCACTCTCTCTAGTCCATTACCTCCAGCTAGTGGTGCTGCCAACCCCTCCCTTCACTTCTGTGTTTGGGTTTGGGTTGGGTCCGTTGGTGCTTAGCACAGAGTTCGTTAATCAGTCAGCATTTATCAAAGACCCACATATGTGCCAGTGCTGGGCACACAGGGACCAGCTCACAGACATTGGGCCCTTCCAGCCGGATTGTCCCTACTTTGGTTTTCTGGTTTTAAATCTTTGATCTTTGGACCAGTTTCTGTGACTGAGAACTCTGGAACTTGTGAAAACCCTGAAACATACTTTGGGTTTACAGACCTGATTGGGCGCTCTTGCCTTGTGTATGTGGGGATACATTTTTCTCCTTTGATCAAATACAAAGACTATTTACTGAAGCCAGAATGTGTGCAGTGGGCAAACAGATGTTTCTAGTGAATATTGAGGCCAAACATGGTCAGGGACAGGATTTCTGCAAGCTCTGAAAAGTGGGCCATGGCCTCTGGGGTCTTGCTAGGAAACTTCCACAGCATGATGGGCAATGGGTACCATGGTCCCAGCTCCTACTCTTTGGGGTCCTTCTGTGCTCCACAGTAACCTACATTTTTGCTAAGGAGCCAGTCTTTATATCTTCATCTCTATCTGTTTTGGTGTCTGTAGCCATACAGATATGCATATATATACACACATATATATATATATATAATATACATATACACACACATATATACATATAATATACGCCCATATATATGTAAATGTAGATAAGACCTATATTTTTGCAAAGTATTCGATCCATACATGCATATACACATTTGTATATATATAGGTGTGTACTTGTACATATACATATATGTGTCTATCAATGAAATGAGAAAACCCCACAACAAATCCAACTATAGATGCACTCCTACTTTCAGATCATCTGGTCTGTTCCTGCTGGGGTAGGGCTGTGCACCAATGACAAGGTGACTGCATCACCTGTTTAGAGTAAAGCAGTGGATATCACCCTGGAATAGGAGTCAGGGCTGTGGATTGGAGTTGGGATTGTGCTATTTACTACTTATAAATTTGAGGCAAATCACTGAATAAATACCTCTCTGGGCCTCCTTAGTGTAGATGAGTAAACTGAGGCTCATGGCCCAGAGTAACAAAGTTTGTAATTGATGGAGGCAGAATTCAAACTCAGGTTTGCCTGACTCCAAGTTCTGCATTCTGTCCTCTGATGCTACCTTCAAAAAATCACCCTAGCTGAAGGAGATCTCCAAACTTTGTTGTTTTTTTCCCTCTACATCCCATGGATCCCTCAATCCCATATTTCTCTGGGACCTATTCACCTATTTTCAAACCAGTTCTTGATGTTTTCTTTCAAAATATTGGATGTCTCATCTCCTGCAGTCAGGTTATCCATCCATTCATCTATCCATCCATCCACATAAAGACATTTAATAGTGCCCACTTCAAGTTTGTGAGCACACACACACACACACACATACACACACACGCACACACAAAGCATATATCTAGATAGAATGCAATCTCTATTGAGAGTCAGGATCATTTCCTTTTTTTTTGCCTTTGTATTTCCAATTCCTAGCAGAGTTCCTGGCACATGGTAGGCATGTACTGAGCACCTCAGAGGGAGAGAGGGAGTGACTGAAGGCATCAATTTCAATACTCAGAATCCTATCCAAGTAGGCTTGGCTCTCGGGGTGGGTGACCTTCCATCCTGGCTGGATCTAGAGAGCTTCAGCTTTTTGTGCCTCCCAGTGGAGACCCTTCTGAGAGCCCATGTTCTTTCATATGACTTGGCATAGTTAGCAGAGGCTTTATTATCCCCTCCCCGCAACATGCTTGCCGCTGCATTTCTCAGTACTGGTCTTTGTGGCACTGGTCTGCTCCCCTCCCCCCATTTGATCAAAAGCTTCTTAGGCGCTGAGCTGGGGTCTCTTCATCTCCCTTCATCTCCTTATGCTTCTGCTTGGGCAATGGGAGACCATGGCATCTGTCTGTTTGCCTAGTTTTGCCCCTTTTTCCCTAGGCAGTCATGGGGCCAGACTTTTTATCTCCCAATATTATTGCTTTCCCTTCATTCTAAGCAAACCTATTAATCAGAGCAGGACAAATTCCATTAATGATTCTGTTTTCTAAGGTAGTCAAAATCAGCTGGGAAAAAAACCTCATGTTTTCTGCTATGGACCCAGTGACTGTGATGATGACATTGGTGACGATGAACCCTTCTGTTACTACAAAAGGATTTTTGTATGAAGTGATGGAGAAATGTGTTCATTTGATTTGATTTTTTCCAATCTTATCTCTAGGGACTCTGTTCTGTGTGCCTTTCAGTGAATTTCTAAAGGCCTAAAGAATGAAAAACTGGAATTACCTGTTAAGAGAAGACCGCCTGCCTGACAGCACCTGGCAGTCAGTCTTGCTGGCTCAGACCATTTAAAGAAAACACAGTGTGCGCATTTTAGAAAATCGGGATGAAGAGTGAGTGTGGGCTCTCATGGTGTAAGGAAAGGAGAGTTGGGCGAGGGCAGGCATTCCTTGATTGTGGTTGTTTCCAGGACTTTACTGCTGTTCTCTAGAGGTCCCCAGATGGACAGTACTTTTATTTTCTATCAAATAGAGTTTATCAAGAGCTTGTGGATACTTAATGCTGTGATAGAAATCATGCAGTACTAATAGCCCTTCCCTAGAAGGCACCTGAGCATGGTATTCTGCAGGAAGGTTCTCCACAGCAAGCTCAATGAGGCATCCTTAAGATAAGCCTTGATTTTGTCCATGTGACCATTCCCTCCATCAATGTAGATTGCAGCCCCTCCTTCCCTGGTGTTCATGATCCTGGGACAGACAGGTGTAATTTATTAAACAATCTTTCAAACCAAGTCAGTAAGCATTCATTAAGCACTTACTGTATGCCAGGTGCTCTGCATAGAGTTGGAGATTCAAATAGAAGCAGAAAGAAGGATAGTCACTGATCTCAATGAGCTTATATTCTAACAGTGGAAGAGAACTAGTTAAGTTCAACAATACAGTGATATTTTTGTGAGTACCTTCAACCCATGACTGCTAATGGCTCAAATTTCTGTAGACTTGAAGTCTTGCCAAATGACTTACGAATACAGTCTCCTTTAATGTCCTTCCTTCTCTCCCGCAGTCTTCTGACTCCCTTGGCTTCTTTCAAAGCCCCACCTCAGGATGATGCCTTTCTCTTGCCTTCCCTCAATTGAGGCATCCATTTGTCCTCAGGACTGTCTTTGCCTTTCTTTGTCTACCTCATATTTGCCACATAATAAGCATTTAATAAATCCTAAAGTTTTTCTGCCACATAGGAGGCATTTAATAAATAGTAGAGTTTTTCTGGTTCTACATTAGCCTTTGGAAGTCACAGTATGTGACAAGGTGCTTGGGGTCAGATTGATTTGCTTCTATGGTGACCTCAGTGCAGCCCTCATTCCTCAAGTGTTCTCCCACATCAGTGGTGGGATAAGCTTGGGATGGGCTTCTCAAGGTTGACTCTCCACAGCCCCCAAACCTAGCTCTGAGATCATGTTTTCTATACTTTTGATGGATTATGGAGGCAACTTAAGGTTGGCACACATTCAGCATAGATACAGGTGCCTGTGGTGTGTGGGGGGAAGATTGTGATTAGCTGATTCTTTTAAGCCACAATAATAGTAGCTGTTAGCATTTATAATGTTTTGAGGTTGAAAAATGATTTAAATGAATTACCTCATTTCATCCTCACAACAAAGCAGGTGCTACTGTTATCCTGATTTTACAGAGGGGGACACTGAGGCAGGTAGAGTTTAGGTGACTTGCCCGAGGTCACACAGTCAGTGAGTGTCTGAGGCAGAATTTGAACTCAAATTTTCTAGGCTCCAAATATAGCCTATTATCCACCATGTCACCTCACCACCTACCAAAGAAGGTTTATAATCTTTGTAACATCTTAAGAAACTCCCACAGCATGATGGGATCTTAAGATGGACTCAGCTCGGAGAATAAAAATTGCCCTGGAAGGACCTGGACAGAAGCTGCTATTACCATGAGGGAGGGATGGTTAACAGTAATGAGGAAGGAAAGACCAACCTGTTGCCTTTTTTGACAAAGTTGTGACCATCTGAGCAGCAGCGTTAATGATAATTGTAAACTTGGCTTATGAGCAAAGATTGCAACAAACCACCCTTTTGTAAGAGGAGCCCCCAGCAATGCACTCAGCCAGCACTTTCTCAAGGTTCGCGTTGGTGCACAGACTCTGCCCAAGCGCAGATAGCTAGTCCACCTGGGCTCATCAGACTCTTCCATGTTGCTCTGGCTGCTGCTATGTGCTGAAGTTCTGCCCTATGCCAACTCCCTAACCTAGCTTCTTGGAGGACTCAGTCACTTTGGTGGGGGTTTTGGCAGATACTCAGAAGTCTTTAATCTTAACAGATCCCTAGGCAGAAATCCTCCTTAAGGGGTCACCCAGGCTCTGTATACAGACCCCCACACCCCTTCTAGAAGGGGAGCTGTCTGCACTTGGGGATGGCCTGCCTCACATTTGGATGGTATCTGTCTGTTGCTCCTGGCCCAAGATGGACAGAGGCCTCTTCTACCAGTGAAGACCCTTGAAACACTGGAATATTAAAAGTAGATCAAGTAGAGCAAGAATCACAGAGAACTTCTCTCTCTCTCCTTCCTGCCCCCCCAACCCCATTTTATAGATAAGAAAACTGACACCTATGGAGGGGAGGTTATTTACTCAAGGTTGTTGAAGCAGTAAGAGTTAGAGGCAGAATTTGCACTCTGGTCCTCTGAGTCCAGAGAAGTAGATAGCGTGAGCCCTATGCCAGCAGACCCAGGGTGAGGACTTCTTCGAGTCATTGGATAGATTTCCTTCGAAGGACTTACAGGAGGAAGGAAACACATTTATTAAGTACCTACTATGTGCCAGGCTGAGTGTTTTACAAATATCCCATGTGATCCTCACACCAATCCTGAGAGACTGGCATTATTATATCCATTTTCCGGTTCGGGGAATTGAGATGACTGGGCTGTGCAACTTGCTCCCACAGACTGAATTTGAACTGTCTTCCTGACTACAGATCTGGTGCTCTGTGACACCCCTAGCTGCCTACAGACTTATCTGGGATGTAGACAAGAGGTTGGCAAAATGAGAGGGTGTGGAGGGGTGGCAATCAGCATCAGAGGGGGAGTCCCTGAACTGAGGAAATCCCAGATCCACAGGAATATTGAGAATAACCTTGTCTGTAGCAGATGCCAACTGTCCCTAGTGATTTAGGGATGTGCTTCCAGCTCCTGCATAGGGGCCAGGTCCATCCCAGCCCACTCATCACGGTCCCTTGGCAGTGGCTCACTCATTGGTGGTGGGCTGGCTTGGTGGGTGCCATGTTTGTTCTGCAGTAAAGTGTAACCAGATGCGATTGTCTGTCTGGGGTTAATATTTGGCCTGGGTCAGAGGAGAGGAAATGGTTGGAAGTTAACAACCCGTCCTGCTAGTTCTGGGAGACCAGACAGAACTAGCTGCCACTTTATCTGCAGTACAATCTGCTCCCAAAACCTCCTGGTAATGAGGAGCCTGGGCTTGGGGAGCTCCTGGGGCCACATGCAGCCCTTACCCGGATCCCCGTGGGGTCACTTTTTGTTTATTTCCCTCTCTTGAGTATGTGCACAGTTACTATCACTCCTAATGTAAAGAACATTTGTATAATGTTTGCAGATTGGCAAAGTGCTTTAAAAATACTACCTCATTTGTTCCTGCAACATCCTCAAGGGCTAGATTCAGTGATTAGCCCTACTGTACAGATGAGAAAACTGAGTCTGAAAGAGGCAACTGAGACAGGATTTAAAATGCGTGTCATCAAAATGTTTAGGGTTATTAGAGGCCCATTGTAATAACTAAATTATTTCTTCCAGCCAATCAAGACTTTGGCATCAGTGGAGCAAAGCCCTTCAACCAGTAAGGTCACGGGTCCTTGGAGGGCTGAAGCATGGTGGGCTAGGCTGGTGCCCCCTCACTCACTCACTCACGTTGGTCCCAGAGCTGGAAGATTCTCTTGTCTGGCTCCCTCCCTGCAGAGAGGGCAGAGACCCTTGTCTTGCCCAGAGGCACCATGGGAGCCTCAGAGTGTGACTTCTGCCGATCCCTGCTCCTCAGAGCAAAGCTGTGCCAGCCCAGAGAGCAGGAATGCCTTTCTGCCTGGTACAGCCCCACATTGAGGGGCAGGACTCAGGCAGCCTTGAAAGGCAGGTGATCCTGGATCTGGGCTGGATTACGAACTCATTCCTCGGAGCCTGTGCACAGGACAGGGAGAGGGCCCTCGATCAACCTCACAAACACGGAAAGACAATAGGATTTGGAGCTGGGTTCAGATCTTGGCTCTGTCAGTTCCTACTTGTGTGACCTTGGGCAAGTCACTCTTTCATTTCAGGGCTTGATGTCCTGATCTGGAAAATGAGGGGATTAGAATCAGCTCTGTGTTCCCTTCTGCCTCCAGATCTACGAGAGTGTGACCATCGCCCTGCATTTCCATCTCATCTCTTGGGGCCTCAATTTCTCTCTCTCTCTTTTTTTCCTTCTCCTCTTTATTAAATCTCATTTTTCTCAATTGTATGTAAACAGCATTTTTAAAAATGTTTAAATTCCAAACTCTCTCTCATGCAGAGTCGATTCTGCTCTCTCTCGATCACTCTTTTCTTACTTTGTCTAATGAAGACCACCCATCTGCTGTGTTTCCTTACAATTGGGTCATCTTGCACATAGTAGGTGCTTGAGGAGTACACTGTCCCAAAAGTTTTTGGGCAATTTAAATCCCTGATAGTTTAAGTGCCCTAAGATCTTTGTGAGAGAGAGCTTGTATTTCCTAGCTGGACTTAGAAGGTAGTGCAGGACAGGGCAACAAGGCCTGGACTCCCCATTCTCTAAAGATCTCCCCCTAGAGCACTGGGTTCCTCTCCCTACTGGAGCCACTTTGTAAAGACCTTTTTATTTGTCTGGGTATGTGAAAGGCAGTGAGGAAGATGTATCCTTGAGGCCACCTGTGCCCATTCCCACTGTGGGACCCTAGGCAAGTCACTGGACTTCTCAGAGTCTCTAGACAACTCCCTGAGACTTTTGTTGGAGGAAATTGGCCACAGTCATATCAAAGGTCCCCTGGCTTGTTTGTCTGTGATTCCTTTTTGGAGGCTGAGGACCCCAATCAAGGGCCTTGGCATTCATCCCTGAGGGCACAGTGTGATGATGACTCCCAACCACTCAAGCCTAAGGTCCTTGGGCACTTTCCTTGTGTCAGTTCAGCTTGGTTTCCTCCTTGCTTCCCCCCAAATCTGGCTAGCCTCATGGGTGGGATGAATGTGGCTATTGTCCTCATTTTGAAATTCAACTTGACACTCATCTCTCCTGGGGGCAGCCCCTGTGTGTTGGAGGGAGACACTCTCTTCTCCTCTGGCCGCTAAAGAGATTTTCCTGGCATGGATGGCCTTCCATTCATTTGAAATGCTAGCCTGTTGGAAAGGTTGAGGTGGATGGCAGGGATGGAATCCTCAATTAAGGTTAGTGTATAGATAAGGAGCCATTGACAGCCCAGGTACTTGGGTAACCTCAATGAGCCTTGGAGCCTTGGATTCACTGGGCTGGAATAGGGGAAGATCCTTGATCTTAATGGATGTTCTCAGAGACTATCCATTCCAGCCTCATTTTATACATGGGGAAACTGATGCCTGGGAGGGAAGGGACTTGTTCAGGGTCACACAGACAGGAAGCATTAGGGGTGGGATTTGAACCCAGGCCCTCTGACTCCTTCCACAATAACAAGTTGGTTTTCTAAGGATTCCTTTGGCAAATGCATCTGAGCTGGAAATGTGAGTCATTGTTCATTTCTCAAATTCAACAAACAGTGCCAGGCACTGTCCTAGACTCTGGAGTTCTGAAGACAAAATACCACCCCCAACGGGAAGTTGATATTCCACTGAGAGGCTAGAAAGTGTAGTCAGGGAGATAAGAAATCTAGAGCAAACTAGAAGGAAGTTTTTTTGCTAGAAGAGTCTAGAGCAACAGGAGGGCTGATGGTGACTTCCTGTAGGAGATGTCACTGGAACCTTGATCAGATGGAGACCTGGGGATGCTAAGAGCTGGTGGACTCAGGAACTGCTGTGTGTGTATGTGTGTGTGTGTGTGTGTGTGTGTGTGTGTGTGTGCACGAGGGGCGGGGGGGGAGGGTTGGGGGGAGGTTGGGTGAGGTGAAGGGGAGCACATTTAGGGAGAGGGAAAGGGCAGAGATGGACCCTGGCATTCAGTTTGAAAAATATTTATCTTGGAAGTAGAGATGTACAAGTAGCATTTGGATACTCTGGAGGCTGTGAGGTTGCTCCTTTGGTTTGACAACGTGATCCACTCTTTGCAGATGACCAGACTTAGCACAAGGCCATTAGAAATGGGCACACGCTGCCATGGTTTGTGATAGAAAATAACTGTGACCACTGGAGCCCACGCAGTTATGGCCCATCCGTCCAAAGTCTTCCCATGTGATGTGGGCCTCCCCCTGTTCTCACAGCTTTCTTCAGGTTCTTGGGATTAATTGACTCTTTCCAATGGTGCCAGTCTGGGAATGGAAGGCTTGCCCGGGTGATGGATACTCTGGGTAGCTCACCTCATTTATTGGCTTCTTTCTTCTTCCTTCATTTCTGGGGAGCCCTCAGTTGCTGTCTCTGCAGGCCCCAGGGAAGCAGGCCTGGAATGGGATTCCCTGGGGCACCCTACCCTGACTTCTGACCTTCCAGGATGGGCTCAGGGGGTGCTCAGTCCCTTTCAGAGCAGAGGGGCCTGTCCTTCAGGGGCCTATCCTTCCAATTACCTAGAGGGAGCCTGTGTTGGGTTGGGCTGAAGGTGGGGAGGATTCCAGAAACCTATGGAGGAGTCTGGTTCAGAACTAGGAGCTCTTCAGAATGAAGGGGAAGGCAGAGAATGCCTGGGTGGTCAGGGCCCTGCAGTCTGAGAGCTCCCAACCCTTTGCTCTAGGAGGTGCTATTTTACAGATAAGGAAACTGAAGCTCAGAAAAGTTAAGTGGCTGGATTTGCACACAGGTTCTCCCAGTGCCAAGTCCACATCTCTCTCATATACTGAGCTAGCTCTGTGGTGCTGGACCCAAGGACCTTCCCTTCCCTTCCCTTTGGCACCCGATCTCTGCACACTGGAGTACCTGTATTTGTTGACTCTCCATGGTACAGGGAGTGGGGTCCATGACCATCCCCAAGGTCATCTTGGGACTACTTGAATAAATAGGGCTCCAAAAACCTGTAATTTCAGCTCTATTGGCAAACGGTGGTGCGTGAGGCATGGGGTCTCACCAAATCCATCATAGGAATTGTCTTTTGATTAAAAAGAAAACAAAGCACAATACAAACCAGTGCAGATGCCTGCCCAGCTTTGGCACTGATTCTAAGGAAGCAAGGCAGAGTCCAGTTGTTTATGGCTGACTCCTGTGTAAACTTTTTGGAGAGAGATGGTGGCATGAGCCTGGTGGGGAAGATCAGGGGACTGAGGGACCCAGCCTCTGGGCTCCTCACCTTCTCTTTATTACTTAACTCCCCTGAATAGAGCTAGAAGGGGCTTCTGAGGCCTTCTCATATACCATTCCCCTTCCCTACCTCCATTTTGTAGATGAAGCCACTGAGTCTCAAGGAAGTAGGTGGACTTTGCTCAAGGTCACATGGTGACAAGTATCAGATTGTAGAGGCCATGAAGATGTTGGGAAGCTAACCCTGCTCCACTTGGCTGCTGGATCCCAGGAGATTCTACATCTGGGGCAGCAGCTGGTGAGAAAGCAAGTCAGGCCCTTCCCTGGGACCAGTTCGAGGCCAAAGAAGCCCCTGCCTTCCGAAGCTGAGACTATGGGGGAAGGGGAGAGAGAAACAGCATGTGCACAGTTAAGTATTGAACAAGGTAGCCTGAAGAGGGACTAGTGAGGGGTCAGGGGAATCAGGGAGGCTTCACAGAAGCAGCATCTGAGCCATGAAGGAAGAGAAAGCTCTGAGGTATGGAAAGGCCAGGGAGGGCCCTTGGGGTGAAGTAGGCCAAGGTCATGTTCTGGGCTCACTCTCTCCATCCGCCCTCCCTGGGTAGGCTAAATCCTCAGCCTGTTGCCTCACCTCAGGGCTCCAGGGCTAATTCTGAAGGGCTCAGGCTTGTCTTTTTTCTTTGAAAATACAGTTTTATTAAAAGCTTTGGTTTTTCAATTGCGGGTGTTTTTTAAATGTTCTGACACTTTTAACATTCTCACAAGCCTCTACCAGTAGGCTTCCCCTATAATTACTGGTGGCTGTCCATTATTCAGTCAGAAAATTAGCCACGTAAAAGGGGTGTTTGCTAATGTGGAATTGTAAGAACAGTCAATAACGCCTCCATCCCCATCCCCCCCCCAAAAAAAAAACACAGATGAGATCTTTCCAACCAGAGTCTAGAGAGAAAGTGACCTCAGGTGCAGAGGGGGCATCCAGCCTGCTTGGTGAGTTCCTCAAGATGTTCCCCTTAGGTGGGGGTCACTTTTGGGATGGGCTCCTTAGAAGCCCCGAATCTGCCTTTGCTCCTCATGTCCAGCTTTGGCTCCTGCACATGTGCTGCTGGCCTGCAAACACTGCCAGGTAGAGCTCCCATCTCCTCTCAGAGTCTCCTCCTCTTGGAGACTCTTGACTCCCTGGGTTCCCAGGTGGGCTGCTCCTTTGGAAATGACCCATAGGCTATGACCAGGTTTCCTTAACCAGCTGGACATGCTTCCTTTACAATATTCCTTCCTCTGATCCAGTGGCTTTCTATGTTGATTTTTTTCTCAGTCTTTTCTATATTGATAAAGGTATTGGTTTTTGTTTGTTTGTTTTTTGTATTCAGTCTTGAGACCAGTTCAGTAGACATGTGCTCTCACCTAGAAGAGCTTTCAGGTGTATCGGCTAGTTAATAAAGCTCTGGGTATGGGCTGATTTGATTGACTCAGTCCCTGACCTTCCAAAGGCGTGGGAAGTCTGGCTTCTGTAAATACGCTCGAAGATGGAATGCTGAGTTCTGGGAACAGTTTACATTCTCTCATTTGGTTAGAATGTACATACAATGTTTAAGGGAGGGGAATAGAGATAAAGATGCAAATACAGGTAGGAACCAGTTTGCAGAAGGCCTTGAATGGCAGGTTCCTGATTTTTCTTGTATTCCAGAGGTCCCAGAGCTTGGAAGGTTTTGGGGCAAGAAAGTGACATTGCCAACCAGCTGTTCTGGCCAGAGGTAAAAGCCTCTATATCCGATCATAACTCAAGGAGGGCGTAGGTGAGATACTACAGCAACCTTCAAGATCCAACAGCTATTTGGAAAGAAAATAATGAAAAGAAAGAAAAGCTGTCATATATAGAGAAATGCAAACAAAAACAATGGAAATTGGACTTCATTTCCACTAGACTGGCAAAGACCACTAAAGAGGAGAGAAAGACAAGTGTTGGTGGGACTATGACCTGGTGCAGCCATTTCAGAAAGTCATTTGGATTGGGCCTCAGTGCCACTAAAGTGTGCATGTGCTGTGACCTGGCAATGTCCCAGGTAGGCCTGTAACTCACAGCCATGAAGGAGGCTCACTCAGCCTGACAGGAGATTGCAAAGCTTTGTTGCCACATGGGCCAAATGAAGGAAGACTTTTAATCTCTTCACTGTCTATAAAATGGAGACTGGGCTAGAAAAGTCAGTGCTGGGGTCCTTTTCTCTTCTCATATTCTAGGATTCAGTTACTCTGTGGTTAGAAAGCCCTCAGGGCAAGCAAGGTTGTCTTCCCATGCAGTTCATTTTCACAGAATCCCAGAAGCTCCCATTTGATAGGGCTCAGTCCAGGAGGTCACATACTCCAAGCCATGGCTGAATCACTTATAGTGTACCTGAGAAATGGGCAATCTAGTCTTAGCCTGAAGACCAACGGTGACAGGGAATTCATCACCCAAACCCACCCAATTCATTTTAGACAGCTCCCTGGCTTACCCTCACATGGACCCTAAATCTGCTTCTCTGTAACTTCTGCCTGTTTGATCTGAAGCCCCTTGAGGACAGGTGCTGTCATTTTCTCTTTTTTGTATCCCCAGCATTTAGTCATTGGTAGCTTCTCCTTCTGCCTTTTGGGGCAAGCTGAATAAGGCTGAGCCTCTCTGACCTAGGAGCCCCTCTAATCCTTCCTGGAGCTCTCGGATCCTCCTGAGTTTTCTCTTTTCCTGGCTATATATTTGCAGGTTCTTCAGTGGTCTCTCATGCCTTTATCTTAAATTTCTTTGCCATTCTGGTTTCCTCCTTCTTATCAATATCCTCTCTTAAATGTACAGTTTCAGTAACATCCAACTCTCTTCTGGGGTTTGCTTGGCAGATCCTGGAGTGATTTGCCATTTTCTTCTCCAGTTCATTTGACATATAAGGAAACTGAGGCAAATAGGTTGAAGTGACTTGCCCAGGGTCACCCAGGTAGTGAGTGTCTGAGGCTGGACTTGAACTCATATTCTCTTAACTCCAGGGCTGACCTATAGTGCCCATAATTGAAAAGAAAAGAGAACCTGAGATTGCAAGACTTTGAATCATAATGATATTAAGAAGGAGAGAAGAGTTTCATCACTGGGGTAGGGAGAAGGATGCCCTGAGTCTGAAGAATGGAGCCTATTTCGAAGGTTGTGAAACAGTTTCATTTTTCACATTGAAGCCAACGTGTTGGGTTACTTAGGAGCTTTCAGATGGCATTTTTTTACTAACAGATTTTTAAAATGTTACTTTCTTTTAACTTGTAGCTGAAATGTAATGCCCTAGTGACCTCCTAAGATGCCCTTGATAAGGGGGAAACTTTCAACCCTTGAACTTTCCCCAGAGCGATATGATTTCTTCCCAAGCTCTCCTCTGCTCAGTCATCCAAACTAGTGACCAAGCACCCTGGACTTCCCTGATATGGAGGGGGAGGATGAAAGGGAGCTCAGAGGAGTAAGAGAAGTTTGGAGAAAGACCTTTGCTCTGCCAGACCTAACCTGGGCATCCAAAGCCTTGGGAAGTGTGTCTGGCTGTCCGGATCAACTTCATTTTGGAGGCAAATTCTTAGTTTATGTGGCTTTAAATGTGACTACCAAGCCTTTGTCTGTCTCATCAGATAAAAGGAGATTTGGTAGGTTTGTTTCTTCCTCTGTTTTTGACAAGGCTGGAATTGTTTCAGATAGCTATGGGGAGGAAGGCTTGAGCATTTTGGAGGTCAGCTGGACAGTTCCTTCTGAACCAGAGAACATAGTGGAATTCCTGGCAGTAAATGAAATGAGTTTCTTAGCTCCCCATTCCTTCCTCAGTCAAGGGCAGGCCTTCTTTCTTAGCTTCAAGAAAACAAAAACACCAGGCTTCAGAGATCCCAGAACAAATCCCTGGAGGCTCCAGTCCCCAGGTACTTCTGGTAGTGTGGTTCTTTATAAATGAAAACAATTATCAGTAAAGACTTTGTCTGGAGTCATTTGTTGAAGATTGGCACCCTGGTGTGTACATTGCCTACAGTGAGAAATCATTCCTGGCCGTTACTGGGAAGTGAGTGACCTTGGATGGCTCATTTCTTTGATTTTCAACTCTATTTAGGATTTATTAAATTGTCTACTCTATGCTGACTATTGTGTTAAAGGCAACAATGAAGCTGTCCCTGCCCACATGGAACTAATATTCTATCATGGGAAACAGCATATGTAAGTGAAGAGATAATTTGGACCAGCAATATAAAGGAATTGGTGGGGTAGGAACATACCTATGCCCTAGAAAATGGCATCAGTGGGGAGATCTCTCAGATTTGGGAGCAGTCTAATTTAGAGGACTTGACTGGAGAAACAAGGCCTAGGCCATTGTTGAATGATTTGGGTAACAATGGATTTTACTTTTATAGTGAGGTCATAGCTTCCTAATGTCTCTCCATTATTAAGATTAATATTAAGATTATTTCCATTTGTAAGTTACTCTGGATGTTGACAGATGACTCAGCTCTGCTTGGCCACTAGCCTGCAGTTCATCACCCTGGAAAAGTGTTTGATTCAGTTTTTTTGTCTGAAAAAAGTGAGATGTATTTCCTGGTAGGCTTACCTTGCTCCCTAGGAGGCACCATGGCCTGGAAGACATACCTAATGCCCCATATAAGGAGACTTTTCCTATCATAATAAGGTAAATTATCATTGGATGACTCCACGTTCCACAAATATATCTTTTGAAATGAGCCAGTCAGGAATCATATCTTTGGGTTGTATACTTTGTAACTTCAAAGCATTTAGAAATGTGAGTAGTTATTATTGTTTATGTGACAACTGGTGTCCTTTTAAAAGGTTGATATTTTTTTTTCACCAGTGGAAGTTACATTAAAGAAAATGGATGATTTTTCTTTTTGCAACCTAGTTACTTCCCAATATTCTTCAGATTTTAAACCTTTCTTCTAACAACAGCAAACCAGTTTAAGTGAAAATGAGCTGAGCATGCTTAGTTCTCTCTGCTTAGGAAGATAGTTTCATAATTTTTCTTGGCTGCTTTTTGATGTTTCGAAAGGGATCCTGCTCCTAAGCTCTCCCTAAGCTCTATGAAGTTTTACTAGTAAACTTATACCTACAGTTGTTTCATAGCTGAGATAATTTCTGGGCTCTATTTGCCTCTTTACTGTGGCATGTGGTTTGCATCAGTTAAATGTCCCTTGTAAATGGTGATTGAGTCCATTTCTTTTCCTTTGTTTAGCTTCCAGTCATTGTTTTGTATATGACTGTGATTGACAAATTCAGAAGGAACTGACCATTGCAATGGTGAGGATTATGTTCAGTGTCTTCATTCTTCCTTCTATGTTGGTGTTGATTTTGACCTTTACTTTAGCTAGTCCATGATGGGACTGCACACTATTCCCTCATTGACAACTGGTTGTTTATTATCTGTTTAAAAAGATATTTTTACTTTCTTGGTGTTTGATGCTTATCTAAAATAATGTGTTTTCCATGAATATATTAACAAGGATGCAATGTTTGGTGACAGATGTTATCTTGTTAAAAGTTAACTTTGTTTTAAAAAAGTCCACCCAGTATCAAAATCCAGTGAGGCGCTAAATATTGGTATATATGGCCCATATCAAAGAGCATAGCCCATGCAAAGTCTAAATAGTACCTAAAGAAAAATTCTTCATCTAGTCCTTTTTTCTTTCTTTAGATTAAATTTTGGCCAACTTTGCACAGCCCTGCCTCACTTAAATCTGATTAAATCTAATTCATGTGCAAATCAAGATGTCCCCTGCCTGACGTCTTGGTCCTCCTTGTGAATGAAAGACAAACGAGATTAAATGTTATTTTTTCAATCAAGGAAAATCTGCCTTCTCACATTCCATTTATATAACATAACTTGTTTAGCCATTTCCCAAGCAAATTGAGACACCACAACTTCTTGCCCTACAGTTTCTAATTCTTTTAGATCCATGCAGTTCTGATGAGATTGTGTTGATTTCCTTGAAACATATCAGAAACTTGGATGCCTTCATTCCTTCAGAGATTGGGTCAGCTATCTCCATGGGAAAAGCAAACCAGATGATGACACCATATCACAAAAATTAACATACTGTTGGATGAACAACCCACTGAGTTACTTGGCCAGTACTTGTATTTAGAAAGGTGCTCCAGAGATGAGCGGGACCCAGATTTGAATAGTAGGAGGAGAGCCACCTAGACTGGCTTTGGACAGTGGCTTAGTAGGCTCAAAGCCCCCTTCTCTGAAAATCTTCCCTGTCCCTGCTGTGCATCTCAGAAGAGTCAAGGTCAGGGTGGATGTGAGGAGAGTTCAGTGCATTGCCAATGAAACTTCATGTACAGAAGTGTTATTAAAAATCACCTTGGGGTCATGCATGACCAGAAATGACCATGGCAGGTCATTTACACGGTGAAGGGCTATTAAGCTGCATGAATGAGATCACTGATCCATCAAAGTCATGAGGCAGTAAGGTATCTTGGAAAGAAGGCTGAACTGGAAGGGAGAAAAATCCCAGCTTCAGTATTTACTAGCAACGAGGCCTCAGAACCTTAGGTCTTGGGTCTGTAAGATGGTGGCAACAATCCCTGTGTGGCTGATCCCACAAGCTTATTGTAAGTAAAGCCACTTAAAGAACAAGGTGAATGAGCACAATGACTGTTTTGAAGCAGTTGTCCCTGGCTTCTCTCTGGTATTTCCAATTGTGAGTCAGATCCAGTGGTTGGAGTGTAGAAGAGTGGAGGATGTTTACCTAGATTCCCTCATAGTATTGGACCAAGTTTCATGCCATTCTTGTAATTACAGTGGAAAGATGAAGTTGGGGTTAAGGGATAAGAACAGTTAAGTGTTCTTGAAACTAATTAAATGACCATACCCGTAGAATGGTCACTGGTGGTTGTTTCTGAATCTCCATGACCCCATTTGGGGTATTCCTGGCTTGCAATTCCTTTTCCTGTTCATTTTACAGATGGAGAAACTGAGCCAAACAGGGCTAAGTGACATGCCCAGCATCACACAGCTAGGAAGGGTCTGAGACTGGATTTGGACTCAGGTCTTCTTGACTCCAGGCTGGGCACTCTATCCACTGCTTCACATAGCTGTCCAGGATTAAGAGATACTTCAAGTTTACGGTTGGGTGGAATGGATATAGGGGA
The DNA here is from genome assembly GCA_028658325.1 of Potorous gilbertii. Lineage (NCBI taxonomy): Eukaryota > Metazoa > Chordata > Mammalia > Diprotodontia > Potoroidae > Potorous > Potorous gilbertii. The sequence continues at coordinate 252,179,417 of CM053770.1, forward strand.
CAGGCCTGTAGTTTTCTGTCTGTGTCAGATGGAATGTGGAGGTTGTGTGTCCTCTTGTGTTTGGTTTTGGGGCCAGACTTTAGAAAGGATGTTGCTACCCTTTCAAAGAAACTCAGGTGGGATGGGAAGGCCTTTAAGTTCATGTCATGTGGAGATCAAGTGGAGGAGCTAGGGTGAGTTTGCCTAGAGAAGAGGATGGGGGTGGGGGGACCTGATAGTTGTCAGGAAATATTTGAAAGGTTGTCATGTGGAAGAGAGATTTGTCTAGTCTGGTTTGGCTCTGAGGACTAATGAGAAGTCCCAAGAAACTGAGGTTAGCCTTGACCTTGGGAAGAAGATGTTCAGAGGAGAGCGTTCCCAAGTGCCTCGAGCTGCCTCCAATGACCCAGGCCACCTCTCTAGCCCCTGGAAATCTTTAACCAGAAGCTAAATGCCCCTTTGTTGAGGATGTGACCCAGAGCATCCTTGTCCAGGGATCCTGGTCCAGAGGTCACTGGGATGCTTTCTGGATCTGGCAATCTGAGATTCTATTCTGTCTGTGAGATTTCCAGCTGGATGCAGACTTTAGAGAGGAGACTGCTCTGTCCAAGGTGTCCAATATATCAAGAAGTAGATGCCCAGTGAGGCCATTTTATTTATTCCCATTGTAAGGGACACAGTATTTCTAGAAAATCATACTGAGTTGGCAGACCTTGGACACAGATGTTCTTATACTTTGATGGGACAAAAAATAGTCTTTATTCTGTGTCCATTAAGGAAATGAGCCTTGTGTCTTTTGAGCTGAAAATGGGTTTGAGTTGCTGGCCTGAAAGGCTGTTTGCTTGAGATGATTAGCTCAAATTTGAAACCGTATGTGGCCAAGAGGGTGATTTCTGATGCTGGAGCCTGAGGGTGTATTCGGGCACCAGAGCAGACATTTTTCTCTTCTGTTACTTATGAGCAGCAATGGCATATGACAAATTCAAAGGAACAGCAAAAAGGAAAGGTTTCTTTTAAGCCTAAAAAGACTGACTGCAATGGGAATTTCCCAAGGTGAGTCCAGTGTGCAGGCTGAGCAGCATCTTTGGGGAAAAGATAGGTTTCAGAAATGGTGCTTAGGTTCTTGTGTCCTTATTTGTGGTAGACAGATGAAGAACTTAAAGATTTGGAGGCAGAGACTCTGGAGCCCTCCTTGGCATTCTGAAATCACATTCCTTTTCTTCAGTTTATTTGGGACTCGTTTATTTTTATTTATTTATTTATTATTAAAATGTCATTGCATTTTGGGGATAACATTTTCATAATATTTTATAATTATATCATTTTCGTTTTTATCTTCCAGCTGTCTAAATTCAGCATGCTATCACTTATAGAATAAATTAATAAAGATAAAGAATGGGGAAAAATACTCTAACATATGAGCTATTTCTATTGATGAATGCTACTTTTCACACCTGTGGTTCCCTGTGTTTTCTCACTCCTTTCCCTGACTTGTTTGAATATTATAAATGCCCAGTTTTTATTTTACCTTTTCCCTTTGTTCCTTTCATTAACTTTGTTCTAGTGATTTTACACATGGTTTTCCTAGTTCTCCTTTCTCATTGCATCATGCAAGTCTTCCTATACTTCTCTGGATTTTTTGTATTTATCATTTCTTGGAATTCAGTAGTATTCCAGGCCTCCACTCTGTAGAGGAAGAACCTCAAGAATTTCATTACTATTCTCATTTTTTTCCTTTACATGAGAGTAGATAGAGGGTATCCCTTCAAATGGGATGGTAGTTAAATTCAGCCAGGATCTAATGCCTACACAAGGAAAAACATTCTATTTCCCAAGGTTTTTTTAGTGGGAATGAACTGACCTGAAAGGCATTCACCCCAGCTTTTCAGTGAACTGTGGAATTTACTTTGGTAGTTGAGACTGTCCTAAGACAAACATGTAGAAATGTGTGTGGATTTACTCAGTGTGGACCGTGGCCTTGACTGGACCTCAGTTTTTACATTTGGAATCAGGCCACACAAACATGAGGCCAGCACCAATGCCTCTTTACTTGTACAGGAGCCACCAAAGGAAGACTGCCAGTTGTCCCATGAAGAGGATTTAGCATTTGCTGAAGGAAGGTGGGATGGGGTGGGGCAGTGGGAGGCCAACAGGAATCAAGTTCCCTTGAACTGAAGTAGACACTGTTGGCATTTCTCTGCATGGAGACAGCAGAGATTGAGGGGAATCACTGAAGAGTTCAGCCGGGCCATGTTCTCTCAAGTCAACACCTGGAGGAGTGCTTTAAAAAAATAGTTTTGTCTAAATGCATCTGGTAAGATTTATCCACTTTCTTATAATATTTACCAACAACAAACAAGAAGTGTGAATAATGGATAGGGAACAATGACCTTAAAACCAGAAAGACGTGAGTTCAAGTCCCACTCAGGCACCTGCTGGTTGTGTTGTCCTGGGCAAGTCCCTTAAACTTCCTCAAACTATGATTCAAATTAAGTCCACCAAGATTTAGTAAGTACTTGACATGTGCCAGGCACATTTTTAGGCATTGGTGACTTGAAAGCCAAAGCACAGTCTCTGTCTCCTCCTGGAACCTCCCATAGTGTTTGGCTCCCCAAAATGTCCCTTGCCCCTCTGCAAGGCCTGTCCCTCTTTGCTCATTGGTAAGTTCCTCCTGGAACTGCTGTTTTGTAAAGGTCCTAGACTTTCCTTCATTCCCCTCCCAGATCTGTTCCTTGAAGGAAGGTTTGGAGAACCAGAAGTGAAAATGGCATCCCAGGTGAAAGGGACAGCCTGAATCAAGGCATGAAGGCTGAAGATGGAATGCTGAGGCTTGTCAATCACTTGGGCTAGAGCGTACAACTGAGTGTGTGACATGGTAGTCACTAATAGACCCTGAGAGCCAGATGGTGGTAGGCCCTAAACACCTCTACATTGAGCAGTCTGTATATTCCCGAGGCTGTAGGGGGCCATTGAAAGCTTTGGAAAGGGAAACAAGAGATCCCAGATTTGTGTTTTAGGAAAGTTGGTTTGTAATTTGTATGGAGGCTTCTTGGGAAGAAGATGTGAGAAGAGGAGAGAGAGAGAGGTCAGTGAATGGCCTGCAGCAATCATCCAGGAGAGAATAATTCCAAAGTTGCTTTGGCCAAACCATTTTTTTCTCTGACCTGATGGTTGGCTGTGGTCCTTCCTTCTTGAAGAGGACCAAAATGACATCTCTATATCAAGGTGCAATGTACCTGACTGTGGCTGATCAGAGCCAATGAGCTCAGAAGGCTTTGCCAAAGGCTGGACACAAATAATCCATGTGCATATTTGGAGTGGATTCTCTAAATTTGTGCAACTTACAGAGCACAGCACCTTCTCTGATGAAGGCACACTCTGCTAAGTAGTCCCAGGCCAGTGTCTCCCATGTCTCATAATTGAATCCAAAGATCTTCAGGGAGACCTTGAGAGTGTCCTTGTATCTTCTTCTGACCAATTATGTGAGCACCTACCCTGTGCAGATCGTCTGTAAAATAGTCTTTTAGGCAAATATATGTTTAGCATTCAAACAATGTGGCCATCAGAATTGCATTATCTGGGATAGAGTTTCAAAGCTTGGCAGCTGAGCTCTAGAAGGGACCTCCGTGTCCAGCACCTTATCTTGCCAGGTGATCTTCAGAATCATCTTAAGACAAGTGGGGATGATAACTTTCTTTTCCTGTCTGGGCTGATGCTTAAGCAAAAGACACAGGGTCCACCAATGGACCCCTTCCAGTATGGCAGGATGTCTCAGAGGATCACCCCCACAGTTGGATAAAGGACATGAGAATTGTTTTTGTGGGGGGAATGTGATTCCCTGTGAAATGTAGGGGCCCATCCCAGCCTTCACAGCCCAGGATTCTAAACCACTACCTTACCGATTTGTGGCACTGGAGATGAGGGCTGGCCAAGGGGTTCAAATGAATTGAGCAGGCCAGATTCTAGGAAATCAGAACTGATAGATCAGACAAGTTAGGGAATGAAGCCTTGCCTGGCCAAAGACTGAAATGCATTGAATGTCCAATGTGGCAACCCTTATTTAATTGCAAACTCCCTTTCCATTTAGCCTTTCATTAGGAAAAGTATTCCTTAAAATGTTTTTTAAATTGTGAGTCATTGGAGTGATAGAGAGTCCCACCTTGGAGTCAGAAAATTCGAGTTCAACTCTTACCTCTATATGACCCAGAGCAAACCATTTAACTTCCTAGTCACCTTGGCAGCTCTCTGAGACTTAACTCATCAATAAAAGGCATTTCCCTACTAGAACTCCCACACCTTGATGAAATTATCCAGCCTTTTCCCAGCTACCCCCCCCCCCATTATTAAAGCAAAACTAAGCGTATTTGAGCTTCATCTCTCTTCCCCCTGGAGAGCTTAAGAAGCAGGAAAATCAGGCCACCCGAGGGACAAGAAAACAACTCAGGTCCCAATAATTGGGGCTTGTCTTGTGGCTGCATCTCTCAGATAGGAGGGGGGCCAGTGGAGGAGCCAGCACTTTTCAGATCCTGGACCTTGGTCTGGTCAGTGGTGCCCATCAGGGCTTTTTCTGGCTGTCCAGGGACCTTAGGGGGAGAATCTTCTCTGGATAGGAGTACCCTTGCCCCACCTCTGGATGTGTGAGCATGCTCTGGGGCCTGGACCAATGCTTTTTATAAATCAGTGCCCAGAAATGAGATCAATCCCTCCTGATTGACCCAGGGAATTTCTATTTCTTCTTAAATTAAAAAGAAATCATTAGTTGGTTAGAAAGATCAATTAGTCACAGCTAGCCTTCTGTGATCATTAAAGTTCTGTCCATATTCTGTAATTGGATGGGGCTTGCCTTGGGAATGACTCTCCCTTTCTCTCTATGTCTATATAGCAGCCATATCTATAGGTAGCTACATTTCCATGTCCGACCTTTATTGATTTCCATCTTTGTCAGACCTATGTTCTGCTTGGAGAGTGCATGGCACATTTTAGTCCCTTATTACACAGTGTCTTGGCTCTGTAGCCCTGTAGTGAGCTCCTAGAGGAAAGGGGACCTGCAAGGTGGGAAGGAGCCACAAGCCCTGGACTCAAATCTTACCTCTGATCTAGGTCAAATGACATCCCTTCTCTGGACCTCAGTTTCCTCATTTATAAGATAAGGTGGGAATAACTATCTACTAAGGTCCCTTCCAGCTCTGAATCTATGATCCTATGACTAATTTGTACCTTTTCTTTTTGCAGTCTTTCTTTCCTCATCTTACATATGACTAGGTTCATTTAATTCAGTTCGCCAAATTATGAAGGGGCTACCATGTTTGAGTCAATGTGCTAGACACTGGGGAGGAATTAAAAGGAGAAAATGAGAACCAGTCCCTGCCTACTTTATGTAAGGGAAGGGCATGTCCATAGATTAACAAATAAAATGATTTGAGAGTAGTAAAAGTCCTAACCATGATGGGGCCCCTAGGAAGATTTTCTAGAGTGTGGCACCTGAGCCAAACCTTACAGGAGGTCAGGGATTTCAAGAGTTAGAGGGAGGGCATCTGAGGCATAAGAGGATTGTCTTATCCCCCTCCCCATAAATGTAACTGATGTTGTTACCTGGCATACCACCTCTTTGAACTGCTGATTCCACCAAAGGTGCAAACTAGGAATGAACAGTTCCTAGCACCTGCTGAATCTATCAAGGAAAGGCATAAACCAGGTATAAATTGAGTGAAAGTGGTAGCTACCACATTAAAGGTCTTGTGGCTGATTAAGAAAGTGTCAACTGATAGGAGCTGGTTCATTGATGCTGGGGAGCACACCAGATGGGGGCTCATGGATAGCAATAATGGAATCCCCAGAATCCGAAAAGAAGAATTAGGGAGTCACCCCTGGAGACCCACCATGCCACTTGAATTGGTGAATGGGACAAGGAGCTCCGAGGAGGCAGGATGCAGGCAAGAGCCACAGCCTGTACAAAGACATGAGGAAGAAGATGGAATGTGGAGTTTAAGGAACTCTTAGTAGGTCATTTTGGCTGAAATGTATTGTATGTGGAGGACAGCAAGGTGATATAAGTCTGAACAGTCTAGTTTGAGAGTTGGAAGGGGTTAGACCACCTGGTACAAGTCAGTTTTACAGATGAGGCCTCAAAGGATTTTCTAGTTAGCAAGTATCTAAGGGGAGCTCTGATTCCTTGCTTCATTCCACATTAACATGATACTTCTGCATTTTTCATAAATGTTGTGGAGCCTATGGGACAACCAAGAAACCTTTATTTTTTTAATTAATTTTATTTATTTTCAATTTTCTACAATTACTACCATATAACTTAGATTTTTTTCCCCTCCTTCCCCCCCTACATTCCCCCACCCCACTCCAAGATGGCATGCAATTTTATATAGATTCTACACATACATTTTGACTGTAGTCATGCTGTGAAGAAGAGTTAAAATGAATGAGAGAAATCATACAACAAACCAAAATGTAATACTGAAGAAAATGATCTGCTACATTCTGAATTCCATAGTTCTGTTTCTGGATGTGGAAGGCACTTTGCCTTAAAAGACCATTGAGAATTTTTTAAGTCCTTGCACTGCAATGAAGTTCCAAATCTATCAGAAAAACTCCAGCACATTGTGATCATTGCTGTGCACAAAGTTCTTGTTCTACTACTTTCACTCAGCATCAGATGATATAAGTCTTTCCAGGCCTCTCTGAAGTCTTTCTGTTCATCATTTCTTATAGTGCAATAGTATTCCATTACATTAATATACCGTAATTTATTCATCCATTCCCCAGTTGATGGGCATCCCCTTGATTTCCAGATTTTGATCACCACAAAGAGTGCTGCTATAAATATTTTTGTACATGTGAGACCCTTTCCCATTTTTATGATCTCTTGGGGATATAGTCCTAGAATTGATATTGCTGGGTCAAAGGGTATGCATATTTTTGTAGCCCTTTGGGCATAGTTCCAAATTGCTCTCCAGAATGGTTGGATCAACTCACAACTCCACCAACAATGAATTAGTGTTCCAACTCTCCCACATTCTCTCCAACATTTATCATTTTCCTGTTCTCTCATGTTTGTCAATCTGATAGGTGTGATGTGATACTCAGAGTTGTTTTGATTTGTATCTCTCTAATCAATAGTGATTTAGAGCATTTTTTCATATGACTAGATATCTTTAATTTCTTCCTCTGAAAACTGCCTGTTCCTATCCTTTGACCATTTATCAATTGAGAAATGACTTGTATTTTTGTACATTTGACTCAGTTCTCTATATATTTTAGAAATGAGGCCTTTATCACAGCTACTAGCTGCAAAAATTCTTTCCCAGTTTTCTGCATTTCTCTGAATCTTGGTTGCATTGGGTTTGGTTGTGCAAAAAATTTTCAGTTTAATGTAATAAAAATTATCCATCTTGCACTTCATAATACTTTCTATCTCTTTAGTCAAAAATTCTTTCCTTCTTTATAAATCTGATATGCTAAATACGCTATGCCTTGCTCCACCAAATTTTCCATAGTATCAATCTTTATACCTAGATTGTGTACCCATGTGGATTTTATTCTTGTGTACGGTGTCAGGCATTGGTGTAATGCCTAGTTTCTGCCACACTGTTATCTAGTTTTCTCAGCAATTTTTGTCCAACAGTGACTTCTTATCCCAGAAGCTGGGGTCCTTGGGTTTATCAAACAATAGATTGCTATATTCATTGCATACTGTGTCTTGAGTACCTAGTATATTCCACTTGTCTACCCTTCTGTTTTTTAGCCAGTACAAAGTACTTTTGATAATTGCTGCTTTATAATACAATTTGAGATCTGGTAGAGCTCTGCCACCTTCCCTAGCATTACTTTTCATTAGTTCCCTTGATACTCTGGACCTTTTGTTCTTCTAGATGAATTTTGATGTTATTTTTTCCAGCTCTAGAAAATAATTATCTGATAGTTTAATTGGTATGGCACTAAATAAGTAAATTAATTTAGGTAAAATTGTCATTTTTTTTTTTATATTGGCTTGGCCTACCCATGAACAACTGATGTTTTTCCAGTTACTTCAATCTGACTTTATTTGCGCGAAGTGTCTTGTAGTTGTGTTCATATAATTCCTGGGTTTGTTTTGGCAGGTAAACTCCCAAATATTTTATAGTGTCTACTCCAGCTTTAAATGGGATTTCTCTGTCTCTTGCTGTTGGACTTTGTTGGTAATATATAGGAATGCAGAAGATTTGTGTGGGTTTGTTTTGTAACCTGCAACTTTGCCAAAGTTGTTTTACTATTTCAAGTAGTGTTTTATTGAGTCTCTGGGATTCTCTGAGTATATCATCATATCATCTGCAAAGAGTGATAACTTAGTTTCTTCTTTGCCTATGCTAATCCCTTCAATTTCTTTATCTTCTCTAATTGTTACAGCTAACATTTCTAGTACCGTATTGAATAATAGTGACGATCATGCACATCCTTGTTTCACCCCTGATCTTATTGGAAATGCATCTACCTTATCCCCATTGCATATAATGCTTGCTGAAGGTTTTAGATAGACACTGCTTATTATTTTATGGAAAGTTCCCTTTATTTCTATGTTCTTCAGTGTTTTCAGTAGGAATGGGTGTTGTATTTTGTCGAAAGTTTTTTCTCCATCTATTGAGATAATCCTTTCGTTTTTGTTAGGTTTGTTGTTGATATGATCAATAATGCTAATAGTTTTCCTAATATTGAACCAGTTCTTCATTCCTGGTATGAATCCTACCTGATCATAATATATTATTCTCATGATACATTGCTGTATTCTTTTTGCTAAAATCTTATTTAAAATTTTCACATCTATATTCATTAGAGAAATTGGTCTGTAACTTTCTTTCTCTGTATCAAAACCATATTTGTATCATAAAAAGAATTTGAGAGAACTCCTTCTTCCTCAATTTTCCCAAATAATCTATAACTGTTCTTTAAATGTTTGATAGAATTCACTTGTAAATCTGAGATTTTTTTCCTAGGGAGTTCATTGATGGCTTGTTGAATTTCTTTTTCTGAGGTAGTGTTGTTTAAGTATTCAACTTCCTCTTCTATTAATCTGGGCAATTTATATTTTTTTAAAATAATCATCTATCTCATTTAGATCGTCGAATTTATGGGCATAAAATTGGGCAAAGTAATTTCTAATTATTGTTCTGATTTCCTCCTCATTGGAAGTGAGTTCACCCTTCTTATTTTTGATATTGGTAATTTGATTTTCTTGGTTTTTTTAATCAGACCCTGGTGTTTCTTGGGTGGGGGACCAACAGGGGCAGATCTTCACTTTAGGAAAATCATTTCAGCAGCTGAGTGGAGGATGGGCTGGAGTGAGGAGAGACAGCAAGAGGAGTCTCTTCAAGAATCATCAGGTAAAGAGATGATGGGAGCGAGTCCTTGCGTTTGGGCTACATGAGTGGAGAGAAGGGTGTGAACATATGTTGTGGAGGCACAAAGGACAAAGTCTGGAGACTGATTGTCATGTGGGGTGTTAGGTGATGGTGGAAAATGGAAGGCTTGGAGGTTTTAAACTGAGCAGCTAGAAGGATGATGGGGCTGATCATGGATGCTGGCAAGTTTGAAATAGGTAGGTTTTGGTGAAGAGATGATGAGTTCAGATCTGGGCATGTTGCATTTGAGGCACTTCCACTGTGGAGTGTGAAATGGACAGCAGAGGGCTGGATGTGGGGCCGGGTGCTCAGAAGCGTGTGGAGGCAGGCTCCAACTGAGAGCTAGACGAGATCTTAGTCATCAGCAAGTCCACCTTCCCATTTTGCAGATGGGGAAACTGAGGCCCAGAGAGGCAAAGTCTCTTCTTCAAGGTTCCACAAGATGTATGTGACTGAGCTGACATTCAAATCCAGTTCCTTTAACTCCCCCTTCCTTAGCCCTGCCCCCACAGATCTCTTCCCACTACAATCCACCATTGAAGGAAAAGGAGAGCGAAGGCCTCACTTAGGCACTTAATGTTGGCGACTGCAGCAGAAGAGGCAGATGGACATGTGGTGGGTTTAGGAGCTGGGCTCAGGCTGACGCTCAGCCCTAGGAGTCTGGGGACCAGGGATATTGACAAACTGTTGCAAGGTGAGAACCTCTTGATGAGCTGTGCTGGCCCAGGTCCCCGAGAGGGTAAGAGTGAGGACAGGCAAGGCCCAGGGTGAGCTCTTTGAGAGGAGCGCTCACGCTGACAGGGATCTATCACTGTGAAAAATGGACAGTGCCAGTGTGCTGATGGGCCCCAAAGGAATTTAGGGTTCCTACCCTAAGGGAGTTTCCCATCTAGGAGGCTAGAACAATCCTGGCCTTTTAAGAAGTGCTGAAGGGGTCTTGAATGGAAAAAGTTTAAGAAGCCCTGATTTAGACTACTCTCCTCCTCTATTTAATTCTGGGACCAAACCATTGTTTATTTATAGGACTTGTCTCAGATACACACACACACACACACACACACACACACACACACACACACACACACACACACATATACTTATACTAATGGCCAAACTATTTAGCCATTCAACTATGTCATAATCTGGTGATTAGACATTCTTCATCCACTTGGTCCTTGTGTGGATGGTCAAGCCAAACTTTATTATAGTTCATCTAAGAGACTGAGACTTTACTTTAGTGCTTTAGACTTGTAAACACTGTGATGTCATCTACAAACAGGAGGACCTCACCATACACAGAAAATCCCTCTTCAACTTTGTACCCTGGATCTCTTCTTTTACAGTCATGAACAGTTTTGTGGAGCACACATCTCCCTCTTTTGTCTTCACTGATGTTTATGATCAGAGGGTTATTGAACAGGGTTAATTTAGTTGCTCTGTCTTTCAAGAAATCTAGATTCAATTTGATGTATGGATATGGACCCCTTGTTGGAAAAGAGCCTGTAAGATGGAACTTTGCTTTCCTCAATTAAAGTCTTTTTAAGATTCAACAAAGGAGCACAGTGGAACTTTGTAGTTTCTCCATCTTTCAGTTAAAGACAAAATGGTAAAGAGGTAATCTGCTGAGTCTGCTCGCTGGTCCTTATTAATATCTTGGTTCTCTCTCTCTCTCTCTCTCTCTCTCTCTCCCCCTTTCTCTCTCTCTCTCTTTCTCTCTCTCCCTTTCTCTCTCTCTCCCTCTCTCCCTCCCCCCCGCTCTTTTCCCCTCCCCCCATGTGTTTCTGGGTCTGAATCTGTGTGTGTCTTTCTCCCTTCTTTCTCTCTTCTCTGTCTCTCTGTGTATGTCTCTCTCTGTCTGTCTCTCCCTTCTTTTTCTCTTCTCTATCTCTGTTTCTCTGTCTCTGTTTCTCTTCCTTCTTTCTTCTCTCTCTCAGTGTTTCTATCTCTCTCTGTCTCTTCTTTCTCTCCTGTCTCTCTGCATTTCTCTGTCTCTCTGTGTGTATCTCTCTCTTCTTCTCTCTTCTCTGTCTCTCTGTGTTGCTGTCTCTCTCCTTACTTTTAGGCTAAATCTGCCCCTTTGCAACTTCCAATCTTTATTCCTTATTCTGCCTTCTAGGTTCATGCAGAAGTCCCTTCTTTTCCTTGGGATAACCCTCCTAAAACAGAAGGCTTTGGCACAGCTTCATCTGTTCAGTGAATGAGGTTATCCCTCCCCAACCTCAGGCTCCCCCCTTGCCTTTCAGGACCCTGAAAAGGTAGAATAAAGGTGACATCCACTCCGTATAGTCTGCCTTTCCATTTTGAGCTCTAGGGGATCCTGGGGGATTGGTTTTGTTGGCTTTCTGGTTGGCCCTACATTTTCGCTCTCTCAGTTGAGTACTGTCCTCTTCCAGCTTCCCAAGGCAGTTCCCCCTTAAGCCTGTGTCCCTTGTTGGTGCCTGCACTTGTTTCTTCTTCCTCTGTATTTCCTTTAGCTCAGGCTGGTGTATCTCCTGGCCTGAGCTCCTGAGCTGCTTCTGGTCCTGAGCAGCCATCCTTCTAGATGAAGGCCTATTGCCTCCATAAATTCTTCCCAGCACAAATCAGTCCACCTGGATCTCCCCACCACCACACCTTTTTTTCTTCTTCTTTGACTCATTTTCCTCTTAATTCATGTTTTCCCTTTGCCTCACTCCTAATGGTTCATTTACAAAGAGATTGTCTTGTGGCTAGAGTGGAAGGTCCCAAAGCTAGGGCACCATCTTCCTGTCCTCTTGCTACTGAAGGGCCCTGGGGCTCAGAGCTGCTCGGGAGGCTTGGCTTCCATTTGGAATGCCCACAGCTAGAATCAGAAAGCTAGTTTTAATGAGTCCAGGAAGACTTTGTCCTGGCAGGGACTGCCTTCCTAGGGACACAGAGGGAGTGCTCTCCAGGCCAGGATCTGAGATTGCCTGTAAAGAAAAACATGGCTTTCAGACTTCATTTTTGGCTTCTTTGGTGTTCAGAAAGAAATAGTGGCCTCTTAGGGTATGCAGAGCCTTGTTACTGGCTGGGCAGATGTGAGGTTGAACTTTGACGTGTCCATGTCTGGGAGCTCACAGATTAATAAGGGGATAAAGCATCAATTCTGACAAATGTAAAGCTTAGGAACAGAGATTTTCAAGGTGGAAAGCTAATCCTGAGTCAGGCATCAGGGAAGGCTTCCTGGGAGAGGTGGCATATGAACTGGATTCCTACACTCAACAGGCAAGAAAGGCTTAGGGAAGGGTATGAGCAAAGAGTGAGAGGCGGGAAGGCGCAGTGTGTATCTGGGGGTCATAGTAGACCAGTTCCAATGGTGCATGTGGAAATTACTCTGCATTTACTTTGTTTACATGTTTTACCTTTCATGGGACAGTATGATGGAGTGGACAGAGACTGGATTTGGAGTCAGGAAGAGCTCGGTTTATATCCTTTCTCAAACTCAATAGTTGTGTGACCATAGCTTTTGGGGGCCTCAGTTTCCTCACCTGTATAATGAGAGTGGTTGGGTTTGATGGCTTCTAAGTCCTTTCCAACTTAATCTCCATTTGCCTTAGTGCACTGGAGAAGGAGAGGGCAAACCATTCCAGTATCTCTGCCAAAAAAACTCCTGGGACAGTATTGGTGGGTTATGGTCCCCGGGATCACAGAGAGTTGGACATTACAGAATGATTACACAATAAAAGACCTTTCTGGCTCTAAACCTATGTTCTTCTGGTCTTGCTTGGCCTTGGTAACTAGTGGGATATGAAAGAGTTACAGTAATGCCCTTGACTAATAAGGAAATCAGAAGAAAGATAGGCTAGGGAGGTAATGAGCTCAGTCTGGAATATGTAGAATGTTCAAGTGGAGATGGTCCAAAAGGCAGCCGAAGATAGAGGTCTTGAGATAGAAGAGAGGTCAGGAAAAGACTTCTAGTGCTGGAAGACATCTGCCTCAAAGGTTTGGTGGCTGGAGATTGGGGCATTAGCTGACATTGGTGGGGTGAAGAAGAGGAGGAAACGGTATAGACAGATTTAGGGAATGTATTCACTAAGAAATTGAAGAGGGGATAAGGGGCCAGAGAACTGGACAATACTGATAATAGCTAATATTTATGATAGCTCTATAAGGTTTGCAAAGCAATAACCTGAGAGGTAAGTGCTGTCACTATCCCTATTTAATCCCCTTTATCCCCAGTTGGGCAAATTGAGACTGAGAGAAGTTCAATGACTTTACTAGGCTGGATTTGAACTCAGGTCAGCTTGATTCCAGGCTTAGCAGTCTTTCCCCTGTGGCTAGCTGCTTCCCAACAAGAGGAGGAGAATCCAGGTTCCTTGATGTTCGTTTTCCCATCATGGGCATCTCTCTTTGTTTTTCTATGAAATAAAGAATTATTTGTTCCTGGACCCAAACCGAACATCACAGGTTAAAACATTGGACATCCTTTTTAGCCGAGTCCTAAAGTAGATCAGAAACTTGCTGATTTTAAGTCTTCTTGACATCAGCAAGAAAGAGACACACACTTAAATGAAAACAAAAACTGGGGTTCTGTGACCTTCAGGGTATTGGTTTGCAGCATGGCTCAAGGTGTTTAGCCAGATCCTATTTTGCTCATTCTCCAGGCCTCCTCCCCTCCCCCTTCAGCTGTCTCTTATTCTACTAATCATCAGCTGCTTGAGCACTATCAACCTCATATTTAAGGGAGGAAGGAGAAGAGAGAAGCTGCTTATTCTTAGGGTGGTTGGATGCCTGGATTTCTATGGAAAAAAGACATTAACTGAGGCTAAGAAACTTAAGTGAGAAAGAAAGCTGTGTGGCCATTAGAGATAGAGGTCCAGGTCTGGGGGATGCCAAGTATACGAAGGGCGTTTACAAAGGCAGGTTGGAGTCAATGACAAACCACTTTAAGTGCCAAGTAGAGGTAATTGGGAGCTGCTGAGGATTCTTGAACTGGGGAGTGACTGGGTCAGTTTTGTTTTTTACTTTATTTTGGCAGCTGTGTGGAGAATAGTAAGAGAGGGAAGGCATTGTGGGAATAAAAACCATTTAGGAGACTCTTAAAAATACGACAGGAAAGATATGTCCTAGGATTTTAAATCTAGGGCTGGGAGGGATGTCAGAGGCCACAGGCCACCTGCTTCCTTATTTTGTAGATGGGGAAACTGCATCTTTGGGAGATGGAGTGACTTAGACAAGGATGTATGGTGGTAGATGTGGCAGGGGTTTGCACAGGGGCCCTTTGGTTCCACAATTCTTTCTGTAAGAGAAAAAAAGCCTCTCTGGTTCAACCTTCCTGCTTGTATCTCCTCTTTTTGGATCAGTCCTGATTTATGTTGTCTGCAGCTTGTTTATCCATCACTCTGGGTCTGTCATCTCCTCTGTTAGACTCAGAGCTTCCGGCGGGCAGGGGCTGGCTGTCGTTTGCCTTCCTTTGTATCCCAGGCACTTAGTGCCTGGCACCTAGTAGGTGCTTAATAAATGTTTGTTGCCCTTAAACAAAGAGGACTGGGTCTGTGAGTGGGTAGAGGGGGATAAATGAGAGGAGTAATGACGGATTGGTGATGAGAGCTGAGTAGTAAAGAAAGCAACCTGATGACTCTAACAACTCAGAGATTAAAGGAAGGGAAAAGTTACGGTCTAAACCAAATATCCCCAGCCAGGCCTGGAATCCAGCCCAAGTCCACACGAGGTATCAGATGGTCTTGCTGGGGACAAAAAGCAGACCTGTTTAGAGATGATTTACCTTGTCCTGTATGGGACAATCCAGCTTTCCTGGTGCTTTGCTCTCCTCCAATGGCAAATCGTGGGCTCTTGCCAAAGCCTTGAAAGGCCAGTGCCTCACATTCACCTGCAGGGAAGGGCCTAGGATGGGATGGAGGAGAGAGAAAGGGCCCTGGGTCCAAGAAAGCCGAATGCTGAGTCCATTCGAGTCTTGAGGTTCATTTTGCAGTTGGGTCCAAACCTGTCATTAATAAGGTGCTGGGAACTTCCCAAAGAAAACTCCCTTTGCTAATGAAGCTTTAAGAGATGTCTGGGGATGCTGAGAATCCAAGTCCATGGCCACCCAGACAGTACATGTCAGGAGGTAGGACTCGAACCTAGGTCCTCCTCACTCCAAGGCCAGCTTTCTCTTCACTGTGCCCCGTTACCACTCACATTAGCAGCCCCTATTTCTGTGGCACTTTTAAGGTCCCCCCTCCCAGCTTAGCTCTTAGGAAGACTTGGAACTCCCTATCCAAGTCACCATTTTGTGTTGTTATTGACTTGTCTTTCCTACTTTCCTATTTGGTAACTTTTTCTAATGCCTGCTTCTTCGAAGGCACAGGCCATTTCTGTCTCCAGTTAATTAAACTTGCAGCAAATGTCTCTGTGGGAAGGCATCCCTCACTGTGAGGAAATACACCAGCCCATTTGATTCCTCCCTATGTGACTGCTGGTCTTTACTGGGAAAGCAAACCCTGTACCAGAAGATCTTAATTTACCCCGGGGACCAGGGACATACAACAGTTACAAAATACAAAAGGAAAAGCTCTCATTGCACTGGGTCTAAGGCATGTAAACAACCATGTAACTATATGGTGTAACTAGGAAGGGAAGGGTATAACTAGGAAGGGAAGGGGCGTTAAGGGCTGAGAAAAGCAGGAAAGACTTGGCGGGGGGACAAGGGATGGGGAGAAGGGGAACCTGAGGTGAGCATCTGTCCAAGAAGGTAAACATTCTAAAAGGCAGGTGTGTGTGTGGGGGGGCACCAGAAGTCAGGTGACTTGTATAAAACCACAAAGTCAGGGTTGACACCCCCTTCTCCCCACTTCTGCAGCCAGTCTGAGGGCTTTCTGAACAAAGCTGTAATAGTCCATAACAGAGACATTAAAGTGATCAGCATCCAAGGAGGCTGAGAATTACCCCAGACACAAGACTTGTGTTAAAAGGAGAAGATAGCTGTGAAAAAATGAAATGAAATGGGATGGGCAGGCCTCCGGGCATCAGGGTTTTATTGGTCACATGATAGGAGCCAGCTGCCTTGAGTTACATTTAGCTCTCTCCTCCTTTGGATCCACAGCAGATACCAGGGATCTAAGAAGGAGAGGTTGTAGGTCTTAGATTCCCTTCCATTGGATATATGTGAAACTGATTTTTTTTTTCTGAGGCTGTGCAGCCTCTAGCTTTAAACTGGGGCAGTTGCTTCTCCTCAGAGACTCAGTTTCCTCATCTCTATAATGGGAAATGGCATCTGGACCATAGATTTACACCGGTCCCTGGGCTCTGAAGTAGGAAAAGTATGGAATGAAGTTCCCTTTCCATGGTATGTTTGTACTTTCCTTGTGTTAATTGAAAGGATCATAGAATAAAGCTAGAAAGAGCTTCAGAAGTCAACCAGTCCCATTCCCTCATTTTACAGATGGGAAAACGGAGGCCAAGGAGATTCCGTGACTTTCCTGGTGTTACTCAGATGGTGAGGGGCAGAAATGGAGCAGGAATCCTTGGCCTCTGCCCACTGGCCCCTAGCTATCTCACTACACCTAAGGCTTTTGTTCAGGCTTAATCTTCACCTTTGAAAGAAAAGTGCCGAACAAGGACATTTGCTCCTAGGTAGGATTTAAGATCAAAAACTGTGGACAGTTCAAAGGCAGAAGGGAGCCTGCCTTTGATGCCAGAGAATCCTGAACAATCCCTAGCCTCAGTCTTAAGAGACTAGAGCTTGGATGTGGAGGTGACCTTTGCTGGCCCCCTGAGAATTTAGGTGGGTAGCCCATCCTGCAGGAGAAGTAAAGTCATGCCTGCAGCCACAGCCACACCAGAGAAGTGGAAAATTGGGGGAGAGGAGAAGATAAGTTGTCTTCTTGACTTGCACATTGAGAGGAATGAGTTGATCTCCAAATACCCGGCGGGCTGCCCCAATGGTGCCTGGCTCTTTTATCATCTTTGCCACCCAGATGGCAAACTTCAGAGTTGTTGGTTTTGATTTTTAAAAGCCTCCCCCCACCCTGCTTTTTATCACTGAATCACAATAAGCTGGCGATGATCTGCACAGGGTCTAGTCCAGTGCTTTGGACATGATGGAATCTGGGCAGGTGCTGTCCCTTCCTTGTGCCTCAGTTTCCTCCTCTGTAAAATGAGAGAATTAGGATTACTGCTTTATAGCTGGAAGGGACCTCAGAGGCCTCTGGTCTGACTCTCTCCTTTATAGAAGAGGAAACCAAGACCCAGAGACAGAATTTTTCACTTGGGCTCCACGGTTCCAGAGTAAGTGTCCTCTCCATTGTTTCCCAGACTGGATGACAGTGAAGGTCTGGCCTGTCTAGCTCTAATTACTGGAATTCTTGGCTTCCAAGAAAACAATCCCTCTATGACATGTTTTGGCCAGTGACTCAGTTGGACCTTTCATGTCCTTCTCAGTCTCTGTTCAGACTCAATCAGATCAGTGAGTGGTTTTCCTTGGGCCAGTCCCTTCCTTGTAAAATCCCTAGTGGGTGTGGATGGGGATCACCCAGTTTCTGTCTGTTTTCCTCATGTGTAAACTGTTTACAACACTTTTTGCTTTAGAAACTACTGAGTCACTTTTTCATCTCTGCTATAATTGAGCTTCCAGACAGTGTCATTGTGGTCTTCCTTCTACAGATTGCAGCCCCTTTGGACTGAGTACAAGGCATCTGGGGAGTGTCTTAAAGAGGAGAGCCTTGAACTTGTCCATCAGGAAGGTCTAAGTTTGAACACTGTCTCTAATGGCCTATTAGTGACCTCTCTGGGACTGTTTTCTCATTTGTAAAGTGAAGGAGATTGGACTCAGTGACCTCTAAGGCTTCTCTCATCAACATTTATGATCTCTGACATAGTATTTAGGAGCCACTCAGGCTGAAAAAAATCCTAGACTCTCCCAATTTAGATTGGCTGGTCCTCAAATGGCACACTCACCACCAGGATCCGTTTGAAAGCCTTTTGGGCTCTGAAAGGCCTGTTTGCCCAACATTGAAGGGCCTTGGTCAGCATCTACTCCATACCCCAGGAAGTCTCTGAGCAGGGTGCTGGCTTTTTGGGTACATTAGACAAGGAATGAAGGGGTGAAGGTTGGGCATCAGGAGGAACGAGGGGCTCCCATCCTGTTTCTATCTCCAGATTGATTAGTGCCCGATCCATACTTTCTCTGAGGTGAGGCCCGTCTCACACCAGGTCATTGAACGTATCTCAGTGCCAGATACAGTGCTTCTCCTTGATGTTAGGAACATTATCACCCTCATTCTTTGTTAGTTACCATGGAGATGGGATCTTTTATGTTTAGGTGACATACGCATTTGGAGTTTATTGTGGCATGCTGTATAAAGTGCTGGCCCGCATTTAATTTCTGCCTCTCTCCTTTCTAGTCCTTCCAGAAGTTCCTGCTTAATACGGTTCTTCTCTGAAGAGTTTCTGTGGTCCCTTGTTTGGGGAGGTTTGATTATCTAGGGAGTTATCTGCTAATTTAAGGATCAAATATTTGGGGGAATTACTACTTTATAACCTAATCTGAAGGTTCAGAATGCTGTTCCCTCCTCTTCCTTCCCAATTTCTTCACTTGAGAATCTAGACTCCAATTCAATGCGAGTGGGTGTGAAGGATTTATTTGTACCCATCCTTTGCCTGGAAGAGAGAGTTGATGTCAATGCAACAGTCCCAAACACCGCTGTTCTCACAGGATCTTCTTCTTTCTTGTGCTTCTATGAAAACAAGAATGGGTTGAGATGGTCAGCTGGGGACCAAATGATCATAAAGTCCCAGTGGAGGGCAGGGGGTAACGCACAATGGTGTCATGATCCCAAAGGTCTTGGCAGCCTAGAGTATAGGGCTGTATGGAATAAAAGGCACATAAACGGAGATAAATATGAAACCTCACCCTGGCATTCAGAAAATCAATTTCTCAGGAACAGAGCAAGGCAGGTGTGGCCAGACAGAAGTTTGTTGGATTACAAGCTCAGGATGAGAAGCAGAGGCTTGACCTGGCAGCTAGAAAAGCTTGTGCCACCTTGGCCTGTGGGGAAAGAAGTCTCGTTTATCCAGAATGAGGAGAGGAGGTGAGAATTTTGCTGGTCTCCTGCCACCTCAACTAGAGAACACTTGAGACAACGGCTCTGTTCTGGGGGTTGTGTTTGGGAAGGACGTTGAGAAGCTGGGGAGCAGCCAGGGAAGGAAAGGGATTTGAGATAATGCCCTGCACTGATCACACTTATCACTTGTCTGGGAGAACAGGGCCAAGACTTTGGTGATAACACTCTCTCCAGGAGTATACCTACTTGAGCTGAGGAGAGGACTAGTCTGCTCTTTTCTCCCTTCTGCCTTCCAGCTTCCCTGGTTTCCCCCAGTCCTTCCTGCCCACAAGGACCTTGCCTCTGAGACTACCCACATGTCCACTTTATGTACCCTGCACGTACATGGTATTTTTGTGTTGTCTCCTCCTTTAGAATGGGAACTCTCTGAGGCTGAGGACCATGCTTTTGCCTTTCTTTACATGCCTAGTGCCTGGGGCACAGTAGATACTTAGTAAATGTTTGTTGATCACGATGACAAAGATGGGTCCAGTTGGCCCCAGAAAACCCTGGTGGCAGGTGCCATAGATATCTAGCTCACACCCAAATGAGAATGCCCTGTACCACATTCACTCCACATGGCCATCCAGCCGTTGCTTAATGACCTCCAGCAGAGAATCCAGACAATCCAGCCCATTCTACTTTTGGACAATTCTACTGACTGGGAGGCAGCTAGGCAGCTAGGTAGTACAGTGCATAGAGCACTGGGCCTAACATCAGGAAGACTTGAAAGACCTGAGTTCAAATCCGACTCCAGACACTTTCCTAGATGTGTGATCCTGGGTAAGTCATTTAACCTTATTTGCCTCAGTTTCCTCATCTGTAAAATGAATGGGAGAATGAAATGACAAACCACTCCAGTATCTTTCCCAAGAAAACCCCAAATGGAAGAGTCAGACAGGGCTGACAAATGACTCAACAACAACTATAAGTTTTTTCCCGATACCAATTCCAAATTTGCCTTTCTCAGTATTCATCCATTTCTTCTCCTTCCATCCTTTGGGATCAACTCTTCCATGTGTGAGCCCTTTGTAGGCAGTTATTGTTCCCCATCCCCATCTGCCACATGTTCTCTTCTGTGGATAAAACATCCCCTGGTCCTTTGCACTGTCCTCATGTGGCAAGCATGGATTCTCATGTTCTCACTAACCTGCTTCCTCCCCTGGAAACTCTCCTAGCTTATTGACATCTTTCTGAAAAAGCGTGTGGTTCCTCAAACTGAACCTGACGTTCCAGGTGTGGTTGCACCAGGGCAGAGGACAGTGAGATCAATACCTCTCTCAGTGACAGCCAATATCAATCTCTCTCTAGGTTCCTCTGATCTTCCTTAGTTTATTCTGGCCACCAGACCCTGCTGCTGATTCCTGTTAATGCTGGAGTCCACTAAGAAACCCTAGATCTTTTTCAGACACACTCCTGGTTAGCTATGCCCTGTCTTGTGAAATGGGATTTCTTGAGCCCATGCTGATCTCCATCATGTTAGTCAAGTTGGTGCTGCGTTCTAGCCTGCTGAGGCCTTCCTCTAGAGTCCAGTGTGCCAACCGCTCATTCTATCTCTGTGCCCCCTGGCCATTTTATGAGAGCAGGCTACCTCTTTGGTGACCTCCTTCCAAACTTATAAAGCATAGGTGTTAATGGTTTAATTTGGAAAGAGGTCTGCAGTGGAATGTCCCAGAGATTTCTGCTTTGTTCTGTACTATCTAACATTTATTGGCAATGCCTTGGATAAATGCATTGATAGCTTCCTTGTTGAATTTTCAGGTGGCACAAATCTGGGGCAAGGAGTTAGCAGTTTTCTAGGTCATTGGGGTCACAGATTTTGAGCTGTAAGGGACCTCAGAGGCCACTAAATCCAACTCCCTTGTTTTACACACAAACTGATGTGCAGAGAACATCTCACATAGCTCCTGTGTGTCTGAGGCTGGATTTGAACCACCTCCTCCTGACTCCATGTCTAGTGTCCCATCCACTGTGCCATCCTGCCTCTCCCACTGGGCTCTGAGGGTAGTTGGTAATTCATAAAGACTCCCTTAGGGCAGTGGACTCCGTACCTGATGAGATTGCGGGATGGGCAGTAACTTGGGCTGTGATTGTCGCAGAGAGAGAAACCCCTCTGTCTAAGGCAGAGTTGAGGTAGAGCCTATCCCCTAGTCAGCCCATGAGGAAGGGGGAGGGGAACGCCTAAGAAGGAGGCCCATGGAGCGGGATCTGAGTTCTGAGCATCAGTAAAAAGCCAGGGGCTATTTTCTTGTTTTCTGTGTAAAGGAGGGCCCCAGGACTGAGGTTAGTTGCTGGATCACCCCCTCTGCACCAAGCAACTCTGCTTACAGGAAGAGTGTCAAGGACAGAGGACCAGTGACTGAGAGGAGCTAGGTATGACACAGTGGTTCAAATGACCAACAGCCTCCAGACTGTGGGGACTCAGGGACCCAAACTTTTTCAAAGAGGTTGCTATGTTCTGCCCCAAGTGACTTTCCCTTTTGCTGCTTTAAGCAGATCTAGACTCTCTTTGTGCCTTTTAAATGTCAGCTGAAGTGAGGACCACACAGTGTGGTTGGTGGAGGCTGACCTTGGCAGCCTTGGGGCTCCTTGGTGCCACAGAGCTCTCCTCAATCGAAGAGTTCATGGGAACCTCCCTGGAGACCACTGGCATTCGTGTTTTATTTCTCCAGCTGAAATTTCCAAATATCATGGTTTTAGGGCATCTCATAACTGGCCAGTAGAGCAGCAGGTGCATTGGGCTGGGTTGAAAATTATACTTTCTTCACAGTAACTGTCTCCCTCCTTGCTCCCTCCTTTTCTCCTCCCTCCCTACCTTCCTTCCCTCTTTCCTTCCCTCCTTCCCTCCCTCCTTCCTTCCTTCCTTCCTTCCCTCCTTCCTTCCTTCATTTCTTTTTTCCTCTTTCCCTTCCTTCTCTTCCCCTCTCCCTCTCTTCTCCATTATCCTTCCTCTCCTTCCCTTTTTCTCTCTGCCTCCCCCCTCCTTCCTTTCCTCCTCCTTCCTTGTCAACTTCCCTCTCTCCCTACTCCTTCTCCATCCCCCCTTTCTCCCTCCCTCCATCTCTTCTCCTTTAGGGACCATCTTTGCCTTCTGCAGTATGATTTTCTTGGAAGCAATTTTTTTTGACACTAGAGTGTTAACATGCTAATCACATTTTACAACTAAATGTCTGGTGTTTTTTCTCTTTTCCTTCTCCCCTCTGAATCAAGGGCCTTTACATGTGAAATATATGACGTGTGTGTGTGTGTGTGTGTGTGTTCTTTAAACAACACAACCCTCAAAACCTCAATGCTCATCCTGCACCCACAGTCTACCACCTGCCGTGGTGAGGCTTCAGCCCTCTGCTGGTCCCAGCCTGAATCCTTTCAGTGATTAAGGCCATCATGTGGGTTGTCATCCTCGTTCTGCTAACTTCATTTTTTACTCATTTATTCTTACAAGGTTTGCCAGCTTTCTCGGAATTCCCCCGTATCTGGCTCATCTGAGGGCACTATGGCCTTGTCTTACATTCTTCACACACACATAGCTTCTTTACAGTTCTTCGGGTGGGCAGTGCCTTTCCTCCCAGGTCTTTGCTCCTGCAGAGGGCTTTGCCCCAGGCATCACAGGATGGGGATCTAGAAGGACACCTCTCCCTATCTCTTTGTCCCCATCTTTGACATCTTAAGTGCATGGGCCTTGTAGCTATATTTCTGGTCCAAAGGGCACTCACGGTGTGGTCTGTACTGTGTTTTTCAGAGTGGTCAGAGCAGTTCACAACTCCAAGGGTGTGGCTGTCTTCCCACATTTGCTGTTTCAGTCTTGGATCATCTTTATCAGTCTGATGGGCTTGGGGAAACCATGAAGTTGTTTTATCTAATTTCTCCATTTGTTATTTGGAGCTGTGTTCCATAGAGCTGCTGGCAGCTTGAATGTGCCCTTGTAAAACTGTTCGCATGTGTTTATAAGGGGTAAGCTTCCAAGTTAGATAGCAGACTTTTAGGAGAGACATGTGCTTCAAAGATTTTCCAGCTAACCTTTTCTTCCAGTTCTAGGTTTTCTAAATGAAATCTAATTATTTTCTAGAGCCAGATCTAAGCTTCTATTCATACTAAAGTTTTTTAATGCATTCTTTGTTGTTTAGTCATTTCAGTCATATCTGACTCTTCATGACCCATTTGGGGTTTTCTTGTCAGAGACAAGAAATTTCCTTCTCCAGCTCATTTTACAGATGAGGAAACTGAGGCATATAGGGTGAAGTAACTGGCTGTCCACAGAAGAGTGCAATGGACAAATCCTGCCAAAAGTTGGGACCTCTGGAAAAACAAATGTTTTTCTCTGACTAGAAAATTAGAAGCTGGCAGAAGCATTGTTTAGCACAGCCTGAGGGATTCCATGTCCATCATTCTGGGGGGCTCAAGTCTGTTGAATGGCCCCCCTGCATATTGTGACTGGGCCAGACCTCAGCCCCTTGGCACATACTGGTGGGTAAGATCTGTCTATCATCCTTTAAGTGGTGGAAAGAGCCCTGGACTAGGGAGTCAGGAGATTGGGATTCTAGCTGGCTATGTGGTAGTATTACTGCAGCTTTACAAATGAGGAAACTGAGGCAAACAGGTTTTATTTAAGTGACTTACCCAAGGCCATTCCCAGATGTAGTAGATGTCTGAGGCAGGATTTGAATTCAGAGCTTCTTGACTCCATCCAAGTCCTGTATTCTATCCACTATACCACTTCTCTTGTTATATCATTCATTTGGGGATAAGGAAGGCAAAAAAGGAATCAGTCCTTGCTCTCAAGGACTTTTTATTTTATTGGGAAAATAGAGACTGTATAATGCTTAAGCAGACACTAAACAATTTGAGAAGAGAGGGTGCACCAATGACTTGGTGTGTGTATGGGGCTGGGCTGGGGGTTGGGGGGAGGCGTTTGGAGAGGGCTTCTTGGAGGGCTTGAATCTGAGCTGAGGTTTTAAGGGAGCAAACGGGTGGAGGAACCTCGAGCTTTGAAGCCACATGTAACCCTCTAGGTCCTTAAGTGTGGCCCTTTGACTGAATCCAAACTTTACAGAAAAAATCCTCCTAATAAGAGATTTGTTCTGTAAAACTTGGACTCAGTCAGAAGGCCACACCGAAGGACCTAGAAGGCCACCCACAAGTTCCCCACCCCTTGACCAAGACATGGAAGGTAGGAGATGAAATCCTGATATCCCTGAAGCAGAGAGGTGAGCTTTCCTGCAATAGAGAGTATGTGTTAACACTTGTGGACCCGATCACCTCATGGCATTGTCAAAGGGGAAACAACCCTTTGCAAACTTCACAACACTATGGGAATGGGGAGAGTTGTTTTTGTCCATGATGGGCAGAGTCTGGGTGTGTCTCAAAGAGTCAGACCTGGAGGTCAAGGACAGAGATCTGGCCCCATCCCAACTGGAGGTTTCTCGCCTAGTCTCTACTGCTTCTTGACTCAGAATGGGAGTTAAGGGTGATCTGTTTGGAAGGACAAGGTTATGATGGCCTTGCTGGCCCTCGGTAACCATAGGAATCACAAAGGAGTGAATGGTGAGGTTGGCTCATGATCTCCTGGGAGGTGGGGGTGGGGTGGCTCTGTTTGTTTTGGGCTGCTCCCTGGCTTAAGACTCTGCCAGGACTGAACTTAGTGGGAGAAGAGGGAGTGAGCCAGGTCGGCCAATCTGCCACTATTTTTAGGGCCTGGTATTAACTCCTGGCTCTGGGGTTTGTTGGCCTGAGAAGAAGCCAGTCTGATGTGGTACTGATGGTGTGGTTGTGGGGGTTGGAGGATCCCTCATTTTTCCCATAAAAGCCCTTTATCTCAGGTGTGTCTTAGTGAGTTGATTTATGGGCTAAAATGTCACCTGACCTGGGGGTGGGTGGGGGTTAATTGGACTTGAGATTTTGTTTGTCTGGCTGCCTTTGAGTAACCAACATTGGTGAGCTGCTCATCCAAAGGGGCTATTTTCTGGAAACCCGAAGAATTATGTAGGCCTACCTGACACATTTTAATTAGGAATTGAGGGCACCCATCTTCCCTGGGTGAATTATAGGTCTGGAACTCCAGCTGGGACAGGCAGTTGCTGTTTGAAGAGGAGAGCTAAGGAGGGTAAATTTCGAAGCAAGCCCTCACGTCTCCTCTGAATCCCAGGATTTGGGGCTGAAAGAGTCCTTAGGATACATGACCCGGACACCTCCCAACTGAGGAAGAGACTTACCCAGGGTCACCTGGGCCTCCAGGATCAGTGCCTAGATTCGAATCCTCATCTCCCATCTAACTGCCTTGGCTTTCTTCCCTGCTCCTGCCCTGGCCCCCAGAAATCAGAGCTTGTCACTCAACTGCCCAAGAGCTCGGCCACAGCTCATGCTCATGCCCCCAGCTCCCATCCCCATTTTGGCTTTCTTTTCCCTGAGCCCATAAGCATAGAATCAAGAGAGCCTTTCTGGTGCCTTCAAAGTCACAACCAATGAGAATGGAAACAATGAGTTGATTTTCCAATGAGCTGACACCTCCAAAAAGGCCCAGCAGGGTGGGAGTGGGTGACATGGGGCCATATTCTGATGGATAGTCCTTGGAGAGTAGGTCACAGAGCTAGAGTTCTGGAGCCCTGAGGGGACCTGGAGGCCAGCCAGTCCACCCTCCTCACTTTATTGATGAGGAGGAACTAGAGAGGGGCAGTGTCCCTCCCAAGGTCATGCAGCCACCATGCATCAGAGACTGGATTTGAACTCAGGGCCTTGGACTCCAGAGTTAGTGATTATTATATCATGCCCTTTTTGTTAATTATTCCACTTACAGGAAGCAATAAATACACTTTCAGGCAAGAGGCAAAATTATTATTTTTTTTTTAATTGCCCCTCCAGATGGGAAAAGATTCTCTACTAGCCCCCTGAGTAGGCCTGGTCAGACCTCGGGAAGATGATGGGCACTTCTGCCTGGCTTCTTTCTCAGGCGAGCTCAAGGAGCATGCTGGGAAGTGGAAGACAGGACAGATCTAGAATGGTCTGTCAGTGAAGGCACCAAGCACCCATCCTGTTCCTGACATTCTGCCAAAGTACTGAGGGTACAAAAAATGGTGAAAGGCAGTCCCTGCTCCCCAGGAGCTGATGGTCTAGGTGGACCCTGCTCCTGCCCTGTCTCCCACATCTCATCAGAAATCAGCAGGGCAAAGGCATATTTGGATAAGGACAAGAGAGAAGGAACTAAGATAGTGGCTTGAGATGGTAAAGTTCTGGTTAAAACATTGGTTATTAACAAGAAACTAAGTTTAGAGCTCTTTCCATTCTGAGAATCCAGTCCCGATGGTTTGGGTCAATAGTGACAGATCCAATTGTGTTTCCCCTTCTTCACCAAGGTGCCTCAACCACCAGGGTGGGTGTTGGCCGCTGACCCTTGCAAAGGACCTCAGCACATAAGAGCCAAACTGGGGATGTTGATGGGTTGCCTTCCATGCTCACCCCTTCTCCCTGTGTTAACTCCAACAGGGTGCTGGCTTCAAAGAGATTGGAGGAAACTGACTGGGTGATTCATTGTCCTGCCCTCTTTCTGCTTCCGGGTAAGTGCTGCCTCACTCTCCTCCTGCTCCCTGAGCTCACAGAGGGAATGTCACTTGGGGAAGGTGCCCTGTGGCCTGTGCTGGGTCTGAATGACACTGATGGAGTGACTGATCCATCAGGCAGCAAGCATGTATTAAATATCTGCTGTATATCATCCACTGGTGGTGGATATGAAGACAGTGAACCACAACATAACTGTTATGGAAGTGTTTTGCATGACTACACATGTATAATCTATATGGAATTGCTTGTCTACTCAGTGAAGAGGTGGGAAGGGAGGAAGGGAGAGAATGTGGAGCTCAAAGTTTTAAAAAAAATGTCAAAAATTATTTTTACATGCAACTGGAAAATAAGATACACAGGCCATGGGGTATAGAAATCTAGCTTACCTAACTACACGAAAATAAAAGGTAAGGGCATGAGAGGGGAGTGATGAGAGAAGGGAGGGCAGACCGGAGGAAGGATAATCAGAAAGTGTGACTTCATGGGTGGGGGGAGGGGAGAGATGGGGAGAAAATTTGGAACTTGAAATCTTGTGGAAGTGAATGTTGAAAACTAAATTAAATAAATTGAAATGTTGGGGCTGGGGCAGTGAACCAGGACCTGCTCTCAAGAAGCTTACATTCTATCAGAGGAGATAGCACACACATAAATATGAATATGCAGAAAGCATACAAAACACAGCCAAGGTTTGAATTTTCTGTTTGAGACGAGGTGCTGCTAGGTAAGGGAAGGCTTTGTTTCCCCCAGGACGAAGAGCATGAGCACAACTTCCTAGGAGACAGAGTTCTCAGAGGCCAGAGGTGAGGCAGGAATGGATTCCAGGTTTGAGGGACTACCATTGCAAAGATGTGGAGGTGGGAGATGTGTGCCTTTTAGGAGAAAACCACTGGAGACTGAGGAAAACTGGGAGTGTTGAGAGTGACAGATTTCTCTAGAAAAACTCTTAAGACAGTCTGTTGTTGTGAGGTGGCCTTGGAAGACAGGTCAGGCTAAACTGCTGCTGACCATCAACTTACATTCCCTCTGTTAAACTGGGGACTCTTTGAAGGCAGGGCTCTCTTTGTATCTAGTACTTAGCATGGTGCCTGACAATTAAGTGCCAGGCACTTAATAAATGTTTGTTGACTGACTGAGTAACAGAATAATCTGGCTTCAGAAAACTCCTGTGGAGGAGCTGTCCATTCTTGGATTTGCCTTAGGTGGTAGAGGCCGCTGTTTTCCCCTCAGAGTGTTATTTGGGGACAGGGGCTACATTGGGGTCCTTTCATAGACTCAAAGCTTTACAGCTTTTCACAGTTAAGGAGGGGCCTTAGCAACCTTAGTATGATCTATTTGTTTTACAAAAGAGGAATCTAAGGCCCAGAGAGGCAAGGGGCTTGGCCAAAGTCATCTGGCTGGAGACAGCAGAGATTTAGTGGAGAGAACTTTGGGTAAGTCATTGCACCTCAGTGCCTCGGTTTTCCCATCTATAAAAATTCTATTCCACTTCCCTTACTGTGTTGTGGAAGTATTCTTGGGGGTCCTAGATCTAGCCTTGGAAGAAATTTAGGAGGTTTTCTTGTCCAACTCCTTCATGTTACAGAAGGACAATGAACTCATCCATGGTCACACGAGTCCTGTCACTGTGACAAGCTGCTCCCCTGTTTCTTTATGTTCTCTAATAAGCTGATGCCTACCAAGCACCTGGTAAAACGCAGACTACCCTGCATGTCAGCATGGCAGAGGGAGGGCTGAGCTTGATCTTTCAGCCAGGACTCCTTCCTCCATCACTCAGCCTCCACTGTCCTGGCTTTACCATCCCGGGCAGTCTTGGCCATTGACATGCCCAAAGCCATCTCTCCTCCCCATCTGTGGGTCCTCTGTCCTCCTTGGTATGTTTATATGTTCCCTGTTCTTTTCCGGGCCTACAGGATGGGCCTAGTCTTTGCTGTCCTTCGCCTTCATCTTCTTCTGTCCTTCTTTCTCTGGGCTCCCTCTCTCCTCAGGTGACCATGCTCAGCAGACACTGATGATCTCCTTCTGGGTTCCTGGCTCTGCCGGCTGGCCCTCCTCTGCCAGCCTCTCTTTGTTCTTGCTTGGGAACCCTGAGAGCCTTGAAGGATAATGCCTCCCTAGTGAGAAAGGCCTTGAATGACATTCAGAGGCATCTGGTTACAGGACTGACCACGGAAGACAACAATTGCCGTTCTCAACATTGAGAGAGATCACGTCAATACTCATATTTCTAACAGCACATTTTCCTCCCAACTCCTCCCCAGACTTCCTTCTTGTTATCAAATGAGACAGTATTTGAAAAGTACTTGGCACCATGCCCATTATGCAGAGGTGCTTAATAAACGCTGGTTCCTTTCCCCCTACACCTCATTGGGGTGGGCTGTGAATGCCTTGTAGCAAGCTTAAAAAATGAATGAACAGAGTGGTAAAGTGGCTCATCCAGAGTCACACTGCTGGGAACCATCAGAAGAAGAATTCCCAGCTATGACTCCTGCCGTTAAATTCTACAGTGTCCCCCACCCTGCCTCCCATCAGTAACACAGGCTGTTTTCACCAGGTACCAGTTCTGAAGCTTCTGGGATTCATGGCCCGAAGGATGAAGTCCAAGGGGAAAAATCAAAGTCCACCTACTTGGCTTGGCTGAGAATCTTCTGCCTGAGGCAGGAAAGGGCTTCTGTGCTATCCAGAGGGATAGCTGGGTCTGAGAGGTGAAGAGAACCTGTTTACTCTTTGTAAAAAAGCCTTTGAAAAATAGATTTTGTGGTTTCAATTCCTAATTGATTCCTAGTAACCAAAGTCCTTCAATGCCTTTACTTACATGTCTATACTTTTATTTTTTTAAGGAGTTAAGCTGTATTGACTTAAAGTTAAGCCCCATAACATGAGGAATGTTCTATTCTGCCCTGTGGCCCACCACCTTTTCCTGTCAAATGGAAGCAGTTGTGTTTCTTTATCAGTCCTCTGGGACCCATACTGATCAGAATTCTGTTCCCTTTATCATCTTCGTTTAGATGGTTGTAGTTCTCATGTCCACCATGTTCATTTCGCTCTGTATCAGTTCATCTAGATCTTCTTGGATTTTTCAGAATTCCTGCTATTCAAAAGATCATAGATCTAGATGTAGAAGGGGGCTTAGAGATCATCTCATTCTAGTCTCCCTCATTTTTTCAGGTGAAGAAACAGGTCCAGAGAAAGTTCTGTGACTTTAGCAGAGTGGGAGCCATGTTAGTGGGATTCAGACTCAGGTCCCATGATTTCAAATCTAGCTCTGGCGCATAGTAGGTGTTTAATAAATGTTAATTGATTGATTTCTTTCATCTTTTTGGGTATATTTGCCAAGTAGTAGGATTTCTGAATCCAAGGATGTGAATAATATACTGACCTCACTTCACAATTCCAAAGTGATTTCTCCCAGATTGTCAGAGTGCTCCATGGTCCCACCAGCACTGGATTAGTGTGACTGTTTTCTCAGCAATGGCTACATCTTCGTTATTATTAGTGATTTGGTACTTTTATTTCTTCTTTGAAAACATTTCATATGTTTTAACTAGTTATGTGATGAAGAGAAGTTCATATAACCACAGCTCTATATCGGTTCCCTATTGATTTTTTAGGTCAGACCTTTATTAGGGCTGCTTACTGCAAAGCTGGGTTGGTTGGTTGTTTTGAGGGGGAGGAGTCTATTTACTCTTCCTTTTAGATGTTAAGAAGCTTGCTGATGTGCTTTCTAAGCACACATCAGATTAGAAGAAATGAAACACAGCATGGTGGTGTAGATCACTTCCCCATCTAGGCCTTAGGTTTTACATCTCTAGAATGAGAGGTGTTGGACAAGATGACCTGTGATGTCCTTTCTTAGTCTGACTCATCACATAATTTATTTTTAAGAAAGTAGAACTGACCCCAATGGTTGCCCAAGACTTCTGTTTTGTTTTCTCTTGGTCTCTGATTTCTTTCAGCATACCATTATCTTTTGAGAGCACATCATGTTTGGGCTGCCCAGAGATCCAGAATGATTGGGAGACCCTATCTGACCATGAAATTGATTTTTGGAAATTCACAGCAAACTGAATGCCCAGCACTAGCCATTCCTAAGCATTGACCCATCAGGTACTCTGGCTTCTCCAAGTTCCTTTGTGGGGAGTGAGGACCAGAGCCAGGATCATGCTTATAGGGGCCTCCCTTTGGGGGAAATGACTTCCCCAAAGTCCCCAGAGGTGATAATTAAAAGGGGGAGAGCCTGTCACTGAAGACAGCCTAGTATGGTGGGAAGAGCCTTGACCTGACTGGCACCCCACTTTGGCTTCCTCTCAATGTAAGCACCTTGCCTCAGTCCCCTTGGCCTCAGTTTCCTCATCTGTAAATGAAGGCAGTCTAAATGGTTTCTCGACAATACCCTGAATGCTAAGCCAGGCCTCTCAGTATAACAACAAAGCTTTGTTTCCCAGCTGTCTGGTCATTTATTTACTTCACAGACCAGTTTTGAGTAGCTGTGGGGTAAGCCATGTGCTGAGGCATCATGCACTTAACTAACCACAGAACCCCATGTCAGAGTGACCTGCTGCTGCTGCTGTTGTTCCTGGAAAACCACTTTGGTGCCTTTCCATGGGGTTAAGACAGAAAGAAGCCTGGGGTAGGGCTGACTTCTGAGGTTGTTTGCCCTTCTCTGACCCCTTACCCAGGCGAGGCTGCCCTTGGACATTACCGGCTCACCTTGATGACATCATACACCATCCACCCATGGCCTTTGATCTACTAAGTCACCTCACCACAGCCAGGTATCCCCTTTCACAGAGATGAAATCTAGAGCTTAGATTCAGTGCATTTCTCAGAGTCACACAGCTAGTGCCTGTCTGAGGCAGGACTCAAATCCAGGTCTGCCTGCCTCCAGGTATAGGACACTGGATATTCATTGTACCCGATGGCCAGGGGCTTGGGACAGAAGAATCACAAGGAAGGTGAGGGGTTGAGACTTTCTGCGCCCTAGCGACGGTTGTATCCCTCCCTTGCTGCACGATGTGGAAAGCCTTCTGCATTTGTGTGTGAAGAGGAGGCTTCAAATTTCCCTCTGCCCTCTACTGCCTCTGTGACTCTGGACTAGTCATTTTATCTCCTGGGCCTGGTTATTTATCTGTAAAATGAGTGTCCCCTTCCAGCTAGAAATTGGATCCCAGGCATCCCTGCTGAATCTTGGGAATATCTGAGTTATTGTCTTCAATATTATTCCTGAGAGCAGCTGATGGTGCCAGAGCACATGATAATTTCTAAATTCTCTTTTATCTCATTTTCCTATCATAATGAGCAAGCCTGTCTAAGGAGCACAGAATCCTCAGCTGGGAGGGACCTTGGGGCTACTTGAGCCCGTTTTATTGATGAGGAAACTCAAGGGA
The DNA here is from genome assembly GCA_028658325.1 of Potorous gilbertii. Taxonomy (NCBI): domain Eukaryota; kingdom Metazoa; phylum Chordata; class Mammalia; order Diprotodontia; family Potoroidae; genus Potorous; species Potorous gilbertii. Next base: position 252,211,757 of record CM053770.1, read on the forward strand.
GTGAGTTTCCCAGTCACCCATGTTAGGGAAACTGAGCCAGACCCCAGTTCAGAGCTCACCTTTGACATTGGCCAATTAAGGGACCTCGAACAAGTCATTTGACTTCTGGGCCTCATGTTTGCCCTCTGTACCAGATGACTCTTAGCACCTTTTCAGCACCAAGTCTATCTATGTTCCTCTCACTCCAAACCACATTAGTACTTTAAGTCCTATTTATTCCTATTTTACAGAAGTAGAAACTGAGAGTCTGGTCCATTGAGATACTTGTCCAGGGTCACAGAACTCAGGATGTCTGTGGCAGGATTTAGGCCTTCTTCCTCCAGCTGCTGGTCCAGTGAGCGTAACCAAGGCTACTTCCTCCCTTCCAAGATGTCCTAGCCACACAGGAGATGCTAAGTCTGGAAGGCTTGATTGAATCAAGATTATTCCATTATCTTAATTTGTATGTAATTTATTAGGCAGACTGCTTGATTGAGGACTCTGAGCTCTCTTTAAGTGAGAGTTTCCTTTTCTCATGCCCTTGATTAGGTGGTGGTGATTTGCCTTGTTTGCCTACCCAAGTGTTTCTTCATAAATTTGCTGCCTCTTCTCTGTGAACCCCAGAAATTGGAGGCCACATTCCCCATGCCTGAGTTAGCATGGCCTCTCAGAGGACTGGGACTTACCAAATGCTATTTTCGCTGAGGCTGTTATATGTCCGACTGGACTTGGGTGGCTTGTGGAGTGCAGAACCCACCACCTCTTTGCCCTCTAGTTACCCTCCTGAGCAGTGTCATGAAAGCCAGGGTGTTGCCACTGGGACTCTGCGAAAGGTCACCAGCATATCCAACATTCTTGGGTTCTATAGTCTTAAGAAAGGGATAGATAAACTAGCAAGCCCAGGAGACCAGACTGACTGAACCGGGAGACCAGACAAGATCGCAGTCTATACTGTCCTAAAGAGTGTGGATGAAATGACCTTGGACTTGTTCACCATGCTCAGACTTTTAGAGGATTCCTTGAATCACCAGCGCAGGTATAATGGCTGACCCTCATTCTGGTTGTTATGACCTTTAGTCAAAGAAACAGTGCCATTGTGAACTGAAAAGAATGATTGTGTGAAAGCTTCAAATGCCACCCTAAGAGATCTGGCTTTTCATCTAGGGCATACAAAGATAATGGAGTGACTATCCTCTGGTGCATGCAGGGTCCTGCTCTGGCTCAGACAGGAGGCTTGGTTGCTGCCTGGGGAAGAGAAGCCACATTGTTTATCTTCTTGAAATATTGGTGTTGCCACGTCCCACTTTTGACTGAATGTAGGTCTCTTCCATCCTGCTTTGAAGAGTTACAATAACGATGCTGATGCCTAAGTTGTATACAGAACTTTAAAAGTGTTGGCAGCCAAATAAAGATGTAACTATGAACGAGCGTAATGACATTGGTAGCATGGTAATAATTATACAAAGAGCCTCCAATGTTGTCCTAACAGCTCAGTTGGCAAATGCTCTCTGTCCAATATCTCTTGAGATCTTCAATGACCTGGTGGGGTAGAGAGGGTGAGATCAGCCTCCTTTTACAGATGAGGAATTGATCTCAGAGAGGTTAAGGAATCAGTTGGGTCACTCAGAGGTAGTAGAGTGAAGGCTGAGGTGCTCAGTCAAGTTAAGTCAAGTCAAGAAGCATTATCTACACTTGTCAGGTAATGTGTGAAGCTCTGGGTTGGGTAATCTGGAGCTCCCTTTCCTTTGCGGATCCTAGGTCTTTCTGTTGTCCATTCCTTTAATATCCATGAATTGCAGCAAATTGGAGAACAGCCCCAGCATGTTGGGTGGATCTCCTGGGGTAAGCTCATGGAAGGACATGGGCAAGCTTTGTCTAGGATAGACAGGCAGAATCTGACTCATTGAAGGGTGCACTCACATGGCTGAACCCTCTATTGGAACATTGGGACCGGGACAGTCCAGGTTTGAAAGGTAACTCCAAAAGCAGCCTGAGTTGCTTTATATTGGTCTTGAGGATGGTGTGTGTGTGTGTGCATGTGTGTGTATGTTAGAGAGAGAGAGAAAGAGGGAGAGAGAGAGAGAGAGAGAGAGAGAGAGAGAGAGAGAGAGAGAGAGAGAGAGAGAGAGAAGAGGGGAGAGAGGACCCTGAAGTAATGAAGAAACCACATTTCCCATACTTAATTCAAACAGGGACACTGTCTCCTCTAGCTTCTAGCACAATACGTTTGCCCCCTTAACATAGGAGAACTCGACAAAGAATGTTAAATCAACTGATATTCTAAAGTCTATAATAATACTGATGATCTATGTTCTAAGGGCCCTCTCATCTCTGGCATTCTGTGTTCTGTGTTTTTAAGGCTCTTTGTAGCTTAGCAGCTCCACAGAAATCACTGCTTTCAGAAAGCAGAGAGATGATGGGAGAACGAGTGTCTGAGTCATCTGGAGAACAGACAAGACAGACACTCACCCTAAGCTTCCAACTGTTCCCGTTGTGCATCCTCCTGCCCAGGTTGTAATAAGAATGGTGCTAAGTATTATTTACAGCCTTCTCTGGATTGACTGAAGTGAGGTCTTTGCTCCTTCCAGTGTCACCGTCTTGTATCTCTGCTCGTTTTGCAAAGAAGTTGTTTCTTCTTGACCAAATCCTGTCTGTGACTAAAAGGTTGTAAGAGACACCTTAACATTTAATTGGTGGATCAATCTGGGGCCATAATACACAGTGGCAACCAAGAATTTCTGTGACAGACATCTTATCCATCCCTTCTACTTGATTTGGTGTAGTAGAAAGAGGGTCCTGGATGAATAACTGTCTGAGGGCCTGGATTAGCATCTTGGCTCATATACTTACTATGTGTTAGCTAAGGTTTTCCTTCCCATTTGGATGCCCAGTGAAATGAGCATGTTGGGTTGAAATTGAAGACTTCTGGCATCTGCTACTTTACTCATCCTAGGATTCTTTGATGTTCGGTGATGGTGGGCACTCCTGATGCTGCTGGACGTAATACAGGGAACCGATAATGAAAACGCTACTACTACCATGATGATGATGGTGGTGGTGGTGATGGCTACCACGACCAGCTAATTCTATAGGGTTTGTTATGTGCTTATTTACAAGTGCTTTATAATAATCTCTATTATTTATAAGTACTTTATAATTAATATAAGTATGTTTAAATGATTATTTATAAGTATTTTATACTTATTGTTTGTAAGTGCTTTACAATTATTATTTATAAACACTTTATAATCTTTATTTCTAAACACTGTAATTATTTGTAAGCACTTTATAATTATTTATAAATGCTCTATAATTATTTATAGGTACTCTATAATATTTATTTATAAGCACTTTATAATTATTTATAAATGCTCTATAATTATTTATAGGTACTCTATAATATTTATTTATAAGCACTTTATAATTATTATTTATTTATTTGGTCCTCACAAGAACCCTGTGAGGAAGCTACTGTTGTTATCTTCATTTTACAGGTGAGGAAACTGAGGCACACAGGGTTAAGTGACTTGCCCAGGGTCACCCAGTTAGTGAGTACCCGAGACCAGGTCTTCCAGGTCGGGCGCTCTATTTGCTGGATCATTTGGTTGCCCAGATTCAGAGCTGGGAAGGCCCTTTAAATTATGGTCTTTTACAAAATAACCCAGAAAAGCTGGAAGTCCCTGCCCAGACAGATAACTTTCCCCTCCCTCAATGGATGGAGTCTACCCTGTTGTCCATCTTGTTACTCTGGGAGCACAGTAGGACCTTCCTCCCAATCATAAGCAAAGCTTTCTCTGTGAAAGCAAACAGTTCTCTCTCCTGCCCCAACATTCTTTTTTTTCCCCCTTTTGAACTGATGGAGTTGTTGGGAATGATTCCAGATGTGTACTTAGCTCTTTATTTAGCATTTTTGATTACTTCATCTTCAGTGTCAAGGGAAACATTTTTGTTTTAATTTTGCTTTCAGCCTGAGTTCCTAAGCTAGACAAGGTGCTGAAGGAAAGCAGTTTCAGCAGCAGTTTCTCAAAAGCATCCTTCCCTGATCTGCTTGTATTGAATTCTGGTTCCCTGTTGTCTGAAGTGTCTGTCCAAGACACACACATTCCCAGACCAGTCCCGGGGGCCCAGAGCTACATTGGGACAATAGAGTTTGGGTCTTGGAAGTATTTCAAACACCATAATTTAGAGTAAACCCATTTTCTCTTTTCTTTCCTGTCCCACTGCCCATAGGGAGCCAAAGAGCTAAAGATCCTTTCTCTTTGGGGCTCTCTCCATGGTGTCCCCACCCCCACTATTCCTTATATTCTTCCCCATTGGTTTCTGTTGGCAGTGGCATTCATGGGAATCTCTTTTCTTGTAATCAGACTGCTTGCTTTGTCTGACTTTTGCGTACTCGGAGAGGATCTGGCTTCTTACCTCGGGTAGACAAATGAATGAAATGTGGAAAGGGATACCCCTACTTATCAGTCATGAAACCCAAGGAGGTGGGGTCGCTGTGGAACAGAGCTGAATTCTCTTTACTTGGAAAGCAGGACGATAACTCGCCCTCTCCCCTGGGACACGGACTGTCTGTGCTGGTCCCAGCTATCGGGGAAGTCTTGGCCTCTTCTCCCTTGGCATTGAGATGAAGTCCCCTAGCAAAATGAGGAGCTCCTTTGTTTAAGAGCTAATGACCAGGGAAAGGGGGGGAGTGGGAAGGGGCCCTCTTTTTGTGCTCCAAAATGCAGCCATTATTAGGCATGTCTAAAGTTGCCTTTTATGGTGGATATCGCTGAGACCTTCTCACAAACGCTTCTTTTTACTTATAAAGAATCAGACCTGAGCATTTGAAGAGACTTAGTCTTTGGTACAAGACAGATAAGATCCCAAGCCAGAGCCACCCTTCCTCTGGATCCCAGAGGTCAGTCAGTCAGTCAGTCAGTAAACATATGGCAAGTGCTGGGCACTGTTCTAAAGGTCTGATTGCATCCCTCTGCTCAGAAGGCTTTGGGAGTTGCCACTTTATTACCAAAATCTCTACCTCTTTGCCATTCAAGGACCTTTCCAGCCTGGTGTCTTCCTACCCTTTTTGCCTTATCTCCAATTATTCTCTTCCTCACACCCTCCCCCCCAGCCCAGCCCTGACCAGTGGGTAGTACTGCTTTCTCTCAGCTTTCTGTTCTCCTGGGGAGTAAATGTCCTCCGTTTTTCTCCTGGATTCCTACCAATCTGTTAGATCCCAGCTCGGCCTATCCTCCAGTCTGAGCTTTCCCACCTGCCCCTAGCCCTCATCATGAATGGATTTCCCATACACTCTGTTTATCCCTCTCTGAAACACTGTTTAATACTGTATATTTCCTATATGGCATAGCCTTTCACTAACTTGTGGTCACTAGGAGGGCAGGAATGAAGTCTTATAAAGCCTTTACATGTCCCTTAGTCAGAGTGAAGCTGTATTGGCTTTGATCTAGGAAATGACCCTGTTTTCTCATTCTGATATTTAGAGTTTCCCACTGTCTGGAACTTGGGGAATGAGAAGTTGGTCATTATCTTGCATTTCCTTTTGTGCTCTGTTCAGTGGAGATTGAGGAAAGTGGGCAACTGGTACTCCTAGCATGGCAGGATCCCATGGGTGCTTCAGAACTCATTGGTCATGTACTTTCAATGCTACCAACCTCCCCTTCTTCACCAGGAAAAGTTGCCAGCTCCCTGATATTCCATCATCTCACTCCTTTTCTACACTTCTGGACCCTTTAGTTACTTTGTGAGATTTTCCCAAGACCTCGCCAAGTTGTCCATGGCCTTTCTGAGTCTGACTCCCAGAGTAGATGCCAGGATTCCATAAAGATTGGGCCAGGACTTGGCAAGATGGGAAGGTTGGCAAAGAGTCGTTCAAAGATATCCCCTTTCCTGGTGCATGAAATCCCCCTCTCCTTTGGCATTGTTTTGTCACTGAAGTTGTATGTGTGTGTGCATGCACATGTACCTATCTGTGTGTTTGTGTATAGAGGGGATAGAGGTGCACTAGTGAATGAACCCCAGGTGCCACACCTTCACAGTGAAGTCAAGAGTAAGATTTTCCCTGGTGGAGCCTCTGAAGATGTGTCTGTGCTCTAAATATGTTCTTCAGGTATTGGAACTAAGTCTTTTGAAGAACATCTGCTATTGCTGATTGCAACTAGGAGTAGCTGATATCGACAAGGCACTCTCAGGCTCATAAAGGTCTTTTATCAAAGCAATTCTTGGTAGTAAGCAGTCTAGGAGTTATCGTGCCCATTTTACAGATGAGAAAGTGATGGCTTAGAGAAGTGAAGCTGTCAGCCCAAGTATAGAACCCAGGTCTTTCTCTTTTTGCAGAAGCACATGGCAACCAAAGCAGCTTGTGAAAGTTGGGCGTCAGTGGGGACAGGGGACAGTTAGGAGATGGAGAGGGAAGTCAGTGCTTTGTCATTTACCCTGGACTTCATCAGAGAATCTAAAGGGGCATATTCCCAGAGAGTGGTGGCTCATGGGCACTGAAATGCTCACTCATCAGGTGGCACGGGTCTCCTCTCTGAATCAGAAGGGCCCAACGTCACTTCTTCAAGAAACATTTTGAACTAAAAAATAAGCAAACAAATATTATCTAAAGAATAAGAGAAAAGAGAATTGTATATGAAAAGGAAATTCTGCTAGACAATTGTTTTAAAGAAAATGACATAGGAATTCAAGTGGATAAGGTAGTGACACTACTTCCCTGCTACCCATGCCCCCCCATGTTAATGATGAGAATCATGAAACCTAGAAAGATGTATTGGTGCCTTTCTAGGCTTAACTCTGATGACACACTTCTCCATTTTGAGTGAGGAATTTGTTGTTGTCATTCAGACATTTCAGTCGCGTCTGATTCTTCATGACCCCATTTGGAGTTTCCTTGGCAGAGATACTGCAGTGATGTGCCATTTCTTTCTCTAGCTCATTTTAAGATAAGGAAACTGAGGCAAACTGAAATTAAGCAGAAGCTGAGTGACTTGCTCAGGGTCACACAGCTAGTAAGTGTCTGAGGTGAGAATTGAATTTTTGAAGATGAATCTTCCTAATTCCAGGCCCAGCACTCCATCCACTGCAGCTCCATGTAGCTGCCCTGAAGGAGGAATTAAATTCTAGAAAACTCTACAATGATTGAGATTCTGCCATTTGCGTTCGTCTCAAGCCCCTGGGAGTACCCCTAGGCTTGCCTTCCACCTCTGGACAAGTCCCAGTCTAGAAGCACTACTGCACTGGGGAGGAGGGGTGCTGTGGAATGAGGAATCAGCAAAGTGGGGTGCTATGCCTGTTTATCTACTTGGGGCAGGATTGGGGGATTACCTGAAGATTTCTTAGAGGAACTAATGAGGAACTAACCTTGCTCATAGTAGTACTTGATAAACACTAATTGAATTTAATCAAAGGAAGCCTCTCTCTACAAATATAACTTAATCCAGCAATCATGGTGGACCAGTCAACAGAATGAGGAAGTCCTGAGTTCAAATCCAGCTTCAGAACCTTTTAGCTGTGTGACCTTGGGTAAGTCACTTAACCTTTGTTTGCCTCAGTTTCTCCTTTGGTAGAATGTGGAAAATAATAGCACCTGTGTCCAAGGGTTGTTGTGAGAGTCAAATGACCTTCATTTTACAGACCTTAAATCACCATATGAATAATGGTTATTATTTTTGTTAATGTTCAATCCTCAAATTCAGTTGAGCAAGCCTCTACTAATCACTTACGGTACTCTAGGCATTGAATTAAGAAGTGAGGATAGAAAGCCAAAGAGGAAAGTTGTGGATCTGAAGGATGTCCTGTTCTATTGTGAAGATAGCCACAACATGTAGCCTGTAACAGGAAAGTCATTTTTCTGTAGATGGAGGAAACATTCACTGAAGGGATCAGGGACCATGATGTACTGTGGGTTGTGTAACTGGAGTGACGCCATGGCTGGAAACTGGAAATATCGGAGGGTGGATGACATCCCCACCCTGGACAAAGGCCTTGAGGTGAGAGATTCAAGGTCATATATGAAGAAAAAGGAGTAGATTAATTTATCTGGACGAGGAGCGAACGGTAGAGGATGAGTAATTTGAAATCATCCCTGAAAGCCAGGCAGAAGCCAGGTCGTGGAAGGCTTTAAATGTCAAAGCAAGGAGTCTGTGGAATCTTTCTGTATAATTAATTTGTGTGAAGAGCTCTGGTTTCACTGTCCTATGGGAAATGTGCCCTAAGAATGACTGAACATTCAGAAATGGTTTTCTCTCCTGATGAATTTTTCTGGAGCCCGGCTGGCCAGCAGAGAAGGCAGCATCGCCTTTGGGTCTCCTAGCCTTGTTCTCATTTTCATCCAGCCTCTCAAACTATTCCAGCCATCTGACAGCTGAGTAACGTCATCCCTTCCCAGGTATGTGGAGTGGGAAGAATTAGAGAACCCCAGTGTCTCCTTCCCTGGGCCCTTTCTTCTTAACAGGTGGTGAGCTGAGTGTGATAAGGATGAGCCCAGCATCTTGCTTCCCTTTCCACACCTTTGCCTTTTAGAAAGGTGTTTTCTGCTTATGTTTCCCAGCAGTTAATAATTAAATGTCTTTCCCAGCCCTCCAGATCTGTTCCCACTGTGTAGTTAATAGGATTATTTATCCCTTGAGACTAAGGTTGAAACTTTAACTATGAAGGTCCCCATCCTCCCCCTCCACACTCTTCTCCCCATTTAATTGACATGGAATTAGCAATACATATTTATAAAATCAGACTTTTCTGATGAACCACTTGGGTTTGATTATGCCTGTAAAATAATAGATCTGAGAGCTTTCAGGACTGTATAAGTCAGCCGTTCCAACCCCCTTGTTTTACAGGGTAGGGGACCATCAGTCAGGGGTGAAAATGAGATTAACAGAGTCCTACAGTTATTGATTAAGTAGCTGCTTTGGGAAGCAAAGAGGTGGATGCCGGCCCCTCCTCCCAATATTTCAACAATCTTAGAAAGAGGGGCGGAATCTAATGAATTGAAATTCACTGTAGTTTTACAGTGGGTGGGCCTTCAAGTTAACTTCGCCAGTGCAAGATGAGGGAGATGTGACTAGACAATAGTTTTCATAAGTAAGATGGATGTATGTTAGGAAATTAATATATTTGAGTCTCCTTTCCCACATGAAAGTGTTCCCTTTTCCCTCTTACCTTCCCTAGAGCTACCTGTGTGACCCTGGGCAAGTCACTAAACCTTTGTTTGCCTCAGTTTTCTCATCTGTAAAATAGGGTTAATAATGGCACCCCTCTCCCAGGGTTCTTGTGTATAATAATTGTAAAGTACTCACTGGCACATAGTAGGGGCTATATAAATATTAGTTGTTACTATTTTTATTTTTTCTCACTGCCCCTGTTGCTCATTACCATGAATGAGACTTCTTTGTGTACGTATTATACCTGTCTTTCCACTGTGACTAGAATGTAGAATCTTAGAAAGCAGGACCGATATTACTTATCCCGGTAGCCCTGTAGCCTTGTACAAAGCTTTACAGAGAAATAGCCACTTGAAGTTTTGCTGTTGTCAAGGGACTTTTCATTATGAGTAGAATGAATAATAGCCAGGACTAGGGTGGGTAGCAATTGTCCCATCATGGCAGATCACACCTGGACAGCTCAGCTCTTCATTCCCCCTTCCCATGAACCAGCCAGACCAGAGGAGTCCAACAAATAGCCATGGGCCCCTGAGCCCATCATACTCCCAAGTGTGGCCTGAGCCAGCTGATGATGTAATTCCTATTGTATATATAAAAATGTGTGATTTTCTAAGGCACTCTTTGGTCCACAGGATCTTTATATTCAGGTCAGCGGCCCCTGTTTCTATTTGAATTTGACACCACTGGGCCACATGATGGGCCAGTACAAATTCTTGAGACTGATGAAGGACCTGGAAACATTTATCTTGGAGAAGGAGAAGGGGAATGAGAAAACACACACACACATACATGTACACGCATTATTGTAACATATGTACATATATGTTTGGCTCCAAAGGACTGAACCAGGAGCAATGGGTAGAAGCTCCAGGGGGAGAATTTCACCTGGAATATCATGCAAACCTTCCTTCTGATTGGGGTTTTTGGAGAGTGAAAGAAACTTCCTTTTGGAGCTTGAGACTTTCCCAGCACTGGAGGTCTTCAAGTGAAGGCTTGATGGTCAGTTGTTGGGAACTATATGGAGGAAATGCCTATTTAGATGTGGGTAACTGTGTGGCTCCGTGGAGAGGGACAAACTGAGAGTCAGGAAGCCCTGGATCAAATCTTGACTTAGATGCTTACTAGCTGTTTGACCTTGGTCAAGTAATATCACTGTATGTTAATTTTCCCATCTATAAAATGAACTGAAAAATATGCTTATTTAATATTTTACTTTTTCTCCTAGTGTATGTAGAAACAATTTTTGATATTTGTTTTCAAATTTTAAAATTCCAAATTCTTTCCCTTCCTCCCCTCTCCCTTCATTGAGAAGGCAAGCAAATTGATAAAGGTTATACATGTGTAGTCATGCAAAACGTATTTCCATATTAGTCATGTTGTGAAGGGAAAAACAGACCAAAAACAGAGAAAGGAAAAGAAAGAAAAAAATACCTAAATCTGTATTTTGTCTCCATCCATTCTTTCTCTGGAGGTAGATAGCATTTTGTTTTCATCATGAATCCTTTGCGATTGTCTTAGATTATTGTATTGCTGAGAACATCTAAGTCATTCATGGTCTATAATGTTCTCCTAGTTCTGCTCACTTCAGTTTACGTTTATTCATGTGAATCTTTCTAGGTTTTTCTGCAATCATCCTGCTTGACATTTCATTTATCACAGCTATCACAGTCATATATCACAACCTGTTCAGCCATGATGGGCATCCCCTCAATTTCTAATTCTTTGCCATCACTGAAAAAGCTACTATAAATATATACACATAGGTTCTTTTTTAAAAATCTGTGTGGAATACAGATCTAATAGTGGTATTGCTGGGTAAAAGGGTACATGGTTTTACAGCCTTTGGGGCACAGTTCCAAATTGCTCTACACAATGGTTGAACTGGTCCACAACTCCACAGACAATGCACTAGTGTCTTGATTTTCCCACATCCCCTCCAATATTCATCATGTTTCTTTTCTGTCTTATTAGCCAGTTGGATAGGTGTGGTATGAAACCTAAAATTGCTTGAATTTGCATTTCTGTTATCAATAGTATGTAGAGTTTTTTTCATATGACTATTGATAGCTCTGATTACTCCATCTGAAAACTTCCCGTTTAAATCCTCTGATCATTTATCCATTGGGAAATGTCTTTTTTTTTTTTTTTTTTATAAAATTGACTCAGTTCTCTATATAGTTGAACAATGAGACCTTTGTCGGAGAAAAGTGCTGTAAATTTTTCCCTACAGTTATGAATACTGTGTATTTCCCTCCATCCTATTTCTCCCTCCCCTTTGACCTGTCCATCCTTTTGGTCCTGACTTTTACCTCCCGCAATTCATTCCTGCTTTTGTCATTCCCTCCTCTCTAATCTTCTTTCCCTCCTACTTTCCTATAGTGTGCTATAGATATGTATACCTAAGTCTGTGTGCCATTTGCTCTTTGAGCAGTTCTGGTGATAGTAATGTTCAAGTGCTTGCCCTGCCTCCCTCATCTTCTCCACCACTGTAAAAGCCCTTTCATGCTTCTTTTATGGGAGATAACTTATCCCATCCTACCTCTCTCTTTCCCCATTTCCCAATGCATTCCCTTTTCTTACTCCTTAATTTTATTTTTTAGATATTATTCTATCATATTCCACTCACACCTGTGTCTTCTGTGTATACTCCTTCTAACTGCTCTAATAATGAGAAAATTCTTAGGTGTTACAAGTATCATCTTCCCATGTAGGAATGTAAACAGCTTAACTTTATGGAATGGCTTATGATAAGTCTTTCATGTTTACCTTTTTATACTTCTCTTGAGTCTTGTATTTGAAAGTCAGATTTTCTGCTCAGCTCTAGGCTTCTCATCAGGAATACTTGAAAATCCTCTATTTCATTGAATATCTATTTTTCCCTTGAAAGATTATACTCAGTTTGGAAGAGTAGATGACTCTTGGATATGATCCTAGTTCCTTTGCCCTCCAGAATATCATGGTCCAATCCCTCCATTCTTTTAATGTAGAAACTGCTAAATCCTGTGGTATCCTGACCATGGTTCCACAGTATTTGAATTGTTTCTTTCTGGCTGCTTGCAATATTTTCTCCTTGACCTGGGAGCTCTGGAGTTTGGCTATAATATTCCTGCGAAATTTCCCTTTGGAATCTCTTTCAGGAGGTGATCAGTGAAGTCTTTCAGTTTCTATTTTACCCTCTGATACTAGAATGTCAAGATATTTTTTTTTGATAATTTCTTGAAAAATGATGTGTAAGCTTTTTTTTTTTAAATTGTGACTTTCAGGTAGTCCAATAATTCTTAAATTATTTCCTCACTGTATTTTCCATATTAGCTATTTTTCTAATGAGGTATTTTACATTTTTCTGTTTCTTTATTCTTTTGTTTTATTTTTTCTTGATGTTTCATAAAGTTAGTAGCTTTCACTTGCCAAATTCTAATTTTTAAGTAATTCTTTTCCATTTTTTTCTCATTTGTCCATTTTTGCTTAATAAGTTCTTGTGAATTTTTGTGCCTCTTCTACATTGACTTGTTTTTTTAAGATATCATTTTCTTCAGTATTTTTGCTGCCTCCTTTACCAAATCATTAATTCTTTTAAAAATGATTTTCTGTGTCACTCTCATTTCTGTTCCCAATATTTACTCAATCTCTCTCTTACTCAATTTTTAAAATCCCTTTTTGAGCTCTCCCAAGAATTCTTTTTGGGCCTGAGACAAATTCACATTTTTCTTTGAAGCTTTGGATATAGCAGTTTTGACTTTGTTATCTTCTTCTGAGTTTGTGTTTTTGTCTTCCCTGTCATCTTAATAGTTTTCTATGGTCAGGTTCTTTTTTGATTTTACTAATTTTTTCCTTTTCATGTTTCTTGACTTTCTACTATGTTTTTAAGTTGGACATGCTCCTGAGCTGAAGGGAGCACTGTCTCAAACTTCAGGCTTTTTTTGCTGCTGCTATCAGAGTTAGTTTTGGGTGTCTATAAGTTTTCAGTTCTTCCAAGGTGATATGATCTAAGGAAATGTATATTTACTATTATCAGGGCTTATTCTCCAATCTGTGAGTGACCACAAACACTCTTTTCCACCATGGAACTGTGACTAGGGTCCCTGCTCTACTGGAACCACAAGTTCTGGTGTGGGAGTGCTCCTCCTCACCCTAAGACTGTAACCTACAACTGCAACCTGGATCGAAGTGTAGGCAAAGCAATGAAGTTTTGCACCCAATGACATCAAAGGGACCCCTGTAAACTTCTAAGCAGTTGTGCATCCCTCTCAGTCCTGTGAGCTAAGAGTTCTGGAAGCCACTGCTACTACTGGTCCAAAGGCCTCCTGCTGGTTTGCTGCACCAGGTCTCTACTGGTACAAACTGTGCTCCACTCTTACCTTGGGTTCAACAGACCTTTCTTGCTGACCTTCTCGGTTTGGGAGCTGGAAAACTATTTCACCCTATCCTTTTGTGGGTGCTGCCATTCTAGGATTCATTTTGAGGTGTTATTTAAAGTTGTTTGGAAGGGAATTTGGGAAAGCTCAGGTGATTCCCTGCCTTCTCTCTGCCCTCTTGACTCCATGCCTCCTCAGAGTCCCTTAACTCCTGCTCTGTGCTTCCATGATACTAGATGACCTGGAGGTGCCTTCCAGTTCAAAAGACCTGTGACTCATTGATTATTTTCATTCTTTTGTGTTGTAATCAGAATGGCTTTATTTACCATTGCACATTGAGGAAAGAGAGAGGGTATCCACCTTTGGGTCCATTTAGATTACAGCCATCCAGAATAGTACCCAGGGGAAGCAGCTGAGTCTGGGGGTTTGTGTGATCTGGAGGAGGCCTGCATGTAGCCACAGGATTCAGGAAGAGACTGAAGGACCAGCCCTTCCCCATTCTCAGAACTTCCCCAAGTTGCTATTTCCAAACAGATGTTTTGAATTCATAGACCTCTATAATCATTTTTTCGTTCTTAGAAGTAATACCAGGGGGAGGAGGCACATGTTCCAAAATGCTGGCTTAGATGTAGACATGACTCAGCCTGACTTTTAAGCTCCCAAACTAATGGACTGGTGTATAGTTAATTCTTACTTTGAAATTCCAGACCCAAGACTCAGACACAGGTTAACAGGCTAGAACAGTGATGGATTTGAGGTCAGGAGAGTTTCCTAATAATTGGATCTAGCTGAATTTGGAGTGGCTGGTCTGTTACCCTCAGGTTGATTTAGCCCATTGGGCAGACAGTCTAAATCAAGCCTCAATCCTGACGGTAAGTTAGAGGGATGTTTACCCCAAGCATGTAAAGACTTCTCCTGGAAGAATGGGTGAATGAGAACTATTTGTTCCAATGGCCATGAAGGTGACTGAAGCAGGTGCTGTAGAGTGCTTAGTTTGGTCAGACATTCGGAGTGCCAAGGTCATCCACTGCATCCTGGACCATCAGCATTCATCCTGATGTTTGTCTTGGATTTCAGTGACTCGGGAAGAGAGAGTGAAGGGGATTTTGCACAGCTCTGTCTCACTTCAATCCGATTCACTTACAAGTCAAGACATTGCCCTGTGATGTCTTTGGTGTGCTTCGAAAAGAATGAACAACAGATTCTCTCTTTTTGGGGACCTTCTCCCAGGAGGGAGACTCGGGGACCCTGGCTAAGGGCTCTAGGTCAGGTCCTGGTTGTGTTTGGTGCCACACAGATTCCTTTAGCTTTGTGATACATGAGGGGTTAACAGAATGGTAAGGAAAGGTTGGATCAGGGGTGGGGAACCTGTAGCCTTGAGGCCACATGTGGCCCTCTAGGTCCTTAAGTGTGACCCTTTGTCTGAATCCAAATTTCAGAGAAGAGACCACAGCCTCTTCTACCCCTGGGCTGGATCCTGTCTCAGGAGGGAGCCATATCCAGTGGAATGTAAGTTCCTTTAAGGTCAGGGACCATTTTGATTTTCTCTTTGTATGCTCAGAGCTTAGTGTAATGCCTGGGACTTAGGCACTTAATAAAGGATTGTTGAGTTGAAGATTATTCCTTCTGAGATAGGTGACCTACTGCTTTGGTAGATGTTGATAAATGAGTATAGTTAAACATAACCAAGGCCAGGCTCTGCCGAGTTGCCTCCCCCACCTCCATTTCTGAGTTCAAATTGATGTCCCTCTCATGTTCTCCCCACCACGTTCAGTTTGGTTCTGACAGAGAAGAATTCTTCTGTAAGAACTTGTGGATGGATTTGGGGCTTCTTTTCCAGTTCCTGAGTCATTCCCATTTAAATCCACTGTGGTTATTGCCCTTCCTAGCAGATCCTTGGTGCCTCTGGACGTCCTTACAGAGGAGGGAAATGCACATGCTGATTTCTTCCAGGAGATCCTCATGCCAACAGCACAGAGTAGAAGGGGCATAAATGGATACCCCATATTGGGGCTCAAAGATATGATGCCCTGAGAGATCAGTGCTGAGCTGTAGGGCTCCATGAACCAGCTTGAATTCCTTCATGTAGAACACACTGAAAAGCAGGTGATTCATTTGATTTATCACTGAATCTCAGAGCTCCATGTTACCCTCTGTCTTTGTCCTCAGTATGACCTTCCAATCCCTCCAGCCCTCAGGTCATCACCCTGTTCTGGCTATATTCTGTTCATTTCCCCATCTCAGCCCCTCCATGAACAAAGTCAGTGCTACACTGTCCACTCCTTCAGGTTCTTTCCCTTTTATCTCACTGCTTCATCATGCCGTGTCAAAGCTCAGCCTTGGATTATTCCTCTAGTCTATCATTTTGACTCCTATTTGAATGTTGGTGAATGGAGCCAGAGGAAAACATGAAACTGTGCTGAGTACACTACATCAATGAGTGTTACTTATCACCTCCCTGATGGATTCACTCCCTGACTCTTCTTAGCAAAGTGCTGCAAATGTTTTCATCCCTTCACAAATATCTTTTGGCCTTTCTTCCCCACCCCCTCAGCTAAGAGCCTTGCCTCCTACTCTACAGAATAAGTTGAGTCATTTGGCCTAAGGTCCCTCTTCTTCTCTCAGATGGCTTCTCCCATGAGCTCCTCTTTCATTCCATCTTGGATAACTAGGTGACCATTCACTCTGCCACGGTGACTATACCCTTGATCTTGTCTGCTCTCATCTCTCCAGAAGATGTCCCTATCTCTCTCACACTCTCCCAAATTATCATTTTCTTCCTCTCTGCTTGTTGCTTACCTGCTGCTATGCAAGTGCCAATGTCTCCCCAAGCCTTAAAACATCCTCTCTTGATCTGACCAACTCCACTAACTGCCATCCTTTAACCGGGCACTTCTCTTGCCTAAGTTTTCGATAAAGCTGTCTATACCAGCTCCCTCTACTTCCTGTCCTCTCACTCTTTGCACCCTTTGCAATCTGAGTTACCAGTAGACTTTTAGTAGCTAAATTCTAATAACCTTTTCTTCTCATCCTTTGGACCTCTGTGTAACCTTTGACACAGGTGATCACCTTCTCCACAATAAGCTTTCCTCTCTATGTTATTCTCATGTTATTCTCTCCTGATTCTAATCTTACCTAATTGCCTTATAACTATTTTCCTAGATCTTTATCCATATCATATCCACTAATCATGGGTGTCCCCCAGAGCTCCTTTCTAGGCCCTCTTCTCCTTAAAGGCTTTCTCATGTAATGATCTTGTAAACTCCCATCAGTTCAGTAATCATGTTTTAAAACATATACATATATGTGTGTGTATCCATCTATCTGGCTATATATATGTGTATGTGCTTATCAAATTATTTTCTTGTTTTGGGGGCATTCTTTACTTTTAAAATTTTGAGATTCTCTTGTTCCCCCGTCACCCACCCAGTTACTGAGAAGGCAAGTAATAGGACATCAGTTATACCTGTGAAATCATGCAAAATATATTTCCATATTAGTCATATCACAAAGCAAAAAAAATAAAATGAGAAAATTATATTTCAATTTGCATCCATACTTCATCAGTTCTCTTTCTGGAGGTGGATAGCATTTCTATGAGTCCTTTGGAATTGTCTTGAACCATTGTATTATTCAGGGTAGCCAAGTTTTTCACAGTTGGTCATCTTGACAATATTATTGTTGCTGTGTATAGTGATCTCCTAATTCTTCTCACTTCACTTTGCACAGTTCAAATAAGTCTTGCCATGTTTATTTCTTTTTTCTGAAACCACCCCCCTTTCATCATTTCTCACAACATAACAGGATTCCCTCACAGTCATATGCCACAACTTGTTCAACCATTCCTCAATTAATGGGCATCATCTTGATTTCTAATTTTTTGCCACCACAAAAAAAGCTTCTGTAAATATTTTTGTACAAATATGTCCTTTTTCTTTGAGCTCTTTGGGGTATAGACTTTATAGTGGTATTGCTAGGTCAAATTATATGAGAAGATTTATAGCCCTTTGGGCAAAATTCCAAAGTGTTTTTCCGAAAGGATGGGCTAGGTCCCTCCTCCATTGACAATTCATTAGTGTACTTATTTTCTCTCATGCCTTCCAGCATTTGTCATTTTTGATGGTTGTGAGGTGGTTCCTTGCAGTTGTTTTAATTTGCATTTCTCTATTCAATAATGATTTAGATAATTTTTTTTTAAATATGACTTTGATTTTTTCTTCTAAAAACTGCCTGTTTATATCCTTTGACCATGTATCAGTTGGGGAATGGCTCTTATTTTTATGTTTTACTTTTTTCACTCAGTGCATATGGGAAAAATAAGGTCTTCATCAGAGAAACTTGCTGTAAACATTTTTGATGTTACTTCATTGTCTCTGGTATCTTGTAGCAAAATGTAGTTTCCCTGATTATCTATTTTAATTAGGTCAATTTTTTCCTTTTGCTTTGTCTAAGGTCATGATTGCAATTCCAGCCTTTTCTTAAGTTTATCTGAAACATCTTAGATTCTGCTCTAGTGCTTTATTTTATCGCAGTCTTTCTGTTTCAAGTATGCCTGCCTCTTGTAAACATATTGTTGGGTTCTGGTTTCTAATCCATTCTGCTATCTGCTTTCATTTTATGGGTGAATTCATCTCATTCATATTCACAGTTAATGATTATTGTGTTTTCCCCTCCCCATCCCATTTTCTTCTCTTTTTATCCTGTTTCTTTTCACAAATCTAGTTTGTTTATAATTATTGCCTCCCTTACTCTTTCCTCCCTTTTATCATCCCTCCCCTTTCTCTTACCTCCTTCCCCTCCTATTACCCTACCACATATAACTTAGTGTGTAAATATTCTTCCCTGTTTGAACCAATTCTGATGAGGGTGAGGTTTAAGCATTGTCTGCCCCTCCTCCATTTCCTTTCACTGTAAAAAGCCTTCCTTGTATGCCTCCTTTATGTGAGAAAATCTGCCACATTCTCCCTCTCACTTTCCCCTTCTTCCAGTGCATCTCTCTTTCCCACCCTACCATTATTTGTTTATTTGGAGATCATTCCAGCAATGATTATCTTTATGTAGATGTGTTCCAGAGTTATATATCCAGTCCTAACTTCTTTATTGAGCTCCAGTTATGTATCACCAACAGTCTTTTTGGATATATCAATGTAACATAGGTACCTCCAACTCAACATATCAAAAACCAAAACTCATTATCTTTCTCCTCCCAACATTCTTCTTTCCCTAATTCCTTGTTATTATTTAGGGCACCACCATCACACAGTCACCCAAGCTCAAAACCTTGTACTCCCCACAAATATCTAGTCTGTTGCCAAATATTGTCATTTCTCTTTTCTACATCTTCTCATTTCTACATCTCTTATCTATATCTTCTTTCCTGAACTCCTCCAACAACCACCCTCATTCATTTATTCCCTTATCACCTCTTCCATTATAGTAATAATTACTTCCTGATTCTTCTCCCTTCCTCAAGTCTTTCCTCATTCTGATCTCTCCTCTGTTCCTTTGCCAAAGCAATTTTCTTAAAGTGGAGATCTGCTCAAGTTATGCCCTTTCCAGAAAACTCCAGTGGCTTTCTTTTACTTCTAGGATGAAAAATAAAATCCTCTTTTAGATATTTAAAGCCCTCCATAGCATGATCCCTTCCTACTTTCCATGCTCCTTACACTTTCCACAGGCTTTCATATTGGTACCCACAGACAACACTCTATCTTATGACTGCATTCCTTTTTACCACCTGTCCCCTCTGTACTTACATAGCTTTGTACCTATGGTCTCCCCCATTAGTCTTTGATGTCCTTGAGGATGGGAGATGTGTTTGCCTTTTTTTGTATCTTTAGATGGTTCCTGAAGCACTTCTTGGCAAGAGTCTTGTTGACTGACTCACCATTAAATCTACCCTTGACAACCCAGAATTCTCTCTGCTGGCTCTCCAATAAGTTGCTCTCAAGCTTTCTCTTGAAATCTGTGAAGGCATGGGATGGGGATCCCAATTCTTTTGGAGGAGAATGGGAAACCCAATACCTATGAGAGGAATGGGGAGCCCAGTAACTCCGGAGGAAGGCTTTTGTACTCGGGGGTAGTCCAATTGTAGGGAAGTTTTTCCTCCTATTAATATCTGTGTCTCTAAAACATCTGTCTATGGCTCCTAGTGTAGCTGTGTGGGCCAAGCAGATCAAGGCTTCTCCCTAGTCTGTGTGGCAACCCCACTTGAGCCCAGATATCCATCTCTAAGAAGACTTCTCTTCCTTAGACTGAACCTTTAGCTGGTCTACCCATGGCCTGATCTCAAAGTCTTTCACTATCCTGACTGCCTTCTTTAGGACATGCTCTGGCTTACTGATTCCCTTTCTAAACTGCAGGCTGTCTGAGGTTTAGGGAGGATTGAGGACCCTGAACCTGACTGCTCTGAATCCATGGGGAAGTGTGCCAACCACCTCCCCTCATCTAAGTATGAACATAGAACAAAATTTTTATGTAAAGGAAATAATATATTCATTTCAGTTATGGAAGGGAGAACAAATTTTAATTATGGAATAAGAAATGGGAAAATGTATTAGTCTAAAATAAATTAATTTGATTTCATAATTAGACTTTGCCTAGAAAAATGCATTGTATCCAAGATGAAATGATAGAAACATATTGGAGGAAAATCCTTATGGTAAATATTTGATTAAACATATGACTTCCAGATTTCTTCAAAGACTGATTGGAATCCCCATTCCCCAGTGGTTAAACTGGCAAAGTATGGGAATAGATTATCTTGAAAGGAAGAAATGGAAAATGTTGCTAAGAATATGAAAAAATTTTCTTATATACCTAATAATTTGGGAAATTCCAAGAAAAATTTTGAAGTTGTAACTTGTATACCTTTAATTAGCAAAAATATGAAAAGTGATAAAATTCATTTTTTACAAAACTAGCGGAAATAGAAATTGATGTTACATGACAGATGTATATGTCATGAGATACAATAATAATAAAAAGCAGTATTATATAGTTCTTTCAGGTTTGTAAAGTACTTTATATATTTATCTTTTTTGATCTCCTAGTTACACAATGATATCTAGTCACTAGGGATCAACTATATCCACAAATGTTAGCCCATAGAATGACCCTCTCTGTACTAAATTACGTGAGTGACTGTATGAGCAAAACTTGGACTCAGTTACAGTGTCTTGTACTTTAGTACTATAACATCTATTCATCAAAGACATGATTTTATCAGTATGGGAGTACCTGGTGTGAGGATTCCTTTCACCAATGCAGATAGCAACCTAACCACAACTTGTGGTCTTAAAGAGGTTCAGAGACTTGGAATGATTTACCCAGAGTCACACAGCCTGAAAGTTTCAGTGAAAGATGGGCCTTTTGGACTCCAGGTGCAGAACACTATATTTTTTCTACTCTGCCATGATGCCTTTACTGTTATTCTGCCATAGACAGGACAAATGGGAAGAATTTGGAATCAGAGCCACCATGGAGTAAGCTCTGGATCTGTAATCCAGGGACCTGGGTTGGAATCCTATCTTGTCACTGCCTCCCTGGGTCACCTTGGGCAAGTCATTGCTTGTCTCTCCTGGTCCCAGTTTCCTCATCTGTAAAAGGAGAAAGTTGGATAAGATAACTGGAAGGGACCCTTGATGCTCCCAATCTGTGATTCTCTTTATGCTCTGGTGGGAATCCTTACTCTACCATTTACAGTCTGGGTGGTCTGGGCCTCACTTTCCTTATCTATAACACTGATGGCATTGGATTACATGGCTTCTGACGGTCTATTCAGCTTAGAAGCAATGATCTGTGAATTGAATAAAACAAGGAAACATATGTCAAGTGATGTGGAGTGGGAGCAGTGGTGGAGGCATTGACTATGGTTATTTGAAAGTGACCATAGTGGTTTAATAATGCATTAATAAGACCAGAACATGAGAGAGAATGCAAACCCAGTCAGTCATGATTTTGGTCCAATGCACCCATCTTTTTGCAATTTTCTGTTGTTTTGGGGGGGGGCTAGGGAAAGATTTCATGCCATTTCTTTTTTTTGATGGGCTAAACAAAAATATAAGGATGTTTGAACTTGGTTCCGTCACTCGGAGACTGCTTGGTGCATGTGCCAGGCACAAGGGGCCCTTAGTGTCACTGCCTCTGAGATTAGCTCAGGCTTTCTGAGCAGCTTTTACATAAAGACACGCTGTATATCATCACTGAGCTGTTTCTGAGCTCCTCAGGGAGGTCCCTGTTGATTTGTAGGCAGCCTAAGTGAGTCAATTGGAAAGTATCAGGCACTTTTTTTCATAGTTTCCATTATGGTGGTTTTAAACAAGAACTCATTTGAGTTGACCCAAAGATTTTCAGTCCCAGCTCACCTAGCTGGGTGACAAGTCTTTCCCCCTTGCTCCCTGTTCCCAGTTGGTGTCTCTGCCCCATCTGTTTTGATGTGACTGGGTGATAAAAGGACCACCAGCACTACAACCAAGTGACCTGGTTCAAATCCTATCCCTAACACCTGTGTGACCTTAAACAAGTCACTTACCCTTCACAGGCCTCAGTCTCTTCATCTGCAAGATGTGGGATTTGGATTAGTTTTCTTCTGAGATCCCTTCCAGTTCTCATTCTGTGGTGTTTTAATCCCATATCTTTTGACTCTCCTCTCCAGAAGTGTCACCCATGACTCTGAGTTAAAGAATGATTTTCCATATCTCTTGTGAGAATGGTTCCATCTGGTTCTAATTTGCTTCTTCCTACTTCACTCATATGAAAACTCAGAAAAATGGGTGACCCACTGACACCCATGCAGTCAAGAATCCCTGCCATGCTTGCCCCCTGTACCCAAGCCTTAACTATGGTGTCTTTGGAACCTCTGAGTGTTGCTTCCTGGGTTAGAGTATCTTTTAGTATATGATTTGTCCAAGGGAGACCTTTAGCCAGCTACCTTCTGCTATGACCTTCAATGCTTTGATCCATCAAATGGATTGGTTGACTTGGATAGCTTGGCTCATTGTCTCTTCCTGGTCTTCTGTTTAATTAGTAGATGAAAAGAAATCCATTGACTCTTCGTTTTGGTTGTGTTGGGATAACTCTGCATACTAGTGGGGGCAGACACAATTACATTGGCTTTGTTGCTTTCCAAGATCACCTCATCCAGTCTCTTGACAAGGGAGGGGTGGAATGATTTATCTGTAGCCATTCCTGGTAGAAGTGAGCAGTGGAGCCAGGGAAAGAGCTTTGCTCTTGGTTTTCCAAGAACAGCTCTCTCTCTACAAAAGTACGTGGTGGTTACTGCCTTCTGCCTCTACCTTAACTCAAAAAATATCCCAACGAGGGAGTATTGGCTGGGATCAAACAGAAATCAGAAGACAAATCTGCTGGGGTGGAATGAAAGACACCATCCTACATCTCCAGTTGTTTGCTTGGAATGTTCACCTGTCTGTCCCATAAGCATCTCAAACTCAATCAATCAATAAACATTTGTGAAGTACCTGCTATGTGCCAAGCACAGTGCTAAATGATGGAAGTTCAAAGAAAGGCATAAGATAGTCTCAGACCTCAAGAAGCTCACAATTAAGTAGGGCAGAAAATGGCTAAAAAGAAGTTAAAGAGAATTGGGTGAAGTTCCTCAGTACCCAGGTCATGATGAAGTCTTACAACTGGGATGGGGAATGAGTTGAGAAGTTGGGACTTCCCGAGGTGATTTCATCTTGAAGAATGATGAGTTTCTGGAGAGGATGAAGTCCAGGAAAGTGGGCAGGTGGGCAAATCCACATTTATTGTCTTTTTCCTTCTAAAATCCCTGTTTGTTTTGAGGGTACTGCCATCCTCTGTCACCCAAGTGTGCAGAGGATCACTCAGTCATTCTCAGCCCCTCACTCTCCCTTACCTCTTAAATTCAAACAGTGAAAATTTCTTGTCCTCTTCTTCCTGACTCTGACATTGGCTCCTTGTCTCCTCCCATAATACACCTGGTCAAAATTAGATGCTCCTATCTCTAGCCTAGACTACTGTATTAAGCTCCTGCTTCATTTGCCCCACAAATTCTATGTTTTTGTGATATTATTCTCTCTTGTTTCTCCTCCTATCAGTCAAGCTACTTCCTCTCTGTCTCTTTTATGGTGCACATCTGTCTCATGTACCACCAGCGTGGGCACACTAAAAGCTTTGTCCTGGGCCCTTTTCTCTTCGCCTCTGTTGTCTTTCACTTAGTGAACTTATTATCTCCTGTAGATTTAAATATCTCTTTGTTGATGTTCCCAGATAGATATACGCAGCCCTAGCCTCCTGAGCTCAGGTTCTCTATCATCAATTGCTTCCTGGCATTTCCAATTGGATGTTCCATAGGCATCTGAAATTTATCCTGCATTCATTATCCCTGTAGCCCTGAACCTTTTTAATTGTACATAATCAAAACCTTTTATGATTGTCATTATTCCTTACTTGATTGAAAAATCTCCTCTTAGCCATTGCTAGAAAAGCTATAGAATCTGGTTGTCTTCTAAATATTTTTTAGTGGTGTGGCTTTTGATATTAGCACCACACCCATTTTGAGCTTACTGTGGTATGTGGTGTAAGCCGTTGCTCTAAAGCTAATTTCTGCCAAACTGTTTCTGTATTTCCTCAGCATATCTTGTCAAGAAGGAGTTTCCCCCCAAGTCAGTGATGTTCTTGGATTTATCTTGGATGTTGGAGTATCAAGTCATTTTTTAAAAATGCTCTCCTATTTAGTCTGCTCCATTGGTTTACTTTTCTATTTTTTAGCTATAACCAAATACTTTTGGTGATTACTGCTTTAGAGTATAATTTCAGCTCTGAAGAGCTGTTCTCACATCATTTCTAGTTTTTTTTGCATTTTTTTTCTATTTCATTCCTCTAAATGAATTTTACTCTTATTTTGCTTAGCTCTATAAAATATCCCCTTGGTACTTTGATTGGTAGAACACCAAATCTATAAATTAATTTAGAGAATATTTCCATTCCTATTATTAATGCAGCCTAGTCATTAAGGATTACATTCTCTCACTTCCTCTCTTGCTATTTCTTTCCTGCCCCCCTTTCCTGTCTTTTTCTCTTTCATGTGCAAACTAGATGGCACAGTGGATAGACTGTGGGATTTATAGTCAGGAAAGACCTGCATTTAGTTCTTGCCTCAGACACTGTGTGTCTCTGGGCAAGTCGCTTAACTTCTGCCTGTTTTCTCAGCTATAAAATGGCAATAGTAATAGAACCTAACTCACAGAGTTGTGAGGATGAAATTAGATAACATAAGTAAAGTACTTTGCAGACCTTAAAGTTCTATGTAAATGTTAACATTATTGAAGTTGTTTCTTCTTACTTGTGTACATATAGCATTTACTCATTCTCTTAGAAATTATTTTCTTGAGGGTTAACTCTGTTTCCTTTATTTCTTTGTATCCTCATCACCAAGCATGGCATCTTGCACATAGGAGACCCTCAATGTTTGTTGAATTGTATTGAATTAAATTGGTATTGAAATGCTTGGACCTAGACTGAGAGCACAACATGCCCATGCTTACAACTGAATGACCCTGGGTTTTGGTTTTTTTTATTGTTGGACAGTTTCCTCTTTGATTGGAACAAGTTTTGACTTTTATAGAAATGTTCAAACTACCTCCATCCTCTTTTCCATGGCCATCTAACACTTGAGGGATGGGGTAAAGGGCAGTAAGGAAAGAAAAGGCAAAAAGAAGCTAAGAAAAGGTAAATAGGAAGTGAAAAAGAGACCTCTGAATTGGTGGAAATGGCATTTTCTACTTTCCCAAGGATTTTAAATTTGGCTTCCATTTTGTCTCTTTTGCTTGGCAGAGGAGACAAAGCCAGCCTTGCAGCCATGCCACGAAGTCCCACATCGAGCGAGGATGAGATGGCACAGAGCTTTTCTGATTACTCACTGGAGTCCGAGTCAGATAGCTCCAAAGAAGAAACCATCTATGACACCATCCGGGCCACTTCTGAAAAACCATCCGTCAAGATGGAAGAGAGTCAAGGCAATACTCTTGTCATTCGCATCATCATTCTGGATTTACAGCAGACGGTAAGGATTTTGGCAGGAATCTGCAAATGCCAGGTGGGGTTTTTGTGGCCTCATGGACTTGGTTTTCTACAGAAGGATCTCTGGTCTATTTTAAGCTAGTCTCGACAAAGGAAGGTGTCTGTGTGCCCAAACATGCATGCTCTGTCCCTGCCCAGCTGCTGTCATTACTATACTCTTGGACATGGTGCCTAGTCACTTTGTATGTTTGCTTATTTTATTTCCATTCCTCTACCACTAACAGTGCTTTCCCTTCTCTCCATTCTAGCTTCAACAGATCCCCTTAGGTCTAAGGACCATGTCTTAGAGAAACACAAGAGCATAGACTTACAGCTGGGAGGTCATCTCACCCAGTCTTGGCACTTTACAAAGGAGACAAAGGTTTAAATGACTGGTTCAAAGTTCCAGGAGAAAGAGGCTGAGTTGGATTTGAATTCAAATCCTTGGTCTCCAAATTCAGTGTGCTTTCTGCTAATAACTACCTCTCATTTGATCTGTGTGACTGTTGAGGGCAGGACTAGGGACAATTGGGTAGAAATGTCTGAGGCTCAATCCCTTGGAAAATTTCCCAACAACTAGAATTGTCCCAGATAGGGATGCACTGCCTCAGGAGGTATGCATGATCATTTGAGGGATGGCACAGAGGACATTTTGGTTTGGGTACAAGCTGGGCTACATTCCTCTGAGGTTACTTCTAGCACCCACAGCACAGTAGATAGAGCACTGAACCTGGACTCAGGAAGACTTTGCCCAAGGTTACTTCAAGTCTTCCAGTTCAAATCGGGTCTCAGACATTTATCAGCTAGGTGACCCTGGGCAAGCTAATTATCCTCTAACTGCCTCACTTTCCCCACCTGTAAAATGGGTATAACGATAGCACTTACATGGAGGGTTGTTGTGGGGATCCACTGAAATAATCATTGTAAAGCATTTATCACAGTGCCTGACACATAGTAAGCACTATATAAACATTAGCTATTTTTTTATTCAAATTTGTGTGATCCCCATGGTCTGTTCTTCCTTTTCTGAATTCGTCCATCCCTTAGAGAAGCATTTCTTAAACTTTTTGGTCTCTGCACCCCTTTATACTTTTGAAAATCATTAACTGCCCCTAAAGAGATTTTCTTTATACAAGTTTATTTATTGGTATTTATTGTATTAGAAATTAAGATGTCTTTATTACTATGAAAGTAGTTTTAACCTCATGGATCCCCTGAAGGGTTTTAGAGTTCACCAGGAATCATTAGACCAGATATTGAACTTCAGAGAGAAACCAATTAATGTAACAGTTTATTCTATTCTGTGACTATTCTATTCAGCAGTAGTGGCAGCAGCACTAGTAGTAGTAGCAACAGTAGCAGTTGTAATAATAGCAGCTGCAGCAATAGTAGCAAAAGAAAAGTAGCAGTAGCACCAGCAGAGTAGCAGCAGCTCAGCGCCTCCTCAGTCAGCACTGTCAGGCTGGGTGTCCCTTTGTCTATACATGGCAGAGATTCTTACTCCTGTGAAGGTCAAATTAAATGACCTCCAAAGTCCCTTTCACTTCTGAGATTATGTAAAAATAGAAAGAATTTTTAAAAAGGAGGAAATTAGGATTATTTTGGGTGGTGAGATGTCAGGATCATGTAGAAAGTGTTCCAGTTGTTAGGTTTATTAGAACTTATTTGGGGTTATATAAACTGATTCTGTTAGTAATGTACTTGTGTGGGACTAGGAACCACATGTGATGCTTTCTTTGTATAAGGTAAGTGACAGATCAGCTCAAGGGATGACTTTTCCCAATGATGATACATTTTATTAGAAGATGGAGCCCCAGGGTTATGGAATCTCCCTCCTGCTCCCTACCACTGGCCACGTAGAGGGGTCGTATTTTGGCCAGGAAGCTGGGGGCAATACTCCTGAAATTCTATCAGATGAGAAATCTACCTCTGAGTTTTTCCCATTATTCAGTTCAAATCCTTCAAATAAATCTCATTTTATTTTGTGCTATGTAGATGAGACCCTTAGGCCATCTCAGAAAAAAAATTATAAAAAATATCTCCATCTCTTAGCCTCATAAGTATGGGCATCAAAGATGACATGTCTTAGACCTGAAATGATCAAAAATCTTTAAACAGTTTCCCTTAACAAACATTTATTAAGCTGTGACAATGTGCCAGGCACTGTGCTGGATGCTGAAAATACATCCACACAAAGAATGGAATGGCTCTGGCCTTCAGAGACTCTATGCTATTGGTATGGTTTTAATTTTGTTTGTTTTAAGTTTCTGATTATCTGCATGTCATTGGTTCTCCCCGTGGCCCAGTTCATATTTCAGATAAATGGAAACTTTGATTATCAAGAATTTGGTTAAATTTACTCTGAGAATGAATAGAGAGAAGATCAGAACGTAACTGGGTCATAGCTCAACATCAGTGAGGTTGGATACCACCAACTTCAACACCCTTATGTGGATGAGGAAATTAGGAAATGAAGTTATAGGTCCAAGGTCCCACATGTAACTTGTGTAAGAACTGAATAGGGTTCCTTTGGCTCTTCCTGGGAAAGGTGACAATTTTTCTGGGAAAATTTCTGTGAAATCAAGAGATTCCTGGAGACAATTGATTTAGAGCCAAAATGAACCTTTGAGAGACAAGGCCTTGTTTCCCTCAAAGCACATTTTAGGCACCACCCCTCCTGTGAGGACTTTCCTGGTTTTCTCCCTCCTCAGTCCTTAGTGCTCTTTACCGCTTGCAGTCATTTTGTACTCCATACACCCTGGGTTTTCTCAGCTGTGGGCATGTCCTATTCTTTCAGTAGAATGTAAGAGACAATTACTTTGCTTGTTTTTTTACTCCTAGAACCTCAGACAGCACCCAGAGCATAGTGGACATTGAGCACATAGGATTTTAGTTTTAGAGATGGAAGGAAGCTTAGAAGTTATCCCATCCTCCCCCAGTTTTATACACAGGGACACTGAGGTCAGAGAAAAACAACTTTCCCAACTAAGTAGCAGAGCTAAGATTTGAATCCCTGATTCCATGCAAAATATGTATTCCTATACTATATTGTTTTGTGGAGTTGTTTCAGTCATGTCTGACTCTTCATGACCCCATAAAGAGTCTTCTTGGCAAAGATACTAGAGTGGTTTGCCATTTCCTTCTCCAACCCGTTTTATAGGTGAGGAACTGAGGTAAACAGGGTGAAGTAATTTGCCCAGGGTCACACAGGTAATAAGTGTATGAAGCTGGATTTGAATTCATGAAGAAAATGAATCTTCCAGATTCCAAGCCCAGTGTTCTATCCACTGCACCACATAGCTTTGCATAATAAATGTTTGTTAAACTAAATAGCTTCCTTTCTCCCTCAAACCCTTTTACTTTGAAGAAACTGAGTGAGAGAGGGAGGGGGGAAGAGAGAGGGGGAAGAGGGGGAAGAGACAAAGAGGGATGAGACAGGAGAGGGGAGAGACAGAGAGAGAGGGGAGAGATAGAGAGGAGAGAGAGAAGGGGGATGGGGAGAATCTTATCCAAGTAAAAAAAAAAAATGAACCAGAATTTGAACTCAAGTCCACAGATGCTAAATTCAGAATTTTCCTTCCATTAAATTCATTTTTTCAAGCTATATGTTATTACAAGCTGAATTCAGTGAAATCCTGGGTTTGACAAATTCACCAAGAAGGGCTGTTTATGAACTCTAGAAAATGATGTCCTGAATGTAAAAATCTCTCTTGATTTAGGATGGAAGGAATAATGTGAATGAAGATGCCTTGGTTTTCCTGCACCTCTGTGTCTATCAGATGAATCATCTCTGAATCTTTTCTTGATGTACCAGCAGTTTGGGAAAAGTCACTGAGTTATCTCTTATAATTACCAGGACACTGAGGCTAAAGATATTTCTGTATCTAGTCATATAGACAGAGGAGCATGAAATTGCATCAGATGATCTTTATTCTTTGTCCTTTTGGAATCTTGGAAATGAGAAACCCAGTCCAGAACTCTTTGGATTTCTGGATGAACATTTCTTTTACCTTGTCCCTATTACCTTGATGTCTCTTGGGAAGGGCAATACAGTCTCCTCATGGGACAGTGGGAGTGGGTGGAAATGGATTCTGAGACCAGATACAATGATCCCATCTGGCTTTCTTTAATGCTCAAGTCCTGTCTTCCTCTATAAGGGAGAGCCTTTACAAGTACCCTTAATGATAGTTTCTTCCCTATGAGATTACTTACAATTTATCCTGTCAACATCTTGGATATGCATAGTTGTCTTCATTGGATTCCTTAGGGATAGAGATTGTTTTGCCTTTCTTTGCTTGGCACATTGCCTGGTGCAAAGTATGTGCTTAATAAATAATTGTTGGAGGAGTGATTGATTCCCTAACCAAGGACAAATCAGGTCAAGAGTGATGGCTTTGGAATCAGAGCTCTGGGTTCAAATTCTGATTCTGCCACTTTCTTCCTCTATTACTTTGGCCAAGTCATTTTGCTTCAGTTTCCTGTTCTGTAAAGTGAAGGTCTATAATAGCAAACACCCTGACATACCCAGGATGACAGGCTGGTACAGATTCTTAGATCTGCTTTTCTAAAAGGAAAGCAACTTTGAAGGGGCCAATAATCACTTCAATTAAACACATATATCATTCACTTAGTTCAGGGAAAAAAATTAGCACCCTGAACTTCAGAGAAAATACAAACAGAAATTGCAAGCAGAAATTACAAACAGAGAAAATAGCAAAGACCAACAGACAGGGCTTCCAACTGTCTGACCATAAGCAATACATACATCACAGATCTACAGACAGATCTATCTGTCTGACCATTACATACATACATAGTTACCAGAGAGAGAAGCACCAACTGGGTTTTCAAAACTGGGGGACTCTTTATTGGCTTCCCAGAGTCTAATCCAGCCTAATTACATGAACACTCTCCCAATGATTGATCCCCCCCAGTAAAACCTGACCTCAGAGTATATAGAGAGCCAGAAAGCATCTCAACCCACCTGCCTTCATTACCTAATTACCAAAAGGTGTGGGCCTTCATACAAAACAAGCTTCCCCTAATCAAGCCTTCCTCAATAGCCCCACCTGAGGCCTATCCATGGGTGGGGAAGATTTCTGGATCCCATTACAGGGTCTTGCGTGAAATGTCCTCTAATATCCCCTTTAGCTCCAGAATCATCTGTGACCTCTCTGAGCCTTAGTTCCTCCTTTGCTAATTGCTAATAACAATCCCCTAATCCACCTCCCAGCATCAGGAAAGTGCTTTACAAACTGTAAATCCCTGTCAATACTAAGCCATCGGGTCTGCCCTGAGGGATACTTAAATGAACTTGCTGACAGTATCTGGAGTGCTTTAAGATCTCCAAAGCACCTCCAGGAGCCTTTCACTCCTGGGCTCCTGATGATAGCCTTTTGTGGGGGGAAGCAGCGCCACAACTTTACAGAAGGAGAAACATACTCAGAAAGTCAAGTGAGCTGCATAGACAAGTAGGAATGAGTGAATGATTGACAAAAATTGGGCACTGAGAATGACAATACAGAAATGGAAGGTTCTCTAATTGGACACCTAGGACTAAACACCAAGCTCCAGACAAGGTCTAACCATGGCAGTGCACAGTAGGACTCTTTCCTCCTTCATCCTGTACACCATCTTTCATTGTGAACTGGGATCCCATGATTTTCCCTGGATTTGCTCCTGAGGAAACTCTTGCCAAACCCAGGGACCAGCCCCGGTAAATGGAGAGCTTTGTGGAAATGAAACTGTCCTGGCTGGCATTCAGTGCCATGGTAGGCACTTCCCTCAGTCCAGGGAAGACCATCATCTGGAAGATGGTTCAGAAATCCCCCCAAACCAAGAGAAGGCTCAGTCAGGACCAAGGAAACTTCTGTTTGCTGAGTTTATGAAGACCCCTTCTAAGTTACTCAAGTCTGACTGTCATGGGTAGGAGTCCCCAAACAGGAAGGTAAGAGATTGTCATGGTGGAAAAAATCAGCAGCAGTTTTTTTCACCTATACCCTGAAGTTCTGCTTCATGCTGCCTGTGTTATTATGGGCAAAGTACTTCCCCTCTCTAGGCCTTAGTTTCCCCTTCTGTCCAATGAAAGGCTTGGCTGAGTGAGCTCTGAGGTCCCTTGTAGCTCCCCATCCAAAAGACTTGCTGCATTACTGTGGGCTCCCTGAAGGCAGGGACTATGTCCTATCAAAAGGTTCTCTTGACTGAGTACATGGTAAGTAGCTTTTGCCTTCACAACTCTTCCTTTACTTTGGTTGAGTAAACAGGCACTAAGAAGGCTCTCAGGTCCCATTCATGTGGTCCAGGGTTCTAGGCCCTGACTCCACTGAATGCCTTGGTTTGACTGAAGCAGAGGTGGGTGGGAGCCCTTTGCTCTCAAGGGCTGCAGAGTGTTCCAAGCTCACAATGCTCTCTATTGTATTGACTCTGGGCTCAGAAAAGCCATAGTTGTCTCACCTGTTTATAGAGCCTCTCCTTGTGCCAAAGTCAATACATCTTGCAGGTCTGTTAATGTTTTCTGGAATGGTGGCAGTGCCAATGAGGCAATACTGGCATCTGGGCCTATGGCTCCTCTGTGTATAGCTGACAGGGGGACTTTGTCTGAGGGGGAATCTGAAGGGACAGTACAACCAGATGGTCTCAGCGAGAGTATTAACAAACTAAACTCCATCCCTGACCCCCTCACTTCATTACCCCAAGTCTCCTCTCTGCACCAGAGAAGGGAAGAGAGATGTCTGCTTTCATTCAGAGTATCTTCAAGTATCCTGGAAGTTCTGTCAGAAGAAAATATTTTCAAACATTATTCTGCCTCCTCCTTGGCACTAAACAGCATGGTAGGCCCTCGTGCTCTTTGATTACCTCACCAGAGTTAGAGAGTGCAGTGATTCCCATTGGCCCCACGGGCAGCATGTCCTCACCTCTGTGCCCTCCATTTTGAGAACCTCATCTGTCACTGACAGGGAGGCAAGTACCTTCCTAATACATTGTTTTATAGAAAATGGCCTGTAAGGGAACCTGGTTCCAAAATGACCTTGGGATTTGCAGAGGTATAAGTAAAACTCAATTAGGGGAGAAGGGAGAAAGGGAGAAGGAGAGGGAGGGAGAGAGAGAGAGAGACAGAGAGAGAGAGAACGAGAAGGAGAAAGGGAGAAAAAGAAAAAGAGACAGAGACAGACAGAGAGAGACAGAGACAGAGAGAACGAGAAGGAGAAAGGGAGAAAAAGAAAAAGAGACAGAGAGACAGAGAGAGAGAGAAGGAGGAGGGGGGAGAGGTGAGGAGGAGAAGAGGGGAGGAGGAGGAGGAAAGAACAGAATGGGGGAGAGGGAGATTTGATATAACCCTACCATGTTCACCTTGCATTTAAGTCACTGTGCTCCTCACACTTTATCATGTTCCCTGGTCATCCTGGGTGTCCTGCATTTTGCTTTTGGTTGCCTTGCCCAGATGGCATCACTACCTTTCACCGGCTACAACATAAACACAACTGAGGACCCCATCCCTCAATTCTGCCTCCATAGTCATCTTTCACTTTACTCTAATGGAATGAAACCAAACCAGATTCCTGATGATCTGTGGCCACTGTTTCTAGAGTGATGTGCAGATATCAGAGGCTGCCCTCATTTTATTGATTTATTTTTGTTTTTGGGATTGAAGCCTTTTGTTTTTCACAGTACAGTGAATTGCCAGTATTGCCTGCTCTCAGTCTCCTCCCACCTCCCCCCCACTTTGAGCCCATCCCGTGGAACAAAGAACAGTAACCGCCTCTGTGAGAACCTGTGACATTTGCCCCCTTAGACCTGACCCTATCAAATAAGAGGAGAGGAAGTCACTTCACTGGTCCATTGGGACCAAGGTTATTCATTTCATAGAGTAGGAATTCAGATATCATTTAGTGTTGTTTTCATGTACATTATGATGCCCATTATCCGTTCTGTTTAACTGACTTCATTAAAGAGAAATTCAATACCTATTATGTGTCAGATACCATAACCAAACCAAAGAACCTCTTCCTGCCCTCAAGGGGCTCATGTTCTCCTGGGGTGGTCAGGGAGATGTCATGGGCCCAGACAGATAAAATATATACAAAATATTTTCGAGAAAGGCACAGTGCTAATAAGTATAGGGAAGTGAGGGTAAAATACGAAACAGCGTTGTGTGGGTGGTGCCACAGAACCTGGACTTTACAGGAAGCTAAGAATTCTGTAGGACTGTGGGTTAGGAGATCACATTCCTGCCTGAGCAGGTGTGCAAAGATCTGGAGGCGGTAGATGCAGTGTTGTATGTGGGCAACTCCATAATGATAGAGGCTGGACTCATACTCGGGGGTGTACGTGGATTTCCAGGTGTGAGGACTCCCTCTTCTGGCATAGATTTCAGCTAATGATAATAACTCCCCTAGTCCTGTGTCCAGTGCTCCAACATAGGTGTTCTTAAAATAGTAACAGTGCGACGGTGAGAGTGACCGTAGCTAACGTTTCATAGAGCCCGTTATGCACTAAGCACATTTTACAGCTTTATCTCATTTACTCCTCACCATAACCCTGGGGAAAAGATGCTGTCATAGTCCTATTTTACAGATGAGGAAAATGAGGCAGAGAAAGGCCAAGATTACACAGCTAAGTGTCTAAGGCTTCATTTGAACCCGACTTTCTGACTGCAGGCCCTGCTCTCTGGGCACCGTGGCGCCCCGTAGCTGTCTCTGCATGTTCTTTTAACCTGGTTGTCTGTGTTTCACTATCAGTTCAAACAAATTTCCCCAAATTTATCACAGCCAAGTAACGTATTTCTATGACATGGTGACCCAGCCATTCCCTACTCAATGGGTGGCTTCTTTATTTCCAGTGCTCTGCGACCACAAAAAAATACAAATGAACATTGCCATTCAGGGCCTTTTACTGCCCACCAGACAATCCTCAGTCAGCTGGGCTTGTGTTCAGGCCAAAGCAAGTGAATAGTTGAGTGCCTTCACATGGAGAACTCCATGTGGTTTTGCAGAAGGAGTGGACCCATTCGGGGCTTTCCCCACATGTATTATGTGCCCAGCTTCTGGTGGTGGCCTTTTAAAAGCACAGTGATTGCAGGAGACTCATGAAATGAATTTACCATGGGGCCCCCACTCCATTGTCCAGTGGCTGCTGTTAGCGTCACCCCTGAAGCACTGTTTATATTTTGTGAGAGTGTTGTGCAGATAAAATGTCACTGGTCTCTTTTCCTTGGTTCAGGCTGCTTTAGGTCTAACACCTTCTTAGCTCCCTGTGGCGACATAACAGAGGGTAGAGTCAAACAACCTGGTGCTGGCTGGTATTACTCACACTTGGTTCTCAGCCTAATGGATTCTGAGGAGCCTTCTGATTTCTGGAGACTTTGAGGAAATTTGGAGGCAGCATCATGGTTTAGGACAGAGAGTGATGGACTAGGAAGCAGGAAGGCTTAGGGACAAATCCACTCTTAAGTCATTTGATGTCTCCTAGGCTCTGTTTTCTCATCTGTAAAATGGGTGTAACCATAGGTCCTACTTCTTGAGCTTCTGATGAGATGACACCTAAGACCTCTTGTAAGTCTGAACCATTATTTTCTGAGGCAGATTTCTCCTCTTGACTCACATACCACAAAAGCCTTTAGACTGAAACTTTTAGACAGTTTTGACTGAAGTTGTTCTGTACCTTAATTGAATTTTGTTAACTGATTTTAAGGTTTTGTGTCAGTTTGGTATAGCCAGGTGGAGAGCTGGATGGGGAGTCAACCTAAGACCCAAGACCACCTGCTCTCACATCCAGCTTGTCTGTCTCACCCTTGCTGTGTGACCCTGAAAAAGTCACTCCACTTTTCACTTCTCCATGTACCTTCTATATCTAAAACTGGCAGAGAAGGCACTTGTCCCGTTTTAGGAGGGGAGTTCCTAGCCCCAGTGAAATCACAGACTCTGGTCCCTTCCCTGGTGTTAGTTTGTGAATGAGTGGCAGTATGAGGAAGATCTGGTTTGAGTCCTGCTTCTGTCATGTACTAGGCAGCTGAATACTTCCATGCACATAGGATTCAGTCAATCAAGAAACCTTTATTAAGTGCCTACTATGTGCCAGGCCCTGTTCTAAGTACAGTCATTGGCACTATACTGATGACTCACATTTACTTCCTTCTTTACCTTCAGCCCTCCAGAGCAGGACCAGACGTCCAGGTACTGGCAGAGGATGATGGTGGCAGACTTGGTAGACGGGGACAGGTGTAGACTACAAGGGTAGGCAGTGCCTTTGTAGGATGACTGCCTTGATCCCCAGCCCATTCTTTCTCTTTTGCCTCCTCTACTTTCTTCTGAACCACTTAAAAGGAATTTCTCATTAGTTTGGGATTAGCTGATTTCCTGTTCTGGCCCTTGGTTTGTGCCAATCACCACCTGCATAGTTACTACAGGAAGTGTCCTTAGAGTAGGGTAGAGATGGATGATATCACTTCTCCCTGGACTCAGTTGGCTTGGGCTGGAGTTCTGCAGGGTCCTCAGGGCAACCCCTGACCATTGAGATGGACACTGGCTGGGGGGGGGGCCCTGTTCTGGCTCCAACATTCTATAGCTTCTTGTTGGGGAAGGGGATCTTTTACTGTGTGTCTTGGAAGACCATCATGTTTTTGTAATTTGAGTTTTTGGCTGTTATCTGTGATCTTCTTGTGGAGGAAACTTCCTGAGGAGGAAAGCCCCTCCATTGATGCTACCTACTGTGGAGCTTTTGGACATTCAATGACTTGCCTAGAGCCACACAGTCAGTATAGGTCAGTTTCTTCTTGGGGAAACTTTCCTTACAATTTCTAGTAGCACAGTTTTCCCACCTTCAGACTGGGATTGTAACATGCCTGTTACTACTGGGATTTCCATTTCTTTTCCCTTTTCTCTCCTTTGTCCTTCCACTTCTTAGGGTGTGCTGCTCACCTTAGGGTGTGCTGATACACTTGCTGAAGGCAACATAAACTGAGACTACAGGGGACTTTTTTTCCTTTCATATTTCATATTTCTTCTGTCTTCTATCCCTTTCATTCTCTCTTATTTCTCTCCTCTCCCTCTCCTTTTTCACATCGTCTAACCTTCTCCTTCCCTTCTCCCTCTCTATTCTCTACCAGACTTCTCTTAAATCCCTCTCTCCTGTTTCCTCCTCTGGTCCTCCCATTCTTCCTCCTTCCCCGCCTCTTCATTTTCTCTCCCCATCTCCTTTCCCTCTCTCCCC
This sequence comes from Potorous gilbertii, assembly GCA_028658325.1. Taxonomy (NCBI): domain Eukaryota; kingdom Metazoa; phylum Chordata; class Mammalia; order Diprotodontia; family Potoroidae; genus Potorous; species Potorous gilbertii. Next base: position 252,248,502 of record CM053770.1, read on the forward strand.
TTCATTTCTCTCTCTCCTTCATTCTCCCCATCTCCTTCCCCTCTCTCCTTCATTCTCTCTCCCCATTTCCTTTCCCTCTCCTTCATTCTCTCTACCCATTTCCTTTCCCTCTCTCCATTCTCTCTCCTCATCTCCTTTCCCTCTCCTTCATTCTCCCCATTTCCTTTCTCTCTCTCCTTCATTCTCTCTTCCCATCTCCTTTCCCTCTCTTCATTCTCTCTCCCCATCTCCTTCCTCTTTCTCCTTCATTCTCCCCATTTCCTTTCCCTCTCCTTCATTCTCTCTCCCCATTTCCTTTCCCTCTCTCCTTCATTCTCTCTCCCCATCTCCTTTCCCTCTCTCCTTCATTCTCCCTATTTCCTTTCCCTCTCCTTCATTCTCTCCTCCCATCTCCTTTCCCTCTCTTCATTCTCTCTCCCCATCTCCTTCCCCTTTCTCCTTCATTCTCCCCATTTCCTTTCCCTCTCTCCATTCTCTCTCATCTCCTTTCCCTCTCTCCATTCTCTCTCATCTCCTTTCCCTGTCTCCTTCATTCTCTCTCCCCATCTCCTTTTCCCTCTTCCCCCTCATCCTCTCTCTCTTCTCTCCTCTCCTCTATCAATCATGTCAGAATGCTCTTCATTCGGTGTTTCCTGTTGTTACTCATTAGGTTAATATTGTATAAGGAGAGAGAGTCTCTCCAACAGTTCCAACCTCTCTGTGGACCTGAGGGACATCATCACACTTGGTGTGCACCTAGGCTTATGCCTCACTTTGAGATCCTCCAGGCCCCACTGAGGGGGGCACAGGGTCCTAGGGAAGAGAGTCAACTTCCCTGTGGGCTGAGAAGCCACAGCAGCCACCAAGGCTCTGTAAATCCCACACTGGAGTCAAGAATGTCAACATTCTCAAGGCCATGGAGTTCATGGCTCATCCTACTGCTGAGACATTTCATTTCCTCTGAAACATCAATATTTATTAATTTATTTTTAATAAAGCCTCAGAGTTGCACTCTCTTTCATCACCTCTGTTCCTCCATGGAGACTTCTGTGTGTTACCTTCCAAATCCTAGCTTTGATGCATTTGATCAGTGTCTCAAGTGCTGCAAGCTTTCTCATCTGTAAGGTGGAGAAAGCCTGACCTACTACTCATAAGGCTTTTCATGTAGTAATCCTGTCACCAAGAGATGCATGATGAATGAATGAGTGACCCAGTTAGCACCCTCTGGGGATGTAAGGGTTACAGTTGACGTCTGGAATCTTTGTACTGTGAGACAGCGAGGAAAGGTAGAAGAAAGTAGTGACCTTGTGGTCAGCAGAGACCTGGACATAAATCTTGCCTCTAAAAACATTTCCTAGATTTATGACTGTGGATGAGTCAGTTAACATTTCTAACTCTTAGTTTCTTCATCTATAAAACAGGGATAAGAAAACTTGTGGCTTTCTATATCCAAGTATGGTTGGCGGTGTTCATTGTTTATGAAACCCTTTGTATACCTTAAAGTAAGCACTATTGACATACCAGTTTCTGCCCTTTCTGAGGGACTGAGTTTTATTCAGGGTAGTAGGATACGATTGAGTAACAACTTCAAAAATAGCTTATGTAGGTGTCCCAAAATAGCCTGTTCTCATCTTTCAATGACATAATGAGCCCCCACAAGGATGTTTGCCTCTTCAAGGAGTGTATGAGGCAGGAAGGAGGTGAGGAAAGGGACCCAGGTTTAGGGACAGAGGATCTCAGTTCAGATTTTATTTCTGCTGCTTACTTCCCTTGAGAATTTGGGTAAGTCACTTGACCACCCAGGGTCTCAGTTTCCCCCTCTGTAAAATAAGGGAATTGAGCTAGATGTTCTCTAAGACCACTTCTGTGTCTAAATCTGGGATCCCGTAATCATTTAGGACCAATTTATCCAGGTCAGAAAGATTTTGGAAGAAAGTAGGAAAAAGTAGAAAAGCTCTCTGGTTTTCAGGTAATGGATCTGATTTCAGTAGCAATTATTTTTATATGAAATGCATATTTTCTTAGTAGAGATGGATGGAGTTTTGGCTTCTTCTAATTCAGCCTTTCTCTTTCAAATGAAGTTTTGTTGTTTTTTTAATCTAAAAACAAAAGAATAGTTGCTCTCATTTCAACTCTATCTAACATCAGAGTATAAATGCTAAATTAAAAAAAATCTGAGTTCCTTAATTGCATTAATTATCCCAAATTGAATACATCTTCAATATCAAGGTCACCTAGATATTATTTTTCTCCCTCTGAAAGACTTCATGAAGTTGTTCTTTTAAATAAGTTTAGAGACTCATTGTGCCATCAAGGGAACAGCAAAGGTGGTCAGGGCTGGAAAGAATCATGGAGGTCTGAGGAAGGAAATGGAGGCCAAAGGAGGCCTCAGGGGATGAGGGCTGTCAGAGCTGAGGTAGTACCTGAATTCCCTGCCCACTGTTCTTTGATGGGCATCTGCTTCTGCTTCCAGAGGTCGTCTTAAGTAAGTACATTCAGTAACTCCTCTGATAGGCAGTCATCCAACCTTGACTTGGAAATTGCAGTGATGGAGAACTCACTGCCTCTCAAGGCACCTTATTGAACCATAGGACAACAGGAATCCTTAGGAAGACTTCCTCTATCTCAATCCATCAGTAAACATTGATTAAGCACCTACTATGTGCAGGTATTGTCTGTTACTGCTCCTGGTTCTTCTGTCTTGGGACTAGAGTTACCAACCTAGTCCCTCCATAGGACAGCCCTTGAGATAATTAAAGGCTAATCATGTCCAGCTCTTTCAGCCCATTCTTTTATAATGTGCTCTCCAAGCCCTTCACGGTCCCTGATGACCCTTCTCGGGACATTTCCTAGCTCATTTTCCACAATGTGTATTATATATGTATTATATATGATCCTCCAGATGAAGTTAGCAAATGTAGAAGACAGCATGACAGTGACCTCATTCATCCTTCCGCACTGTCGCACTAGTGACTCATCTGGAGCTAAGGCTGCTTCTAAACACATCAATCCCCAAATCATTTCCCTTGGAAGCACTCTCTGGCCACTGGTTTCTTCATCTGTTAGTTGGGAAATTGCATTTCTTCCTCTTAGGTTTCCTTCCAGATGACCTCCTCAGCCATAATGGCCATCTCTCATTTCAGGAGTATCCTCACTCATCAAAGCTTTTCTTCTCCTTCCAGGATCATTTCAGGTGCCACTTCTTCCTTGAAACCTTCTCTGATTACCCCTTCCCCTCAGATGAAAGAGTTCGTTCCTTTCTTAGATTTTGTTCTAATGCCCTTCGTCTACATCTGGCCTCCATCCTCCTCATCTTGTTGTTGTATTCGTCTTATCTTATTCTCATCCTCCATTTGAATGGAGGCCCCATGAAGACCAGGATGGTCCCGTTCTGTTTCTTATACAGCCCAGGGGCTCGTACATGTTAGGCAATGGATCCATATTTGCTGGATTAAATCCTGAAGGAGAATTGGCTCAACATTCTGGCCTATCAAGAACTTTCTGAATCTTGCTTTGGCCCCAGCATGTAAGCCTAGTCTATTGCTTTGTGTCATCTAGTGAACTGCCAGCCATGCCAGCTAAGTCCACATTCAAGTCATTGATAAAGAAAGGAAAAAGGAAGGGAGGAAGGGAGAGGAAGAAGGAGGGAGCGGAGAAAAAGAAGGAAGGAGGGAGAGAGAGAAGGAAAAAAGGAAGGATTTAAGTACCAACTGTATGCCAGGCACTGTGCTCAGTGGTTTACAATCATTATCTCGTTTGATTCCCACTACAACACTGGGAGGTAGGTGTGACTATTATCTCCAGTTTATAGTTGAGGAAACTGAGGTAGGCAGAGGTTAAGTGACTGCCCAAAGTCACACAGCTAATAAGTATCTGAGACTCGATTTGAGTTTAGCACTTCTTGACTCTAGCACCACCACCCCCACAATCCCAACACTCTTTTCCCTGTACTATCTACCTGCTTAAAGGTATCAGAAAGTCCTAAGAAAGATTTCTGGAGCTTCCCCTAGAGACCAACCCAATGTAACCAGTACTGTCTTTGTCTCTTTGGGCATGACTGTTGAAAAGCTCCATGAATGACTGCATGCAGCTCTTTAGCTAAGATTAGACCTCTTTCAGAAGCTTTCTCTTAGAAGTTTTCCATCATTAGATGCCTGCAGGTCATAGTCTGAGCAGTCAACAGTCTTATTCCACTGAATGTACCCCCAATGCGTGAATTTCTAGACCAGACTCCATTGCAAGGTCACTTGGTGACTGTTTCTAAAGAATTCTCCATGAAATCTCAGGTGGTCATGGAAATAGCTTGGCTTTTGGTCAGAGGATCTGGGTCCAAATCCTGGCTTCAGTCCAATGTCCTAACTTTATGATCATGACCTAATTTATTTCTCTTCCCATTTCTTGGCCTCAGTTTCCACTTTTATAAATGGTGGGCAGTGAACTAGATGAATCTTTCTTATCCCTTCTAACTCTAGGTTAAACTGAAATGAATTTTATAAAATCAATCTGGAACCAAACCAGAAAGCTCAGCAGGATTTGAATGATGAGGGATGAGAAGACATCTCCACCCTGTCCCTTTGTGGAGGGCCATAGGTGTTGTATGTTGTATGTGCTCTTGTACTTTTTATTTATTCATCATTTGTGCTGACTTTTTTCCTCTCTAAACTTACTATTATTCTGGTCTGGCTCTATTGGAAAGGGAGGGAGAGACATTTTCAGCATAGCCATGATCCTCTAAGAAAGAAAAATGTCAATAAAACCCTTCAGTTTCAAGTCTTCATTCAGCATGTCCAGAGGTCTCTTGGTTCAGTGGATAGAGTCAAATATCCTTGACTTTCCAGCCTCTGACATTCACTGAGTCACCGAGGGGAATTCCCTCAATGTTGGTGAACCTCAGGCAACTCTGTAAGTGCAAAAGCTAGAGGGAGGTTATGGATTATTGGAGGAAATTACAGATCCTCCCACATGCTGGATTAACATGCAGGCGATATGAACTCCTTGGAGACAGGCATTGTTTCATTTCTGACTTTGTGTTCCCAGTGCCCAGCACACAGTAGGTGCTTAATAAATAGTTGTTAGTTGATTAATTGAGAACCATCTGAGGTTCCCATCAGGCTGAGGTTGATTTAAAGAGTCAAGTTCTGTAAGCGTCTCAAAGTCCTTTTCCCACCTTGCTGAACTCTTCATCCTGCAAGACCTTATCAGCCCTTGGAGCTCCCACCTCAATGATGGCTTCTGACCCTGGGATCCCTCTCCTCTATCCCTCAGATCAGAACCTCCCTTTGGGAGGTGAGTCCAGGCTGGCCGTTGTTTGCTTTCTCATTGGTGTCACTCCTCTGGACTTCCTCTATCATCCCCATCCACTCTTCATGGGCTACCTCCTCCCCTGTATGCTTCAATTTCCTTTTGAGTCTTGTCCTCCTTTCTCTCTCCCCTCCTTTCCCACTATATTGTAAGCTCATTGAAGGCAGGGAATGTCTTTTGCCTTTCTTTGTATCCCCCGTGCTTCCCACTGTGCCTGCCACATTGTAGGCACTTAACAAAGGTTTATTGACTGACTGACAGAAAGTGATTCATTAAGTGGTGAATATTTTGGGGTGACCTCATTTTTGATCCTCCAGCAACTGTGGGAGATAGATACTATTGTTGTCCCCATTTTACTGCTAAGGAAGTTGGGGTGAACATTGGTTATAAGACTTCTCCAGGGTCATGCAGCAGGTAAGTGTCTGAGGCTAGACTTGAACTTGGGTCTTCCTGAGCCCAGAACTGTAGTCCTTGTGCCCTCTAGCTGCCCACAAGAGTACTGGATTTGGAATTATAGGACAAGAGGTTCTCTTTATGGATAGAGTGTTACCTCACTAATATTTGGGCTGTCATGTTTTAGGAAAGACAGTGAGAAATAACCGTTGGTTTAGGAGTCCAGGTGACCAGGTGATGAAGGAAGCTCTGTCTCCATATTAGGAGATAGAATGAGTAAACAAGGGAATTGTAGGGAAAGTATCTGAAGGGCCATCCTGTGGAAGGGGGATGAGCCTTTGTGTGCTGGACCCCAGGGAGCAGAAGCAGGAATGCTGGGCAAAAGGTATAGAGGCTTGATGTCCTCAAGAGCTTGGACCTGTGAGATTTGTCCAGAACCAGACCAAGTCACCACCAAGGGGGAGGGCATCGGGAGGAGCCTGGGTGATGGGGAAGTCACAGTGGGGACTTCTTCAGGTGTGAATCAGACTAGAGGCTTCTGGGTTTTCTTCTATGTGACCTTCAGTCACCGTGCTAACTCTGAGAAGGTACTAAGATATAGTTTTGTTTTGTTTTTTCCTCCTTAACAGAAATGTATTCGATTTAACCCAGATGCTTCAGTGTGGGTGGCAAAGCAGCGAATCCTCTGCACATTGAACCAGAGCCTCAAAGATGTCCTAAATTATGGGCTCTTCCAACCTGCCAGCAATGGGAGAGATGGAAAATTCTTGGATGAGGAGCGACTTCTCAGGGAGTACCCACAGCATGTGCCCAAAGGAATTCCTTCTTTGGAGGTATTCAGCATGTAAAAAAGAGGATCAGATTCCACCCTCTGCTGGTAGACTGGGAAAAGCCCCAGCTGAGTCCTTTGGATCTAGGGTACATCCCAGATTTGAGGCAGGTGGAAAGATTATCCTGGAAAGAAAAAGATCCTTTATGGGATAGTCTATCAAGCAGTCCTGAGTTCAAATCCTTCCACAGATACTTGTGGGCAGGTCACTTAGATTAACTTCTCTCTGCCTTCTATTCCTTATCTCTAAAATGGGAACAGTAATGGCATTTACCGAACTGGGTTACCATGAGAATAAGACAATATATGTCAAATGTTTTACAAATTTTAAAACCACTATTTAAAATTAGCCATTATATTATTATGAAAATATTATTTTTATTTGGATTTTCTTGACAATTTCCAAATTTACGAGGGAAGGAACTTAGAGCCAGGGATTCAAATACAGCCTGGACTCAAATTTCCCAATCACTGGAGAGTGTACAGCCAGGGATGATGTTTTTCTCTCCCTTCTTGAATTTGACGTTCTCTCTTTCTGCCTAAGTTTATCCCCAGGGGATTCTGCTGGTCAAACCAAAAGCTGCCTGTTTAGTGGTCAGTCATGGGGATCTCTGCTGTCCAAGGATACAAGTGTGGCTTCCATCTCTGGGGGAGTAGCTTGTGCTGCTCTCTGATCTGGTGACCTATTGATCCCACCTTTCAGCCCCATCAGGACAGCAGGTGGGACACAAGCTGTGTCCACTAATTCAAGAAAGTACTTGTCCCTCCCCAAGAGGCTCCCCCAAATCCTCCTATATTACATCTCACATAATCCTGATCCCTTCAGTAAACTGTATTTACTGTTGGAATGTTGATGTAATGTGTTCACGTATACTGTTGTGATATGAGAAGGGGAAATCACAAAACGAACCTTTGTGGAACTGTCTACTCCCTTCCCCTAATCTGAGCAGGGGAATCAGGATGAAGATTAATAACCATGCCCCTTCTACCCTGAAACTCCCTGGGTGTTTCCTGAGTTGCCTCGAAACATCCTGGTCTGCCAGAATAAACAAGGCACGAAACCCTCGTTGGATTTCATTACCCCAAACAGGATCCCTGCTGAGAGAGGAATTTGGATTTGTCCTGAGTGACTCACTTGTGGGGGGCAGGGGACAGGAGGAGGGTAGAAAGAAGGAAATTGTCTTAGAGAGACCTTTCTTTGTACTGGGATTTGGGGATCAGCTTCCCTGACAGCTGAGGCCAGTTACTTTAGAAGCAAAACACATTGGTCTGTTCATCCACTTTGAAGCTCCAGTATTGAAGGTGCCAACATACCATCTCTCTTCCCCATACTGTGGTTGGGATACACAGAAAGTGCTTGGTAGAGGGAAGGATGTTTCTCATGGAATCCTTTCCATTTCTAAAGAAAAACAAAAGAAAAGGCAAACTGAAAATCCTGGGTTGTAGGCTTTTGAGAGACTCAGGCACAGTGGAGAACTAGCTGTAAGAGCTATAGGAAGAGGGGCTGGTCCTATCCTGATGCACTTCTGAATTCCATCAATGAAGAGCTCGGTGTTTGGAAGGGCATCTCCCATCAATAAAGAGTTTCTCAGAACCTTCTTATGTACCACGATTTGTTACATAAATGATGGACATGCTTGTGTCTGAGCTCTCAGTGAACCAAAGGAGAATTCAGGGTGTCCTGAAGGCCAGGGCTGGGGACGGTCAGGATTCTCAGGCCAGGCTTGGTCTCATCTATTGAGGGGAATGAAAAAGCAGAACTCTGGATGTTTTAGACAAAGTGATTACCAAGGTGATTGTTGCCTCTGAGGTATATGAGTCCTTTGTGGAAAATCATTTGGAGTCTGCTGTTTTGAGAGCATCCTGGAACAAGATCCCTTCCTTCTTTAGGCTCAGTGTGTGTGAGGGAAAGATAGGAATGAATTCAGCTTTTGTCTCCCCTTTCTCACATAGCCTCCATGTGAAATGATGCTGTTTGGTCTGGTTTCTGTTTTCTCAGTTCCGATACAAAAGGCGGGTATACAAGCAAGCGAATCTGGATGAGAAGCAGTTGGCCAAGCTCCATACCAAGGTGGGTTGGCTCTAGATGAAGGTGCCTCAGTGGACTTGGATAATCTCAGAGTGCTTTCCTCTTAGCATCCATCAATGAAGCAATGGACATTTGGCACCTGCTGGGCTCCAGGATTGGCACTGAGTTAAAGAGACAAGACAAAAAAGAAAATTAGTCAGTGAGCATTTATCATCTGCCTGCTAGTGTCCCAGGCTCTGTGCTAAATGCTAAGGATATAAGACCAAAACATCAACAAACATTTATTAAGTACCTCCTATATGTGCCAGGTGCTCTACTCTTTCTTAGAGGAGACTTTGAAGCACTGAATTCTTCCTTCCTTCCTTCCTTCCTTCCTTCCTTCCTTCCTTCCTTCCTTCCTCCCTTCCTCCCTTTCCTTTCTAAATATCTTTCTTGAGCAGAAGTTCTTTCAGGGATAGAGATCGCTACTTCCTTAATATTCCCTATGATGTTCTTTGGGAACCAGCTTGGTGTACTGGACTTGGAGTTAGAGAAACCTGGGTTCAAATTCTACCTTAGGGTAGCTGTGTGATAGTAGACAAATCATTTATCTCCTCTCAGCCTCAGTTTCTTTTTTTTCTTTTCTTTTTTTTTTTTGGCAAAATGATGAACTCTCTGATCTCTTCCTGATCTGTATCTATGATGCCATCATGATGGGGTTAATCCATCATGTATCTGTTAAACACCTACTGTGTGCCTGTCATTGTGCATAATGCCAAGAATCAAAAGGTGAAAGGTGGAAGTCGCTGCCCTCAAGGAACTGCTAGTTTCAAAGGGAGGATCCTGCAAGTACCAAATTAGTAGACACAAGGTGTAGTAGCTGGAATGTGATAAAACACAGGACAGAGATGAGAGAGTCCTGGCAAATTTGAGGAGGAGGAGAATACTTTCTTCCAGGGTAGGGTTAGAGAAGATGCCTTCCACAGAACCTGGAGGAATGAGAGGATTTTCAAAAGAGGCATGGCAGATGATTTGGACAAAGATGTGGAGGAAGGAGATCTCTCAATGAGGTCTGAGAATCAGGCTGTGCTTTGAAGTAGCAAGAAAGAAAAAGGGCATTTTTTAAGGTCCAGGGACTGTATTTAAGTGCCTTACAAATCTGCCCTTGTGTGACCCTCAAAACCCTGGGAAATGGGTGCTGTTATATCCCTGTTTTTATAGATGGAGAAACTGAGGCAGAGAAGTTAAGTGACTTGGTGAGGGTCACACAACTGTTATCAGAGGCTGGATCTGAACTCAGGTCCTCCTAGCTCCAATCCATCATTCTATCCATTTCACCTCAAAGCCGCCTCTCGCTGTTGTATAAGGCATGAATGAGGACTTGTGTGAAATGAGGCTAGAGAGGTAGATGGGCATCAGCTTGCTTATAATGTACTTAATTGTAGAGTGTCTTGTGTTATGTTCATCATATCAGGTTATATCATTTCCTCCATATTCAACTGTGAAGAACAGGAATCTCGTCTGAACTAAACTCTGTGTCTCAGGCAATATGGCGCTCCGGGGCTCTGTATATGCTAGATCTGCAATGAATGTTTTCTGGGTTCCACACAATACCTGTAGTGGCTGAATGAGGATTATCTCCCTGTAAATTGTTGAGAACATGACTTGTGACTTATTGGTCTAGTGAAGAACCATGCACACAGTAGGGAGTAAATAAATGGTTTTATCATTTTGGAGGCATAAACCCCTAAAGCCCCCAACCTTTCAAACAGCCATGTTGTCTATTCTTTACCTCTAGCATTAGTGCCAACCATGGGATGATCTGTATCCCAGATCACAGACTGAGGCCTTTCCCAGAGGGTTTTAATGAGGAGGGGCAAAAATGACATCTCTAATGAAGGAATTCTCAGACAGCTATGGACTGATCATCAGATAGCAGCGCTTCCACAGCTTGCAGACTCTACTGCTTCTGTCCATGTTCTGATCTTGGCATTCAGAGCATCTGCCCTTTTCCTCTTAGAATGAAGAGGCCAGAATAGGAAATGTTCATCTGGGGTCTCTCAGGGATTTCTTGAGTACGCACCATCCCCATGGAATGACTGTCCTCTTTTCGGTTCTGCAGACAAACCTGAGGAAATGTATGGACCATATTCAGCATCATTCAGTGGAGAAAATCTCCAAGATGTTGGAGAGAGGCCTAGATCCCAACTTCCATGACACAGAAACAGGAGGTAAGCAGTGGCAAGGAGTGCCCTCACCAGTGCTCAGCCACATTACTCTAGGAGTTCTCTTTCATGTCTGGTGTAAAATATGCCTGTGCGCTTATAAACCTGCATATAAGTATTCTGTGGTTAAAACCCATGTCCCTCAGAGTAAAGGCTGAGCCTTTTTGTTCATGATCATGAACCCATCTGAGCTTAGAGACCTTGAGAGAGAAGAAGCAGGGGACAGCCTAACCTACTTCATTCTCCACCCCTGTCTCTATCTTCTCTATCCCAACAGAGGTCTCCAACTGAGTAGCTTGTTTGTATTTGAGCACAATGCATGGCACCCTTTACTAAGGGCTTAGTTAATTCTTTGTTAATTCTCAAATCCAGCGTTTTTATGCACCTCTATCCCTCCATCATTTACATAACAATTCATTTATAGAGTAATTATTGTACTGTCTGTCATCTATATATCTTTATCCATTTATCTTTTACCTCTATCTATCATCTCTCCATCCATCCATCCATCTATACATCTATACATACATACATCTATCCATGCATCCACCTGCCCACTCATCTCCCCACAACTCTTCTTCCTCCTCCTTTTCACTGCCAAACTTCCAAAGAAGGGAATCTAGAGTCTTTGCCTCTATTTCTTCCCTTTCCACTTGCTTCTCAGCCTTTATAATTTGTCTATGGATCTCACCATTAAAGGGAACTTTCTAAGCTTAATAAGGACCTCTTGATCACTAGATCTCTGCTGTTTCTCAGTCCTCAATTTTCTTGACCTCTCTGTAGCACTGAATCTTCTTGACCAATCTCTTCTCCTGGATGCGCTCTCCCCCTTGGGCTTTTGTGGAACTGCATTCCTACTGTTTTTCCTACTTCTCTGCTAGTTTTTTTCCAGTCCCATTTGTTGGGTCCCCATTTTCTAATTGTGACTGTCCCCCAAGTTTCATTCTGGGATACCGTTCACTTCTCTTCTTACTCCTTCTCTTATTGAGTCCATGGGTTTAATTCTTATCTCTTGGCAGATGATTCCTGGCTCTCTGCATCCATCCCTAACCTCTCTCCTGAGGACCAACCCCATATCACCAATTGCCTGTTGTATATGGGTCCCATGCATGCACCTAAGATATCTGGAAGTCCACATGTCTACAACCCAGTGCACTAGCTCTCTCTCAGCCATCCCAAACTCATTCACCCACTTCTCTTCCAAACTTTTCCATTTTGGTACCAACTTCACCATCTTGGAGTCATTCAAGATCCTTTTCTCTTCTTCTCCTTCTCCCTTCTTATCTAATGAGTTCCCAAGTTTGGTTGATTTCATCCCCCTGATGTCTCTGGTCTCTTTTCCCTTCTCCCCACCCACAAAGCCCCCAAACTCTAGTGTAGACTTTCACCCCCTCTCATCTGAGACTTCTGCTCTAGCCTTCTACTTAGGTGCCCTGCACTCCAGAGTCTCCTCTCTCCAGTCTTCCTCCACATAGTGGCCAAAAAACAGGCCTGACCCATCACTTTGTTGCTTGATGACCTGCAGTTGCTCCCTATTGCCTTTGGATCACATGTAGATTCCTCACATTACCAGACTCTTGATGCTGGGTCCCTAGTCTATCTTTCTAGAATGCTAGCTGCCCTCTGTTACCCTTTCCTTTCCTGTTTCTTGTAACCCATCCATCCTCCTCATCTCTAGCTCTCTTTGAGGCTTAGCTCAGGAGACATCTAGGAGAAACCTCTCTGGATGCCTCAGGGTGCTCTTTCTCATTTTCTAATCATGTCAGATAAGCCTGCCCATGAGGCCATATTCCACAGTGGCCAGTGAGCTGACTTCAAAGTCCAGAAAACCTGGGTTCAAATCTTGTACTGGTAGAAGGAACTTCTAGAGAGATAAGAACTTCACCTGGGAAGTTCTTATACTGATGAAATCACCAGTGTGAATTCCCTCTCTATGTTTACCTGTGTCCATATTGTTCTCCCCAGTAGAATAGAAGCCCCTTGGGAACAGGGCTGTGTGCCTACAGTTTGATGTCCCCTGGTGCTTAGTTCAGTGCCTTCTAGAAGGAACTTGATAAGGCCAGGTTGGATTCAGTTGGAATAAAAGTGAGAAAGAGATAGTCATGATAAGAAATTACAAAACAAAACATCTTTATTTTAATGGGGAAAATATCAAATGATGCACAGTAAATAGATTTTTCCTATGCTTTCCTATCCAAGACTTGTGATTTCATCAGTGTAGAAACAACCTTGACCTCTCTTCTACCTACAGCTTATGAGTTTATGGTCTTAGAGCTGCCTCGAGCCCTGAGGTTAAGTGACTTTGCCAGGATCACTGAGCCCCACTGTGTCTGAGGTCGGCTTTGGACCCAGGTCCTCTTGGGAAATCCAAGGCCAGGCTGTTCACACTATGCCATCACTGCCATAATGCTTTTCTTTCTTTCCGTAATGTTGTTGGATTATGCTTTATTTTATTTTTGCTTTTCAAAGATCTCTTGTTCTCTGCGCTCCTTCAAGACTCCAATGCAATGCCACCTCCTCTGGGCAGCCCCCTCACGTTATCTCATGTGTACATGTGGTAGTCTATGTTCTCTGCACCTTTGCAGCAGAATGGAGCCTCCCTGAGGGCAAGGAGGTTGCCATCTTATTTTTTTATCTGTTACCTTGCACAGTACCTGGTATATAGTAAGTGCTTATTAAGTGTTTGTTGGCTTCAAGTGTAGAGCTCTCCTTTTTTGATTACCACAGAAGTGCTCCTTATTCATGAATATGTTCAGAGATAGGTAAGGGAATAAACATGTATATCGTGTTTATTATGCGCATGGCACCACAAATGTTATCTCATTTAATCCTTACAACAGCCCTACAAGGTAGGAGCTACTTCCAAGGTCTCCTCTCTACCATTTTAAAGCCCGGAACATTCTGGTTTGGAGTCTTTCCCAGGATCCTTGTCTCTAGGTGGCTGGCTTGGGCTCATAGCCCCTCCTTCCAATTTTAGCCTTCTCCCCCCGCCCAATGCCCCTGGGTAGCAGCAACCTTCTTCCTGTGTCACTGGCACAGTCTGTATTTTGTAGGGGAAACCAGGTGATCTAGGGCAAGAGAAGAAAATATTTGATTTGAATGACAGCTGAGGAGGTAATTAAACCCCAGAGATAGAAACTGTCAATAAGAAAACAAACAGACAAAAAAAAAAAAGCACAAACCAGTGTGGTTATAGAAGTCTGTCTAGTCTGGTACCTGTTTAGGATGCAGATTTCATGAAGTTAATCACAAAAACACCACTAGAAAATGACTCTTTGCCCTGGGTGTCCCACATCCCAGACTGATAGAAAAGAGATGTGCCAAGTGGGATAGTGGAGAGAGTGGGTTTTCCTTTTCTGGATTTGAAGTAGAGAATGAGCATCACTTCAAATACCATGGAGCTCACCAACTTTTCTTTCTCCCTGGGCCTGCAGACCACACATGAAAACATGCTCCTGCCCATGCGCAGGAATGGCCTTAGCTCCTAGTCTCTACGCTCATATAACACCTTCCCTAAGTTGATTCAGGGTAACCAAACCGTTTGAGTGTCCTGTTTCAATTCAGCTTGTTTCCTTGACTCTTGCAACAAGAAATGATGGATTTTGCTCATGGCTCTGACCATGTGCAGATGCACAGAATCAGGTTTCATTCCAAAAACTTTGAGCAAAAGCATAGACTCCTGTCAGAATGATCGATCTTCATTTTGCTAGAAATATATTCATCAGGGCAGCATGGGGGGTATTTAAAGGAGACCACAGGTCAGCGACAGATCTGCCAAGACTCTCCATCTGCAGTTGACTTGGCAGCATAGAAATTATTTTATACTCAAACTTGATGCCCTCAATGTAAATACTTTCCATTCCCATCACTGTAATGTATGTAGCTCAGTAGATAGAATGCTGAGCTTGGAGTCAGAAAGGCTCACCTTCAAGAGTTCAAATCCTCCTCAGACACTTACTGGCTATGTGACCCTAGGCAAGTCACTAAACCACTGTCTGCCTCAGTTCTCTCATCTGTAAAATGAGGGAATTGAACTTAATGACTTCTAAGGTGTCTTCCAACTCTAAATCTATGATTCAGTGACCTACCTTTATAAGGTAGTAAAAATGATCATGAGTTAATTAATATAGATTTTCTTTGACACGAAGATGTAGAAACTGATGAATACAAACCAAGTAAGAATCCTTAACAAATGCAGACATTTGTGTATGGAAATGGGTTTTCAAAGGTACTCTCAGTAGTACCAAGTCAACTTGCCATGATATTTTGTACCTTAAATGATAGAGGTGTGTGTGCGTGCGTGCGTGCGTGCGTGTGTGTGTGTGTGTGTGTGTGTGAACTATCTTTCCTAGTTCTATTGATGTGAGCCCTCATCAGTGAGTCTCCCACCTTGACTGTCATCATAAGTCCATTAGACTTAAGGGATTCTTAGAGTATTTACCAATCAAATTAGGGGCAGCTAGGTAGTGCAGTGGATAGAGCACCAGTGTCAGGACCTGAGTTCAAATCTCACCTCAGACACTTGACACTCACTAGTTGTGTGACCTTGGGCAAGCCACTTAACCCCAATTGCTTCATCCTGGGTCATCTCCAGTCATCCTGATGAATATCTGGTCACTAGATTCAGATGGCTCTGGAGGAGAAGTGAGGCTGGTGACCTGCACAGCCTCCCTCACTCAAAATCAAGTCAAGTGCAAGTTATGTCATTATTTCTCTCATGGCATGGTCTTCTTCCGCAATGAAGGACAAACACACCTCAATCAGATTGGTATGGAATATTACCTTCCCCCCTCAAAAAAAAAAAAGAAACCTGTAACACATTCTTTCACAAGCACACACATTGTCCAGGGGAAAGTGGATTCAAGCTCAGAGAGCACAGGCTGCAAAGCAGTAATTCATAGGCTCCATGAAAGGGCCTCGTGAACATGAGGAAGCATCTTTGCTAGACTCTTGATGGAGCGGCAGATCTACATCCAGTCTGTCCTTGACTCCTAATGAACACTCTGCTCCCAGCTCTGAGGGATGATCCTTGGCATGCTGATGAACAGTCCTGAATACCCTGGAGTCCTCTCTAAGCCCTTTGAAGTTCAGAAGGTTCCCCTCTGGCCAATGTAGGGATATAGGGAAGGAGACTAAAGCCAGAGCTAAATACTTTCCTCAAGGGGTCACTGCCATGCTCACTGATGGAAAGCTCTATCTCTTCCAGATGTCCAGATGTACCTGAGCCTGAATTCTTAGATTCTTACTGTAGGCTTCCAACAGAGCATAGCCAAGTGACTTCAGGCAATCCAACTTGTCCAAACACTTTTCATGTTTAGTTTAGTCTCAGTAGGTTACAGAGACTTGAAACACCTTATCTCTTACTTGGAGTGGGGTGGAGTGTCCCAGTTGAGTGATTAAATACATAAATCCACCCTGCCCTTACTTAAATATAGGCCATTCTTATGAAGTAAGTCAGGAGCACCTGTGGGTCCTTTGGAAGCTCAACATTGTATTATGAAACCACCATCAGCCTCCCCTGGGCTCACCTCATGTCTTGACCTCCTTGGGCTTTAGTAATTCACACATGAGTTGTTTGGCATTCCTGCCTTCCCAGTCCCCTAGATTCCTTGAGCCTTCCCAGTAAGGTTACCTTCCTTCTGCTCTGTGTTCTGTGTGTGCACAGAGTTGATTGAACGTTGTCTCCCCCATGAGTATTTCATCTCCTTCTGGCTAAGGACTGTTTTTGCCTTTCTTTATGTCTCAGGTGCTGTGCATGATACATAGTAAGCCTACAAGACATGCTTTTTGATTGTCCTGTTGACTAATTCTCTCCTTATACAAGTCCCCTTTAGCTTAACCATTCTGTGATTTTTGTGGTGATAAAGCCATCTTTTCTGGCAGGAGACCATCAAAGGGCTTGTCCATTTGTCATGTGTCAACTTGCCTCTGCCCCACCTTGATGGAAGAATGATCCTAATGGGGTCCATCCTTGGTTTGGCTCTGCTTTGCATCATTCATGAACTATCATGAGACACATTGACTTAGGCACAGGATGATGAATGGGCTGATCATTGCTGGGCATTAAGGAAATCCAAAGCTAATTAGAGTATAAATTCTCATTTAAAAGAGATTCCAAGGATTTGCTATTGAAACTCCACCTCCCCACCCCCCAAATGACATCCACAGGCCTTTCTATCTCTGCTGCACCAACTTTCCATTCCAGTCCAACTGGCTTCTCTTCTATTTCCTGGCATGACATTCTATGCCCTACATAAGTGCCTTTGTAGAGGGGAAGGTTTCCATGTTTAGATGGCAGAAATGCCAGTCCCCACCTTTCTCTGAAGCCCAACCCTAGGAATTGCCACATCTATGGCAGGCTGCATCCAACTCCCTCACTTAGTAGGGCTGCTCTCTCTTGTATACCCTTTGCTTGTCCTTCCTAGCACACATGTGTAAGATCTTGGAGGGTAGGACTATTTTCTTCTTTGTATCCCAGGTACCTCCCCAGCCCGGGGCCTGGCACATAGTTGGAGCTTAATGAATATTGGTTAAGTTAAATGGACTCTTCTAACCTTTCATTGTTTTGCTCTTTAGAAACGCCACTGACTTTAGCAGCCCAGCTTGACAACTCTGTGGAAGTGATCAAGGCTTTAAAAAATGGAGGTGCCCACTTGGACTTTCGAGCCAAAGATGGAATGACAGCCCTCCATAAAGCAGCTCGAGCCAAGAACCAGGTGGCCCTCAAGGTAAAGGCCTGGTGCTTAAGCTGTGATCTCTCCCTTGTGGTGTGACTCAGCCCTCTCCCTGTCCCAGAACCTTGGAGTTCATAATCTGAGGCTTTGTCGTGTTCTAACTTGTTTTTCCTCAAATGAACTAAGCCTACCTCCCAAGTACTACTTGCAGATTTTTGAATTTTCTTTTTTTCTTTATCAAGAGGCTTATATTCTTACCCATTAAAGCTACTGGTAAGAACTCCAGGTGCCAAGATGGCAGAGTGAGGAGGAAGTGCTCTGAAGCCCTCTCAAATTCCCCTCCAAACAACTAGAAAATCACATCAGAACTGGTCTAGAAGCAGGGGAACAACTGACTAACCTGGCAGGAAAGGTCTCTCACTGGAGTGAGAGGAGAGCAAGGTCCAAGAGCAGCAGCCAGCCTAACAACAGGGGGCCTGCAGCAACCTGGGACAATCTACCAGTGAGACCCTGCTCTCCTGCCAGTCTGCGACTCCCTAGGCAGGTGAGCAGTCTGTGCAGTACAGCAAGGCCCCTGCCCCAGCAACCCCATCCCCAGCACTAGCCGCCAGTGAGGCCTTGACCCCATGGCTGGCCAACAGTGAGACCCTCCCTCTGGGGTCTACCAGCAGAGATACCTTGTTTTCATAGCAACCCAACCATAGGGCTGCATCTCTGGGGCAGAACAACAACAAAATCCCTCCTCTAGGGCCAGCCCCCATAGTAATCCAGTAGCCAGGCCCCACCCCTGAAGCAGGTCAGCAGGTTACCCCCAACCCCAGAAGAGGCTAACAGGGAGCTCCCACCCACCAGTTCGAATCAGAAGGGAAATCTATTCTCCAGAGAAAGCAAGCAGCTAAGCCCTAAAGTCAGTCAAAGTCAACAGTAAGACCCTGAACACCAGCACAGAAAGCCTGGGACAGTGCAAGACTAGAGACCCACTCTCAAATAAAAATACCAAGTCATGCAGGGTAAAGGTAAGGTACTGGAGCAGAATCTATTACACTTCATCTGATGCAAAGAAAGCAAGCGTAGCAGTCATGATCCCAGACAAAGCGAAAGAAAAATAGATCTATCTTGCTAGAAGATTCCATAGACACTGAGGTCATATCAATATTAAATATATGTGTACCAAATGGTATAGGGTTTAAATTTCTGAAGGAGAAGTTGAATGAGTTATAGAAGAAAATAGATAATAAAATTATTCTAGTAGGGGACCTCACATTTCTCCTCTCAGAACTAGATAAATCTAACCAAAAAATTAACAGCAAAAAAGCTAAGGAGGTCAATAAAATTCTGGAAATATTAGATAGGATAGATCTCTGGAGAAAAGTGAATGAAATAGAAAGGAATACATCTTTTTCTCAGCAGTACATGGCACCTACACAAAAATTGACCATGTATTAGGACTTAAAAACCTCACAACCAAATGCAGAAAAGCAAAAATGGTAAATGCATCTTTTCAGATCAGTGTTCAATAAAAATTACATTTAGTGCATGGATAAATGGAAAGAGATTAAAAAATAGTTGGAAACTGACTGATCTAATCCTAAAATAGAAGTAGGTCAAAGAACAAATCATAGACATAATCGATAGTTTCATTAAAGTAAAGAACAACAAGGAGACAATCTACCAAAATATATGGTATGAAATGAGAGTAGTACTTAGGATAAAATTTCTATCAATACTTGCTTATGTCAATAAATAGAGAAGAAGCAGATTAATGAATTGAGCATGCAGCTTAAAAAAAGAAGAAAAGAACAAATTAAAAAGTCCATTTAAACACCAAATTGAAAAACCTGAAAGTCAAAGGAAAGATTAATGAAATTGAAAAATAAAAAAACCATTGAAATAATAAATAAAAATAGAAGCTCCTTTAATTAAAAAAAAATAAAATAGATATGCCAGTGGTTAATTTGACTAAAAAAAGGAAAGAAGAAAACCAACTAACTGGGATCAAAAATGAAAGGGATGAATTCACCACCAATGAAGAGGAAATTAAGACAATTGTTAGGAACTATTTTGTCCAATTCTTTGCCAATAAACTTGACAATCTAAATGAAATGAGTGAATATCTACAAAGGTATAAATTACCCACATAAACAGAGGAAGAAATAAAATAAGAAATTCAGTCCAAGGAATTTGGAAGTTCACTGATGGCTTATTCAATTTCTTTTTCTAAGAAAAATTCCCTAGGACCAAATGGATTCACAAGCAAATCCTACTGAACATTTAAAGAACAATTAATCCCAATCCTATATAAACTGTTAAGAAAAATAAGAGGAGTCCTACTAAATTTCTTTTATGACAGAAATATGGTCCTGATAACTAAACTGGGAAGAACCAGAACAGAGAAAGAAAATTAGGCCCATTTCCCTAATGAATATTAATGAAAAAAATTTAAATAAAATGTTAACCAAGAGATTACAGCACTATATCACAAGGATCATACATTATGACCAGGTGAGATTTATGGCAAGGATGTAGGACTGGTTCAATATTAGGAAAACTATCAGCATAATTGACCATATCAATAACGAAGCCAGCAAAAATCATATATTTATCTCAATAGATGCATAAAAAGCCTTTGACAAAATATTGCACTCATTCCTATTAAAAACACTTAGAGAGCATAGAAATAAATGGAACTTGTGGTAGAATTATTAGTAATGTTTATCTAAAACAATAAATCAGAATTTTCTGTAGTGGGGATGATCCAGAAGTCTTAACTACGTGCCTTCAGAGAAAGAACTGATATTGATTGAATACAGACCATTTTCTCATGCCATTTTCTCCTTTCTTTCATTTTATTTTCTTTTGAGTCTTGAACAAAATGACTAATATGGAAATGTTCTACATAACTGCAAACGTATAACCTATAACTGATTGTTTACCATTTCCATAAGGAGAGAGGGAGGATAGAATCTGGAACTCAAAACTTTAAATAAAAATGTTACAAAATTAAAAAAATAAAGTTACTGGTGAAAGCTAATCTAACTTATTGAAGGTTGTTGCTGGATCTGCCTGTGGGGAAAAGCAGTAGCATTCTTGCCATTGTAGGATCAGAGGCAGGATGCCAGGAGTTGGGATTTCATTTTTTATCTTCTTCTCACACTGGCCTTTGTTTGGCACCTACTACTCTAACAAGGATTTTTTTGTTTTAGATATACTCATTTAAATATTTTTTTAAGTCAACTCATTTCCTTGTAACCACCCCCAAGAGGTCATTCCCCTGTCAATAACCCCCCAAGATATGACAATTGCTCCAAAGTGGCCAAGGTCATCACATGAATTTCTATCGTGCCTTTTCCACCGACCTCCTAGGACAGTGTGTTGCATATAGTAGCCACTTAATAATGTTTATTCAGTGAATGAATATGTTAGAAGATGTCCTTAAACAGTTCTTCCCCCTCAACAGACTGACCTTTAGCCTTGGGGACTTGATTAGGCAGGACACAACCATCTCAAGGGATGGAGCCCAGTGGTACAGGGTGCTTGACAGGCATTTCTTGCATCTGGCTGCTGACCTCCCCTCTTTGGTTTCTAATTGATCAGGTTCCAGTTTTTTTTGTTTTTGTTTTTCCCAGGTGATTCTTAGGGTCAGTATGACCCTAATAGCATGGCAGACAGTGAACCTTCCAGTCCAGTCTCTGTGCCTTTCCTGGACATGCAACATATGGGGCAGAGGGTAATGTCCATGGTCTGTGGTTTCTTTACAGACTCTCCTGGAGCTCGGAGCCTCTCCAGACTACAAGGACAGCTATGGCCTTACACCCCTATACCACACAGCGGTTGTCGGAGGGGACCCTTACTGCTGTGAACTGCTCCTCCATGAACATGCCACGGTCGGCTGCAAAGATGAGAATGGCTGGTGTGAAATTCACCAGGTGGGTTCAGGCTTCCCCCTCACATCCTTGTAGAGAAAAAGTTTCCCATACATTGAGAGACCATTTGCCAAGACAGTGTGGTAGAGTGGATAGGGTATCTCTCAAAATCAAGGAAACCCGAGTTCAAATTCCACTGTAGGAGCTGTGTGACCCTAGGTCTGCCCTCTCTTTGTCTCCATTTTCATATCTGTAAAATAGACAACTGGAACATTAGATTCCTTCCAGCTGAAACAGCTTTGATACTAAGAATCTATATAAAAGACATTCCAAAACTCACATGAAACAAAAATTGATTCTTGTGTCCTCCCTACTGACCTGCTATAATATTCTTTTATTGAACTCCTTTCTCTCCTCACATCACCAGTTAATACCCGAGTGACCACAAGAAAGTCAATCAAACCTTTTTGGACCTCAGTTACTTAATCTGTAAATGCTAAACCCGTTATTTCACAGGCTCATTAAATGGAAAGCTTTTTAAAAAAACTGTTTCAACTCTAGAGAAATAAGAGTTATTAAAATGAGTATCATCTGATCAGATTATCATATCCTCAGTGTAGCTGCGTGCAATGAGGTCTCCAGGCCCTAGTGATGCAGAAGGAAAGTGCCTGATTGGTGGAGATCAGAGGGCATCACTTAGAGCTGAGGTCCAAATCCCAAAAACAAATGAGAATGTGTAGGGATCCCTTCCGACTGTGTATTGACTTAGTGTTAAATATAATGTTATTTATATTTATTTTATTGTATGTTTCCCAATTACATTTTAAATCCCTTAGGAGTGTGGCAGGTCACAGGTACCCCATGGGCCAGATGTTTGATACCTCTGCTGTAAAGTACCTTAAAGGGCATTGAATCTGAACACTGGGGCTCAGAGAGAAAATGACTGGTCTAAGGTCACACAACCAATAAGTGGCTGAGCTGAATCCCAGGCTGGCCTCTGTATATTATCCCCACTATCCCCAGGGCAGAGGACGAAGGGACCTGCTGAGAGCTGAGGGCAGGAGGCAGAGTGGTTGGGGTTGGCCTTGGCTTCTCAGTCATGAAGTAGGTGGATGACCCTGGGCAAGACCTTTAGTCTCTCAGCCTGGTGTTGAATGAGAAGGATACTAGCCTCCACTTCCCAGGGATTTTGTGAGTATCCAGTACTTTGTAAACCTTGAAAGCTCTCTATAAATGCCAGCCTTTATCACTCATCGTGTGCATTTATTAAACTCCTACTGTGTGCTCTTGTTATGGCTATTGCCATCATTGTCTTGAGTTAATCTCCCGGCAGCAGTTTTCTTGACATTTGTCCACAATCCTTTGCAGATCACTGTGCCCTTTCCCCACTGTATCCCTGCCATCCATCCCAAAGGACAGGCTGTTCCTGGAGCTCCGGGGAAGGGCGGATGGGCCCCTTTTTCCTTCATTTTTGCTGGAGTTCGAAGTTTTCCTTTTTACTTGCTAATTTCCCCCCTAGAAAGCAGGCTTCAGCTGGGCTCTCTCCCAGGCCCCTTCTGCTGCCAAAGTGATTTCCAGGACCCAGTGAGATAACTAGATTTCTCCTCCGTAATGGAATCTGAATGCCCTATGGAAGTTATTATAGTAGGATTTTCCCTGCAGCCTCATCTCTGACTGTCCTCATTCAGGGCCCTGGTGTGTGTTAGTTGGAAAGTCTCTGCTGAGCTGGCCTTCTCACCTTGGCCTTTCCCTGGGATTGTAGCAATGTCCCTCTTTGTACATGCCTCTGGCCCCTCCTCCCTGGGCACCTTCAAGGCCTGGTTCTGGAAAGTGCCTCTGCTCTCTCCCTAGATACCAAGGATCCCTGTGTGTGGACAGGGGTGGGATTTTTTTCTGTTCTTTTCCATCTTTCTTTTGGGCTGGATTCATATATATTTTGTGCCTACCCCTCCAGCTAGCCCTTGTCTAAGAGATGTTTTAAGAAATTCTCCACTGAATTCATTCATGAGATGAGTCCTTGGCCTTAGATTGGGAGCCTCCATCCTTAAGGACACAGCCAAGGGGAGCGGCAGGATTGATGTCCTCAGTTCTGTTTGTTTTGTCTGTGATATTGGATGGTAGGCCTACATTCAGAGCTGAGAGGGACTTGCCCAGGGTCACATGGCTAGTCAGTGTCTGAGGCAGGATTTGAATATAGGACTTTCTGTGGCCAAACCAGGTAGTGATTAGGGTCTAAACTCTCCTTCTGAACTTTGTTTGCATGTTACTTGCAATCCTCAGGCCTCAGTCATTTCCTCCTCTCTAAAATGAGGAGCATGGAGCCCCAGTCCCGTCCAACTCTTGGTCTGGGATCCTGAGACACTTGCCTGCAGCAGTAAGTGGACAGCAAGCTTGGTGGGAGCCAGATGCACACACTAACATAAATGTGGACTGGAGAGTCAGCGCATCCAGAAGGCCTAGGAAGGCGGGAGCCCCTCGGTACCCTCACTGTCCTCTGCTCTGGATGCATCCACTGCATGAAAAGTGTGTGTCCAGTGTGAGGCAGGTGCCATGTTTAAGGAGGATGGGAAGATGATGGCCAACAACCTTCAGGCAGCCAGGATGGGGAAGAACCTTGAGGCTCTGTCACAGAATTCGTAACAGGAAAGGGGAATGCTGCCCCTGGAAAATGGCACTAGAGGGTTGTCAGATCATGGCAGACAAGTTGGACCTCTTGTTCTTGGCTCCAGAGGAAAGAATGTGGAGCCTCGAGTGTCAGAATTCAGTTCAGTGTCATAAGCACCATGCCCTCCTGGGAGGTTCTTGGCAGAGCTTTCTCTCAAGAAGGATGTCACAGGGCTTCTTGAGCCTGGGGCTGGGCTGGGCTGGTCGGTCACTAACAGCCCTTCAGCCACAAGCTTTGGGAATTCTGCTGAGAAATCCGGCTTCCAAAGGTGGAGAGCGGCCCCTGCTGGTCTTTGGGTGCCGGCAAACCAATGCTTATTATGACCCCATTTTACAGAGGCCGAGTTATGAGTAGATGCCATGTTTGAATTGAGCTCTGTGCATTCTGGCACCACCTGGTGGCCTCCCGAGAACTCTGTCTGGGACCTTATGGCTTCCTTTTTCTATAAGAGGGACTGGCAGTGTCTAGATTGCCCCAAAATCTGGAGAGAGAGAATACACTTAAGAATTTTTTGTCCCCATCCCAACCCTGGGCTCTTGGTAGGAGTGACTGGATGGTGCTTACTGTTGACATCCAATGTCCAGACTCCCCAGATAGACTGATAGCACCCCAGTGCAGGAGCCTCGTTGAGCACTGACAGCTGGAAGCTCAGCAGGTCCCATCATCATGCCCTGCACAGCCCAAAGGCTTTCTGGTCACAGTTTATTATTGCATTGATATGATGTGAGTTGATGATCAGCGTGGAAGTGTGGATGTGTATATATGTATATGTGTGTATATATGTATATGTGTGTGTGTGTACCTATATGTATGTATGGGTGTATAGAATGTGTGTGAGTCTTGGCCCCTCTGTCTTTCAGACCCTACCCCTCACTCCCCTCCTCCTTGAAAGATGGCCAGTGCTAAAGTGCTCAGTTTTCTCTCCTATGCCTCCTTGAGGACTTGTGTCCCTCCCGGTGTGCTAATTCTGGTGGCTGTCTCCTCATCCTTGGGGACCCAGGAATGGCCTTTGATCAGACTCTCACCCAAAAGCCTCCTGATTCTTTCATCAGCCAGCTCCCTCATCTCCTTGTGACCTTGTGCTGAGGACAGATGCCCATGGCCACTGGGGAATCACCTCAAGGTTGGAATGTTTAAAGGGTGCTACCAGCGCACTCCCGAGCCTCCCTCATCACCTTAAGACCAGGCATGCTTCCTTTCAGCTGTGACTTTGCTTCAGGGGTGCCTCCACCTGCCTTGCCCCTTTGTGGGCACCAAACCTGGGCATAGAAATGAGGGATTCCTGTCAGTAATTGGGTGTGGGACAGACCAGGGGACCCTGGGGACACAAGGGAACGGTGGCCAAGGTGACTCACAGTAAGGTTGGATGCCTTTTCTCTTTGCTACTTTGATCTTGCTGCTCTTGTGCCCTGATAGCTTGGGGAGAGTGGTTGGTCCAACCGAGGCAGGATGGAGAAGGCTTCAAGATAAGGCCCGGGTTCTGAGCCCAGTGCTTCCCCCTGACTACTAGGATGACCCTGGATGAGTCCAAATTCCTGGACTGAGAGTCAGAAAGGCCTCAGTTAAAATCCTGCCTGAGAGGCTTACTTACTAGTTGAATGACTCTGTGCAGTTTTTTAAGCCTTGCTTGCCTCAGTTTCCTTAAGTGAAAAATCTGACCTTTGATGCTTCTCTGTGACCCTTCCCTGGGTCTCCATGAGGGCTTGGGATGGACAGTGTCTGAGGATCCTTCCCACTCTAATCTCTGAACCTGTCTCCACGTCCCCTCCATCTCTGACATTCTGTCGTCTTTATCTTGAATCTGAATGTAACTTGGAATGGCCCAGCAGGCTGCTCTGCTGCCATCTAGTGGCCCCTTTCTGCTCCTCAGCACCCTCTCCTCTCCTATCCAAGGTCTAGGAAGATCTGAAGCTCTTGCCCCATCATGGTAGAAGAAACCTTTGGCATATTACAACTGTGGTTTTCCCCCTCCCCTTTAGATGGGGAAATGTGCTGCAGGGAAGAGAGTTCTGTGGAACCTGGCATGGCTGAGGTGTTCCAGTTCATCAGGGATGACTTTGGGGCAGTGTCTCCTGTTGGGCTCCAGAGAAACTGTCCAGTGCACACCTTAACATGCGTCCTGCCACTCCAGCCTCAGAAGCCTAGGCCAAGGGCCTTGGGTTCCCTTCATACAGTCTTAGAGACTATCTGATCCAAACTGGATCTGAACTGGAACCGAGCTAACAAACCCTCAACAGTTCATGATTTGGACTCAGCTTGGAGACTTCCAGCGATGGATATCTCCTTGGCCACCAAGGCCCTACTTGGGGATAAATTTCATTATTGGAGCTTGGCCCTCACATAGAGACTGAATATACTTCTGCAGTGTCTGTCCTTTGCCTAGTTCATTCCTGAGGGGATGCTATAGAACAAGGTGCACGATAAATGCTTCAGAAGAGATTTCATTTGGTGGATGTGAGAAGTATAGATCACAGTATAGATCGCAGTTCCTTGTTCTCTGGTCTTCATGAGTTATTGTGGCTGGAAAGCATAAGCTATGCACTCCAGTTCTATCCTAACCCTAAATGCTCTCCAATTCTAACCCTAACCTAGGGTCATAGTTGGTGATGAGACTGACCTTCTAATGGGCAGAGGCAGAGGCCTATCTCCAAACTGGCAACTGGTTCTGCCCCCACATTGAAGGGAGGGAGGCCTGAGAGATCTGATAGCCAGTCTGGTCATTAGTCTTTCCTGCAAATTCTGAGGTCAGGGGGGCTTATTTCTGGCCTAGCTCCAGTGTTTGGAGGGCCCATATTTTATGGCCGTAGGAAGTATGTGGGACAAGGGGCTAGGTCTGAGAGGTTATTGCCTCCTAAGTGTCTGACCTCTGTCTTCTGCAGGCCTGTCGCTATGGGCACGTCCACCACCTTGAGCACTTGTTGTTCTATGGAGCTGACATGGGAGCCCAGAATGCCTCTGGGAACACTGCCCTACACATTTGTGCCCTTTATAATCAGGTAAGGGGCTAAGAGAGGGAGTGGTGGGGAGAGATGGTGGGAAGGTTTTCATTCAGCATACATATTAGCTTTTTCTTGTAATAGAAATCCAGCCGTTTAACAATAGCAGTGTTGCCCAATGGATAGATCATCGTCTGGGTTCAAGTTCCTGATACATTGAAGTTATATGACCCTGTTAACTTCTTAGTACCCCAGAACATGCCATCCTGCATTGGGAGTGGGAGTTTCCTCCCTGGAGCTCCTTGTACCAATGAAATCTAGATTATCAGGTGTGCACATAGCTGTCTCTGGAGACTAAAGTTTGAAGGTCATTCAGAGAGTGATGGAGAGGTGACAGGTGTGTGAACAGGCCACAGCATGGTATCCACCAGGCTGAGCAGGAGAGTCCAAATGAAGGATATCATCAGAGTGAAAGCAGACAGAAAGAGAAGGTGAGACAATGGATACCAGGTGACCATTCATGCACATCTTGTGGTGCCCAGTGTCCAGCGGCTCATAGAAGCATGTGAGGTAGACCTTCTGGAGAAGATGTGCATGAGTTCAGGATGAGAGTCACACCAGATGAAAACACACAGATGGGTCAAAATCTATACCAGGACTGAGAAAGATCTGTGGGAATGCCACAGCTCTGACCAGACCATTGCATAGATCAGAAGGAAGATCTACCTGGAGCCCATGGAATCTGGTCCTCTCATCTTACAGAGGGAGAAACTGAGACTGAGAAAGTCTGAGCTTTTCCAAGGATTCCCCAAATTGTGGGAGATAATCTCAGATTTAAACCCAGATCCTTGGACTCCAAACCCAGTACCCTTTCTCATGTACTAAGTTTCCTTCCTATTAGGTTAAATATTCTTATGAGTGTGTCAGTCAACAAATATTCATCTAGCCCCTATGCTGGGCACGTAGGGCTAGTGAAGTGAGGAGGCTCTTGGGGACTTTCCAGTCCAAGTAGCAGGTAAAACTAACATTCCAAGTCCCTTCCCTCTGAGATCACATCACACTTCCTCTGGTGACAGTCTGTCCAGTTGTTTGCACATGATCTCCTCCATTAGAATGGGAGCTCCTTAGGGGCAGGAGAAATTTGCCTTTCCTTGTATGCTCAGCACAATTCTTGGTACAGAGTAAGCACTTAAGGAATGCTGTGGACTGACTGACTGTCTAGCTGGTCAGATGTGATTGACCCATGTGGGCAGCACATTTCTAAGTTGTCCTTCCCCAAAGGGAGCAGGCTAAAGACAATGTGGTCAGTGCTCCAGTCTTGGTGGTGAGGTGGGATTTCAGTGGTATTCCTTGCCACATGGGAACAGGGATGAGGCTACTTTGATGATCTTAGTAATCTTAAATGACCAAAGGTGCATTCCTTGATAAGAGGCCAAGGGTTGTATTTGCCACCATTTATTGGGTGACCCCCTCTGTGGAGTCCTTCCAGAAGGACAGAAATGGAAATTATTAGCAAGATACGGATGAAAGAGGCAATGTTGCCCTTAGAGACTTTGAAATCTGATAGAGAAGGTGAAGCATGTGACCTGTGCCCCAAGAAAGGAGCCACCAATGGACCTTTGGGTTCAGCACTGGAGGGCAGAGATCACTTCAAGCTAGATGGGGGACAATCTAGGAAAGCTTCAAGGAGGTGACAGCATTACACCTGGGACCTGAGGAGTGGAGAGTGACTGGACCCTCCTTGGACTGAATGTGCCTTCTCTTCAAAGCTGTTATGAAACAAGAGGCCAGCTGTTTGAGTTGTTAAATTGCTTTTGAGCATACAGTAATGGGGCCTCATTGCTGGAGAGAAACACAAATCACAAGGCGTGGTTGTAACAAGGGAAACATCTGTTCAATCATCTGCCTCTTAATTACTACCTTAGTTCCAGGAGGGGGGGAACAAGTCAAAGCAGATTCTTAATCTCCCTTGGTAGAGTGTGTATATATTATGCACCATAAAAAAAAAATTAGGGATTCTGGTGATAGTTTGTGTTTTAAGCACTTGAAAGAACCAAGGTTAGGGAAAGGGAGATTTTACAGTGTTTCCATTTCATTTTACTCAGAAAGGAATGATTGTTAAATATCATGTTTGGGAACGTATTTGGAGAATTCTCAGTTCCTTCCTCTACATGGTCTCAGCCTTTTGGCTCAATAGACAGATTCTAGGACAAGTAATGTTTTTCCTCTGGAATCATTGGCTTTCCCTATGACCTAAGGCTGGGGAAAAGCTAGATTCATCAGGATTCACTGAAAGTCTCCTAGAATATTTGATGGACATTCCCTTCCCCATCCAATGTACAGTGTAAGAAGAAAGTGAATCCCAGAGGGAAAGAGTTAGTATGGGGAACAAGGAAGAGCTTCCTGTGGAAGGTAGTGTTTGTGCTGAGACTTCCAGGAAGCCAGGATGTGGAGGTCGAGAAGGAGAGCAGTCCTGCCATGGGAGATAGTCAGTGAAAAGTCATGAAGGTGGTCATTGAACTGCTTGTGAGGAGGAGCAAGGAGGACCAGGTAGGTAAATCCTAGAGTTATATGGAGAGGGATGATATAAAGTGGTCAGACATGGGCTTTAGGAAAATCACTTGGCTTGATCTCTGTGAAGGAGGAATGGAACTTGGGAGAACAGTTAGAAGGCTATCATAGAGTTCAGGTGTGAAACGATGGTCACTGACAAGAGAATCCTCTTGTTGAGTCACCATGAACAGACTACCCAGAACCCTCCCCAAACTTCCTCATATTTATTGGCTTTACAATAAGCTTGGTCTCCAGAAACTATTTTCGAATGAAAAGACAAAGGGATCATTTTGCTCTTCAAATAGGAGGAAGCCTTCACCACAATGTTAGGTGGATCCCGTGAGTAAAGCTGACGGGAGGACTTGTATTGAGATAGTTACTCAGAAAGGGCTGGAACTTGGATTGTGAATGCCTAGGTTGATGAAGCCACAGATCTAAGGATTTACTTGAACAGAACAGAGAGAGGGCACTGGACAATTTATTAGATATCTATTTTGTGCTGAGCACTATACCAGACTTGGTATACAAAGACAAGTGAAACAATTCCTACTTTCAAGCAGCTGATGCTCTGTTTAGGGCATCCTAGGTTCTAGTCCCACTTTTAAGCGGTGTGACCCTAGTCAAGTCATTTCTCCCTGGTTCTCAGTTTCCTCATCTGGAAAATGGAATGCTCATGGCTGCAATTCCTGTTATTGTGAGAAAACCCTTCCCCAAATTGTTAATTGTCATGCCAATGAAAGTTCGTCATTATTAGTGATGCTAGTAGCAAAAATGTTGATGGATATAAAGGACACACACCATTGCTGGGATGGCAGACCTTTCTGTCTTATGTGATAAGCCACTTCTAAACAGGGGTTGGTCATGCTCTCTCTGAGGTGGCCTATTTCTACTCAGGAACACTATGTTAACAATACCTAGAACCAGAAGGACCTGGTAAGAAAAGTGGGGATTTGAAGTCCTGGCTAATTCCTACTTGTGTAGCCCTGGACAAGCCCCTTCTCCTCTTGGGTCCTCAGTTTCCTCCTTTGTAAACAGGGTAAAGGCCTTTTAAAGTCCTTCCTAACACACAGTCAATGAATTGGTGATTCACTGTAACAGCCTCCCCAAAACCTTGTCTTCTTGGGCAGGTTGGAGGAGGCAGCTCAGTAACCTCCAGTGGCTCCTTGTCACCTTCAGAATCAACTACAAAACCCTTTACTTGGCATTTAAATTCTTTCATAACCAACCCCGCCCCCCCATATACCTTTCCAGTCTTCTTAGATGCCCCATTCTCTACCGAGTACTCTCTAATCCACTGGCACTGGCCTCCTAGCTGTTTCTCATACAAAAGAATACATCCCTAAACTACAGGGATTTCCACTGACTGTCTGTGATGCCTGAATTAATTATTTCCAATGTCCCCTGTCTGTAGCTGATTTGTACATATTTTGCATCTTGTCCCCCTCTTTAGACAGGAAACTCTTTGAGGGTAGGGGCTGCCTTTTTGCCTTTCTTTGAATATCCAATGTTTAGTATTGTGCCAGGTATTTAGTAGCAGCTGTGTGGTTATGGGCAAATCACTTTATCTCTCAGGCTTGGTTTTGTCAACTAAAGAACAATAAAGAGGCCATGGTCACCAGGCTTTTTGCTCTTCAGTTGTTTCAGTCTATCCAACTCTTTGTAACCTCAGTTAGGGTTTTCTTGGCAAAGATACAAGAGTGGTTTTTGCCATTTCCTTCAGTCCATTTTAAAGGTGAGGAAACCAAAACAAATAGGATTAAGCGACTTGCCCAGAGGCACACAGATCATTTAGTGTCTGAGGTTGGATTTGAACTAAGGGAGATAAAAGTCTTCTTGACTCCAGGCCCAACACTTTATCCACTTTAACCACCGAGTTGCTATCATCATAGAAGGTGGTAAAATTAAAGATTGATCAGGTTGGAAGGGCTTTAAAAGCCAAACAAGGAATTTTGTATTTGCTCCTGGAGGCCATAGGAAGCCTTGGAAGTTTGTTAAGTAGGGCGATGGAGGAAGGTGGGGGAGACATGATTGGGCTTGTGCTTTAGGAAAAATCACTCTAGTGACTGAATCTTTGGAGGATTACACTAGAATGAGGAAGAGACTTGAGGCAACCAGACCGCCTCCTCCAGCAATAATTGCAATAGTCCAAGTGTGTGGTGATAAATATCTGTACCTTGGTGAGTGCAGCATCAGAGGAGAAAAGGGGTATGTTCAAGAGGTGCTGCCGAGGTGACATTGACAAGAGATGCTGCTGAGGTGACATTGACAAGAGGTGCTGCAGAGGTGACATTGACAAGAGATTCTGCAGAGGTGACATTGACAAGAGGTGTTGCAGAGGTGACATTGATGCGATTCTGCAGAGGTGACATTGACAAGAGATGCTGCAGAGGTGACGTTGACAAGAGATGCTGCAGAGGTGACGTTGACAAGAGATGCTGCAGAGGTGACGTTGACAAGAGATGCTGCTGAGGTGACGTTGACAAGAGATGCTGCAGAGGTGACGTTGACAAGAGATGCTGCAGAGGT
>CM053770.1:252280553-252295919 GCA_028658325.1 Potorous gilbertii
CAGAGGTGGCGTTGACAAGAGATGCTGCAGAGGTGGCGTTGACAAGAGATGCTGCAGAGGTGACGTTGACGAGAGATGCTGCAGAGGTGACGTTGACGAGAGATGCTGCAGAGGTGACGTTGACGAGAGGTGCTGCAGAGGTGATGTTGACAAGAGGTGCTGCAGAGGTGAAATCAACAGGCTTTGACAGTACTTTGGATTTGGGAAGTGAGAAACGGAGCAATGCAGGGGTCCCCAGTGGAACTCTCTCTATAAGCACATGTCATCTGTACTTCACTTTGGGGCAGCTCACATGTTTAGGAAATCTTTCCTAACATCTAATTCGACAACCCCCTTCCTGGTTCTGTCGTCTAGGACCAAACAAGTCTAATCCCTTCATGTACTTAAAGACAACTATTGTCACTTTTCCATTCTCACCACAAGTTTTCTCCTTCATCAGGTTAAACATGCCCAGTACCATCAGTTGATCCACTGTCTATATTTGTATTTTCATGCTATCTCTCCAGCTACAATGTGAGCTCTCTGCTAGCAGACAGGGGCTGTTTTTCTCTTGACACAGTGCCTGTCACATAGTAGGTGCTTAATAAGTTCTGCTTGATTGATCCTCATATGACATAGTCTCCAGGACTCCTCATTATCCTGATTGCCCTCCTCTGTACTATCATTAGCCGTTCCTGGCCTTCATAAACCATGCTGTCCAGACCTGAAGCCAGCACTCCAAATGAGGTCTGCCAAGAACAAAGTACACCTATCATCTCCCTGTTTCTGGAAGCCATGATCCCTCTTTATTTATGGGAGTTTACATTGGCTCTTTTTCTACTATATCAAACTACTGACTCACTTTGTTTTGTTTTGTTTTTAATTGAATTATTTTATTTGTTTAAAATCACTTCCATATATCTTAGATTTTTTTTCCACTCCCTCCCCAACATTTCCCCCTCCCTCCCCACTCCCTTCCTAAGATGGCATACAGTCTTATATAGGTTCTACATGTACATTCCTGTTAAACGTGTGTTGCGCAGAAGAATTAAAATGGAGAAACATAAAGCAAAACAAAACAGAACATAATACAAAAGAAAATGATCTGTTTCTATCTGCAATCAAATTCCATAGTTCTTTCTCTGGATGTGGAAGGCATTTTGCCTGAAGAGTCCACTGGAAATTTTTTAAGTCCATGCATTTCAATGAAGTACTAAGTCTACCGGAAAAATTCCTCCCACACTGTGGTTGTTGCTGTGTACAAAGTTCTCCTGGTTCTCCTCTCTTTCTCACTTCCCAAATTCAAAGAATTGTCAAACTCAGCATCCCTTCATACATGACTCACTTTGAATTTGAGGTGCACTAAGACCCTCAGCTCTTTATTGAAATAACTGTTGTTGTCCTGTTGTACTCCTCCTCCTTCTTATACTTAGTGAAGTTGACTCTTTGGTCCCAAGGCAAGGCATTTATCCCTATTGTATTTCCTCTGGTTAATTTAGCCCAGTGCTCTGATTTGCCAAGATCCTTTTGGACTCTGACTGTTATAGAGTGTGTTGTCACAGTTTTGTGTCATCTGTAGAGTTGATAAACCAGTCATTCATATCCTCATGGAAGTCAGCCCGAGGCAAATGCAAATCCTTGGGGTCCTTCTCTGGAGAGCTTCTGTCATGTGGGCATTGAGTCATTGACAACTACTCTTGGAGTCTGGCTATCTGACCAGGTCTGGATTCAGCTGAGGCCATTCTGCTCTAATCCATAGCTTACTGTTGCTTTCTCCACAAGAATCCTGTGAAATGGCTCATCAGAATCTAAATAAACTTAGTGCCCAACATTCATCTTCCCTTCCAGTCATCAAAAAAGGAAACAAGGTGAGTGACCTGACCTGTTGTCCTTGATGAAGCCGTGGTGGCTCTTGGTAGTCATTACTTCCTTTATGGCTGGTCACCACCAAGACTTTGAATGATCAGTTCTAGAATTCCTCAGGAATCCAAGTCAAGATCATGGGCCTACTATTTTCAGACTTTATTCTCATTCCATCTGTTGAAAATGGGGACTGAATCTGCCTGCCTTCTATCTTGTGGTTTGAGGATCTCTCCAATGTCGCTGTTAGTGACTCAGCCATCCCACCTGATAGTACTTTGTAGGATTTGTCCTCCACAGCTCCCCTCTCTCTTCCAATGCCTCACCATGGCCTGGAGAGGGTCCAGAGTTCTTAAAGGCTTGAGACAAATAACAGAATCTTTGGCAGTCTCCACCAGGCTCCTGACTTCAAGTTTCGTCTCAGGGAGATAGTCAAGGACCAACCTGTCCATGTGCATTACAATTCATCTCGAGTTTGCCATCCAACAGCAACTCATGCCACCATCTATCTACTAAGTCACTGGAGGGTCAGAGTCAGGGGGAGGACTGGTGGCTGGATTCCAGCATGGACACGAATAGCTCAATGTCATTTTGGCAAGATGTCTCCAGTGGAGTTCCCCAGGGATCTGTACTTGGTCCAGTGCCATCAACATTTGTGTCACTGTTTTAGAAAAGGCCATAGATGCCAAGTTTGTCCAACTGTTAGATGAAACAAAGCTGGGTAGAATAGATGGTGCTCTGGATGATAGATAGGATCCAAAAGGATGGTGACTGAATCTAGTACAGTAAAATGCCATAGACA
The DNA here is from genome assembly GCA_028658325.1 of Potorous gilbertii. Taxonomy (NCBI): domain Eukaryota; kingdom Metazoa; phylum Chordata; class Mammalia; order Diprotodontia; family Potoroidae; genus Potorous; species Potorous gilbertii. The sequence continues at coordinate 252,283,195 of CM053770.1, forward strand.
TAAATCTAAAATATCATACTTGGGTTCAAAAAGTCAGCTTCATAAGCAGAGGCTAGAGATGGCTGCCCGGGCAGATGTTGCCTGAAAAGGAGAGGGTGGGGGGAGGTTGACCATGACAGACCATGAACAAGCAAAATGTAAGTCAGCAGGGGGATGTGATCAATGAACAGAGCAACATTAGGAAAAGATCAACTCACAGGAAAAAGGGGATGAGAGTCCCTGAATCCTTGACCCTGGCCATTCCTCATTTGGAACATCATGGCTAATTCTTGTAGACACTGTTGAGCTTGAGGAGAGGGTGCAGAGAAGGACAGCCAAGGCTGGATGTGAGCCCATATCACATTGCCCTGATTTTGGTCCTGGAGCATTGCCTCAGTGCCAAAGAGGTAACCTGACTTCTCCATGCTCATGCTGCTAATGTATGTCAGAGGCAGACCTTGAAGCCCCTACATTTTTCCAATTCAGGTTGCTGTCTAGCCCTATACTCCAGAGCTTCTCAATTAACAAGTGAAATGATCAGGTTGTGCTTTACAGGACCATAGGAACTTTGGGGGTGAAATGCTGCAAGAGCTTATTCTAACCCCTACCCCCAACTGAACCATGGACCAAGGCTTCCCCTGCAGGTGGCATCTAATCACAAGGTCATGAAGCATTGGCATGTACCTCCCATTTGACTGATTCTCGGTCTCTGCTGAGAGTGTCAGGATCCCACCACACCCCATGAGCAGCTTCTCTGTCACTGTTCAAAGAATCTGCTTGATGCAGACATGAGATATCCATAATGTTTTCCTTTGATTTCCTCTACTCCCAAACTTGGGTTTCTTCTTTTATTTTTTCTGACAAACCCCCTCAGCCTGATAGCCTTTGATATTTAAAGCTCCCTTCTTTCCAGGGCCCTAAAATAAATCTGTGGCCGACCTTGAGCTGCCAGAGGTATAGCTATGCACAGGTAGGCAGCCAATTTGCTGCTTCCTTTCAAATCCCTAATTAGTCAAATTCACAATAAAGCAAAAAGGAAAGTTGAACCCAATAGATGTGATCAGAAATGCACAGTCAAGGAGGCCTGTAGACAGTAAAGCAAATCGATTAATAAATCTGTATTTGTCTTCATCTGTCAGCCTTAGTGAAGAAAGGTTGCCAAGGATACTGGGGGCGGAGGGAGTACCATTTAATCTACATACAGGAAGTACCAGTTAGGATCTCAAGTTTCCATCAACACAGATGGATGAGCAAACCAGAGGGAAGGAGCTTGTCTAAGGAAGAGATTTGGCCGTGCAGGCCCAGTCCAGGGTCCTGTCCAGTTAGAGTCTCACAGTAGTCTTACTCCAGAAAGAAAAAAACAAAAACGTAAAACCAAGCACCACCAGTAAGACTATCAACCCTGGAGACAAACAGCTATGTTTGCTCTAAAATGAGTGAAGGAATTGAGCGTCCCTTATGAATGCTACCAGGAGGTAAGCTTAGGGACACCCCAAGGCCAAATAACTGCTCTCTCTCTACCCCCAATTCATTTCAACTCAATTTCAACAGCATTTCTTTTTCTATTAATTAATTTATTTGTTTTCAGTTTTTTATTATCACTTTCATAAATCTTAGATTTTCTCCCCCTCCCTCTCTCCTCCTTCCTGGAGATAGCATATCATCTTATGTGGGTTCTACACATACATACTTCCTAAATACATTTTCACCTTAGTCATGTTGCATGGATGAATTAAAATGAATGGGAGAAACCATGGGAAAAACAAAACACAAGAGAATATGATATTCTTCATTATGTAATCCAATTCCATAGTTCTTTCTCTGGATATGGATGGCATTTTGCCTCAAGAGTCCACTGGGAATTTTTTAGGTCTTTGCATTGCTGTGAAGGGCTAAATCTACCAGAAAAATTCCTCATACGCTGTGGTTGTTGCTGTGTACGAAGTTCTCCTGGTTCTACTTCTTTCACTCAGCATCAGCCTCTCTGAAGTCTTCCTGTTCATCATTTCTTATAGCACAATAGTATTCCATTACATTCATATACCATAATTTGTTCATTAATTGATGGGCATCAATTGATTTCTAGTTCTTGACCACCACAGAGAACTGCTATAAATATTTTTGTACATATGGGAACCCTTTACCATTTTTATGATCTCTTTGGGGATACAGTCCTAGAAGTAGTATTGCTGGGTCAAAGAGTATGCACATTTTTGTAGCCCTTTGGGCATAGTTCCAAAAAGCTCTCCATAATATTTGGATCATCTTACAGCTCCACCAATAAAGAATTAGTGTTCCAGCTCTCCCACATCTTCTCCAACATTTATCATCTTCCTGTTTTGTCATGTTTGCCAATCTGATAGGTGTGATGTGGTACCAAAGAGTTGTTTTGATTTGCATCTCTCTAATCAAAAGTGATTTAGAGCATTTTTTCATATGATTATAGATATCTTTAATTTCTCCCTCTGAAAACTGCTTTCAACAGCACTTCTTAGGCACCTACTGTGTGCTAGGCCCAGAGACATACTGGAGACCCAAAGATAAAAACAACAGCTCCCTCCATGCTGGACAGAGAAATTGGTCTTCTGTCTTTGAGGAGATGGGAGCCAGTGGAAACTTTTGAGCAATGGAGTGACCCATGATCAAGCCTGAGTTGATAACTTTAGCATCTGTGGAGAGGCCCAGGGTGTAGGAGACTTACTACCACAGTCTGCCAATGGTCCAGGCAAGCAGCAGTGAGGGCCAGGACAGTGATAATGACAATAACCCTTACCCTAATAGTAATTATGTACATTTGTACAGGATTTTAAGTTTTGCAAAGCATTTCAGACACTGGGTTGATGTGATTTTCACAACAATGCCATGAGATAAGTTTTATTAGTATGCCCATTTTCCAGAACCCTAACTTGCTTCCAGCTGGAGCTGAAGTATGGCTTTCCTTCTCCATGAAGCATTTCCTGATTCCCTCTGAGCTGCTGCTGCAGAGCCCAGCCACCCAGAATCACCCAACCTGGTATTTGATTGGGTAGACATTATATGTCTAGTCTTCTTTGGTGCCTGCTGTCTCCCTCTAAGTTCCTTTGGGGTCTAAGCAGCTGTGCTTCTGCAGGACTTCTATCCTCAGAGCTCAACATAATGCTGAGAGCATTGTAGATACTTAGTAATGCTTGTTGACTAGCTGATGGTGGAGGAAGAGATTAAGCACGTAGCCCAGGATGTCACAGCTAGGAAGCGTCAAAGCCAGTCCCACTTGATTAAGTAGAGGGGTGAGCCTTGGTCAAGAGGAAGGCCACCTCCATAAGTGAGATACAGGTGAAGGAGGAGAGGAAGGACAGGAAGGGAAGAGAAAGGGAGAATAGGAATAGGAAACTTTTGGTGATTGGTCTCAGGTTTTTTTTGTTTGTTTGTTTGTTTTAGTAAAATATGAGACAGGGATCTCAGCTGAGAGAGTGGAGAGGAGGACCCATAGGAGATTGGAGGAGGGATGAAAGGGTTTAGAAGAGCTGCTTCAGTGAGTGGGAGAATGAGTTTATTGGGGAGAAGTGAAAGGATTGTCTTGCAGCAGTGAGGGCCCAGTGGAAGTTGGGTAACCTAAATTTAAAGTGGACCTACTCAGCACAGTGGCAAGATTATCTCCATCTTTGCTTGGCAGCATGTGTGTAAACTTGTCAGGGAAATATCAGTGATAAAACAAAGAGGCAAGAGGCACTACCGAGAAGATGACAGTGTAGAGTTTAATGGTTCACCAGTGAGTCAGGATAGGCAAAGGAGGCAAGTACAGCCAGTACAGGGGAAATGGCCTGGGAGAGAAGTGGGGGTCTGAGAGACTGAAGGTCCTGGTGTCAATGAAAAACAGGACTTGGGGATGTAAGGCAGAGGGAGAGGTGGGGTAATCGTAGGTTGGGGTGAGATCAGAGAATTTCATCATCCCTTTCCTTGACAACCCATAGAAAGCATCTGTATGAATCCAGCCCCAGCTCTCCTAACTGTATTTCCAACACTCTCCCTCCCATGGCATTCTTGCTTGACTAGGGCCCAAGTTTCTACTTGACATGCATCATGGAATGGGGAAACGTCTTTGAAAAATTCATATTCATCTCCTGTGGTTTTCCCTGAATTCTCTCTTTAGAGAAGGGAGGTCACAGAAAAAAATAGTGTTTCAAACCTTTATACTGTTCCCTTGCATGGTGCTGACTCTGTGTGTGTATGTGCACGCACATATGTGCATGCGTGTGTGCATGTGTGTGTGTGTGCATGTATGATGGGATGCCTCTTTCTTCCCTTATGGTGAGAGTAAGCATTATTTAAAACACAGTGAAAAATAAATTTCATGACCTTCCCCCACCCCCATCCCATTCTTCTATAGAGGAGAATGTTGGGAACATTATAGGTACTTAGTGCTGAATTGAATTCAGTTAAAGTATCCTGGAGGAAGACCTAAAAGGAACCTCCAAAGACACTAATTTAACCCCCTTTATTTTACAGATGAAGAAACTGAGGCCAGGGAGGCTTAAGCAACATGCTCAGGGTCACATATGGTAGTGGAGGCACACTAGGATTCTGTGAACCCCAAGTTTCATGGTCTGGGCACCATTGACTGATGGCATCATGTCTGTAATTTCATCAGTGTGGTTAATCCTTCCACTCATCCCGGCGGTCTCTTTGGGATTATTGTCCATGTCCTCCCCAGGATCTATTCCACATGCCAAAGGCCTTCCTGAGTTCATTAGCCTTCCATGTTTTCATCATATGACCATCCCTGCTTCTTTTCTGGTTATACATGGCCGGGAATGACATTTTTTCCTCTTGTGCTTCAGATTCATGTCTTCATATACACTGAAATTGGATGAGGTCACAGATGTGACTCCCACAAGGTTGGGAAGCTTAAGCATTCACTGCCAGACTTGGGAAACATTGGCTGGTGCTGACCTTAAGCTATTATCTCAGCCTGTAATGCCTAGAAATGAGGGTTGCTTGTATCCTTTACATTCTCTGGTAGCTAGGTGGCTCAGTGAATAGAGTAATGGACCTCAAGTTGGAAAGCTCACAACAAGCCTCAGACACTGATGTGACCCTGGGCAAGTCCCATCACCTCTCTCTGCTTTAGTTTCCTCATCTGTAAAATGGGAATATCAACAGCATCTATATCGCAGAGTAATTGTGAGCATCCAGTGAGATATTTAGTAAAACCTTCACAAGCCTTAAATTCCACACAAATGCTGCCATTATTAGTATAATATATTATTATTTGTTGGGCAAGCATCTTCCTTGTCATTGGGAGAATTCCTTGCAGATGAACATTGATGAGTGTGCTTCTTCTCTTTCTCTGCAGGACAGCTGTGCTCGAGTCTTGCTGTTCCGTGGGGGCAACAAGGAATTGAAGAATTACAACAGCCAGACACCATTCCAGGTAAGCAGCCCTGACAAGCAAGGACTTCAGTCTTTTGCATAGACATCCAGTCTTGACCATTGTATCTGAGTGCATCCAGTGGTGAGGAGGGATAGCTCTCCCCCTTCTTTTTTTTTTATAAATGTATTTATTTTTAGTCTTCAACATTTCCCAAATTTTCTCTGCTTCCTCCCCTCCACCCTTCCCAGGATGGCATTCAATCCTACATAGGCTCTACATATATATTCTTATTAAACATACTTTCTCATCAGTCACGTTGTATAGAAGAAGGAATGAGAAGAAACATGAGACATAAAAAACAAAACTAAATTAAACAAAAAAAAGAGAGCAAATGGTATGCTTCAATCTTCATTCAGACTCCATATTTCTTTCTCTAGATATAGACAGCATTTTCCATCATGAGTCTTTTCGAGTTATTTTAGGTCCTTGCATTGCTGAGAATAGTTAAGTCTACCAAAGTCAGTCATTGTACGATATGGTTGTTACTGTGTACCGTGTTCTGGTTCTGCTCACTTCACTCAGCATCAGTTCATATAAATCTTTCCAGGTTTTTCTGAATTCCACTTGCTCATCATTTTTTATAGTGCAATAGTATTTCATTACATTCAGATACCACAGCTAGTCCAGCCATTCCCCAATTGATGGGCATCCCCTTGATTTCCAGTTTTTGGCCACCACAAAGAGCTGCTATAAATATTTTGGGACATGTGGGTCCTTTCCTCATTTTTATCATCTTTTTGAGATATGGCCATATAAGTGGTACTACTGGAATTTCAAAGGGTATGCACATTTTTATAGATATTTGCACATAGTTCCAAATTGCTCTCCAGAATGGTTGGATCAGGTCATAACTCCTCCAATAATAATTTAGTGTTCCAATTTTCCCATATCTTCTTCAGCATTTATAATTTTCCTACTTTGCCATGTTAGCTACTCTGATAGGTGTGATATGATACCTAAAACGTGTTTTGATGTGCATTTCTCTAATCAATAGTGATTTAGAACATTTTTTCATATGACTATAGATAGCTTTAATTTCTTCCTCTGTAAAATTCCTATTAATATCCTTGACCATTCATCAATTGGCGAAAGACTTGCATTCTTATAAATTTTACTCAGTTCTCTATATATTTTAGAAACACTGATTATAAAAATTCTTTCCCAATTTTCTGCTTCCTTCCAAATCTTGGTTGCATTAGCTTTATTTGTACAAAACCTTTTCAGTTCAATATAATTAAAATTATCCATTTTGCATTTCATAATGGTTTCTGTCTCTTGTTTGGCCATAAATTGGTCATAAATTTGGTTATAAATGCTTCCACTCTCCATAAATCTGACAAATCTAAACTCTTCATTCCTCTCCTAATTTGCTTATCCTATCAGCCTTTATATCTAAATTACATATCCATTTTGACTTTATTTTTATATATGGTGTAAGATATTGATCTATGCCAGTTTCTGCCATACTGTTTTCTAGTTTTTCCTGGAATTTTTGTCAGATAATGACTTCTTATCCCAGAAGCCAGAGTCCTTGGGTTTATCAAACAGTAGATTACTATAATCACATAGATTGCTATGTCTTGTGTACCTAACCCATACCACTGAGCTAACCCTCTATTTCTTAGCCAGTACCAAGTGGTTTTGATGGTTGCTGCTTTATAATACAATTTAAGATCTGGAATGGCTAGAACACCTTCCCTAGCATCTCTTTTCATTAATTCCCTTGATATTTTGGACTTTTTCTTCTTCCAAATGAATTTTGATATTATTTTTTCTAGCTCTATAAAATAATTTTTGGTAGTTGAATTGGTATGACACTGAATAAGTAAAGTAATTTAGATAGAATTGTCATTTTTATTATATGATCTCAGCCTACCCATGAGCTACTGATGTTTTTTCCAATTATTTAGATCGCACTTTATTTGTGTGAAATGAGTTTTGTAATTGTGTTCATATAGTTCCTGGGTTTGCTTTGGCAGGTAGACTCCCAAATATTTTACAATGTCTACACTAACTTTAAATGAGATTTCTCTTTCTATCTCTTTTTGTTGTATTTTGTTAGTAATATATAGAAATAATGTTGATTTATGTAGGTTTGTTTTATATGCTGCAACTGCTTATTATTTCAAGAAGTTTTTTACTTGATTCTCTTGGTTACTCTAAGTATATCATCATATCAGCTGAAAAGAGTGATAGCTATTCTAATTTCGTCTGCAAAGAATGATAACTTAGTTTCTTCTTTTCCTATTCTAATTCCTTCAATTTATTTTTTTTCCTGATTGCTAAAACTAATGTGTCTAGTATCATATTGAATAACAGTGGTAATAATGGACATCCTTTGGAAATGCTTCTAATTTATCCCCATTACATATAATGCTTGCTGATGGTTTTAGGTAAATACTGTTTATCATTTTAAGGAAAACTCCATTTATTCCTGTGCTTTCTAGTATTTTTAATAGGAATGGATACTGTATTTTGTCAAAAGCTTTTCCCGAATCCATTGAGAAAATCATATGGTTTCTGTTAATTTTGTTGTTGATATGATCAATCATGCTGATAGTTTTCCTATTATTGAACAAGTCATGTATTCTTGGAATAAATCCCATCTGATAGAAGAGTATTATTCTTATGATAAGTTGCTGTAATCTTTTTGCTAATATTTTATTTAAAATTTTTACATCTATATTCATTAGAGAAATTGGTCTATAATTTCCTTTCTCTGTTTTGACTCTTCCTTGTATAGGTATCGGTACCATATTTTTATCATAAAAAGAATTTGGTAGGAGTCCTTCTTTGTCTATTTTCCCAAATAGTCTACATGGTATTGGAATCCCTCGCTTCCTCTAAAAGCTGCCAATAGACTCCACATGGGCCCATTTGCACTGCCCTCTGTTCCATTAGGCTAAGTAACCTGAGCAACATCCCCATTCAGCTCACCTTCGGCTCATTCCAGAGCATGGCTTGGGAGAGGTAATAAAGATTGATAAGTTTGGCAGATGTTTAAGCATGCTGCCTGGGCCTCCTGCCTTTTGAGCAGAAAGAAGACTCTATGGTCCTGAGCATATGGTCACTTAACCATTCTCTGCCTCAGTTTCCCTTTTGTGCCATGGAGCTAGTAGTGCCTACCTCTCAGGAATGCTGTATCAAATGAGTTAATATATGTAAAGCACTTTGTAAATCTTAAAGTGCTATGGAATAGCAGTCTAGCTGTTACTATATTATTGTACATATATTATATACTATATATTATACTATTATTACTAGCAATAGTAATCTAATAGCTGCCATTCAAGGTTTACAAAGATCTTTAGATTTGTGGACTTCTTTGATCTTTACAGTGCTGTGGTATTTATGGGGTAATATCCCCATTTTATAGATTAAGAAACTGAGTTGGGGAGAGATTAATTGACTTTACCAGGGTCACATAGCTAGTGCTCATCTGAGGTGGGATTTGAATCCAAGGTTCCCTGACTTCAGGCATGGAAACTCGTCCACTCACTGTCTTCATCTACCCTCATTCAAAGACTAATATATTTGGCGGGGCCAGGTAGATTTTTAAAAATTGTTTTCTTGTTGCTTTTATGTTTGTTTTTTTCCACCTTATTCATTCTGGGATAAAATCTGCCTCTCCCCTTTCATCCTCCTTCTGTTATAACAACAAAACAATTAAGCAAAAAACTATTGGCAAAATGAGCCAGCTTAACCCTGTACTTTCCAGCACCCTTTGTCCCTCACTTCTGTCCTGAGAGAAAGGAAAATTTGATTTGTGTTTCTGAGATCTGTCCTTGGAGTCTCAGATTGTTCATTACAGTTAATCAGACCTCAACTATCTCTTAGTGTTGCTTCCATTTGCCTTATTGAACTCATGGCTATTGCTTCCCCTGGTTCTGCTTTCTTGGTTCTGTATCAATTCCTTGAGTCTTCCCATGTTTCTCAGCCTCCCTCATCTCTGTATTGCTTAGAGCCCAAGAGGAGACCATTGTTTTCCCATCCTCCACTGCATCTAGCCTTTCTTCCATTGGTGCATGCCCATTTTCCTTTCTGTTCTTTGCCCCCACACAATGTGATGCTGTACACATTTTGAAAGGTTGGGACCTGACTTTCTGAGTTAGATTTGACTTCAAAGGTAGAGTTTTGGTTTGGCCAGATGTCGACCTGATGTCATCCGCCTTGGTGCTTGGTCTCTGTGACTGAGCATTGCAGTTTCCCTGTCCAACACCACCTTCTTTCCCCATCCCAAGAGAGTCCTGGTAGAGACTGTGAGCTGGTTTTTCCCTCCAGTTCAGGATTTTTAGTTGCAAATTGAGTTAGACACCTTTCTAAATTGTGTGACTAACAGCTTTCTTTTAGAAATGGCTTTGGGTTTCCAAATGTTACTATTTAATCATTTCATGTTTGATCATTGTATCCAAGGTGCTTATTCATTGTAATGATAGGGGGATGAAAGTTTCTTCCCAGAAAGCAAGCTGGCTTTGGAAGCAACAACGGCTTCCATTGCAAAAAAGAAAAGAAACTCCATTAGCTTGTCATGTTCCTTGAGGACAGGTATTGTGATTTCCTTTTCTGACTTTGTATCTCCAGTGTTTAACCCTGTGCCTACCAAACATGCAGCAGGTGCCTGAAAAAACTAAACAAAAAGCAAACAGACCTGTAATTTCATTAGTGTCAGGAAATCCTGAGTGAGGACACTCCCTCTGCCAAGGTACATGGGCCCCTCCTCAGCATGCTGAAGACTTACAGACCTGCCGGGACCCTGAGAGAGGGGAAGTGACATCTTAGGTCCCACAATGGTAGGGACCTGGAGCCTTGGGTTCAGGCTCCAGAACCTGCTCTCTGTCCAGTTGAAGCCCAAGTTTAATTGACGGCAATAATAATATGAATGTAACATGAGACAGGGAGAGGAAGGGAGGAAGGGAGGGAGGGAGAGGGAGAAAGAGCAACTGGAACTGAGTGATTTCGACCCTCACTTGATCCAATCATCCCTCTTAGCATTTGTCTGAGATTTTTCCTCCCTTTTGTGGCCAACTACTTGGGAAGGTCACCTACAATCCTTTCCTCTATTTCTACTTTTTGCCCTCTCTTCTTAACTCTGCCTTCTGGCTTCCAACCTCATCATTCCACTGAAACTACTCTCTAAAGTTACCACTGATCTTTTAGTTGATAAATCCAGTGTTTTTTTTCCCTTAATTCTCATTCTCCTTGACTTCTCTGAAACCTTGCTCTCTCTCTGTCTCTCTCTCTCTCTCCCTTTCTTTCTCTCTCCTTCCCCTCCTCTTGGTTCTACACTTTTCAGTCTCCTTTACTGAATCCTCCTTCAGATCATAATTTCTAACCACAGACATCCTTCAGGACTCTGTTCTGGACCCTCTTCTCTTCTCCCTCTATATTACTTCATTTAGTGATCTCATCAGCTTCCATGGATTTAATTATCATCTCTCTGCAGATGATTCTCAGATCTCTTACTCCAACCCTGACGTTTTTCTTAATCTCCTATCTCAACTCCTAGTGAGTGCATGGGGAAGATCCTTTACCCTTTCCTATTGAGCTAGTTTAAAGGTATGAGATTCTTTGGGGAACTTAGAGTAGCTCAGTTCATGCAAGATTTACTAAGTGCTGAGTCTTGTAGCTCTTTACAGTCAATTCAAACATGTCCTGGACATGACTGTGAATCAGACCATGAGCTTCTTATTACAAAATTCAGACTTAAGTTGGGAAAACTATCAGATCATGTGTGTATGTGTGTGTTTGTCCTTCATTGCCAAAGAAGACCATGCCATCAGAGAAATGATGACATGACTTGCACTTGACTTTGTTTTGCATGAGAGAGGATTGTGCAGGTCACCAGCCTCACCTCTCCTCCAAAGCCATCTGAATCCTGTGACCAGATTTTCATCAGGATGATTGGAGATGACCCAGGATGAGTCAGTTGGGGTTAAGTGAGTTGCCCAAGGTCACACAGCTAGTGTCAAGTGTCTGAGGTGAGATTTGAACTCAGGTCCTCCTGATTCCTGCACCAGTGCTCTATTCACTGCACCACCTAGCTGCCCCTATCAGACTATATAGGTATGATCTAAATAGTATCACTTGTGAATATGAAGTAGAGGTGATGAATATATTTAAAGGATCAGATCTAGTAGTCAGAGTGCCTGAAGAACTATGGACAGAGGTTTGCAATACTGTGCAGGAGGCATCATCATCATCATCATCATCAAAAAATAACAACAAACACATTCCAAAGGGAAAGGACAAGAAAACAAAATGGCAGTCTGGTGAGATTGTACTTTTAGCTGAGGAAAGAAGGAAAGGGAAAGGAAAAGATATACCCATTGAATACAGAATTCCAGAAAATACCAAAGAAAGATAAGAAGATTTTCTTAAATGAGCAATGTAAAGAAATAGAAGAAAATTAAAGAATGGGAAAAACCGAAGATCTCTTGAAGAAAATTAGAGATATCAAGTGAATATTTCATGTAAAAAATGGGCGTGATAAATGACTAAAATGGTAGGGAAAAAACATAAACATAAACACCTTAAGAAGAGGTGCCAAGAATAAATGAAATAACTATACAAGAAAGATCTGGAGAAGTGGAGAGAACTTTGAAGCCAGCATTGAGAGGAAGACCTCTGATAGTGGAGAAGACCTCTGGGAGCTCTGTCAGGTGATCCGTGTTGATTTCTCAGAGAGAAATCTTATCTGTTGGTCTTTATGAGTGAATTGAGATAATGGTTGTACATATAGGGTGGTAAATGAAAGGCCCCAGGGAATTGACTCATCTCAACCCTACAAACACAAGTGCCTGGCCCTGAAAGGTTCATCCTTCTACATTTTCAGCACTCCACCGCCCATAGATTTCCTGTAAAAAGAACTCCTGACAAATTCTGGAACAGTGGAAGCCATGCAGAAACACAGTGAAGGAGATTTCCGGTGCAGAGAGCCCTGAAAAACCGACCGCAAAGGTAACCCAGACAGGAGCGGAGTCCTGTGCTGCTGAGCGCTCCCCTCCCCCGCCATGGCCACGCGGCACTGAGAGGAGCAAGCAGAGCCCAGCAGGCGGCAGGGACCTGAATCTCCGGGCGGCAGCGAAGGTCCCTCCACCCACAGATGCACAGGTCAGTGAGAGAGACGGGCTGAGAGGGGAGCGGGGGATCTCCAGGACTCGGACCCCCTGGGAAGCGGCCACTGCGGCAGAGGCTGAGGCAGCTCAGCCAGAGACTCCCAGAGTGGGCTGGAGCTCCACCCCAGCTCCACTACAAAGGATCTCTGTATAAACCCCCTGAGGGAACTGAGCCTGAGAGGCGGCCCTGCCCCCACCTGAGAAACAGCAGATAAGCCCCC
>CM053770.1:252296419-252313266 GCA_028658325.1 Potorous gilbertii
GATATCTATAATCATATGAAAAAGTGCTCTAAATCACTACTGATTAGAGAGATGCAAATCAAAACAACTCTGAGGTACCACATCACACCTTGGCAAACATGTCAGAACAAGAAAATGATAATTGCTGGAGAGGATGTGGGAGAGTTGGAACACTAATTCATTGTTGGTGGAGCTGTGAGATCATCCAACCATTCTGGAGAATGGTTTGGAACTATGCCCAAAGGGCTACAAAAAAGGGCATACCCTTTGACCCAGCAATATCACTACTAGGACTGTATCCCCAAGAGATTATAAAAATGGGAAAGGGACCCACATGTACAAAAATATTTATAGCAGCACTCTGTGGTAGCCAAGAACTGGAAAGCAAGGAGATGCTCATCAATTGGGAAATGGCTTAATAAATTATGGTATATCAATGTAATGGAGTATTATTGCGCCATAAGAAATGATGAACAAGAAGACTTCAGGGAGGCCTGGAAGGACTTATATGATCTGATGCTGAGTGAAAGGAGCAGAACCAGGAAAACTTTGTGCACAGCAATGACCACAGTGTGTGAGAGTTTTTTCTGGTAGACTTGGAACTTTGTAATAACACAAGAACTTACCGAGAAAAAAAAAATCCCAATGATGATTTTCTAAGGAAAATGCCTTCCACCCTCAGAGAAAGAAATATGGAAGTCATTCGCAGAATGAAGCAGATCATGTTTGTGTCTGTGTGTGTTTTGGTGTATTATGTTTTGATTTGTTATATGATTGTTGATGTTATATGATATGATCCACTTATGTTAGTGCGACTACATAACATCACTATAGTGAAAATATGCTCAATAGGAAAGTATATGTAGAACCTATACAGAATTGTATACTGTTATGGGGAGGGAGGGGGGTAGTGGGGGGAAGGTGTGGGGGGGATAAAATCTTAATTTTAAGGAAGTGATTGTAGAACATTTATAAATAAATAAAATTAAATTAAATTAAAAAAAAAAGAAAAATGAGTCAACTGCTTACTAAAGGAGACCCAAAAAATGCTGAAGAAAATAACACTTTAAAAAACAGATTAACCCAAATCACAAAAGAGATCCAAAAAGCCAATGAGGAAAAGAATGTCCTAAAAGGCAGAAGTGGCCAGATGGAAAAGGAGATTCCAGAGTTCCCAGGTCAAGGAGAAAATATTGCAAGCAGCTAGAAAGAAACAATTTGAGTATTGTGGAAATAAGATCAGGATATAACACAAGATCTAGCAGCTTCTACATGAAGGGATCACTTGGAATATGATATCCCAGAAGTCAAAGGAGCTAGGATTAAAATCAAGAGTCACCTACCCAGCAAAACTGAGCATAATACTTCAGGGAAGAAAATGGTCATTCAATGAAATAAGGACTTTTAAGCATTCTTGATGAAAAGACCAGAGCTGAATAGAAAATCTGATTTTCAAACATAATAATCAAGAGAAGTATGAAAAGGTAAACAGGAAAGAGAAATCATAAGGGACTTACTAAAGTTGAACTGTTTATATTCCTACATGGAAAGATAATATTTGTAACTCTTGAGACTTTTCTCAGTATTTGGGTAGTTGGAGGGATCATACACACATAGACAGAGAGCATGTGTGCACACATCCTTCATTGGTGAGGAAGACCATGCCATCAGAGAAATGATATGACTTGCACTTGACTGTTTTGAGTGAGGGAGGTCTGTGCAGGTCACCAGTCTCACTTCTCCTCCAGAGCCATCTGAATCCAATAACCAGATATTCATCAGAATGACTGGAGATGACCCAGGATGAGGCAGTTGGGGTTAAATGACTTGCCCAAAGTCACACAGCTAGTGAGTGTCAAGTCTGAGGTGAGATTTCAACTCAGGTCCTCCTGACTCCTGCACTGGTGCCCTATCCACTGTACCATCTAGCTGCCCAGACAGAGGGCATAGGGTGAGTTCAATAGGAATGGATGATATCTAAAAAAATAAAATTAAGGGATGAGAGAGGAATATATTGGGAGGAGAAAGGGAGAAATAAAATGGGGCAAATTGTCTCTCATAAAAGAGGCAAGAAAAATCTTTTTCAAAGGAGGGGAAATGGGAGTGGTGAGAGAGACAAAATGAAGCATACTCTTATCACATTTGGCTTAAGAAGGGAATAACATGCACACTCAATTTGGTATGAAAACCTATCTTACACTAGAGGAAAGTAGGGGAGGAGGGGATGAATGGGGTGTGGGGGGTGATAGAAGGGAGAGCAAATGGGAGGAGGGGGCAATTAGAAGTAAACACTTTTGGGGAGGGTCAAGGTCAAAAGAGAGAGTAGAATAAATGAGGGGCAGGATAGAATGGAAGGAAATATGGTTAGTCTTTCACAACATGACTTTTATGGAAGTCTTTTGCATAACTACACATGTACAACCTATATTGAATTGTTTGCCTTCTCAGTGGGGATGGGTGGGGAGAGAGGAAGGCAGAGAAGTTGGAATTCAAAGTTTTAAAAAGGAATGTTAAAAATTGTTTTTACATTCAACTGAGAAATAAGAAATACAGGTAATGGGGTATAGAGAAGATAGGGATAAGGGAAGGGATGGGTATGATAGAAGGGAGGGCAGATTAGGGGAAGGAGTAATCAGAATGCACCTTGTCTTGGGGTACAGGGAGGGGAGAGATGGGGAGAAAATTTGGAACTCAAAATCTTGTAGAAATGAATGTTGAAAATTAAAAATAAGTAAATTTTAAAAAACTGCGCATAAATCAATGCCTGACACCATATACCAGAATAAAGTCCAAAAAGGTACATGATCTAGGTATTAAAGCGGATACTATACACAAATTAGGGGAGCAAGAAATACTTCATTTGTCAGATTTATGGATAATGGAGGAATTTACAACCAAACAAGACATAGAGAACATTATGAAATGCAAAATAAATATTTTTGATTACTTTAGGTTGAAAAGTTTTTGCACAAACAAAGCCAATGCATTGAAGATTAGGAGGGAAACAGAGAACTGGGAAAGGATTTTCACAACCAATGTCTGTGATAAAGGCCTCATTTCTAAAATATATAGGGAACTGAGTCACATTGACAGGAATACAAGTCATTCCCCAATTGATAAGTAGTCAAAGGATATAAATAGGCAGTTTTCAGAGGAGGAAATTAAAACTATCTACAGTCATATGAAAAAATGCTCTAAATCACTACTGATTAGAGAGATGCAAATCAATATAACTTTGAGATACCACATCATACTTATCAGATTGGCCAACATGACAAAACAGGAAGATGATAAATGTTGGAGAAGCTGTGGAGCTGTGAGCTGATCCAACCATTCTGGACAGCAATTTGGAACTATACCCAAAGGGCTATAACAATGAACACAACTTTTGACCCAGCAATATCTCTTCTATGGGCTGTATCCCAAAGAGATGCTGAAAATGGGAAAAGGACCCACATGTATAAAAATATTTATAATAGCACTCTTTGTGGTGGCTAAGAACTGGAAATCAAGTGAATGCCTATCAGTTGGGGAATGACTGAGTAACTTGTGGTATGTGAATATAATGGAATGCTATTGTGCTATAAGAAATGATGAGCAGGCAGATTTCAGAAAAACCTGGAAAGCCTTATATGAACTGATGCTGAGTAGAGTGAGTAGAACCAGGAGAACACTTACGGCCAGTACTAGCCACAGTGTGCAAGGATTGTTTTTGATAGACTTAGTCTTCCACAGCAAGGAAAGGACCTAAAACATTTCCAAAGGACTCATGATGGAAAATGCCATCCACATCCAGAGAAAGAACTATGGAGTCAGAATTCTGAATGGAGCAGATTATTTTCTCTCTTGTTATGTTTGGTTTTGTTTAGTTTTACTCATGCTTTCTCCCACTCATTTTCTTTCTTCTATGCAACATGACTAATGCGAAAATGTGTTTAATAAGAATGTACGTGTAGAGCCCATATAAGTTTGCATGCCATCTTGAAGAGGGAGAGAAAATTTAAAACTTATGGAAGTGATTATTGAAAATTGAAAACAAATAAATGAATTTGAAAAAAAAGCCATCACAAAGTTTCCATCATCTCTCTATCATCTCTTTCTCCCTCTCCCCCCTCTCATCTTTTTATTTGAAATCTCATAACTGGTCAACTTAATGCTGTATAATTTTCAACACAGTACTGGTCCTTCTTCAAAGAACAAAAGGAAAATATGACTAATACATATGGCTTTAGTAAGTTCCTTGAGAATAGAGGTTGCTTCCTTCTCTCCCTTTGTATCTACAGCCCCTGGCACAGTTCTGCCACTTAGTAAATAACTATTGATTTGAATACAAAACCCTTTAAAAATAGCTGATTTAAGTCTTTCAATAGTTCTATGATACATTTTCTTCAGACACAGTCACTCTCACTTTCAAGATGGATAAATTAAACTCCAAAGAGGTCAGTACATGGCCCATGGTCACATAGTTGGTATGCGTCATCAATAGGACCAGACTTCATATCTTTCAATTCCCAGTCCCACACTTTATCCATTACATTATCCCACCCCTTATTATTGAAACATCACATTTGACCTGCAGAGCTCAAAGATTCCAGACTGGGTTATTCACAGAGAGATTCATAGAACAGTCACTAAAATTGGTATGATAGATCAGAGATCTGTCAAGTAACTAGGTAGTGTTGGACCTAGTGTCTGGAAGGTCTTAGTTGGACAATCCCCAGTTGTGTGACCCCAGACAGGGTATTTAACCTCTGTCTCCCTCAGTTTTCTCATCTGTAAATAGAATACAATAGTATCTACAACCCAGGGTTGTTGTGAAGGTGAAATGAATTAATATTTGAAAAGCGCTTTGTGAACTTTAAAGTACTATATAAGTACTGTCATGATGGTCATCATCATCATGATCACCTTTCAAATATCTCAGCACTCAGAACGAATTAACCTTATCCAAGAGGCCATCAAAATAATTAACCTGAAATAGGCAAGGATACCTTGTAAAAAATATTATCAACACAAGGGAAGCTGGTCTTGGTTTTCATAAAGACAGACTTCTTGCTAAGGGTAGGAGGTGGTTTGATCCATTCTATTCAGTCCTACCTTGTACCCTAAAGCATTTGTCCTCTACTCTTGTCACCATTGAAATCAAGAACCATTTTCCTAACCATGACAGCTCTCTTGAAGGGAAATGAGTTGTTTCCAGTGAAATTAACCTTTCACACATTAACCAAGGCTGTATGATCACTTGTCAGGGATGTCATAGGGGGATCCTGATTCAGATTAGTACTTGACTAAAGATTTCTGAAGTTCTTTCCTCCTCTGAGGTTCTGTGTCTCTGACAAAGTTCAATGAAAGCTCCATAGAGTATTCACACTCCAGAGCTGGCCATCAATGTCGCCCCTACCTGCTATACCACCTCCATGTGACATTAAAGAATGATAGAGAAGGCACATCTCTGCCACCAGTACACTACTGATAAGATGTCCAGGAGCGGGCATGGATAGAGGAATAGGACAACCCCATAAAGAACAATTCCAGTCCCTAGATGGAGATGGGTGACCCCTCTAGTATTTTAGTTACAACACATCTCTAAGAAATGGTATAGCGGACTACAAGTCAAGACACCAGAATGTTTGTTCAGCATGACAACTAGTTGGTAGAACATATAATCATAGATTTTGAGCTGATTTGTTTTCTTCAGTTACTTCAGTCATGTCCCACTCTTAGCGACCACATTTGGGGTTTTCTTGACAATGAAACTGGAATGGTTTGCCATTTGCTTCTCCAGCCCATTTTACAAATGAGGAAACCAAGGCAGACAGGGTTAAGGAACTTGTCCAAGACCATCCAGTTAATAAGTGTCTGAGACTAGATTTGAACTCAGGAAGATAAGTCTTCCTTACTCCAGGCCAAGCACTTTGTTAACAATACCACCTAGCTGCCCTAGAGCTGATTTAGATGTCATCTAAACCTCTCATTTTATAAATGAGGAAAAGGAGATCCAGATAAGTGACCTGTTCATGTCACATAGATAATTAGTGATAGAAATCCTCATATTAGAATGCAAATAGTTTAGCCTTGTTTAATCCCCTATGATTGCTAACTTATTTTTACCTTTTAGTATTTTTCTTGACTCCCATGCTTATACTTCAGAGTTTCTATGTAGCTCTGGTCTTTCCATCAGAAATATTTGGAAATTCTCTATTTCATTAAAGTTCTATTTTTTCCCTTGTAGAATTGTACTCAGTTTTGCGGAGTAAGACATTCTTTGTTATAAGCCTGTATCTTCTGCCTCCTAGAACACTACATTCCAAGCTCCCTATTCCTTTACAACAGTGGCTGCCAAATCTTGCTCATTCCTGATTGTGGCTCCTTGATACCTGAGTTCTTTCTGGCCACTTGCAGATTTTTTTTTTTTTATTTGACCTGGAAGCTCTAGATTTTAACTATGATATTCCCGGGAGTTTTCATTTGCGTGTTTCAGGAGGTGACTCGTGGAGTGTTCCTATTTTTATTTTGCCCTCTGGTTCAAAGAAACCTGGCCAGTTGTTCCAAGATATGTCTAGGCTTTATTCCTCCCCATGGATTCCAGGTAGTCCAATGATGGCTGAATTATCTCTCAGTCTTTATTAGTTCAGTTGTTTTTTTGCTATGAGATACCTCTCACATAAGTAGATTTTGGATCATCTTGGTTAACAAACCAACTATGGATGAAATCAGCATCTCTAGATAATCCCCACTTTTAGTAGTAAATAGTATATGTTTCAAAGGTTAATGGTATTAGAGGACATTTCAAAGCTCCAACCAGATTTTATGTGGAGTTTTTTAACTTCTAAAGGCATCACTGAGAAATAACGAAGATGCACTAGCTAACCCTTCATTCTGGCAGTCAGCAAATGGCCTACCTGAAGAGTTCAGGCAAATCTAATTAAAAGCTTTTCTGGCAATCTCTCACTTTCACTGGATTCTTTCATGAAGAAACCCAGGAAAGTTTTGGTAACTATGGGGATAAGCACCACCCAAGAGTGGTTCAAGAACTTGCATTTCTACAAACTCAGCCCTCCTAGGAGATAGGCACTCAAGCTAGTGTCTTTATCCAAGCTGATCATTTCCACAGGGAGATCACAAAACATCATTCTTTGCTGGGCTAATGCTGGAAGAATTTACCCTAAGAAAAAAGAGGTATACAATAACTAAAGGAAAGGAAATTGAATAATTCAGAGCCATTAAGTTCATTCAATTGAGCTTCCTCCTGGTCACTCTGGAAAAACCATCTTTTCACTCCAAACTACCTTTTTCCTGTATCTTCTGCCTCTGTATCAACACCTCCTCCCCTGCCAGATGAGCAGGACCTCTGGCTAGCTAGTCCATAGTTACCGTGATGATGGTTCTTGAATCAACAGCATCTTCTGGTACTGGTGTTGCGAATCAAAGCTCCAGCGGCTTCCTCAAAACCCAGAAGTCAGTTCCTCTAAGGCACTCCACTCAGAGCCACTGAATCCTAAGGGCGTGGTGATGGGGGCTGCTGAGGCTGCTATCCCTATACTCACCAGCCCACGTCAGTTGAGCAGACACACAGGGAGCTCTCCAACCACTTGGGCTTAGTGTCTGATTCTTCCACAGATGATTCAGGGGGCCATCTGTGGCCAGCTAGAGGCAGGCAAGATGCTGCCAAAAATAGCTGGTACATGTTGGCTCAGGAACCAGTTTTAGCCTCTTCCTGGGCAAACTGTGGGCAGGGGCTGACATCACCTAGGACAGGAGGCATTCCTTCCTCTCTAATCTGCAACACCTGAAATCCAGGACTGCCACGACTCCTTCAGCCTTCCTATGACCATGATCTTGATCCATCATTTGCTTGTCAGTATTAATAATAAGAAAAACTTAAGACTCTAAAGTACTTTATGGCCTGCTAAGAACTTTCCTCTCAACTCTATGAGGGAAACATCCAGCTGAAAAGATTTCTTGAGCTCCATTTACTGCAAAAGTTATTGAAGGTAAAAACAGCTTAAATTTGGAGCCAGGCAGGCCAGAATTCAAATCCCCCACTGACACTGTCAAGTTCTCTTGACCTCAGCTTCCTCACCTCAAGAATGAGGGAGATGGATTAGCTGACCTTTGGGATTCCTTCTAATTCAAGGATCTTCAATGTGATAATTGTATCTCTGACACTCACTCATTGTGGCACCATAAGCAAGTCGGCTGGCCTTTCAGGACACCTTGTGTAATGAGCTACTGTCCTTGATGAACTATGAGTTGCCTTGAGTTCTCACCTAAAGGAAACCATGGATCCTTCCTGAACTGATAGATGATCCCTAAAAACCAAATCACCCCTGGATGCCCAATAGCCAATGGGGAACTAAGGTAAAAGCAAATTAGAAAATAATTTAAAAGGGAAGTGAATATAGCATAGAGGGGAGCCCACACTCGTCCAACACCAACTCGAACCCTTTAGAAGACTATACAAAGCAGAGACACCATCCTTGAGTTACCAAACCAAATGCAGAAGAATCACTCAGGGCTTTATCACTTTCAGTAAATGCTACAGGATTGTATCATCTTGTGAAATGTTCATGAATGTCCTCTCTGCAGCTCATGCACCACCCTCAGTGGGTGCTGAATCACAATTCTTGGCTTCCATTGACTGGTGGTCCAACCTTCCCAAGACTCCCTCTACAACAATCCCAATAATCATACCTACTGAGAAAGAGGAACTTTACCTCACGGTAACAAGGTCAATGAAACAACCCATTCCATCTTAGAGCAGTGTTCAATATTAGGTAATTTGGCAGAGACAAAATCTGCCTCTCTGGAATTCCCCCTTGTTTCTCAGGTTTCCCCTTCCTCCAGAAAGTCTTCCTTGGTTTTCTTCCTCCAAATATCTTCTATTTAACTTATCTGCATACATGTTCTTACACAAGGACTTCCTTCTGAGCCCTCTTTGTGGGACATGAAAGGAGACAGCTCACTGGCACACCAGTGGATTGACTGTTGGACCTAGAATCAGGAAGAAATGAATTTGAATCTGCCTTCAACTACTTACCAGCTATGTGACCTTCTTGTGCCACTTAATCTCTATCTGCCTAAGTTTCCTCATCTGCAAAATGGGCACATACCTCCCAGGTATCCTTACATGTTGTCAGGATCAAATGAAAGAATATTTATAAAGAGCCTTGCAAACCTTAAAAAATGCTAAGTATGTACTTATGGGGCCTTGAAGGCCATCACAGTGGATTGGGAGGTTGGTCAAGAGGTTAGACCTGACAGGTTTCAAAAGCAAACTGAGCCTGTCCTGTGGCATCAGCCTATGGTCATCTCACTAATTACCCATTTGGCAACAAATCCTTTGGCCATAGTGAGCAATGAAACAAAGGAGAAAAAAGTAGTTCTGAGTCCTGGGTCTTAGTTTCCAGGACTGTATTACATACACTGACGGAGGAGAGAAAATAATCCATAGATGGGTAGCTATTTACACCAGTGGAGTGAGTTCCCACATTGAAATCATGGATCTTTCATAGTTTCCCAAAAAATTCCCATGTCCCATCCCTCAGAAGAAGGTAAGATCACAGAGGGGAGAGACTCTTTCATGTTTCTATTTGTACGTTGATGCCAGACACATGGCGAGCACTTACTTGCCCAGTGTCTGGTGAGCAATTCAATCTATTTGCTCCTAGCCCTATTCCCTGAGGTCCACCAGTGGATCTCATACTCTGGAGAATTCTGACCCAAAACAGAGCAAACTCTTTATCTTGGGGTACAATTTAATGGAGTGAAGTCTGATTTTGGACACAGACTAAACATGGAAGGCAGTGTGGACCGATGGAATCTGGCAGGAGCCCCTAGGTCTAGCTTCAAGTCATGTTACTTCACTAAGCTGCTTTGCTCCTCTGGACCTCAGTTTCCCCACCTGCCAGTGAGCAGTGGGGCTAGGTGACCTCTCAATTCCTTTCCATTTCTATCTTAGCTACCCTAGGGCCTGGTGTGGTAGTACACTGCATTATCCTCTGACAATGCCCCTAAAATCTTTCCTCTCTGAAGTCATGCCATCTAATTTTAGCAGGAACTGTTTTAGGGCCCAGTACAACAGACTGAAATCAAGGCTAGTTTGAGACCTGGTGAATCATCAATTTCTGATTTATTTTTGCTAAATTTCCATGGAAAAGAGAGAGAGGCTTCCTTAACAACAAAGATCTGTGTTCCCTGATGTCCTGGAGACAAGACTCCACAGAAGCCATCCTCCTTCCCTCTTGGAGAAGTAGGAGGAGAGAAAGGAAGATCCCATAGTTTCTTTCGCCTTGAAGTAAATGCATCTGCTCTGGCTGTGGAGGATCCCACCCCAACCTAAAGACAAATCACCAGTTTTCCCCTGGCTCTGTCCCAATGGCTAAGGGACCATTCAAAGGAACTGGGGACATTTATTTTTAAAATGAAAAGATGAGCAGGAGCCCTCACAGTCCTCAATTATTTCAGGAATTTGTGTAAAACGGAATTACTCTTGCCCTGCTTGGCCTCAGAGGTCCGAAACTAGGACAAATGGGATCTAGGGAGAAATAGATTTGAGCTCAAAAGGAGGATGCCTTCCTCAAAACAAAATGAAAGGGCTGCCTCTGAAGGTAGTGAGCTCCCCATCACTGGTGGTCTTCAAGCAGAGGCTAGACAAACATCTGCTAAGGATGCAGCCATTATGATCTGTGAGCTGGACTAGAAGACCCCAAGCAGTATGGAGGCTCTATAGCTGGAAGGGATCTCAGGGAGAAACCTTTCCTAACTCTTCTGTTCTAAAGCTGAGATTTTCTAGTTCAACCTAACTCCCTCAATTTAGAGGGAGAAACTGGGGCCCGAGAATCACACGACTTACTTCAAAGCTGCAGGCAGAACCAGAACTCAGATCATCTGACTTCAAATCTTGAGCTCATTCTGCCATGAGCAGGGGAATGTCAAGTCAAAGCTGGGAAATTATCCTGCTTATTTGACAATGTCTGACTAACTTCCACTTCGGATTCTCTAGGGTTTACCAGGGGACCAGAGTGCAGAGCACTGAGGCTGGAATCCTGAGCTCCTATGGATGGCTTAATATGCTTCCTTTCTGGGTGACCCTGGGCAAGTCACTGAAAACCCCTTTGAAGCTCAGATTCTCTTCTGCAAGCACAGGGCTACCTAGAAGTTTCCTCATAGATCTGAGCTGACAAAGACTTATGTAAATGACTCTAAGAAGCTGGGAATCACTCTCTCAGTCTAGTGCTTCTACATTTAATTAATCAGAGCGAGTATTTAATGTATGCACATGTGTACGTATACATATATTGCGCACATGTACAGAAATGTTAAAAGGAGGTCTTTTCTTCTAGGGGTAAACTCTAATTTCCAAGCAGCCCCAGATACAGAGAGAGTTTTAAAGACCCCTCCAGGGGTCAATTAGCATATGCAAATGTTTATCTAAGCAGCTGCCTCGGCAAACAACTCTTTGAATAATGCATATGGAAATTCTGCTGAGGGCCCACAAAGAATGCTGGGGCTTCCCCCTAGGCTGCATTCCTGCAGTCAGCGCAGGCTCACAAGTGAACCAGGAGTCCAAGGCCCCAGGCAGATGGGAGCCGAGCACTGAGCTGGAAACCCAGCTTGGCTGCTTTCTACCTCTGCGCACCCTAGGCACATCACTTCACTTGGCTGGCCTCAGTCTCCTCATCTGTATAATTCGAATGACCTCTAGCTGTGAAGCTCCTTTCTTGAGGGGGGACTTGGTTTCCTTATCTTCTCCAGGGTAAGCACCCCTTGGTTGTTGTATCTGACTCTTGGTGACCCCATCTGGGGTTTTCTTGGCAAAGATACTAGAGCTGTTTGCCATTTCCTTCTCCAGTTCCTTTTACAGATGAATAAACTGAAGGAAACAGTGTTAAATGACATGCCCAGGATCACACAGCTAGTAGGTATCTTAGGCTAGATTTGAACTCAGGTCTTCCTGAATCCAGGGCTGGTGCTCTAACCACTAGATCATCTATCTAGCTGCTCCTTAAGCATCCCAAGTTTCTCCAGTTGGTCTTAATAGGGCACAAAGTCAAGGCCTTTCCCGTAATGGTTACCCTTCCCAGGATGCTTTCTGATTTGCCAAAGTCCTTTTAAATAGTAAGAAGGCAAAGAACATTTATATTGCACTTACAATTTGCAAAGCACTTTACAAATGTTATCTCATTTAGTCCTCACAACAGTCCTGAGAGGGAGATACTGTTATGATGCCCATCTGACAGATGAGGAAACTAAGGCTTGGAGAAGGCCATAAAGTTAGGAAACCACCAAGGCAGTAGTTAACACCCACCCTGGCTGCCCAGCAAATCTGATGCAGACTGGCTGCCAATCCAGGTTTGGTTTGAAGTGCCCCTAGATACTCTTCTGCCCATTGTACCACACAGGGGAGGACCTGTCATTCTCACTTTAATGCTACTGATAAATTATTTCTGGTTCGCTGATTCATAATATCACTATGGTCAGAGCAGGCCTACGAGTCAGAAAGAGGGAGATACAAATTCTGTTTTGGTCAAAGGTTGACTGCATTACCCTGGAGACAACAAATCCTGGTTCTGCCACTCAGGCCTTAGTTTCTTTACCTGCTAAATGTAAGAGTTGAATTAGAAGACCTCTAAGATCCCTCCCTTCCAGCGCTCAATCTGTATCTATAACCCTTTAAAGGTCACACTGAGGAGAACAAGGAGGTTTTAAGCAAAGTATCCCTGTGTCTTCCCTCCCTTGCTCTCGTTTCTCATTTTGGCATCTCCTTGACCTCTGCCATCCTGCAATTCCCTGGTCTCCTGCTTCAGGGTCTATCCTGGTTTTGAGAAGAGCAAGAGCCTTGGCTATATCCAGCAAAAGCCTCTCCATCCACAGAGGAAGGCAGAGACATCTTTATTCAGCTTGGGAAACATCTTCAGGAAGCCCAGAGGAAATGCCAGAGTGAACCTGGAGACTGTAGGTCCTAAAATAGATCATTTCCCCAATATCCAGGTAGGAACCAGTTGCCAGAGAGCCACAAAGAAAACTCTTCCTGATGATCAAGCTCAGACCTACCCATCAGGTAGAGTAAAAGGTGTGTCCCAGGGCCAGCTTTACTTGCCAGCACCACAATGACACTCAAGTCTTGCCAAATGATCCAATCAGTTCTGTAGCTACCTCCCCTGGAGGTGGGAATGGGGGTGCTGGAAGGCTCTAAATCCTTGTAGAAACAGGATCTCCTCTTATGAGCCACCAGGGAACAAGGGAGGGACTGTCTGGAAGCTGCGCTTGGAGAAGAGTGCCTTTCTTCCTGCTGAAGAATTCTCATCATCTTCTACCACTGGTGGGACTAGAAACCAAGCATGTGCTTGGATGGAGGCAGGGAGGCAAAGGGGAGAGAGCTCTGGGCAGCAAAAGCTCTTCCTAGACCTCTAAGCTCCTTAGCACACAGCTGGCATATATCCAGCCCAGTTTATCTGCTGTCTGCTCCTACTGGACTGAGGGCTCTTTGAGGGCAGGAATCATTTTTGATATTGTGCCTGGCATATAAGCACTTAATGAGAAATGGGTACCTGACTGACTGGCCTGAATGCAAATCCTGCCATATCTTGTAACCACAGGCCTCAGTTTGCTCATCTGCCAAATGGATAGATTTACCTCCCAAGGTTGCTGAAAGCCCTTCCCAAATGATAAGCTTTATGGCCAAGGAAGTTCTTATTATCTGCAGATATCCCCAATCTTTGGGGATGAAGAAGCCAGGCTAAGTCGTGTCATGGCCTCTCTTTTCCCCTGCCAAGCACAGTTTCCACATTCAGGTGTTGTGGGCTCCCCCCCTCAACCTCCTGCAGCTGCTTGTTTCCAAGGGAGCATGCTGGGGCCTCTGGAGGTGCAGATGGGCAACACAGCCCCACCGACCACTCTTTCTAGCCATTTACCTTTAAATGATTCATTTCATGGCATGAAGGGGGCAGCCAATCATGAATGAACAATGAAATCAGGGGCTGCTTTGCAGGCTGGTCCCCACAATGAGAATCTGTTCTATTTGAAATAACTCAGAGCACAGCAGAGAGGGGTGGCCTGGAACCAGATCCTGGGCATGTGTGGCAGTTATTATGGGTGCACAGTCAGCCCCGATACCCTTCTCCTGATAGCATGAATAATGTTCCAGGGTGCAAAATGCTATTAATTCAAGGTACTTTGCATAATTTCCTTACAGTACTATCGGCAGCATCTAATTGCATGTTGTTAGTGGAATAGAGACAGATGGTAGGGCCTGAATTCCTGTGCAGCTCCTGGATAGTGAGGGCGTTGCAAACTTTCTGTGTCTCACCCCTGCCTGGAGTGGGGCCAGCCCTAGGACAGAGATCAGGAATGGGGTAGGCATGACTGCCAGCAAGGCACTGGAATCTGTCCAGCAGAAGAGGAAGTCTTAGCCCAACTGAATGCAACTACACTCAAGCACCTACTATGTATTTGGTGATATGCTGGGTTCTGGAGATTCAAATACAGACCAAAACCAAAACTAAGTAGTAATAAGGAAAGCACCAGACCCTCCCTCAAACAACTTCCATTCTTTCTGAGAGAAAGAGCATCTATACAGCTAAATACATAACACATACATACAAAGGAAAGACAAGTACAGGAGTGGAGATAAAAGAGAGCCAGGAAAGGCCTCCTGGAAGTGGGGGAACTTGAGTTAAGCCTTGAAAGAAGTGAGGGCTTCCAAGACATGGAGGTAAGGAGGGAGGGCATCCCTGGCAGGGGCTCAGGCTGTGCAAAGAAAAGGAAGATGAAATATTCTGTGTAGGGCATAAAAGCAAGAACGCTTTGGCTGGAGGACCAAGTGTGAGCATGGTGGGCACTAATCATAAACCTAGGCTGGAAAGGGCCTTAAATGCCAAGCAGAGGATCCTAGAGGGAAGAAGGAGCCACTTACACTTCTTGTCAGAGAGTATGTTGGGAAAATCCCTTTGGTAGCTGTGTAGAGAATGGACTAAAAGGCATGAAGACTAACTAGAAGAGGTTGTTGTTCAGTCACATATGACTCTCCTCAGCCCATGACCATGGCATGCCAGTGCTGGTCAAGATAAGGCCCCCGAGAGGCCTCCTAGAAAAGACTATGATGGGCAAGATGGGTAGAGGACCTGAACTGGGGTGGCTATTGGGTGTGTGTGGAGAGGTGGGGATGCAGACAAAAGGCAAGGAGGTCAGTGAAGGGTGATTCTATGTGGCTTGTTGTTGTTGGTCACCATGCATGTCCTGACTTCATGGACCCCAGCATGCCAGGCCCTTCCATCCTCCACTGTCCAAGTCTGTCCAAGCTCATGTTCATTGTTTCCATGACATTCTCCAAACATCTTATTCTCTGCCATCCCCTTCTCCTTTCACCTTTAATCTTTCCAACATCAAGGTCTTTTCCAATGAGTCCCATTTTCTCAATATGTGGCTAAAGTATTTAAACTTTAGCTTCAGCATTTGGAATTAATTTAAGTATTGTCTGTTTGACTTCCTTGCTGTCCAAGGGACTCTCAAAAGTCTAATCCAGCACCAGAGTTCAAAAGCATTGATTTTCTGGCATTCAACTTTCTTTCTAACTCTCACAGTCATACAGTGCTACTGGAAAAACCATAGCTTTGACTATATGGTGAGCAAGGTGATGTCTCTGCTTTTTAGTCTCTTGCCCAGATTTTCCAGAGTTTTCCTTCCAAGGAGCTTGCAAGCATCTATTAATGTCATGCCTGCAGTCTCTATCTCCAGTGATCTTTGAGCCCGAGAATATAAAACCTAACACTGCTTCCATTTCTCATCCCTCTGTTTCCCAAGAAGTGATAGGACCAGTTGCCATGATCTCACTGAGACTTTTTATGTTAAGTTTCAAGCCAGTTTTTACACTCTCCCCTTTCACGTCATCAAGAGGCTTCTTAATTTGTCGTCACTTTCTGCCATCACAGTGGCATTGTCTGAGAATTATCATTATTTATATTTCTACCAATGTTAATTTTGGCTTTTGATTCAGCCAGTCTGGAATTTTGCATGACATACTCTGTTTAAAAGTTAAATAAAGTGACAATATACAGCCTTGTTGTTCTCCTTTCTGATCTTAAACCAACCAGTTGTTCCATGTTTTGTTCTAACTGTGGCTTCTTGGCCAGCATACAGGCTCCTCAGGAGACAAGATGTACAAGGTACTCCCATCTCTTTGAAGACTTAACACATTTTCTTGTGATCCATACAGTCAAAGGTTTTAGTGTAGCAAATGACGCAGAAATAAAAGTTTCTCTGGAACTCTCCTGCTTTCTCCATAATCCATTGAATGTGTGCAATTCGGTCTCCAGTTCCTTTGTCTCTTCAAAAGCCAGCCTACACTTCTGGCAATTTTGGTTCACATATTGCTGAAGCCTAAATTGCAGAATCTCAAGCGTAACCTTGCTGGCATGTGAAATGAGAATAATTACTTGGTAATTCGAACATTTGTTGGCATTGCCAACAAATTAGGATTAGGACATAAAAAAATGTTTTCCAATCCAACAACCATTTTGAGTACAACATTTTAATAGTTCAACTTGAAATTCCATCAATCCACTACTCTTCTTCCTAACAATACTTCCTAGGTCCACCTGCCTTCATTCTCCAAGATGTCTGGCTTTAGATCAGTAACCACATCATGGTGGTAACTGGTGATGTTCAGATCTTTCTTTTTTTTTTTTTTTTTATTTCTCCTAAGTGCTCTCTCATTTTCATTTTTATTTTTTTATTTTAAATAAATTTATTTAACTTTTTACATTCATTTTCACAAGATTTTGGGTTCCAAAATTTTCTCCCCATTTGTCCCCTCCCCAATACACTGGACATTCTAATTACCCATATCGCCAATCTGCCCTCTCTTC
>CM053770.1:252313766-252362250 GCA_028658325.1 Potorous gilbertii
GGATCTATTTTCCAGGTCAGTTGTTTTTCCAATGAGATATTTCACATTCTCTTCCTTTTTGTCATTCTTTTGGTTTTGTTTTGTGATTTCTTGGTTTCTCAGAAAGTCATTAGCCTCCATCTCTTCCATTCTAATTTTGAAAGAACAGTTTTCTTCAGTGAGCTTTTGAACCTCCTTTTCTATTTAGCTAATTCTGCTTTTTAAAGCATTCTTCTCCTCATTGGCTTTTTGAACCTCTTTTACCAATTGAGTTAGCCTATTTTTCAAGGTGTTATTTTCTTCAGCATTTTTTTGGGTCTCCTTTAGCAAGGTATTGACCTGCTTTTTGTGCTTTTCTTGCATCTCTCTCATTTCTCTTCCCAGTTTTTCCTCCACCTCTCTAACTTGATTTTCAAAATCCTTTTTGAGCTCTTCCATGGCCTGAGACCAATTCATATTTTCTTGGAGGCTTTGAATGGAGGAGCTTTGACTTTGTTTTCTTCTGTTTGCATGCTTTGGTCTTCCTTGTCACCAAAGTAAGATTCTATAGTGTGATTCTTTTGCCAGTTCATTTCCTCAGCCATATACTTGACTTTTGAGCTCTTTGTCAAGGTAGTTTTCTACTTCCAGTTGGGGTGGGGGGGGTGTAATGTCAGTCATCTGATTTCCCCACAATCTGAGGGCCCAGAGCTCCAGAAGCAGTGGCTGCAGTGGGTTCTTCTACCTCCTTCTCCCTCAGTTGCCCTGGGACTGGGGCCAGACCTCTCCACTCTACTGCACTGGTCCCACAGGCTTTTCCCACTTACCTTCCAATTTATTATCAGTGTTTTGGGGTCATAAAGTCTGGAAACCACCATAGGTGTGAGAAATTTAGCCTCCCCTAGGCCTTCTCAGGTCCCCTCTGTGCATTTGCAACCCACACTGGACTGTGCTCTGCTGCCAATGTGGCATGATAGATGCTTCCTAGCAACCTTCCAGGCTGTCTTAGACTGGAGATTTGTTTCACTCCATCATTCTGTGGGTTCTGCTGCCCCAGAATTTGTTTAAAGCCATTTTTTACAGGTATTCGGCTGGACTTGGGGGCAGCACTCTAGAAAGTTTGTGCTGTTACTCCCCCTTCTTGGCTCCACCCTTATGCCCAGTTTCTGTCACACTATTTTCTAGTTTTCCCAGCAATTTTTGTCAAACAGTGAGTTCTTATCCCAGAAGCGGGGGTCCCTAGGTTTTTGATGGCTTTTTAAAACTGTTATTTTAATGTCATTTGTCCAGAATAACTTCCTTAGACCTGAGAAGTTAAGGAACTCCCAGAATTTCTGAATTCAAAGGAAATTAATTCTAGAGTCTATTTAAGCTCAAAATCTGTAACTTCAGACAGTGACTAATTTAATCTGTCCTTGAACAAGGCATAGTATACAGAGTCCTAGAACTGGAGTCAGGAAGACTTAGCTTCGTATCCTACCATGAACACTTGCTAACCATATGACTGAGAAAGTGTAAGTTTTGTATCTCAGTCACCATACCTGTAAAAAATGAGTCATAACATTAATTCATAAGGTTGTTGTAAAGTTCAAATGAAATAAAGAAGGTCCCAGTGCTTTGTACACCTGCCAGAGTTATATAAATCCCAGCTACTATCACTATTAATTTCGTTTGTCTCATCCTCAGTGGAGTACAGATGGAAGAGGCTCTGTAGAAATTACTGTCCTTTTGTGCTTGGTTTTCTGTAGATTCTTTTGTAGGTGGATGCAATGACCACTTTTTTGTAATTAAATAAAAATGTTGAGAATGATTGTTCTTCCCTCCTTGCTCACTAGAAGCATCTTTGAGACAATTTCAGTAGGAGCTTGGGGGATGGGAATAAACTATATGTCAATTTCTATAGAGACTGCAGCTTTCTATATTTGGAGAACTTTTCATTCCAGTTAGTCCAGAGGTGGAGAATATTCATTTGTTGTGCTTAGTTGTGATTGCTGGCGATGATTGATTATTGCTCATGGCTGTGGATGACAAGAGTAGTCCTTTTTAATGCATGCCTAGTAAAGTGGTCAGTTGTCTGAGGTCAGATGAGATAATATTTGTAATGTGCTTAACATGGTGCCTAGCACACAGTAGGTGCCTGATCAATTAGTGTTGCCTTCTCTTTTTCTTTTCTTCCCACCCCTCTATTCTTGTCCTTGCCATAGGCTACTTTCTGGTTTCAGACCTAGTCATTTATTTTCTCTTTCTCCTTTTCTATATATTGGAAATGGGATGCTATGGATCCTCATAGTTCTGGGGAATCTTATTTAGCTCAAGAAAAGCAAAATCATTTTGAAAATGGTCTCTTTCCTTCAGAAACATCTTGTGACCATAAGCACCAAGGACAGCAGCTCTGGGCATCAGCAGGATTCAGCTTTGTCAAGTTGTCTCCTTCCTGGAATTTCAGGGAATCTGAGAGCTGGGCACAGAAATCTTGGTTGTTGCCCTGCCAGTTTCCAGTAAAATCCTGATATTCACTTTCAGTACTAGACTCACCAAGATGATCTATCCCTAGAGATCCATTCACCTTTCTTCCTTGTACAGATTTTTGATGAAAGTACTGGAATGTCTGTAAGCATGCTGTGACCTTCAAAGACAAACTTTAAATGTGATTGAAGGGTACACTGAGGTAGGGAGCAATAAATCTGGCCCATCTGAAACAAGCACTTCTCAGATGCTTTTTTTCGTACAGTAAACTTTTATGCTTTCTCTGATATTATATAAGGGCTCTTTCTCCCTTGGTTACTGTAAATATTTTACTAGCGAGAGAAATAACTAGCTGTTCCCTAAGAGTCTCTGTTCCACTTTCCTAGCTAAAAGTTCTCTGGGGTCATACCTCTGGATGAAGAAGAGGCTGTTTCTCCTCAGCTGCTCTGGAGGCTCCTGGGGCAGGGAAAGGGTTAGGCCTAGCTTATGTTTCCCCAGTGCAAAGCCCAAGTTATGCATCTATGGTTGGCCATTGAGTTGAGCTTTCAAGTTGTGGCTTTACTATTACATAAAAGGCATTCCAAGTTTTAGAACGTTATTTTCTCTTCCAAGGAGACTCTCCAGCTTCAGTTATCAGGGCTGAATGTTTCTCCTCACAAGCATACATTGATCCCTGAAACCCATTGTACTTAGCTTTGGCAGGTATCTCCTTTATGCTCTAGCCATAAGCAGTTTTTAACTGCATCCAGTAAAACCCCTTCAGGAAAGAAGAAAGAAAGATATCTAATGTTTGAAGTAGTCACCTACTATCTTGCAGGAAGCAGGGAGTACCTGCCAGGTCAGAAATGAGCTCCTGGGAAGGATGCAGGAATCTGGGCAGGAGTGACTGAGGGGCCTGGTCCCATTCTCAGTTCCCACTCATCAGGGTGGAAAGGAACATGGGGGCCTTAGGTGTCTGAGAGATGCACTAGAGGAAGCAGCTTGGGATACAGGCAGGAGCCCTAGGTATGGAACTGGAAGACCTGGTTCCATCTTGACTTTGCTGCTAGCTATGAGGCTTTGGGCAAATCCCTTAATCTCCTGGGCCTCAGACTTTCTTTGTTAAAAAAGGTTAGTGAACCTACTGATATCTAAGGTCAAGCCCAGGTATAATCCTTTACAAATTCATTTTATTTCTGGGACCTCAATTTCCCAACTTGTAAGACATGAGTTTGCTTAGATGATTATAGAGGTCCCTTTTAGGCCTTAATCTTGTGACCATTCAAGCCCCGCCTCCCCCATCTTTGGTTTTGAGTTTCCTCTGCAAAAGTGATTGATGACCTGGAAGTCCTTTCAGGTCTTATGTCCTATAATCTTGGAAATCACTTCTCCTCTCTGGCCTCAGTTTCCTCCTCCATCAAACAAAAGGGTTAGACTTGATAATCTCTAAGGGTTCTTCCCACTCAAAATTTTATGCTTTTTAGTTAATAACATCTTACTTAAAATGTTGCTAAATCTAATAATTCCATCTAAAAAGGAAAGCTGTTGAAAAGGATTATATTAAGCTCTTGGATCATCAACCTTAGAAAGGACTTCAGAGAGCATCTAGAAATTCTGTGAGAGGCAGTATGGCCTAGTGGCTAGAACTCTGTACTTCGAATTGGGAGGACCCATATTCATTATGCCTTGGATACTTTAGAGCGGCATGACCATGGGCAAGTCATGTAACATCTCTGAGCCTCATCACCTCATCTGCATAACTGGGAAGTCAGACTCAATGGTAGCAAAGTCCCTTCTGATTTGAAATCTATAATCCTATGAAACTAGTCAAGTTTGAAATATATTATCTTCAAATGTGAATTTTCAAAATCTTCTATTTCATGACTCATGATCTCCAGGAACTGAGGCAGTATTATAAACTGCTGAGTGTCTACGACTGAGCAGAGGGACCAGGGCAAGCCAGGGTGGGGGACCGTGTTTGGTTCTAGGAGCTATAGTTAGTAAGGACATTGATGTGCTGGAGAGGTGAGGGCTGAAGCCTTTGCACATCCATGCCAACCCTCATGACTTGGTGTTTAGCTTGAAACAGAGAAGATTTTTGGGGAAGGGGATGGTTCTCAATTCTCTTGTAGGTGAATAGCTGTTATGGGGGATAGAGATCTGCCTTTCTTGTCTTGATCCCAAGGGATGGAACTGGTACTTGTAAAGCTTTGGATTAAGGATTAACATCAAGAAAAAAACTATCACAACTTGAAGTGACTTGAGGCTGTCTGGCTCCAGAGCCAGGCTTTGATGGTGTCAGAGTCTTCAAAGAGCAGTCCTGTGCTTAGCACAGGGCTTGTCACACAGTAGGTGCTACTCCCTCCCCTCCCTCTATTTCCAGGAGTCATGGTCTCATCCATTGAAACCACTGAGACCAGACCCCTGAAGTACAGATCTCAAGCTAAGCCAGAAAACAGTAATTCTCAAAACAATTGTGTGTGTGTGTGTGTGTGTGTGTGTGTGTGTGTGTGTGTGTGTGTGTGAAAGACAGAGGTGGAGCAGAGGAGAGGGGAGAGAGCTCCCAATGGAAGAATTCAGGAGCTGATTCTTGAGAAATACAAAAAGCCCAGCTACTGAGGGGAAGGACACATTTTTGATATTTGATTTTTCAAAACTACTAGGAAAAGGTCAAATATCTCCCAACTTACACTAAGTTCCAAGTGGATATTTGGCCTGGATATAAAAGCTCACAGCATGGAAAACAGTTAGAGAAACATGGTAAAAGTGACCTATCAGATCTGTGAATAGAAGAGTTTGAGAAGAAACAAGAATGAGAGGATGTTGAGGTTTCGAGTTGGGAGAGCTGGTTCAGGTGTGGAAGATTCACTTAGACCTTCTCTTTTAGCTAATGGGAGGTTTTTATTTTACTTGAAAAGGCACCTGGCTCTCCTTAGCAAGAAAGCTAAGTGAGACCCCGATATTTGGGGGAGTTATACTTATATAGAGGTCTCCCAATGATGATGTAGATTTAGAGGTCTGTATGGAAGTTAATGAGTAAAGACAGGACAGGATGACATAGGATAAGGGACGCAAAGGGAATTCTTTATGGTTTAAGGATTTAAGGCCATGGCAGGAAGATACGGTTTGAAAATTAAAAGAACCCAGGGAATACAGGATAAGGGAGACAACAGCAATCTGTTGGTAGAGGTTCAAGATAAGGAGGAAAGGACTCTAGGGTGCCTTCAGGTTACAGAATAAACTAGGGGCTTTGTAAAGTACTAGAAAAGTAACTCAGCCCTTAGGGCACCATTTGTATCTATATCACTTCCCCACTCCACCTCGAGGCAGAAGAAATCTTTGAGTGGGGGAAGGGGCAAAGGTTATTGTCTTCTTTTCACTTTTCAGGCTGGTCACATCCTGGTCATCTCCTATCTCATGTCCTGCTTGCTCCAACTCCCTCATGCACTCTTTTCTACTTCAGTGTTAAGCTCACAGAAGAGAAAATGAATCATTTTAATTATATAAAACAAAAGAATTTTTATACAAAGAAATACAATAAAGTTCAGATTAAAGGAGAAATAATTAACTGGGAAAAAATCTTTGCAACAAACTTCTCAGCTAAAGGTCTCATTTCCAAGATATATAATGAACTGATTCAAGTTTATGAGAATGTGTCATTTCTCAATTGATCAGTGGTCTAACAGTTCCCAAGAGAAGAAATCCAGGCTAATTGTAGCCATATGAAAAAAAAATGTTCTAAATCACTACTAATTGGGAAAAATGCAAATTAAAGTAAATCTGAGATTCCACCTCACACCCATGAAATTTGCAGAGGGGTTGAAAAAGGAAACTGATAGATGTTGGAGGGGCTGTGGGAAGACAGGTTTATTGATGTACCAGTGGTACATCCATCTTGGGAAAAAAAGGAATTATACAGAAAGAAATTACTAAACAGTTTATGTCCTTTGACCCAGCTGTAACCACAGCCCAGACTTTACCCAAGAGAGATAAAAGACATAGGAAAAGATCCTCTATGTACAAGAAGATATTTATAGCAGCTCTTTTTGCAGTAGAAAGTAAAGGATGCACATCACTTGAGAAATGACTTCATGAGTTGTATACAGATGTGTTGGAATACTGTTGTGCCATAAGAAATGAGAAAAGGGATGATTTCGAAGAGACATGGGAAGACTTAGACGAAGTGATACTGAGTAAACATCATAAAAACAATTTGTACTGTAACATCAATAATATAAAACCAAATAATTTGGATGAAGTGATGATGAAAATGAAGTGAGAAGAACCAGGAGAACATTTTATACAATAACAATGTTACTGAAAAGACAAATAACTTTGGAAGCTGTAAGAAGAGTGGGTGATCATCCCTGACGCCAGAGGATCAATGTTGAAATGTTATCCTTTAGAGAGTGGGGCTGAATTTAGGGTTTAGCATGAAATATTTATATTTTTGTATACAGTCAATGAGAGAATTTGTTCCACTTGGCTCTATATATTTATTATAAGGAATTTGTTTTTCTTTTCCTCCTTTTTGGATGGAATGACTGATAGGAATGAGAGAAAATATATTTCTGTTATTTTTTTAAT
Organism: Potorous gilbertii; assembly: GCA_028658325.1. Classification (NCBI taxonomy): domain Eukaryota; kingdom Metazoa; phylum Chordata; class Mammalia; order Diprotodontia; family Potoroidae; genus Potorous; species Potorous gilbertii. The sequence goes on from CM053770.1 coordinate 252,320,757, forward strand.
TAAAAAGTAAAGAAGGGGACTGCTTCCAATATGGAATGTTTCAGATACTTTGAGATAGAGTCACTATATCATTAGTTTTATTGAAATTGTTTTACATTTCTATAAGAACCTTGTCCTCACAGAGTGAGGTTAATCTGTAAATATTTATAATGTCAAAACAAAGCATGTCAAGGAATTGCCCTGCTTTGGGGAGTCTGGTCTTGGGGAGGACTCTGCCTCTCTGGGTGATCTTAGGGGAGTGACTCTCCCCAAGTTTTTGTTTCCCCAGATGTACAATGGAGGAAGGAGTCAGCTTGGATGGGCTCATAGTCACCTCTCTAGTACTGTTGTTATTTAGCTAAAAAATAACAGCCAAGTCACAATAAACACAGGAGTGCCTGGTGATATGCATGCACACAAATTCAGCCAGTTTGGAAGAAAAACATAAGATGGGAAAGTTGGGAGCCCCAAGCTCCCCTCACCATATGGGCAAGGACTGTTTCTCCAAGAACAGTAAGAAAGTGTCAGGATCACAATATGTGGTTATAAATAACTTTGGATAATGTGCAGTACATGCATTCATGGCTTTTCAGAAAGATGCTTCAGCACCAAGAGCATGGAGGGCAGAGAGGGGAAGGCAGGGAAGGGGTCGTTCCTCCCTCAGCCTGGGCTTCTAATGGCAGGGCATTCCCTGGCAGAAGCTCTGGCCCCTTCCCACCTGGCTTAATTCAGTGGCTCCCTTAGGTTCTTGGATCCATGGATGGGTATGGATTGGAAGCTGTCTGGGCCAGGGTTCAGACCGGAAGGGCAATGGCTTTCTTGCCTGTGCTACTAAAGGTTGGATTCTTCTCCTTCCATATATTTCTGTGTGTATTACTCTCCCAAATGAAGGAACTGAGACTCCCAGAGGTTACACAACTTGCCCAGAGTTCAACAGTAAGTAGATAATGGAGCCAATACTTGAACTCGGGCTTCTTGACACTAAGTCCAGGGCTCTTTGTCCATGCTAGATTGTACATTCATACTGAGTGTCTTAGAAGTTCAGAGAAGGGCCAGCTTAGGGTGAGCTGAAGATTCAGAAATGGTTTCCCTTGAGGACAATGGAGGAAGTGGCCTTAAGCTGCCCTTAAAAGATGGCTATGGTTTGGCTTTGGGCAAGATGGAAGGGAACGCATTCTCCAGCATTCCCCTCCTCAGCCTTCAGTATAGAATTCAATCATCTCTTTTTTGGAAGCCTTCATGGCAACATGGCCCACTGGAGACTGGGAGAACTGGATTCAGAGGACCTGAGTTCATATCTCTGCTCTGGTGCTTGTTCCTTGTCTGGACAGCCTTGGATGAATCGATTGGCTTCTACTGACTAGCTCTGAAATGTGGGGGTGAGACTGGGTAATGTATGATTCCTTCCAGCTCTCACTCTGTGATCCTATTAAGAGGCAGGTGGGATTAATTCCCTTCTCTGCTGCATACTACCTGAGTGACCTTGGCAAGTCACTGAATCTTTTCTCACCTCAGTTTCCTCACCTGTAAATGGCCTCTGAATTCCTTTCCACTCCTAAAGTTCTGATTGTTCCCTGCTCAGAACTCCTTTAGACCGTCTTGGTTATGGACTAACCACCTCTGTTTGGTGACACATCCCCTGTTGTGTAAAACCAGTCATGTATCTCATGGTTCTATCTCAACTTCTCCCTGAGTGCCTGAAGAGTGGCTACTACTTCTTCTGTGTTATTTCAGTACATAAGTTGGAGGAGGCACAAACATATAATTTCCTTTCCTGGCCAACCCAGCCTCATGTCACCAGCACAAAATGCTTTATCTGTAGATCTGCATATGCCACTTGTCTACTCTATAGTCTTCAGTGGCTCCCTATTCCTCAGTGGTCAGCCTCCTTGGCCAGACACTGATGACTCAGTCTGGTGCACTTGACTTTTCCAACCTTATCAATTTTAATTCCAATGCCTTCCCTCTGTTAGTGACTTCATGTTTATCTTGTCTATACGGACTAGCAACTTTCTCTGATCCTCATGACTTCTCAAATCTCTCCAAAATAGCAACTGTGCATGAGGGAGAAAGTAATTTCAGTCATCTCCACAAGATACCAGGAATCTTATAGCGGTAAAAGTAGTGACAGCTGGGCCTGACAGGCCTTGCTATGTTCACTCAGCACTGCCATGTCCACTATGCTCTGACAGGGCTGCTCAAGTCAACCCACAGGCTGACAAAGAACTCCACCATGCAGCATTCATCTTGCCCTCCCCACCCCCACTCAGTGCCATGGAAAACCAAAAAGCAGAAGCTTAGCTGACTGGGCATGCAATATGGCAGAATTTTGTGCTGTCCCTGCATCATAGGCACAATATTTTGAGTGGGCTCAGCCAGTGGCCAGAGCCTTGGATCTGGGGCAGTTATCCCTGAGATTTTCACCCACTTCTTGAACAGTTTCTTGTAGCCCTAGATGAGCTCTGTGACTTTCTGGTGCCACCTCCCTCTCCCTCATCTCTGGCAGGGGATGATGCCTGCTTGACAGGGTGAAGGAAGCTTCTCCTTGGGAAATGCCATGAAGCTGCAGTTCAGTGTCACCCAGCAATCAGGAGCCATCAGCAGAGGTTGCTACTGTCATTTTACTGATTAGGGAAATTCCTTTGAAAAACTGAGAGAATAAATTAATTTTAGGTTCAAGTGTGAGGTGTGATTCTATCATTTTACTTATGCGACTTAGAAGGGGAAGAAAAAACCTGCTGTCAATTTCCAAGGTTTAAAAACAGTTTAAAAACAGAGAGAATTACATCAAAACATTAAAGCCTTTTAGTGTATTATGCTTTTCTTTCTTTCTTTTACCCATTTCTGCTTCCCAGAGGTACTGAGGATGCATTTATTAATGTCGTTGAAGGCAGAAAGAGAGAAATGTGGTTTTGCCATTTTGAGATAGTGGTACAGTCAGATGAAACAATAGAGGGGGTCTCATTTTTCCTCAGCTTTCCAACAGGATGCTGGAGGTGGTTCCCTGGAACTTCCCTGGGCACTACTCCCTAGGGGCAGCATCCACCAAGGTCTGAGAGGAGGCTTTGGATTCTCCTCCTGCCAGACAGGGCAGGTCAAGTCCTGCCATGGGGATCATGCCTGTGGGACTTTGAGGGACCAAGCCGTTCTCATGGAGATCATTTTGTACCTTTTGTTTTTCAATGCACAGTCTGCTGACTGAGTGACTGGAGTCTGTCTTGGCTGGGTGGGAGGGGGAAATATTTCCCATGGCAGCTGCCTTTCCCAGTACACATGACATCTTTATCTCCTAACTCCCTTTGGCTTATCTTACAAGTTTCAGTTGCAGTCTCAAGATCCTATTGGTTCTTTAGGATTTCTTCTTATCCCATCTTTTGCCATACCATCCATTTCTGTGAGCCCTGATGCCACACAGTGGCCTCCAACTGGAGGCTTCCAATGTGGCCTCCCTAACCAATAGTCTTTCCTCTGCTGGTCCATCCTGAAGGCCACCCTACTCAAACATTTCCATTGACTGTCAGGTAGAGCTTGACCTAATCATCTTAGCGTACAAGACCTCTTTGCCCTCCAAGTCTCCTCCATTCAGCCAATCTTAGTTCTCACTACTAGAAGCACCATGTCATAGTGGAAGGAGTGTGTGCCCAGTCACGGGATTGCCAAGTTGACTAGTATGGACGATGCAGCTTTCATACACTCCCAAGTGGATGACAGGAAGAAATCAAGCATTTATTAAGCTGTGGGCACCTTAGAAATATTATCTCATGTAGTCTTTACAACAACCCTATGAGCTCGGTCCAGTTACTATCCTAATTTTGCAGTTGTGGAAACTGAGGCAAACCAAAGTGAAGCGACTTACACACAGCTAGTAATTATTTGAGACTGAGTCTCAATTCAGGTCTTCCAGACTCCTGGACCAGGACTCTATCCCCTGGGCAAACACCTCACTGCCTCCACAACAAACCGACCATTAGGGAAAACGTATGTGTTAGTGTGTGTTTCTATAGACTCTCTCCGAACAATGCCTTTCCTCTATTGTTGCCTTGCCTGCGGATGAACTTTTTAGCCTTTTTGTATGGTTGCTGATAATCTACAATTTTTTGGTTATGTATCTTTAGGAATCACCGTGAATCTACCAGAAGTATATCTGAATGGTGTCAGGCCAAAGGTTCCCATTTGTACTGGTCAGCTCTTGTGTTGTCTTCTGTGCGTATGGAGTTTCTTTGTGTGCTTAGAAAGTGGGACCCAGGGTTTCCATGCATCTTCTGACATACTGCTGTGAATGAACAGCATCCTTGGGGTTAAGGGAGAAAAAAAAAGGTTGATAGGAGCCTGCAAGGTTCCTGAAGGAAGGCCTCTGTGACCCCCAATGAGCTGCCTCCCCATCCAGTTCTTACTTTCCCAAGTTGCCCTACACTGATCTCAGGAATTGTGGGCAGCTGTCAACGCTGCCATCCCGACTGTCAGAGAATATTTGCAGCGCCCTGGCTCTCTGCCAAGGTGGGGATGAACTCTTCTAATCTGAGCTCAGCCATGGCACATTAGGATGTATCAGACGGAACCTGCTCGAAGCTTGAGGGGAAAATCCCAGAAAGCCTCAAACACACAAAATCAGCTCCCCAGGGAGCACACCTCCTCTCATCGTCATCCCCTCAGATTCTGCCTCAGGCATTTACTAGTTATGTCCTTGATTTCCATCCTACCCTCAATCCAGCTGACAAGGTCCTATCCCTCCTGAGATAATGTGGGAGCCATAAGCCTGGTTTCTTCTTTGCTCATCACTTTTCACCTCATAGTAATCTGACCCAAGTACAAGAGATCCTCCTCTCTCTCCCCCCAGGCCTGATGGAATGCCAACTGCTGGGACTAGGCCATTAAGAAATAAAAACATCTTTGTTTCCCCTTCGACCAGCTCAGTGCCTTTCAAGAGTCTAGATGCTCAGTGGATGTTTCTTAAATTAAACAGAACCAAAAAAAAAAAAAGACATCCTTAAAGAGAGGCCCATGATGGGAATTTGTCAGAAACCTCTGAGGATGGATGCATGATCGAGTGCAGATACATGAGAGATACCAAATTTCCCTTCCTCTGAAGTCAAGGTTATAATAGACATTTTTTCTCCCCTTCCTAGATACTCAGTCTAAATTTTCAACCTGACTTCTTAACTTTCAGAGTTGATCTTGGGCATATCTTTGGCTATTTTTTTCTTGTCTCAGCATACGCAAGCTGATGCTAGGCGGAAGGCATTTCAATGAAATCAGGGAGGGTACTGATCCTTCTTGCTGCTTGTACTGAGCTCAAACTGCCTTTCCTGTTGTAGAAGCTGGTTGGATTATTCCCAGTCGATGGTGCCCCATGCATTCAGTCAGCACTAGCTGTATGTACAAGGGCTCCCAGGTGTAGGCAGGTGAAGTGACTGTGGAAGCCAAAAGCAGTGGCCCTCCATGGCAGAATTTCCCTAGATAGGAATGGAATAAGTGCCCTGAACCATGATTTCATTGACTATAATCATTTCTAAGTAGATGATTCCCAAATCAACGTCCTAAGTTTTTGTCTTTCCCGGGGACACCAATCGGCAGCTCTAGCTGCCTGCTGGACAGCTCCCATCTTCCTTGGGGATCACTAACTCAGCCTATTAGACAGTCCCTTCCATGCCTTTGGTGCTGAAGAAATGTTTGTTGAACTGGATTAAACTGAACTGATTTTGGTTAACAACATTAATCATAACAATAAATTGTTAGCACACCTACTACATTCCTGGCACTCTGCTAGGTGCTTTATTTGATTCTCACGAATATCTCATGAGATAGCTTCTGATATTACGCACATCTTAGAGTTGAGGAAGCTGAAGCCAATAGAGGTTAAATGATTGGCCCAGGGTCATACTATCAGTATATGTCAGAGTCAGGATTTGATCTTGAGTTTCACTATACAGAAAGGAATAAATAATAAATAAATAACAACAAATAAATAAACAACAATAGCAATAAAAGTAGCATTTATTATAACAACCCAACTACACTGTGCAAAACCCACAATTAAAACCAGGGGGCTTATGGGAATAAGTAGGATTAGGGACATAATGCCTAAAACATCATTAGTCTCTCTCTCTCTCACACACACACACACACACACACACACACAACCTAGGAACCTAATAAAAATAGGAATTAAGTCATATACATGCTAAATGATTAAGGTCGAAATACCACAATAAGTAGTATTGGCCTTGGCAAGTTGGGCAGAGGGAGAGTTGATCTTTGCAGAAGGGGGTGGGGAGATGGCCGAGTGAAGAATAGCCCTTTCCTCTACTCCCAGCTCTTACAGCACCAGAAAAGATACAATAAATATAACACTTATCTTGACAAAGGCTAGAAGTACATACACGTGAATGTCTGTGTCAGAATTAGGGTTACAACTTGGGAGTTATCTGCATTCTTGCTGTTTCTTGAGGATGTAATTGTTCAGAAGTGAACTTGAAGTTCAAATAATGCTCAAAGTGTTTCCTAATGTATCAATTGTGTTGGAAAAATTTTATGTTTTCAAAATGCTTGTTATAGCAGAAGCGACTGTACATAAATATGCCCAGGAGCTATGATCTCTTCATATAGTGTTGCAGATTGCAACCCTTTTGTGGCTTTGTAGATAACCTTGGAGTTACTTGAATCTTTGAAAGTTCACGTGATTATCTGGGGGTCACACAACTCATGACCATGGGGGATTTGAGCTTATACTCTCCTGACTCAAAGCTCAGAACTCACAATCATTCTTGATGCAGTGGCCCTTTGATGTTACAGTTATCCTGTCCACTTCATGGGGTTAGTAGTAAGCACCCCAACAATCTGGAAAATCCATATCAAACTTTTTGGTCTTCCCTTCACACCAGAGAAGAATTCCAATTTTTTTCTTTTTTCTTTTGCCGGGTATTCACAATAGCTTATTGTAAAATTTGAGTTGACATAAAATACTATACATATATTTTACGCATTTCTGAGTTCCCAAACTTTCTGTGCCATCTGCTGACCTTTGTGTGTCATCTGTGGCTTCTGAAAAGCTCCCCTCAAATTCTCATTTAATTTCTTATGCCAACCTGTGACATTATTACTTCCTTGGACCCTCATGCAGGTCCTATGAGGTCAACAGTAAAGACATTATTCATTTTTTTTCAGATATGAAGACTGAGAATCAAGTTTTATGACTTTCCCATGGTCTTATAGTTCTCAGAATTTTCAGGGACAGAATTTAAACCCAGATCTTTCTGACTTAGCATTTGGTGCCCTATTCACTGCCTGTCAAGAGAAGAGAGCTTTGAATTGGAAGGCCTAGGAGTAACCCCTAGTTTTGCTGCTCAATTTGACCCTGATCAAGGCACTCTCCATCTTGGAAACAAGGACTTTGGATAACCTCCCACATCCTTTCGGGTCCAACAATCTAAACTTTTACTAATGTTGAATTTCTTGTTTATCTGATTTGGAAATAATTTGAAATTTTGTATAATCTTGTAGGTGGCAATAATCGCAGGAAACTTTGAGCTGGCTGAGTATATTAAGAATCACAAGGAAACAGATATTGGTAAGTGAAATCCGCATTGTTTTGATGATGATCATGGGAAGTATGTGGTTTCAACTGGGGATCCCCTCCCATTTTTTGAGATTCTTCAGAAGGAAGTAACATCAGAGAACTAGACAAAGCTTTACCCAAGCACCAAGCATGATACTGCCTTCTTCATTGTTCTCATTCCATCTCTGAGAGCCTGTGATTCTGCAGAATTTTGTTTTTTCCTGGTCCATGGAGACACCTGAATGCACAGAACTCTGATGTAGCATGTTTAACTTTCTGAGAGCTAAACATACCCTTGGGAAAACAGGTGGAGTGACATGTCTGACATTGATAGTTTCATTCATATAGCACTTTGAGTTACAATCCTAATTGAAGATTTAGAAATCTCTAATTAAATACGACATGATATACTCAAATTCCATTTAAATAAATTAGTTCGGAGAAGTCAATTAAGCAAGGAAAGAAGATGCAATTGATTGTGTCTCCCTTTTCAGCCTATTAGCAACTTCTATCTCAGTGACCATCATTCTTCTTTTCCCTACACCCTTTGCACAGTCATTTCTCTTTGCCACAAAGAGAAAGCTTGTGTCCATGTTGATTGTCCAGTGTGAATGTGCTTGCCTTGCATTGCTCAGCCTTAGGAAATGGGAGGATTTGATGTTGATGGATGGTGGAGTGTTCAGCCTCATACCCTGCCAATGACTCAGCAAACCCCAATAGGGCAGGCACTCAGCTATCATGGCAACCCTTGCTCAGCTCCTCCTTGATGGCATCATAGGGACTGATGAGTTGATCTTTGTCAAACAGTCAAGATGAGCTGTGCTCACTGAATACAGGAGACATTTAATTACCATCTCTCTAATTCCCTAAAGCAAACAGGATAGATTCAGATTAAGATCAGTGGCTTAAAATGAATTGGAAATCTATTAAATGGGAACAAATAAAAGAATAGAGCTAAGTGAATCTGGACCTTTCACTTGGTGTGCTCAATACCTTCTGAAATGTGTCCCCAGATAGGAAGGAAATTACAGACCTGATGCATTTCCCTCTAGATGAAACTAAGGACAGCATTAGCGGCTCTTTGGAGCTCACACAGAGGAGTGAATTGAAGAGCCACTTGCCTCATCAGCTAGCCCTGTAGAGCTTAGCTTTTGGGAAGATCATGACGACAGTTGGAACAATGGTGACCGATGAGATTTCTAGAGCTTTTCACAGTTCTCCAGACACTTTGTATTCTGGAACTCCTTTGACCCCACCCCCAACCCAATGAACCTTGGGAAGTTGGTGGTCCTATTATCCCCATTTTTCAGATGAGGAACTTGCATATGAGAAGTTAAATGACTTGTTCAGAGTCACCCAACTAGCAAATGTCTAAGGCAGTCTTCAAAGCCCTGTCTCCACACCTACTGGTCCATCTCTATGCAATGGAACCTCCACTGCTGGTGATTCATAGTGGGTACGTACGTCCCTCCCAGAAAAAGTTTGCAAAGCATTGCTAAAGATTACCCCATCTTGGGTAAGATTCTCAAGGCCTAGGCCTACCTTGAGGCAGAATCTTCATGGAGGCTCATCTACTTGGATGCAACAAGGATTTCTGAACAGAAGGCTAACAAGGAAGAATTTTCTCTGGATTCAAGTCAAGAGTCCTTTAAATGCAAGAGGAAAACTGTTTCCACATTGCAACAGAGGTTGACACCATTGAGAACTGTCACAGTGGAAAGAGAAGAGCATTAGAGAAGCCTAGAAAATCTCATGAGACTCAATCCAAGAAAAGAGGTGACAACAAACCTGTCATTCCAGCGGTCTCTTCACAAAGGTTCCACTTAGGAAAAAGAAACAAGGTGAGAGGGGATCCAACCTGTGTCTCCTAAGCGCCAATGACTCATACTTGAAGTAGGATTATGAAGAGGCCCCCTTCTGGAAACAACATAGGATTACTGAAAGGGCATATTTGGGGAGCCTGAGGAAGAGGAAGAAAGATGGAGCTTATTTGGGGGAGGAGCAATAGAGGCATCCTTAGGGTTGGAGTAAACCATAAACCATTTGGACAGGACAATATACATGAGGAGTCTGAGAAATTGATCATGAGCCTGGAACAGAGGCCCCCAGAAACAGCCGTGGTAGGGATGGTAGTTGCCTTGACATCTGGTGGACCTCTTTATGCGACAAAAAAAAAGTGAGAAGCCAATACTTTCTTGTCCTGCTTTATTAACTATTTCAGTTTTGAAAAGATGCTGGAACCAACAAAGAAAAATTACAAAAGGTAGCATTTATATAAGGTTTTAAGGTTTTCAAGCAGGATTTAAATAATACACATACACACACATACACACATATCCCTTGATGTTCACAACCCTGAGAATTAGATGGTATCATTATCCCCAATATGTGACTTGACTTGCCCAGGACACTCATCTAATAAATACTAGCAGCAGGGATTTGAACTCAGATCTTTCTGACCTTAACTCCAGGATTTGATCCACTGTACCAACTGTTTTTATCCTGGAGCTTACTTTTACCAACAAGGAGGGGATGATGGGAAGTGGAAGGTAGAAAGCAGTCACTCTAGATCTCAGGAGCTTTGATAGAAGACAATGCTGGCAAATGTATGTACTTTACAAAGAGTACATTTCATTCAGTTCAGAGAAAGGCACATTCACCCAGGAGCAGCTGAAAACTGTCTAGAATGAAATTCCAAAGAATTTGTTCTTCTGTTGATCCTGTTAAGAAAAGGTGGAGGACCTGGAAAGGGGAGAGCTCCTGTAAGGGTGAAGGTGGTGAGGGAGAAAAGAAGGAATTCTTCAGGTAGTGTCTGGCTTCTCTTTGCTCTGCCAAGGACAATGATCCTTGTCCTTGAAAGGACAGAATAAATATGACTAATGAAGAGGTGAAGCTTAGTTGAGTGAGCAGACTGTCAGAGAGAACTCACATGACCCTGATGAGTTCAAATAACGCAATGGGAAAGACCTCACCTGCATTTGGAGCAAGGATCACAGAAGGATCTGTGGGCCAAAGTTTCCCTACTAGTAAAGGTGTTGGGTGAGCTGACCTTCCAATTCTCCCACAATTATCCTGTGAACTTGCCAGTCCTAGATGAAGCCCATTGCATTGAGTTCAGCAAGCTTTTCCTAAGGGTGGAACCTGTAGAAGATGTTACTAGATGCCATGGATACCGTTAGAGGTAGCATGGCCTATAGATGTGACTCTGGATTGTAATCCAAAAGACCTGGGTTCAGATCCTACCTCAGACACTTACTGGCTGGGTGACTGGGCAGTTCATTGACCCTGTTTGGCTCTGCAACGAGAGGAGGGTAGACGATGGCCTCAAGGCTCCTTTTTGGCTGATACCCAAATAGTCTTGGGGAGTTCATATCCCTTTGGAGGAAAATGACATGGAAATGGAGAAATAAATCAACAGTAGTTTGAGGAGAGGGACCACTGACAACTGAAGTCACTGAGGCATGTGAAGACAGCTTGGAAATCAATTTCTGCTCTCCAAGGTTCTCATCAGACAGGACAGTACAGCAGGCCCATCTCTGAGTCACTAGAAGACAGGAAGATTAAAGGCTAGTTAGTCAACAAATGCTAGTCAGCGGCCTCTCTTTAGCAGATGGCCACTGAACTAATCCTGACATCAGATAAAAACTTCGAAGAGCCACAGGTGAGTCTGTTACACTTTCCAGGAATCTGGGACTGTGTGTACAAAGGCTTAGTGTGTGGAGATGGCAGTGCTGATGTAGAGTATCTGGAACTCTTCACTATGTTTCCATCAGTATGGAAGCTCCCAGCTAGAACCCCTCCTCCTCTGGATCCAGGTTCCCAAATTCTCTAGAAATTAAGAGAATTGTCAGAGGCTCAGGGAGGTGAGGTGACTTGCCCAAGATCATCTGGTCGTTATGCAGCACAGGTGGCATTTGAACCGAGATATTAGTGACACCAAGGCCAGCTCTAGACACCCAAGAATCTGAAGACATAGAAAAGTCTTCCTTAGATCTCAGACCAACCTGCTCTTTATGCCTAAAGTCCTTCCCTTCCCCTCCTCCTCACGTGGATGTGCAACAGCAACAGTATAAAAAGCCAGAAATCATTCTTAAAACAGCAATAACCATGAGCACTTGTTGAGTTCTCGAAGATTTGCCAAGCTCCACAGATAGTAACTCCCTTTAGCTTCCCAACAGCCCCAGGAGGAAGATGTTATTCCCAGCCTTATTTTAGAGATGGGGAACCTGAGGACTCGGGAGTTTGGAGACTTGCTGTAGAGCCAGTGAGTGCTGCAGGTCACTCCTGCATCCACGCTCAACATTCTGCTGGCCTGGTCCCAGTCTACTGAAGCCAGGGCAATGGACGTCAGCAAGCTGAGGGTGGGCATGTTTTTCCATGTTGTCTGCTCAGCATCTCACTTGGCATAATTGTGTGCTGGATTACAATGGGGGAAGGGTTCATAATAAAGAATTCCAAGGTATTTTTAGTTTGTTTATTACAGGATTCTCAGCTGAGTATTGGACTGCCCTCTGTTAGGAAGCCTGTTGAAACAGGTCGCAATCTCATAGTTTCTAGCGAATTGCTCTAATCTGCATTTTTCAAAAGGTCGGGAGCTTCCTACTTGGTGAACTATTTATATTAGAGTAGGGGGCATGGGGATGCCTTAGGCCAGACTGATGAATGCACTTAGTGAAGAAGGAATGGCGTGCTCGGTGCCACTGGGGAAGCAAAGCCTTCTGTCCTAGAAGCGAATGCCTCGGCTGCTTAGGGCCTGCCTCCAAAGCCAGAGGAGGCCCAGCCTCTCCAGGACCAGTCAAGTCCACAAGCAGCAGTGCTAAGTGTGTGGCATGCACATCTTACATTCAAGGTGCTGTCATTCTAATGGGAAAAGGAAAGAAATAAGCATTTCAGTGTGAAGTACCTACTGTGTTCCAGACTCTGTACAAAGTTCTCTATCAATATTATCTCATGTGAGCCTGCAAGGTAGGTACTCATTATCACCAATGGATAATTGAGGAAACTGAGGCCAACAGAGGTTAAGTGAAACTGAGGATCACACAGCTGCTAAGTGTCTGAGGCCAGATTTGAAGCCAAGATTTCCTGATTCCACTCCTAGTGTGTCCAGCTGCTTCTAGTGGAGGAGACAGCTTGGAAACAATGAGGTGTATAAGAGATGCATGCAGACCAAATTGGACTTAATCTTACAAGAAAGGCTTGAAGATTGAAGAGGGCTGGAAGAGGCTTCACACAGAAAATGGGGTCTTAACAGAGGCTTGAGGGAAGCCAGGGTCTGGTGGTTAGGAGGGAGAACAAGCCAGGCAGGGGGATGGCCAGTGAAAATGTCTGTAGTCAGGAGATAGGGTGTCTTGTGCAAGGTATAATAGGACGTCTAGAGAATCTGGATCATTGAGTGGAGAGGAGTAAGGTGTAAAGTAGAAAGGGACCAGGATATGAACACCAACCAGAAGATGTTATATTAGATCCTGGAGGTCATAGGGAGCCACTGGAGTTTATTGAATAAGGGAGTGACATGGTCAGACATGTACTTTAGGAAAGTCACTTTGACAGTTGCATGGAGGATGGACTGAAGTGGGGAGAGACTTGAGACAGGCAGTTGAACCAATAGCCTATCATAGGCATGTGATGAGGAGGGATTGCACCATGGTCATGATAGTGTCTGAGGAGAGGAGGAAGGACAGGAGAGATGTTATGAAGATAGAAACCACAGGCCAGGATGACGGATTGGCTACAGGTAGCAATAGATATTGGGGAGTCAGGGATGAACCCTTGGTTGTGAGTCTAGGCGACAGGGGGACTAACTAGGTGGCTAACATCAATAGTCACATTGACATCTGGAAGAGGTGCGAGTTTGGGGCCATGATGAGTTCAGTCATGGACATGTGGAGTGAAAGATGTCTATGAGATATGCATTTCAATATATCCTGTAGGTACTTGGAGATATAAGAATGGAAATTAGAGTCATGATTAGGGTTGGATAAATAGATCTGAGAATCATCATCATAGAGATGATAATGGAATCCGTGGAAGCTGATCACCAAGAGAAAGAGAGTAGGAGGACAGACCCTTGGGGAACAGCCAGGGTCACTAGGGATTTTGTGGATGAGATTTCTCTCCAAACCAGTTTACCATCCTCTACCAAGGTATCTGACCTTTTAACCTGTCAAATGGTGCACCTGATCCAGGAGCATTTTAATTAAATTACTCTATAACTAACCACAAAATATTCCCTCTCACTTGACAAACCTTGCACTTACTTGTCCATAAATACTTATAATACATGCAGTGGGAAAAGCAGACCTTCCTAGAGATACTGTCTGGGACAGGAACACGTGGATAGCTCCCACTATTGACAGCATGTGCCTTCAGGCTACATCTAGCCAGCATGCACCCACAAGTGAGGTAACTGCCATCTCTGACATAGCTTCTCCTGATGGCATCATGGTGCCTCATGCTAGGGGGCACCTACTCCCCACTAGAGACTGACTTTTGCTGCTTCCCTTCAGTAGCAACTCTGTGCTCCACGATTCATTTACTCTTTTTTCAGGACTACCCAATACTGTGTAATGCCATCCATTAGGGATCCTGTAGTTCAGCTCTCCCACCAAGTCAATTTTCCTTCATCTACTAGTGAGATTGTGGGGATAATGAACCTCTCCCTCAAGGACACCTCACTTCTCTGGCAACCTGCTTCTTCCATCCCTGATGTGCCTCAGCTCATATTCAGATCTGCCTACCATCAGTGGGGACCTGTGGAAGCAATAGCCATCCTCAACCAATGTTTTCACTAAGTAATAGGAGCTTGGATGTCTTCTTACCAACGTTGTGTAAGAAGGTACAGAGACCTGTCCTAAGATCAGGTCTGTTCTTTGAACTCTTCTTAGGACTCTTTTGTTAAGTTTGCTCCTGCCTCAGAATGACACTGTGTTAGGGTTAATAGATGTGAGTGAAAGAGATAGGGGTTCAGATTCTCATCACCTAACAATCTCTCATGCCTTTAGTTTCCTCATTTGTAAATTGGGAAAATAAGTGATTGTTTCAGGCTTTGTTGTAAGGATTAACATGGCATAAGCATCTACATACATCCCTGCATACATACACAATACAATGCCATTCTTGAAGCATTATATAACCATTAGCTAGAAATCACTCTGAACTCTTCTCTAAATTCTGCCTCCCTAGAGTATTTTCCCTAGTTTTCTCAGTTCAATTTTGATTAATTAAGGAGAGAAACCTAACTTAATTTTTAGAGTTCTCTTGGCCTGTGGCTAAGATAAAGTTACCCCAGGCTCTGCTTTCTAAAATAAAAAAAAATGAAATTGGGGGAAAGTCAGGTAATGGAATTGTCTTAACTGAGCTTCCCCATCAGTCCTATCTAAAGTAACAACGATTCTTATGGCTAAAGAACTATGACCACAGACCCACAGCTCCAGCAGACATCACACCCTGGTCTTCCCCTCTATGACTTCCCCTATATAATCCCATATAATATAATATATGTATAATATAATACAGTGTAATGTTGGGCAGCTATTTGGCACCACAGTGGTTAGAGTGTGGGGCCTAGAGTAAGGAAGACTCCTCTTCCTGAGTTCAAATCTGGCTTCAGACATTTAATAGCTATGTGACCCTAGGCACTTAACCCTGTTTGCCTCCATTTCTTCATCTGTCAATTGAGCTAAAGAAGGAAATGGCAAACCACTCCAGTTTCTTCACCCAAAGAAGCCCAAATAGGGGTCCTGAAGAGCTGGATATGACTGAAATGACAGAACAACAAAAATGTGCTCAAATATTATGGTAAGAACAGGAGAAGGAAAGGGCAAACCACTTGAGGATCTTTGCCAAGAAACCTCAGATGGGGTCACAGAAAGGTAGACAGGATTTGACCACCACAGCAACATGGGGAATGTCATCCTGGCTCCTGCTTCATCTCTTGATCTTATTTCACACATTGCCATTCACACAATCTCCTTGCAGGTCACACAATCTCCTTACATCTCATTGGCTCCTTGCCTTCACTGATTGAATCTTTCAAATTCAGATTTCTTCCCACATGGCTACTCAGTCATGATAACAATCATCCTGTAGAACTATTATAGGGCTGTAAGGCTTCCATTGCATCTAGCAACACTGTCCCATTTTATCCTCGTGAAAGCCCTAGGAATTAGCTGATATTTCCACTTTACAGATGAGGAGTCCAGGGTCCCACAGCTGCAAAGTATCTAAGACAGGCTACAAAAGCAGCTTGTTCTGATTCCACGTCAAGTGCCTTATCTATTGTACCAATGAGTCGCTTCATCTAGTGGTGTGATCCAGTGGTAAGGCATTGCCCTTGGAATCAGGAAATCCTGAGTCCAAATCCTGACGCAAATATTTGCCATGTATGGAACTTTGAGTGAATTTTTGTGCCTCAGTTTCCTCATGATGTCCTCTAAGGTTCCTTCCAGCTCCAAGTCATCATCCATGATGGAGCCAAGGTGCATAAGACAATTGGTCTCCCCTTCATCATGCCCTCTTTCTAATTAAACATCTTGGGTTTCATAATGTCAAAATGTTTCTCCAGAGTTTTTTTGTTTTTTGGCTAAATGGCAAGTAAATGAGGAAATTAATGCTTTGACTTGGGGCTCCACATGCACAAAGCATTTAGCCTTGCTCTCGTCCTTTTTTTGTTGTTGACGTGTGTGTGTGTGTGTGTGTGTTTGTGTGTGTGTGTGTGTGTGTTTTAAAGGATTATATGGATAAGACCTGCCCTCTGATGCTAGTCTTCTGCACAACTGTTTGTCAAATGGAGTGCTCTGCTCCAACTTCAGACCCTCTCCAGCTCTCTGCCAGGCACCTCTTCCTGAAGGCTGGTACCCACATTATTCCACTGGAGTACGATTCAGAGCATTTTGGCATCTCGGGAGCTGGATATTGAGGCAACTCTGTCACATCTGTTTTGGAAGGGATATTGCATCTTGTCGGGGACCACTCCATTAAAGGGCCGGATGATTCCCCCTCCCTTTTCAGTTTTAGTGAGTAGGCCTATTGTTGTCATGTCTTTAATCGCCAAGTCAGAGGAAGCATGGTGGGAACGCAGCGGTGAACCCCAAAGTTAATCCGTGATTGTTTCCTTCGCCTCCCGCTGCCTGCAAGTCAATGAGCTGGGCAGCTCCGAGAAGCATTTGTGCTCTGCCTTTATTATGGCTTCTCTAGGGTGGCTCTCCACACACAAAATGGTAATATATGGGGGCCCGCCCTGGCGCTCTCATGAGAAACAGTAATGCCGCTCTGAAGCATGTAGTGGGCTGAGTGCCTGCGGACTGGGATGATCATCTTTCAATGTGCTTGGGGGGCTTGCTTTGTCTTGAGTTGGGGTTTTGCCTGGCTCTGTGATGAGATGCACTGTCAGATGGATTAAAGGACATGGGCTGTGCCTCCTCAGCTGAACCAGGTTTGTTTTTGACATCTTGTCCTTCTGCAGCTATGGAACTGGAAGTGAGAAGGGTGTGTGTGTCTACATCTGTGTGTGTGTGTGCATCTGTGTGTGTCTACATCTCTCTGTGTGTCTGCATCTGTGTGTGTGTGTGTGTGTGTGTGTGTGTGTGTTTAAACATGGAGCCCATCCCACGGCTGTGTGAGTTGGGATAGTTGATTAGCCGACTAACTAATACTTGGATACCGTTGCTAGGTTTCCAGGCAGAGTTCCCGTATCCCTGTATAATTATGCTCCGCTGTGTACAGTCGATGAAACGCGGAGGTGGGGGGGGGGAAGTGGGGAGGATCCAAACAGCTGCCTTGATGTAATATTTGGGGGCATGTAAAGTCAGGTCGGCTACAGAGAAATGGAGGATTCTTTCTCCTGTCTCTGCCTGCCTTGGAGTGTTTACTCCCCTCACCTAAACTAGGTCTCAAAGAAGCATTTTGGCTTTTTTAGACTGTTGACAGTAAAATGCCCAGCTTCCAATGAAACAGACATGATGTCATTAAGCGAACATGCTCACCTCCTTGTTTGGGTAAAGAAATGGAGGTTTCCAGAGGTTCAAGTGTTTCTAACTTACATTCTTTAATTAAAGTGGACTGATTGAGGTCAGTATGGAGGAATCTCAGAGAAAGCATGTGATTAAGCCCCTTGCCAGGCCAGTGTAGAAGTTGCTCTCAAGCATCTTGTACAAGGCAGCCCCTGATTTATAATCCAGCTGAGCCCTGGGAGCTGGTTTGCAAAACAAGTGGTGTTGAGATTGGCTTTTTAAAAAAATGAAAGCACTCCCAGAAGAAAAGGTAAAGACATGAGGCCTCCCCAGGCCCCCCCAAACACTCAAACCCAGTCAGCTATAGGCAGCAGGTCAAATCATATTTTGTTTTTGTTTTGCTTTCCTTCTTCACAGGATGGAAAGAGTCTGGTAAGTATCTGCTGTTATCAGGTTCGTTTGTGATGCCAACCATGTACGTGCGTGTATTTGCATAATCTCATGTGCTATGGACAGTACCTCCATGTTGAGGGCAGCCCCAGGGTATCCTGGAGATCCTTGTGAAAATGTCTACCCAGCAGAGATAGGTGTCTATCTGGCATGGCCTGGGAAAATCAGGATGTTTTATCCACAAATCATAAAACATTCCTAGCTGGCAAAGAAAATATTTTAGTCTATCCTTCCCTCTCCCCTCACCAAAGATCATGAATGTAATTATTTTTGCATGAGGCATTTGGAAACTAGTAAACATGACCTGAAAATATCTGTGCAGATCTGAGAGCCCACACAAAAGTAAGTATTTCCATGGAGATGGGCTTTTTGTCCTGGCTTTCATGCCTAGAGTCACAGACTTAGTCCAAAGCCTCCTTTTGGCCAGCCCCATGCTCATTCTTCATCCATGGGTTTCTTCTTGGGGATTTGGTGGAGATTGTCTTTCAGCAGCATGTGGGCTTATGTCCATCCTTCAACCCTCTTGCCATGCGTTTCCATATGGCACATGTGCCAACCTTGACCATCCGCTGCCCTCCGAACTTCCATCTGGATTGCCATCCTCTTCTTGGCACAATCCCCAAGTCCACCTTGTGTCTATGTCATGACCTCCACTTGGCTGTGAGCTCCTGCAGGATTACTGCCAGCTTGGCCCTTCCTCTACCAGCTTCCAGTATGCTATTCTGTGCATCCAGACACCCAAGGAATGCTGATTTCATGTCTAGTCTATGAATGCCTGCCCTTTGAGATGTGAGTTTGCACCAGTCCTGAGCAGAAGTGTACAAAGTACCCTAGATTCATGTGGAGTCTCAAGACCTGGGTTCAAAAGTCCCAGTTCTACCACTTACAAGCTGTGACATTGGACAAGTCGCTTGTCTCTCAGTCTCCATTCCCTCATCTGCATTATGGGAATGATACTACTTATGCTTATAATATCTGCCTGGCAGGACGGTGGTAAGCATCAAATCCAATAATGTACATGATGCTCTGTATAATGAGAAGGTAGTAATAGAATGTACACTATTTAAATGGGTTCATTTTACTTCTTATCCTCAAGTATAATGTTTCAGAAACTAAATTTGTCTACGTTTACTCCCATTCTATCTGCGAGTAACAGAGCCTCCTTCCACCAATAAAAGAAAAATATTCTGGCCCCTTACACCAAATTTTGCACTGAGGAAGCAAAGCTTTCTGCATAGTTTAGGGGAAGTCATTGAATGTCAGACACAGAAAGGATTCCAAGGGCCATCCATTCTAACTCACACCTGAACAAACAACCCCTCTACAATACAATCAAGAAGTTGTCATCCAGTTTGTATGGTTTAGGGGCACTCTTCAATCTTGACTCTCCTCTGGGCTCATAAAGAATACCTTAATTAAAACCACCCCCTGATTGTTAATTGGGTCACCTAGAAAAGAAATGAATCAGCCTGAAAGCATTACCCAAGTCCTGTGTATTCTCTAGGTCCTTTTTCCAGTGATGGGAAGAGTAGTGGAGTGAAACAGCATCCTGGATTTCCTCTGAGAATCTCAGTTGCAATCTGCTACTTACTACCAACCTGACCTTGCACTGATTCCTTTTCCTCTCTAGGTCCCTATTTCCCCATCTGTAGAAGGGGAGGGTTTGTCTAGATGGGCACCATGGTCCCTGTTAGGTCTAGCCTCTCTGATGCTTCTCTGACTTGGTTTTTTTGAGTCTTCTTACATCCCTGCCTCAAGCCACAGGATCCACTACAACTGAGAAACAATTCTGCTTGAAATGACCTTTTTAGAAACTGCACCTCCTCATGAGCCCATCAGCCAAACATCCGAGCTTGGACAAGAAGGTAGGGAAACAGAGCAAGGGCTTTGGAGAAGACAGCCATCAGTACCATGTTCTTCCCTTCTACAAGGTTTGCCCATCCCTTGAACCCACAAAGATTTTCATTAAGAAAGGTCATTTCCATGTTCTCTATGTTTAATATTGTTCTTACCCAGTGAGAATCACCTCCCAATTTCCGTGAACACTCAATCACTTCTCATTTCCACACAGATAGAAGTGGATGGTCCCATTCCCTTCCTTTTTTCTGTTGCTTCCTCTGGGTTTTCTTCTCTCAAGTTAGCAGAGAGTCTCATATGTTGTTTGCAGTCTTCTCCTTGACCTATAGTCTTCTGAGCCTTCTCAAAAACACAATGGAGAAGCCAGACTGGGTGATTGTATTGTCTGCCCCAGTTCTGCAGTCCACATTCTGGCATTCTGCGCTCTAAGCCTTCTATTGGCTCCGACTTTCTGTGTTCTAGGGTCCCTTCTAGCTCTGAGGGTCTTTGGCCTGAGGACCTTTCGAGCTGGAACATGTTCTGAATCCCCTTTAGTGATGCTCTGTGCCGTATTTCTTGACTAAGGCTTCCAGATTTAAATTCATCCCATTCTTTTCACTTTTGATGCCTTGTGTTCTTATATATTTACAGGGCTTATGTTATACCCAGAACATCTTTGAACCATCCCAAAATGGATTGGACTCTGTCGGGAGGTAGAGGGTTTTCCAACTTTGGAAGGAAGTAAAGACTAGGTGACAACTTTTGATTGTATTGTAGAACTGTTTGTTTGGGTTGGAATGGCTAACCTTTGGGGGTCCCTCCTATTTTAGACCTTCAGGGACTCCCTCGGCTTTTAGCTTTACCTTCCATCTCAAAGTCCTTCTACCAGCATGAGCAGCAGCATCGAAAGTTGGAATGCTTCATGCCCCAACTCTTCTAGACACTGAGGAAACCAAGAGAAGCCAGTGTGGTATCTACCTGCCTTCATTTAGTTAGCTACGCAGGATGATAAATGTTGCAATGTGGCCCATATTCCATGCTGAGGAGTATATAGAGGAAGGAAGTGATGCAGGCAGAGTGAGGAATGGTCATCAGAGGGAAGGTCTATGGAGTGGGTGACCCTTGAGCTAGACCCTTCAAGGAAGGACCTTTTTTGTCCTTGTCTCTAATTTCCCTGGATGTTCTCTTCTTTGCTTCTCCCTTATCTTCCCTCTGTGCGAACTTTAAATGGTTATTTTTTAGTAAGTCACCCAATCTCTCTGGGCCCCAGTTTCCTTAATAAGGAGGTTGAACTTTGAGGTCCTATCTTGCTCTAGATTGATAATTCCATGATGCTCTGAAGGAGTGTTGCTTCCTGGTCTTCCCACTGCCTTTACTTTTCTTTTCCTCCTCTCCTCCCTTTCCTTTTCTGTCCCAAATTACTTTGTCTCTTTTTCTTAACTTTCCTTCCACCATCATCTGAAATTCATCCTCTTCTTTATTTTCCTATAAAGTGTCTTCATATTTCTCCATATAGTGTCTATTCACTATTCTTCATAGTTTCCAATGAGTCATGTATCTTTTATTATCCCTTATATCAGGTAAGGGCCTTCTCCATCTCCAAATCCCAAGCACTGGGCAAATCATCCACTCCGTTCTCACCTCCATGCCAAGTTCTGTCACATCCTTATGTTTTCTAGTCCAAACCCCAGATCAATCTTTCATTGTTCTTTGACTTTCAACACATTCATGCATTGGACCATGTCACACAATGTCTCTGACCTCTGCTCTTCCATTCCCAAGGATAATGAAGCAGCACCCATAGCCTAGTTCTTAAGTGTTATCACCATGGAGTTGTCTCTAGAAGGTCTGGCCCCTTTTTATATTGATTTCTTTCTTTTTTCCTTTCTTTCTTTCTCTATCTCTTTTTTCTTCCTTCCTTTCTTCCTTCCTTCCTTCCCTCCTTCCTTTCTTCTTTCCTTCCTTCATTTTAAATAGGTGTTGCCATCCTAAATGCTCATGATTTCCAAACTAGATTCAGTGAATAACTCAAAATGTAGAGCCTTAATGGAAGGAAACAAAACCTCACAGGAATAGTAAGTTCTATCCATATCCCCATTGTCCTGACTACAACTAGAGCTTTGTTTGGGTTTTTCCAGAATGCTTTCAGTGAATCTACGTTATTAGCTACAAAATGTTATTAGCTACAAAAACAATCACTTTATCCACCTGTACAGTAATTTGTTAGCCACCAAGGAAGGAAGAGTTATAAGAGAATAATGACTTGTTATAGGACTATTTATAAGTTTTATTGAATATAAAGATAAAGAGAATGAAATGAGAATATTGTTTCGCTAAGAACCTATGGCCTTTGTTGGTGCAGGTAGATCCCTGGTGAGGAAAGTCCTTCTGTCTTGGTATAATTTCTAAGATAAATTCCATTTCTCTACTGTCCTGAAACTTATATCTGGTTCCTTACTTCTAGGAATTTGGATTACAGCAAAGATTTCCTTGAGTTCATTCCAGTTGAAATGATTATAAGTCTCCTCTCCCTCCCCTAATACATTATTTTCTTGAGTGCTCCTCTAGCATTGTAGGGTGAAAGCTGAATTTAGAGAGAGGCTACCTATTAACTGTGTGAGTACAAACAAGTGCCTTCTCTGAACTTCAATTTCCTCATCTACAAAGTGGGAATAATGTTGCCTGTTTCAATACCAACCTCACAGGGTTGTTGGATCCTGGAGGAAAAAATTCAATAGAAAATCCACTTTTTCTTGCTCTCCTGATTGTCCTCAGGCTTCTTTACCACAAAGCTGCCACTGAAAGGGCCACCACTTTTTGGTCGCCTCCCCATCTTCTTCCTGTCCTCCTGGCCCCCTTACTGATGACAAAGCGTGCACCTGTACCTGCCTTTCATACTCCTTAGCCTTCTTTCTTCTCTATGACTTCTCCCTTTCTTCCTTTTTCCTTCAAAATTTCCTTTTGTGGTTCACAACTGTTGTGTGCCATGTGCTACCCCAGCCAACAGGCTTTGTCATCTTGGCTTTCCCAAAAAGTGTATTTTAAGACAGTCCCAAATATCATGTGCCCCCACCACTGGAAACCAGGGATGGTTTGACTCTCTGCCTCAGAAAGCTATGGGAAAGCTGTAGAAAGTATGGAGAAGACTGGTTGAATGATTAATGTCACACAGTGGCCCAAGACACCTCACCTTTCTCAAAGGAAGAGTAAGAGAGTTTGCATCCCCCCGTGATGTACGTATGGAACACCCCAAGCCATAGCTCACTGCTGGCAGCCCCTGCCCTCTAAGCTTGGGAATGAGCAGCCAAACAAGGAGGCTCCACAAGGACAACTTAAAAAGATGGAAAATGTAAGCTTATTTGTTTATGTCCCTTTTTAATAGAGCTGGGTAAAGTTAGACCATGGTATATCTTGAAGAACTGTTGCTTTTATTTTCCTGTGGTTCATGGGGAGTGTTTATATACTTCAGGCCTGAGAGTCTTTTGATAGCAGCCAAATTCAGGCTGGAATGGAGAGGAAGCAAGTACTTGGCTGGCTCCTGCCGTGTGCTGTGCACTGTGCTAAGTGTTTTAGCAGCATCTCATTGTATCCTCACAACAATGTGATGAGGTGACTGCTATTATTCCCACCATTTCACAGTTGAAGAACCTGAGACAGAGGATAAGTTACCTGCCCAGGGTTACATAGACGTTACACATCTACAAAGTTCCTGGAGATGGATTTGAACTCCTGTCTTCCTGCCTCCAGGCCCAGCACTCTACCCACTGTATCACTGAGTCTCCAATAGAGTAACAGCTTCCCCGAAGTTCTTTCCCTGTATTTTTCCTCTCCGCAGACCATAGGAAGGACTTGACCCATCTCACTTTATTCTCTCTATGCACCTGTAATTAATTAATTTGGCAAACTTTCCCCTGGAAGCCTTTTGTTTATTCTTCAGGCACATTCGTTTTCCTTCCTCAAATTTTCTTCCTTTGAATATGTGCTGAGGTCTTCACCTGAGGTCAAGGTGTCTTCTTACCCAAGCCCAACCCTCAGGATAGGGTCCCTGCCCAGAAGCTAAGACCAGCCTTGGACTGGAGGCCTCAAGAACGAGTTTGGAGCAGACACATTTTCACTAAACTTCTCCAATAAAAGGGCCTTTCTGTATTGTTTCTTAGCAAGGAGATTTGAAATTAGTATCCCCTCCACCAAAGGACTTTCTTCCAATAAAGTGGGATACCTGCCCTAGGATTACCATGCTTCTTCCTGTTACTGCAGGTATAAAGCATAATGGGAAGAAGGGGCTGATCCTTGGGTTGGGTCAGGCAGCTGCCAAGAGCCCCTCCCTAATTCAATAGGACTGTAAATTTCCACCAGAATGACCTTTGGGCAAGCCACAGAAAACAAGGGCATTCACCCAAGTAAGATCTATTGACAATCTGATCCCATCCACATAGTTAACTCTCCAGCAATGCACTGCCTTACTCACCTATGGCTTCTTACCTGCAATAATCTTGTCTATATTCTCCCATAAACTCTCCATTGAGGAATCTACTTTGGATTCCACATGACCTCTCTGTAGGCCTTAGAGCATTTCATGAGCACCAGTGAAATGCTCATGGGATTTTCTCAGAAGACCAGTTCCCACTTTTTGCCAGCCAAGGTGGTCTTATTTATGGATAATATTGTACTGATTGTTCAAGTACAAGAATGTCTCCATGGATGTACATTAGCACATGTTCACATCTAAACATGGATTGTTCCACTCTATACAAGAAAAACTGATTGGATGAAGAATGCATATATTCAGATTGTAACAGAGTTAGATTGTTCTAGCTCCCTTTCTCCTTCCCTTCTTCTCTCTCTCTCTCTCCATCCCTTCCTTGCTCCTTCCCTCTCTCATTCTCCCCCTCCTCTTTCTCTCTGTCTCTCTCAAGAACAAAATGGAGACCAATAGGTAGCAAAGGATGTCTTGGTACACTGTTTTGCTTAACTGCAGGAATAAGGTGGGAGGTTTAAGGGACATGGTGTCTACTCAGTGCCACGTGAAGGGATTCATCAGTGGAAAGCACAACTTTGACTCTGATTAGCTGTAGGACTATTAGCAAATTACTTACCCACCAATGCCTCAGTTGCTTTTTTTTTTAATAAATTAATTTGTTTTTGATTTTCAACAATCACTTCCATAAGTCTTAAATTTTATCCCCCTCCCTCCCCGAAACAGCATGCAATCTTATATGTGTTCTACACATACATTCTTATTAAACATATGTTCACATTAGTTAGGTTGCATAGAAAAATTAAAATGAATGAGAGAAACCAAAATGAAACAAAACATAGCACAAGAGAAAATAGTCCACTTCATTCTGCATTCCAGTTCCATAGTTCTTTCTCTGGATGTGGATGACATTTTACTTAAAGAGTCCTCTGGGAATATTTTAGGTCCTTGCATTATTGTGAAGGGCTAAGTCTACCAGAAACAGTCCTCGCACACTGTAACTGTTGCTGTGTACCATGTTCTGCTGGTTCTTCTCCTTTCACTCAGAATCAATTCATGTAAGTCCTTCCAGGCATCTCTGAAGTTCCTCCTGTTCATAATTTATTACAGCACATTAGTATTCTATTACATTCATATACCACAATGTGTTCAGCAATCGATGGGCATCCCCTCAATTTCCATCTATTGGCCACCACAAAGAGAGCTACTATAAATACTTTTGTACATGTGGGACCTTTTCCCATTTTTATGATTCCTTTGGGATAGTGTCCCAGAAGCAATATTGCTGGGTCAAAGGGTGTGCACATTTTGGTAGCCCTTTGGGCATAGTTCCAAATTAGTCTCCAGAATGGTTGGATCAGCTCACAACTACACCAATAATGAATTAGTGTTCCAACTCTCCCACATCTTCTCCAAAATTTAACATCTTCTTGTTTTGTCATGTTAGCCAATCAGCTGGGTATGATGTGGTACTTCAGAGTTGTTTTGATTTGGATCTCTCTAATCATTAATGATTAGAGCATTTTTTTCATATGGCTATAGATAATTTTAGTTTCTTCCTCTGAAAACTTCCAGTTCATATCCTTTGACCATTTATCAATTGGGGAATGACTTTTATTCTTCTACATTTGACTTGGTTCTTTATATATTTTAGAAATGAGGCCTTTATCACAGATAATTAGTTGCAAAAATTCTTCCCCAGTTTTCTGTTTCCCTCCCAGTCTTGGTTTCATTGGGTTCGTATGTGCAAAAACTTTTTAAGTTAATGTAATCAAATTATCCATTTTGCGCTTCATAATGTTCTCTATCTCTTATTTGTCATAAATTTCTCCATTCTCTATAAATCTGAAAATATACTCTTCCTTGCTCCCTTAATTTGTTTATAATATTAGTCTTTATACCTAGATCATGTATCCCTTTGGACTTCATTCTTGTATACATTGTCAGGCATTAGTCTATGCTCAGTTTCTGCCATGCTGTTATCCAGTTTTCCCAGCAATTTTTGTTGAACAGTGAGTTCTTATCCAAGAAGCTAGTGTCCTTGAGTTTATCAAATAGTAGATTGTTATATTCCTTGACTACTGTGTCTTTAGTATCTAACCTAGTTCACTAATCTACCCCTCTAGTTCTTGTCCAGTACCAAGTGGTTTTAATGACTGTTGCTTTATAATACAACTTGAGATCTGGTAGGGCGAGGTCACCTTTCCTAGCATTTCTTTTTATCAATTCCTTTGATGTTCTGAAACTTTTGTTCTTCCAAATGAATTTGGATATTATTTTTTTCTAGCTCTAGAAAACAGTTTTCTGGTAGTTTGATTGGTATGACACCGAATAACTAAATTAACTCAGGTAGAGTTGTCATTTTTATTATATTGGCTTGGCCTATCCATGAGCAGCTGATGTTTTTCCAATTACTTAGATGAGACTTTATTTGTGCAAAAAGTGTTTTGTAATTGTGTTCATACAGTCCCTGGGTTTGTTTTGGCGGGTAGACTCTCAAATATTTTATAGTATCTACTGTAACTTTAAATGGGATTTCTCTTTCTATCTCTTGCTGTTGAGTTTTGTTAGTAATATAGAGAAATGCAGATGATTTATGTGAGTTTATTTTGTAACCTGCAACTTTGCCAAAGTTGTTTATTATTTCAAGTAGTTTTTTACTTGATTCTCTGGGATTCTCTTAAGTATATCATCATTTCATTTATAAAGAGTGATAACCTAGTTTCTTCTTTGCCTATTCTAATTCCATCAGTTTCTTTTTCTTCTCTCATTGCTACAGCTAACATTTCTAGTGCCATATTGAATAACAATGGTGATAATAGACATCCTTGTTTCACCCCTGTTCTCACTGGAAATACATCTAGCTTATCCCCAGTGTGTATAATGCTTGCTGATGGTTTTGAGTCGGTACTGCTTATTATTTTAAGGAGGGATCCATTTATTCCTATGCTTTCCAGTGTTTTTAATAGGAATGGGTGTTGTATTTTGTCAAAAGCTTTTTCTTTGTCTATTGAGATAGCCATATGGTTTCTGTTCATTTTTTGTTGATATGATCAATAATGCTGATAGTTTTCCTAATCTTGAACCAGCCCTGCATTCCTGGTATTAATCCTATCTGATCATAATATATTATTCTTGTGATAAGTTGTTGTATTCTTTTTGCTAATATCCTATTTAAAATTTTAGCCTCTACATTCATTAGAGAAATTGGTCTATAATTTTCTTTCTCTGTTTTGGCTCTTTCTGATTTAGGTATCAGAACCATACTTGTATCATAAAAAGAATTTGGTAGAACTCCTTCTTCTCCTATCTTCCCAAATAGTCTATATAGTATTGGGATTAATTGTTCTTTAAATGTTTGATAGAATTCACTTGTAAATTCATCTGGCCTTGGAGATTTTTTCCTAGGCAGTTCACTGATGGCTTGTTCAATATCTTTTTCTGATTCGGGGTTATTTAAGTATTTAACTTTCTCTTCTATGAATTTGAGCAGTTTATATATTTTTAAAATATTCATCCATTTCACTTAGATTGTCAAATTTATGGGCATACAGTTAGACAAAAAAAATGATCTTTTTTTTTGTAAATTAAGATACTTGAACTGCTTATTTCAAAGCTTTATTGTGAAGATCACCCTGGATAACATCTATAAAACCCTTTGTGGGCTTTGTAGTGCAAAATAAATATCCTTTTTGTTATTACAACTTTTCCTTGGAACAGAGAGCTTTACCAGAGCCAAGCAAAAATCAGCCTGCCCTCCTCAAGGTTGTACCATTTGCTCTAGGACCAGGGTGGCTGATCTAGATTATTACTCAGTGAATTCTGAAAGGACACTACTGTTCTTCCCCATGCCTCAGCCTGTCATGCCCTTGACCCTGGCTTCAAGTGAGTGCTCAAGTACTCCAGTGACTCTTAGAATTCTGAGTCCTGTGTGCTTAACTTCCATGAAGGCAAAGGTCTATTTTATCTTATCCACTAGAAAGAAGGAAGAAGGGCTTAGAGTTGAGGCATTGAGGTTAACCCAGCAAGTAGTCCAAGCAGGTGGCTGCCTCCATGACAAGACAGGATGAATGCCAACTGATTCTTCCCAATAGGAATGGATTCCCTAAGGGCCTATCACTGTGTAGTCTCCTTCCTTTGTCCCTTTGTACAGGCCACTCCTGTGCCTGAAATGCCCTCACTGCCATTTTGGAATCCCTAAATCAAGTGCTAACTCCCACATGAGGCCATTCCTGATCATTCTCAGTGGTTTGTCCCTCTTCCTGATTGATATTACTTTGACTTTTAATGTTTTATTAAATTTCATTTTAAAAATTTAACATGCATTTATTTTCTATCCCTCCCTCTCCTGAAAAGAAAAATCCCCCATAACAAATATGCATGATTATGCAAAACAAATTCCCACATTGGTCATGTTTGAAAAATACCTCATTCTATACACTGAATCCATCACCTTTCAGCCCTCTGGACTTAGACATTATATTTTTTAATCACAGTTCCTATGTCTTTAAATATTCTTGCACTTGTGTAGGTTGTTCTCTTAGTTTGTTCACTTCTTTTGTGTCTGTTCATAAAAGTCTTCCCAGGTTTTTCTAAAGCTATCCCCTATTGGAATGAAATAATATAAATAAAGTAAATGCAATAATAGTATTCCAGTCATATTCTATCACATTCATATACGATAACTTGTTTAGTTATTCTAAGATCATTTCCAAGATATGTAAGGACCTGAAATTACTTTGTATCTACTTTGTATGTTTTCTGTATTGAACTATCTATGTGTGTGTGTGCTTGTGCATATATGTGTGTGGGTAGTAGTGGTAGAGGTTCTACCTAGCAAAAGGTAGACTTGCTGAGCATAGGGGACTGTGTTTTATTCTATTTGTATCCCTAGCACCAAGCCCAGAACTTGGTAAATGTTTGTTGAATAGGGATGCTGAAAATTCTGCCATCCAAATTAATGGAATGTTTTCTGATCAGATACTCCTAGAAGATACTGTTGTTGGTACAATGAGGTAGGGGATGAGGTGTAGAAACCCAGAGAAAAGAATTATTCTTGAGGGTTTAAAACTCTTTTGGCCTGTGTCTCTTATGTGGACTTTAAACTTGGTGAGGGACATAAGAAGTCTAGGCCAGCTTTCCATCTGTTACTCAAATCTCATACCTTGTAAGAGAACCCCTGAGAGCCAGAGATTACTTTTTAACTCTGGGATTGGGGGAGAGGATGCACACCAGGGCAGGTAGGGTGTGAGGGCCCAGAAAGGGCATATAGATAGATTATATCATAGAACACATTAGAATTTGAGCTGGAAGGGGTCATATAGATCATATAGCCCAGATCATTCATTTTAGAAATGAGAAAACTGAGGCCTAGAATAGCTAAGTAATTTGTCCAAGGTCACTCTGGTAGAAATTGGAAGAATCTGAATTCAAACACATGTCCCTGACACTAAAGTCAATGTTCTACTGTATCAAACTTGACCTTCCCATTTGTACCCAGTGGTAGCTGCCAGCTGCAGCTCAGACTTGGAACTGAATGACTGAATTTTGGCATGCTTTCTCTTCTGAAAGTAATACCTTACTGACAATGTCTTGGGAGGGTGACTGTCAAGGCAATCCTTGGACTGAGAGTTTTATGTTCAATTCTCTGCAGCAGAATTATTTTTATCAATTTTTTTTCTTTTCTTCCTCTAAGAATGTATCTTGCCTTTTGAGTGCCGTAAAAGCCCAGTGTTTGTGTCCCATGGTTCAGGAAATCAGGTTGATAGACCTTATTGCCCAAGGCAGAGTGTAGTCTTCGTTGTCAGTGTGCAGGCAGTATTATTAGTAAGAAGAAAGCCATGAGCCCTCAGGACCTCTCACTAGCATCCAGTTTCAGCACCACTGTTGTGAACACAGCCAAGTTTTTCAAGAAACAATTAGGTTGTGCTGGTTTTAAATACAGAGCCTCTGAGTTAGAAGAAAAATCAGACATCTGAGATTCTGTTTTCACATGTAACTGATGTTTGGCATCCACATGCACCAGAATTTGACTGGAGGGGGATGTCACCAGTCACCTTTTGGCCTCCATGGTACTGAGCTCATTTTTATATCTAGGGAGTGAGTTCCTTAGTCCTTTTCTATCCTAGTCCAGCCTTAAGCAGGCTTTGTCCAAGTGTCTTATCTGTTTAGACTTCATTATCTTCCTTATCAGAGCTTGTAACCTGGTCTATCTATAAGTATTCCCAAACTAAACTGTACCCATTTCATGTTAAAAAAAAATTTCATCCCTTAGTGTCTCAGAATAGGAAAAAAAGTCTAAGAGGGCCAGGATGTAGCAGTTACCATGGTAACTAGTCTTTGTTTTTGGATTTCCAGAACAATATCCAGTACATGACAAATGGCCAAACAATGTGTTTAGAGTTCCTTGATGGACAACTGCTTGCTAAAATGGACAGTCAGTGAATTGTGTTGAGGAAGGGGGTGTTTTTTCTCCTATTTTAAAAGGTATTTTTTAGGTCTCTACACTTATTTTTGTGCTAAAGGACAAATGGTTTTGTTGAAGAGGAAAAGGGCACCAGAGCAATTTATTGGGAGGTTGTGATAGGGGATTAAAAAAAGAGAACTGTTGTATTCTGAAGAGTGAGCCAGAAAAGGGTCTTCTACCTTAGAAATAATATTATTCACCTTTCCCTATATGAATGGGAACAGAAGCAGAGGCCTGTGATTTCACTGGTATAATGAACTGGCAAGTAAACAAAGGATTCCTGCCAATGGAAGTTGGCACCTTCTCTGTAATTTTATCATCTTAGAAAATTGCCTATGTCTTATTGAGGGTCACTTAGCACTTATGTGCCAGAAATGAGGCTTGAATTCGGGTCTTCCTGATTCTGGCCTTTAAATCACTATGCCTTGCTACCTCTTGAAATAAGGAAGATATTTTTCTGCCTAAATAAATATACTCCTTCCCTTTTATTTTAAATGATTATTGATAGAGATCTAAGAAATTTGACTTTGAGAACTAAGGAGTGAAAACTGGATGATATCTGTGAAAGAGAAACCTACTAATGGCATTGGCATGGCCCTGGGTCCTTGATGGGTATATTAACCCAATGAGACCTCTGGGACACCTGGCCATTTGTGTAAACATAGAAGGGGAAAAATGGCAAGTGTTTGCTCTCTGGGCTGCTATTCCCCAAAATTTCATCCCCAGGCCACCATTGGCTGCTGACAGGCCTCTCAATACTTTGGGTGGGTCTTAGGAAGCCAATAGAGTCTTTGTGGAAAAAGGCACTCAAAGCCTTTATGGGTGGGAACTTGTTGGAGTTTCTTTCTCATCAGACTAGCCCTCAGAGCTCTGGTCTTTGGGGTTCTGGGATCAACCCTGCACCATGAAGACACTTTGGATGAAGGAAGTGAGATTTACTCATATAAGATGGGTGAGGTGAAGCTAGATAGCAGATCATTGGGAAATGACTTGGGTTGGGGGCAGACAATGGACTCCAGGCACAATACCAATCTACAGGCCCTAACCAAGATTCCTAAATGAATATTAAAGTCAGGTTTCCTGGCTCACATCTACTGCTTTATCTGTAAGCCATGCTGACTCTCAAGTTGAAAGGCCAGTTCTCTTTAGAGGCATCTTACTTTTCCTGAGGAAGAAAGAAAGGAAGTGATGTTGATAGATTGGAGCACAAGTAGGATTCTGGGACCTTCTGTCTACACTGGGTCCAAGTCCCTAGAGACAAGATCTTCTTGCTGTTTTTTTCTTTCTTTTCTCTTTTAAAAAGAAATTAAAAGCAGCCTCAACCAGGAGATGCTCAGTAAAGACTTTGTATGCTGGTGAGAATGATGAAAATAGATAGTAGCTAGGTCAGTTCAATTCACAAGCATTTATGTTCCAGCCACTGGAAATACAAAGTGCTTTTATCTTCTGGATGGGGACATGCAGTTTTGATCAGGGGTGAAAATGCTAACAACTGGAAGGATTGGGAAAGGCCTCTTGTAATATGGGGCACTTTTCTAAGGCTTGTATGGAGCAAAGTATTCCAAGGGGAAGACAGAGGTCATTCCAAGCAAAGGGGACAACCTTTGTTGCAGTAAAGCATATAGGGATTTTGCCAGGAGATAAAGGGAAAGGAATATTGTGAAATCAGTCCAGCAGAACCGAGGTGAAGTGCCTGAAAGCATCTGTAGTCTTTGGTTTGCATTTGTGAAAACCATGATATTTGTGTATGTGTGTTTGGGAAGGTCTGGATGAGCTGAATTCCAGTCCTGCCTCAGCCCAGATGGGTGACCTTGGATAGCTACCTTTGGGAGTTAAAGGGGGTCGTTGGCTTGAGAAACTGAATGGATCTTAGAAACCCTTTCATAATGTAAAGGAGAAAACTTATTTCACCACTGTGGCCTCAGTCTTCCCATTTTAAAAATGAGCCCATTGACTTAGATGTGGCTTCTAATGTACCCCTCCCCCATCTCTACAATCTCTAAGTCAGTCGTCTGTTTTATGACCTGTTAACTAATCATTGCTTTCGCATTTTAAAATAGTTTTATTATATTTTTAAAAGTAAAGTCTGACCCTGTAACTGAGGCTGTGGAAAAACAGATGGAGATCCAGTAAGCTTAAGTTATCCTTAAGCTCTGCTTTGCTTACCCCTGGCCTCTAGCTTTATGAATAAAGACAGTTTCTTTTAGATTGTTGTCAGTGGATAATGTGTATTTGTTTTTTCTTGAATAATGTGCATTTTTAAAAATAAAGCCAGGGTATGTCACTCCAACCCCAAAGAACCCTGGGATTGAAGCCCAGAGGCTCTGAAATTAGGTTTTGTTTTTGGGACCCTGGACTTCACTTTTCTCCTGGGTGTAATGATAGTTTCCAGGGCCGCTGTAAGGATTCAACTAGAGCACGTAGAGACAGCCGACAGTGGTGACCTTGGAGTCATGTAGACCCAGCTTCTCATCCTGCCTCTGACACTTAACAGCTTGTGACCCTAGACAAATTCCTTAGCCTCTCTGAGCCTTGATGACATCAAGAGTACCTAACAGAGCTGATCTCCAAACGAGCTCGTTATCCAAAGTGCCATATATGTTAATATTATTTTTTATTGATGGGAAAATAATTGTAACTCTCAAGTGCTCTGGAAATCTCAGCTGTTGTCATTGTGAGCTTTAGGCTTTGTTAGTTGCCCAGGCTGCCAAGAACTGTTGGCTCAGTGTTGGACCTGTGAAATGAACACATCCTCCCTTCTAGGTAGAAGGACCTTAACTGAGCACTCATTTTCAGTCACATAACTCAGTGTGAGTCTGCAGGTTAGAGCTAGCCATGCCTGGAAGAGACAACATTGGGAGGAAGATCATGAAGTTGGTTTCTTTGGGGATTCTGGGAGCTGGGTGGCCCAGTGGAGAGAGACTTTGACTTGAAGGCTGGAAGCCCTGCCTGCAAATCCTATCCCAGATACTTACTAGCCAGGTGACCTTGAGCAAGTCAATTAACCTGTTTCTTTGTTTAAAAGATGAGACTAGTATAACACCTGTCTCACAGGGTTGTTATAAATTATCGAAAGAGACAACGCATGGGAAATGCTTGATAATTTTTAAAATGCTGTAACAGCATTTATTCATCATCTTCATCATCATCACTATTAATATTGTTATTTTAGCACTAGAAGGGACTTAGACATGGTGTTCAACCACCTCATTTTACAGATGAAGACATAAAGATCCAGAGAGAGGAAGGCACTTGTCCAAGGCCATTGTTCCCTATGGTTTCACCAGGACCTCTTGACAATCCTGGAGTCACCCCAGCTGAGGTGTGATCAGATCAGAATGACTGTTTCATTCCGCCCCTCCCTCCCCCACCGCCTTTCTCCCAGTGGAGGGCCAGGCTACACCCCTGAGAAGTGCTTTCACGCAATGGATTTTAATAGTGACAAGAACTTAGCCTGTTGTTCCTACACAATCCCTTTGCATTTGAAGAGGACAGCTTGAGCCAGTGTTGTCAATCATTAAATCAACTAGCCCTGACTTAGCACCTGCTATGAGATGAGCCCTGGGTCTGATCCTGGGGGCACAAAGACCAAAATGAAATAGTCCTGGATTTCAAGGAACTTATAATTGACCCAAGGAGAAGACTTGTACACATATAAAAATATCCATCACCTTTGCAAAGGAAATGCCCACAAATTTGGGGGTGGACATGAATCAATGACTGGATTTGGAAAGACCTCTTATAAGAAATTGCATTAAATTGAACTTTGAAAGAAATTGGTAATTCTAACAAGTAGAGATGAAGAACATGTGGGTGCATTCCAGGTATGGGAGACAGCTGTACAAAGGCAAAGTGATGGGAGATCAGTCAGTCAGCTAACATTTATCATATGTCTACTATGTCCTAACACTGTGCCAAGTGGTATATATGCGTAGTATCAAGCCCACTTTGAATGGAGCATAGAAACTATGTATTTATCCCAATAGTAGAAATAGTTGGTAGGATCTCAGTATTCTATAGGTCCTAAACCTTCAGCAGATACTTCATGAGGCCACCCTGCCTTGGTGCTCTCCACCCACTCTCCTAGAAGCTTCCTTAATTCCATTTTGCAAAGCTAATTTAACACAGTCAGGTCAGTGTCTATTAAAACATAGCCCATCTTTACAAGTCAAATCAAGTCCCTTGGGATGTATACACACTCATTTATACAAAGTCTGGGGTAGCAAATTAGCCAATGAGGCATGTGGGAGGGAGCAAATAGCCCTATTGGTCAGCATCAGTTTCAGGAACTTTTCATTCTCCCTGTATGTGGCCACCCTCAGCTCTATTTCCAGCCCCAGTGATCACTGCCGCCTACCTTTTCTAGACCAGAAAATACAGCTCCATTACCCCTGAGGTCTGCTCCCCACTGACTAGACAGATTGTTTTCTGTCATCTCCAGCAGGAAACCATCTCATTGACTTTCATGCGAGGGCTTCAGGCAGGTTGAGAATCAGGGCAGCTCTTCTATGAACAATCTGAGCAGAAGGAAAGGAACCTTTCTTGGATGGGATAAAATATTCAGAACAGCTTTCAAAAGGTCTCTGTCTCTAACCATTTTTTTTCTTGAAAACAGATGGCAAAACCCACTTCCCTCCACTTCATAAAGAGGTTGGGATCCAGGGGTCTATGGCTCTGGAATGGTACATATACGCTTAGGTATATTTGACTTGGGGGTTGGTTTTATTGAACTCTTTTCTTGTTACAAGGGAGAAGAAATCCTAAGCATATCTTAAAAGATAAAGTAAGAAAACTGTCCTGAGACGAGACAGAAAGTGAAGGCCAATGCCATTTGGTAAGAGGTCATTACTTTTTCAGAAGGAAGATCAATTATTCTGAGGCTCTGGGTGGGAGGGAGGAAGCTTTAAGCAATCATCACCAGGTGAGGACAGAAGATTCCATTCCAGTTGCATGAACACAAATGACAGATATCACAGACTATGATGGGAGAGAGGGCAGAGCAGTGCTCTGTGGATACAAAAAGAGAGGAAACCATCAGCTAAATTTTTAAAAGTCTGGGGATGGCAGGTGGCAACAGGTAAGCCAAATCTTGATGGAAGACAGGGATCCTGAGAGGGTGAGATCAAGGTCAGTTCCTGTCTCTAAGCTATTTCAGAATTTGGTTGCAAGCTCGGCTCTTGGTCCCCTTTCTGAACCAGGGTGCCAGGATGGAAGTATGGGTCACAGCATCTCAGAATCTCAGCCCTGGGAAGCTTCTGAGACCTCTATTCCAGCCTATGAAAGTGACCATGTTTAAGGAGAGATCTGTCCTTAAAGATCTTCTCCTATGATGGACAGCTCACTGCCTTTGGAGGCAGCTCAGGACTCTTTCGCATTTATTCTCATCATTCCTCCTATCAATTTGAAATCACACTTTGACAGCCAAGGCCTAGAGGCTAGGCAGACACACTGAGGCATGGCCACTGGTTAGAGAAGGTCCCAGCAGCAAACATTAGGACGAAGTCCAGATGGGCTGGCAGTTGGTCCAACAATGAGTGGCAGGTGGATGTCCCAGCAAGTGAGCTGTGTCATTAGGGGCATCATATTAACAATAGCAGCCAACTTTGATATAAGCCAGTTAAGATTTGTAAAGTGTTTTATAATACATTGTCACATTTGGTCCTCACAATAGACACACTAAGTAGGTGCTAGGTATATGATCCCCATTTAGAAGGTATTAAAGGAAGCCCCAGGCCAAGCTTTTGGATTCAGGCAGTCACAGTGGCAGAGAAGCAGCAGGGGAAGAATGCACAAAGATTAGTCAATATTATGTCCAGGTGATTGTGTGCCACAGTTTTGTCTATAATAATTTTCTGGTTAGGACTCAATCTATTGAATTCTCAAGGATATTTTTGAGGTTTGTTTTTATAGGACAGTGGCTTATTGTCTGTTTATGAAATATGACAAGCTATTTTGCAAATAGCAGGGGTGCATTACAATATCCCTGCTATTTCCTTTCCTGTTCTGCATCAATCAATAAATGACATTTCTTATGGATTACATTTCTGCATTTTCTGGTAGTAAGAACTGGCCCTGCTTGCTTATGGTCTATACTTTTGTTCCTATGAACAAATCCTCATGACTCCGTCACATTTGATAATTCTTTGTTGAAATACTATTGGTAATTTTCATGTGGGTATCACCCATGGAGGAATTCTTGATTTCATTCCCTTAGCCATTACGTAGGGTTCATTTAGCAATCAGTCACTTTCAGTTATATGTGACAAATCTAATCATGTGTAACAATGTCAGACTTTACTATGGCTTAATAAAGTGAGATCTACTTGTTCCAAAAGTATTTCCATTCATCTTTGATTTATTGTGGGCTTTGAGGATATTTATCAATCTTATTGCTCTTTTTATGAGAAATCATGAATCCATCTTTATCTGTCTTGAGATGATGGATTCTAGGTTTCATTAATATTTTCCATAGTTTTTGTTGCTTTGGAAATTTGTTACCATTTGATCTGTCTGAAAGTGTACATTGCTATTCCTTTCTTGTCTAAGGATCAGATTATTTTCACAGGTGTAGACAGAGCTTAGCCTGCTGGTATGAGTTATATGACATTCAGTATGGAACCAGGATACCTAGTGGGCAATCAGTGGGTGAAAATATTTGAAGTGACTGTCTTGTTGCATATCCAAAAGTCAGCCCTGTAGATCATTTGTAACATAATGCCTTATAGAGGGGGTTCTGGTTTTTGAAATGTTTTTGTTCATATCTTTTTAAATTCTCTATTTCTCCCCAGATTTTTCTTATGCCTACTCCTCAAAAGCCAACCCTTATAACAAAAACTCACCATAAATAACCAATCTACTTTTTAAAAGTCCAAAAATGTATAGAATATACCACACTTTTAGACCTATCACTCTGCAAAGAGATGGGGGAAGGGCATCTTCTCAAATCTCTTCATTACATCCAGACTTGTTCTTATTAATTTTACAATATTCCCTTCTGATTTATGGTTTGTACTTATGTGTGGCAAGGGTGGAGAGGTTCTTTCCATTTAGATTGTTGTAGTTACTGTATGTATTGTTTTCTTGGCTCTCTTTACTTCCCTCTGCATCAGTTCATGTCAGTCTTTTGATGCTTCTCTGTATTCATCATATTCAGAAACTCTTATAGTTTAGTAATATTCCATTACATTAATGCCCCATCATTTATGAAACCATTCTTTAATGGGTGGGCATCTACTTTGTTTCTAAATTTTTGCTATCACAAAAGTGTTACTATAAATATTTTGGTATGTATGAGGATTTGATAAAAATTGCTGCTTTGGGGTACAAGTCTATTTTATTCACTTTAATTTCATTATTCCAAATTGTTTTCTAAAACGGTTGTATTAGGTGGAGCCAAGATG
This sequence comes from Potorous gilbertii, assembly GCA_028658325.1. Classification (NCBI taxonomy): domain Eukaryota; kingdom Metazoa; phylum Chordata; class Mammalia; order Diprotodontia; family Potoroidae; genus Potorous; species Potorous gilbertii. Next base: position 252,358,870 of record CM053770.1, read on the forward strand.
GTGGAGTAGAAGGACGGATCTGCTCTAGCTCTCTTCCCATAGCCCCATAAAATACCTGTAAAAATGACTTTAGACAAATACTAGAGCAGTATAAGCCACAAAATGACAAAGTGAAACAGATTTCCAGACAAGAAAGCCTGGAAGGCTGACTGGAAAGTCTGTCACATCAGGCTCAGAGTGAAGTGCAGCCCAGCCTGGACCACACTGCATGGACAGGACTGGAGCAGGCTTCAGGGCATGGAATCATGGGTAGCAGCTGCAGTTCCCATATTTCTCAACCCACAAATGCCAAAGACAGCTTGAAAGGTCAGTAAGAAAGCTTTATCACCTGGGTGAAAGGGGAACATGGTCCATCCCCATCCCCAGCCCTGGCCCCAGGATGGCGACATTATCCACTTTTGAAGCCCTCTGCCTAAAGACCCTGGGGGAATCGAGCAGCTGCTCTGGGTCTCAATTCTCAGTCGAAGTCTTGGGGTGAGGAGGAGTGCTGACTTGGTGGAGCTGGTGATGGCAGTGGAGAGGGAATACTACTTACAGCTCCAGTGTAGAAAAAAGTGCTTGTGGTTGCTCATAGACCAGAGCAAAGGCCAAACGAAGAGTAAACTCCTCTCCCTTGATTGTGTCATGTTGGAGGAACTGAGAACTTACAAGTCCCTAGAGTATACCTTCCACTTGATAAAGGACTCAAAATTCAAGTAGCTGACTGGGAAAATGTCCAAAAAAGAGGAAAAATAAGACTATAGAGAATTACTTTCTTGGCAAAAAAAGTGTTTTCTTCCATCCTTTCAGATGAGGAAGAACAAAGCATACCATCAGAGGAAGATATCAAAGTCAAGACTTTTACATCCAAAACCTCAAAAAAAATATGCAATGGTCTCAGGCCATGGATGAGTTCAAAAAGGATTTTAAAAATCAAGTAAGAGAGGTGGAGGAAAAATTAGGAAGAGAAATGAGAACAATGCAAGAAAATAATGAAAAGTGAGTCAATAGCTTGCTAAAGGAGGCCCAAAAAATGCTGAAGAAAATGACACCTTTAAAAAGAGACTAACTCAAATAGCAAAAGAGGTCCAAAATGTCAATGAGGAGAATACTTTAAAAAGCAGAATTGGCCAAATGGAAAAGGAGGTTCAAAAGCTCACTGAAGAAAATAGTTCTTTAAAAATTAGAATGGAGCAAATGGAAGCTAATGACTTTATGAGAAACCAAAAAAATTATAAAAACAAAACCAAAAGAATGAAAAAAAATAGAAGACAGTGTGAAATATCTCACTGGAAAAACAACTAACTTGGAAAATAGATCCAGGAGAGATAGTTTTAAAATTATTGGTCTACCTGAAAACCATGATAAAAAAAAAACCTAGATATCATCTTCCAAGAAATTATCAAGGAAAACTGCCAAACTGCCTTGATAATCTAGAACCAGAGAATAAAATAGAAATGGAAAGAATTCACTGATCACCTCCTGAAAAAAGTTCCCAAAGGAAAACTCCTAGGAATATTATAGCCAAATTCCAGAGTTCCTAAGTCAAGGAACAAATGTTACAAGCAGCCAGAAAGAAACAATTCAAGTATTGTGGAAATACAATCAGAATAACACAGGATTTAACAGCTTCTACATTAAGGGACTGAAGGGCTTGGAATGTGATATTTCAGAGATCAGAGGAGATAGGATTAAAACCCGGTGAAACTGAGTATAATACTTCAGGGGGGAAATGAAATTTCAATGCAATAGAGGACTTCTAAGCATTCTTGTTGAAAAGACCAGAGCTGAATAGAAAATTTGACTTTCAAGTACAAGAATCAAGAGAAGCATGAAAAGGTAAACAGAAGAGAGAAGCCTTAAGGAGCTCATTAAAGTTGAGCTGTTAACATTCAAAAACATTAAAACAATTGTACTAGTTTAATATATGCATCAACAATATCCTAGTTCACCTATCTTCTCACAACTCCTTCAATATTGACCATTCTCACCTTTGCAGAATGTGAGATGAAACCTTAAGGTTGTTTTAATGGGCATTTGATGGGCATTAATGATTTAAAGCTGTCTTTCATATGCTTGTTAATAGTTCATGATTCTTTTAATAACAATTTGTTTATATCTTTTGATAATTTATCAGAGATTGGCTTTTGTATGTATGTAAATATGTGTACGTGTGTGTTTGTCCCTACATGTGTGTGCATATTTGCGTCTCTGTGTGTATACATCTTAAATGCCAAACCCTTTTCAGGGAAGTGAGGTATAAAGATGTAAAGATTTTTTTCCCATTCAGACACTTTCCTCCTTATCCTAGTTGCATTATTTTTGATTGTACAGAAGCCTTTCAGTTTCATTTCATCTGTTATTCCCTGTTTGATTAAGAATACATATCCTACCTGTAGTTATGTCATCTGAATCTCTTCTATTTTGTTATAATATGATCTTAACTTTTGCCTGCTTTCCAGTTTTTCCAATAGTTTTTTTTTTTAATTAAGGAAATATTTTCTAATAATTTATTTTTTTTCTAAGTAGTTGTTTTTGGTTTCAGGCTTTAGTGCAAGTACAACCTCAGATACTTTCATGGACAAGTCATTTAGCCACTGTTTGCCTTAATGTCCTCATCTATAAAATGGGAATTATAATTGTACCTGCCTCCCTGGGTTGTTGTGAGTATCAAATGAGATCATTGTAATGATCTCAGTGTCTGGCACAGAGTAGGCGCTGTCTAAGTATTAGTTATTGTTGTTGTTGCTCAACTTTGGACTATTGAGTTCCATTGATTTCGAGTCTCCCATGTGTCATCTGTTTCATTGATCATCCTTATTTTAAGAACAATATCAGGTGATTCTGCTGGCTGCCACTTTATAATATAATTTGAAGGCTAGAAGTGATCTTTCCACTTTATCCCTACTTTCTTCTCTCTTTTCATTGTTTCTCTTGATAGTCTAGACTTTTTATTCTTTCAAATGAATTTTATTATTATTTTATCAAGTTTTATAAAGCAAACATTTTATATTTGGGTGATGTAGCATTAAAACCATGAATTAACTTTGGCAGTATTATTATTTTATCATCTTATCATGGGTCATCCATGAGCGTTGACAGTAAGAGCTCTTTGTGTGTGCATGTGTGTGTGTATGTGTGTGTGTGTAGGAAAAGAGAGAGAAAATCTTTTTTTGACAGTCTGCTAAAGCCCATGGATCCCTTACAATTCATACCTGAAAGAAATGCTAACTTTCTGTTGAAAGTTAGTGCAAATACAATCGTTTTGGTATGAAAACCTATCTTACAACACAGGAAATTGGGGGAGAAGGAGATAAGCAGGGTGGGGGGGGGTGATGGAAGGGAGGGCAATGGAAGGAGGGAGCAACTTGAAGTCAACACTCGGGGAGGGACAGGATCAAA
>CM053770.1:252362750-252498422 GCA_028658325.1 Potorous gilbertii
CAAATGGGGAGAAAATTTTGGAACCCAAAATCTTGTGAAAATGAATGTAAAAAGTTAAATAAATTTATTTAAAAAAAAAAAAGAAAGTTAGTGCAAATAAAGATGTGATTTTTTCCGATCCAAGTTCCTAGATTCCCTTGCAATATATCTCCATAGCCCTGGGGCTCCATAGAGACTTTCCTGGGGCACTGAGACATGAAGCAGCTTGTTCATGATCTCAGCTGGCATTTGTATACGGTACCACAGGGACTGGAGCACTGGACCTGGGGTCAGGAAGACCTGAGTTCAAATGGGACTGCAGACACATGGTTGTAGGACCCTGGACAAGTCACTTAGCCTTTGTTTGCCACAGCTTCTTCATTTGTAAAACAGGGATAATAAAAGTACCTATTTCCCTGATCATATGAGAATCAAATGAGATTACATTTGTAAAATGCTTAGCACAGTGCCTGGCACATACTAGGTGTTCTGGTCATGCTAGCTAAGATGGTGAGGATGATGATGATGGTGATGATGATGATGATGGTGACAATTTCAGTGAGAGGACTTGGGCCCAGATCTTGTTGGGACTTCAGCATGATGTGTAAGAGATCAGATATTTGTTTAAAATATGAAAATCTCACATCTATTTTGCTGTAAAGTTTTCAAATCATATTACCCACATTCTCATTGATTCCTGCTACATTTGATCCACTCAACAGCTCTGTGCATTGCAGGCATTATTACCCCCATTTTACAGAATAGAAAAGTAAGCTTCTGAGACAGTAACCAACAGGTCCAAGGTCTTTCAGTTAGTGTCAGAGGTGAGATTTGTTCTCAGGTCTTTTTGACTCTATGGTCAGTATATCATCCTGATGGTTACATATTCATAATAATGAAAATGCATATCCAAGTGTTTGTTTATTAATTAGGCACTCAGGGCTTTCTCTTTAGTTCTGGGTCATAAATGCCCTTTTTGATGGGCTACTCTCTGCTGGGATGGATGCCCTTTATTTGTCTGATTATCAGAACTAGATTTTTCTGTGGTTCCTTCAGGTCAGCTGCCCCAAATCGACATCAGTGCATTTGGAATGCTGGCAGGCAATGGGAGACAGACTTGAGCAGTGACAGAGAGGCAGCAAGTGACTAAATGGAGATGGGGACAGCAGTGGAAGGATAGCTGGTGCATAGGCGGCGGGGTGGGGGAGTGCACGGGGATGGTTATAGATCACAAAAGCCCTTGAGTTCCCTCCAATGTCCTGGAGCATTTGTGCTGGATACAAGCAAACTTCATTTTTCCCTTGAAAATTTGAGAGAGAGACTTAGTAGATAAAGGTCACTGCAATTGAATATTATCACAGCATGATTGGGAAGTTGGGTAAATGTTAAGGATGTCTTTCACTGGGATGAAGCCCCACTGAGCTGCCTGCTTGGCATTACCTTCAGTGAGAAAGGAACAGGAGTCTAGAGCCTGCTTGTTCCAGCACCTGCATCTATGTGTGTGTGTTTGCTGGGGGTGGTGGGGAGAGATATGTTACACACACACACACACACACACACACACACACACCCCTTAGTGGGGGAGGAAATATGAATCAGTTTGAACTGAATGCTGATTTGGGGAGTCATAAAGATTTGGGTTCAAAGGCAGACCCTGGAAGGGGCCAGCAGTCGCAAGACATTCATCTCTCTTACCCTTCTGAAGCTCCTGACTGTGGACAGAGATGTGGTGATCTGCTTGTGGAAAGGAAGTTCTCATGAAATGAAGCCTCAGGTTAGGATCTGAATTGATGGAGGGGCTTTCCATATTATTACATACTTGGTCCATTGCACCTTTGTAGCAATTTCAGATTGAATTGTAGCATATGAACAAAATCAGTCCTTCTTATTTATTAGTTTTAGCTTATATGTGTAGCCTTTCTCCTCTTTGGACCTCACTTTGCACATACAAACACAAACACACACACATGAAAGGAAAATGGGAAGGAAAAAGGGAGGAAATAAGAGGTGGTAAGAAAAGTGTGAAGGAGGTATAAAGGAAAGGAGGAAAGAATGGAAGAAGGAATGCAGGGGAGGGAAAGATATACATATATATATCACATTTATTTTGCTATAGATCTGTGTGTTTCCCTCCCTCCATAGCCTACACATATCTATATGTATATACGTATAGATATACACAGATACATAAAATAGCTGTTTGTATATTGTCTCTGCCATTAAATCCATAGTTGGGATTGAACTGTGACTGTTTTTTACCCTACTAGTTAGATGCCAAAACTCTTCATTGAGTTTCCTTGGCTTTTCTCCTGCTCTGAGATTGGCTTGTGGCTATTGCTAAGGGTCAGGGCTCCTGATGAGTCTAACCTGAAGGCTTGGACTCCTCCTCCCACATATCCACACCCCAGGCATACAGGCACAGGTAAAATCCATTAAACAGTACCTTATGGTCCAAGGCCCCACAGACAAGGGCTCTGAGGAAGCGTCTCAAGCTCCTGTCTTAAGAAGACTAGGCTCTGGCCTGACCATTGTCCTGTCATGCCTGTTTTGTACAACATAGGGTTAATTTCTCACTGTGTTAAACTCAAATATCTGTCAGCATGTGTTCAGCACTTATTGTGAGCAAAGTCCTGTGTTAGGTGTTGTACAGGGAGAAAAAAGTACAAGACGACGTGTTCTCTGTCCTTAGGGAGTTTATAATCTGATGGGATAACTGAAACACAAAATGTTTGTCCTCTCCTTTCTACATTTCTTTCTTTGCTCCCTCCCTGTTCTCTCTCCTTTCCTTTCCTTTTTCCCTCTGTTGCCTTCCTCTTTGCCTCCCTCCCTTCCTCATCATTTCCTCCTTTCCTGCTTTCCATCCTTTGCCTCTTTCTCTTCCTCCTGCCCCTTGGGTTCTCCACAGGCAGAGAATTAGGCCCTGGAGAGTTATCATAGTGACCCCAGAGAAAAGTCACATTCATGGTGTCAAGGTATTAACATCCTACTGGAACAAACTACTTCAGATGGATAAGAAGTCATTATCTATATAAAAATGTTCTTTTGCCAAAAAGACCTTGTAAAGATTGGAGGTTTGGAGCCTCTCCCTTGCTCTGAGAGTGGAAATTTAAACCCTGTGGGAGATCTGGCTCCCACTAGTTTCAGAAAGCCTGACCTGTATCAATCCTATCCCATTCCAATCAGTAAACATGTATTAAGCACCTACTGTGTGCTAGTTACTGTGCTAAGTGCTTAATTCCACTGAGCCCAGTGCCCAGTCTCTAGGCACCAAGCTAGAATTTGTGACTTGCTCGATGATTAGAGACATCTTAGAAGGCATTTAGGCCAGCTTCTCTCTGGTGTCTCAGGACAGCTATCCTAAGGGAGATGGGGAGTTTTCAAGAATTAGACATCCACTAGGGCACTGACTTCTCAAGTTGCTGGATTCTTTTTCCTTATTATTGGAAGGTGAGAGGTTGAAAGTTAGGCTTATCCTCGTAGCTTACCCATAGCTATTTGATGTTTGTTTTTTTTTTAATCAGAAGGAAAACGAGTTTGTTCCTTAAGTTTGTCCTACATGTGCTTTTGGGCCCCTTCCTTCATTTTACTCTGCTCATCTGTGGAGAGGATCCAGAGGAGGCCAGCCAGAGGGTGAAAGGCCCTAAGTCCATGTGATGTGAGCACCAGTTGGAGCAACTTGAGGAGGAAACACAGGATGGGGGAGAGATACGGGAGAGCTGTCTTCAAGGGTCTGAAGGATTGTTGGCTTCTTCTGCCCTGTAAAAGAAGGCTTTCCTATAGTAGTGGGTGGAAGGTGAAAAGAAGAAGATGTAGGTACAAACTGATACAATCCGAGGGTCTAAATGTTTAAGAGTGGCCTTAAAATCCTTCCGCAAGTGAGGCTGCCCACATGGAAGGTCTCCAAGCCAGACTGGAGAGTCCCTGGTTGAGGTTGTTGCAGAGGAGCTTCTGGGCCAGGCTTGGGGAATTGTGAGATCCCTTTCAGTTCTGATTCTCCTCATCTGTAAAACTTCCCCCTCCCAGCAACCAAGAGGGGCTATGACTGTAAGCAGTAGCACTGGCTGCCTTGACTTAAATTGCCAGTCATTCCACCAACATAATAATAGCCAACATTATATAGCTATGTGGGGGCAGCTAGGGGTGGTACAGGGGATAGAACACTGGGCCTCAGACACTTACTAGCTGTGTGAACACGGGCAAGTCACTTCACCCTATTTGCCTCAGTTCATCATCTGTAAAATGAGCTGGAGAAGGAAATAGCAAAGCACTCCAGTATCTTTGCCAAGAAAACTCCAAATGGGGTCATGGAGAGTTAGATATGACTGAAACAGCTGAACAACATAGCTATACAGAATATGTGCCAGACTGTGTGCAAAGTTTTATAAAGTTACTATCTCTTTTGATCCTAAACAACCCTGGGAGGGAGAGGCTATTACTATTGCCATTTTACAGATGAAGGAACTGAGGCAGATAGAGGCTTATTGACTTGCACGAAGTCATACTAAGTGTATGGCAAGATTTGAACACAGGTCTTCCTGACTCCAACTCCTGAGCCCTACCCACTGAGCCACTTAGACTCTGGAACACTCAAGAGCTTTTGCAGTTATACTACAAACACCTTTTGGAGAACAGTACTTTAAATTGGATCAATGGATTATTTGGGTCTCAGTGAATGGTTTAACCTGGCTTCACAGAGATGGGTCACCTGAACTGTGATAGAGAGGGAAAAAAGGGGGAGGGTATCAGAGAAAATACTTGACCCATATCATGCTTTTTCTTGGGGCCTGCCAAAGGCTCTTTGCCTTTGGCCTCTTTCTGTCTATTAGGAAATGTGTTTATGGGGGAGGGGAGGGCTCCCTAAAAGAGTATCTCTTACCTTTTTCTTTAACTTGGGCTAATCTTACACATGCTCCATCTGAACTGGACTTGGGAGAGCAGGCTTTTTTTAGCATGCATCTGGGTCATTTGTAATGCCCACTTTTTAGGGGGCTGGGCCTCTGATTTCACCAGCGTTAGGCACTAGTCTCAAATTTTTCAGATCATGCACCATGTAAGTAAAAATAAAACAAGAAAAGCTGTACCTCTAATGTGTTATAAAATGAAGTCTATCTAAAGCATTTAGTTAATCTTATGTTAACTGTTGTATGTGACTGTTTTTTTATAAATTATATAACTATATATGTATGTATGTATGTATATAACTGTACTAGTAATTATATCTGTCATAAACCTTGCACAAATAGAAATTTTTTAAAGGACAAGATAAATATGAAATATTTGAGCCAATAGGAAGTCACTGGAGTTTCTTAAGTAGGGGGCAGTAGATTAAATTAGGTTTGTACTTTGTCAGCTGAGTGGAGAACAGCTATTGCATTAGGGATGGGATTGAGGCAGGGAGGTCATGGGAGACTATTTTACACTAATCAGTCATCTGTATGGTACTGTTGAGATCAGATTTGGGAGAGTAGTTTGGGTGAAAAAGAATTCACTTACATGACTTTCTCTTAAACAATGGGAGCTTTATTATGTGAAAGCTACATATAATATAGCCACTGGATTGAGTAAAAGAAAGGCACTGATATTTGAAGAACTAGGCTTATGTAGACAGAAAGCCTATAGATGTTCAGGATAAAGTAGTTTTAAAATTTTATGGTAGTTGAAGATTAAGGATAAAGGAGAATTTATGGCTCAGGATGAGGGAGAGGTTTACTTACAAGATAAGAAGGAATTTATGATACAGGATGAGGGGAAAAGGACTTTAGGGTGCTCTCAGATTATAGGATCTCAAGTTACAGGGTGGGCTACAGAATGAGCCCCAATCGTACTTCACAGGAGGGTCTTCACAAAGTACTGGAAAAGCAACCTTTAGGGAACTGTATGCAATATCCACATCAGTAACAGTGAGAAGAGATAATGGGGACCTGTGCTAGGGGAATGGCTGTGTGATTAGAGAAAGGGGGATATCTATGAGAGCTTTTGGGAAGGTAGAAACGACAAGACATGGTAACAGATTTGATATATGGGGTGAGTGTGAGTGGGGAGTTGAGGATGAAACCAGGAGAGTGGAAGCATGGTGGTACCTTTGAGAGTAATAGGGAAATAGGGAACCACAAAGATTTTGGGGGCAAAAATAATGTCAAGAAATATTTGTCCCCAGATCTCATCCTACCCATGCCTCCTCATCCCATAGGAATGAAAAAAGGGAGGAGTTGGGGCTTATATTCCTGTATCACTGCTTTCCAGTGAGAGTCTACTGCAGCTATGAGGTAAATTGGAGAATAGGTGATAGGTATGCTGAGGGGAGGGGAGATGGCATCTGAACATCTGCGTGTACAGTGGAGGATCTGATGGAGTAGGGGACTGGGGGCAAGAAGGGGAGGTGTGGTTGTGTGGGAAACAGGTTCCAGGATTGGTTGTTGCTGGGTCAGTGAGATGTTCTTCATCTTCCCAACCTCTGATTGGTTGATCATATACCACTATGACCGCTCCTCAGAGGAATGTAAACTTCTTGAGGAAGATCGGATTTTCATTTTTGCTCTTGTATCCCCAGCATGGAGCCTCATTCATAGTAAGTGCTTAAGGAATAAATGAATTGTAGAATGCGAAAGGGAATGAATGAAGGAGAATGACCCCCACTGATCTCAATTTAATGAGTCATCCAAAACACTGACAGGCCTGACAAAGTGCCCAGGTTCAGAAGGATCAGCATGTGGCTGAGGCTGGAATGGAAGTGAGGGCTTTGAGATCCTGGGGCTGGCCCCTGTCCTCTCACCCCACAATCTCTATTAATGTTCATCATTTGGTACAATAAAGATGCAAGGCCCCTGACCTGGGTGACACAAAAATGAAAAAAAAAACAAAAAAAGACAGTTGTCTATTCTACATTGGAGGGATATGGCATATGCACTGATAAGTATGAATCAACATAAAATAACGTGGAAAAAGGAAGGTACTGAACATCTAAGAAATAGGAAGGAGGGAAGTCTCCAGGGAAGGGAATAATCTCCATGCTGAAAGTTCACTTTATTCTCCTCCACACTCCAGCAACTCTTCCAAATCTTATCCGCCTCCAGTCTCCCATGGTACCCTTGCGCCTCCCCTCTCAGCTGAGAACCTGGCCTTATATTCCATTGAAAAAACGGCCATTCACCAGGAGCTGCCCTCTCTCCTATCCTCTCCTCTCCTCTCAGGTTGCTCAAATGTCATTGCCCAATACATCTTCCTTCACTCCCTTCTCTCATGGAGACTTGTTAATGCTTCCATTGAACAAGGTGGCATGGAAGACAGAGTCTGGCCCCTGTAGGCAGAGGACATGGGTTGGATTCAGTTCTACTACTCAGTGTGCATGTGACTGGACAAATCAACTGTTTCTGAGCCTTAGTTTCCCCTGGGATAAAATGAGGGGGTTAGACTATCAGTGGTGTCAAACTCAACTAGAAATGGAGCCCTACAGACCACATCTTGACTTGAAAAGCTACAATTACCATTATCTATGTTGTATTATATTTTTCATTTATCTTATAAACATTTCCTGATTACATTTTAATCTGTTCTAATCAGGATCCCCTGAAGGATGTACAAATGGCCCACAGACTGTCATTTTGCCCTCTTAGGTCTTTTCTAGTCCTGTGACCTCCCATCCTACTGGTCCATTGCATCCAGTCCCCTTCTATATCTTTCCAGTTGTGCCATTAATCTCCAGTGATTTTCAACCCATTTGATGCAGTTTAATTCTAGGCTTCATTTTTGGTTTCCATTATACTCACAGCAGTCGGACTTTGAGACGTGACCCTTGCTTAACCTTGTCAAATTTGCCAGTAGTAGAGGGATTGGCTTGTATGTTTTTACCTAGAATTTGGAAGGAATCACACTGTCAAAAAATGAATTGTGAGATGTACAGCATCATGGACTTAGGGAGCAGTCTCTGAGCCCCCCATGTGGTCAGGACAATTTCATCCTGCCTCACTTGGTAATGGCATTTTTAACAGCTGGAGCTCCTTGACTCAAATTTTGTCTCTGACACTTGCTACTTGTATAACCTCAGGAAGTCTCTTCTCTCTGGGCTAGTCTCTTCTTTAGAAGGGGAGGCAGTGAACAGGCTGATCCTCAAGATTCCTTCAAGCCTTTGATCTGTGATAAGGAGATCTCAGACTGAGAACACTTTGAAGTCCTGGGACCTTAGAGTGAGCAGAGACCTCTGGAGTCACCTCTTCTGACCTGTACCTAAGTTCTGCAATAAATACAAGTGATCTCTCAGCTTTCTTGTAAAGATCTTCTGAACTGGGGAGCTCACCACCTCCTAGGGTGGCCCATTCCATTAGTGGATACTGTTTCCATATTGGGAAGTGCTTCTGGACTGAATTCCATCTCCCTATATCTTCCCCATGTTGGTCCCTTCTCTGACTTCTGAGGCCAATCAAAACAAATTGAACCCCTCCTTCCATGATGTCCCTTCCTTCATTTGGAGTTATGGTACATGCCTCTTCTTCATCTTCTTTCCCACACCTGCTGCCTGTGAAGTCAGCCATACTGAATCCTGTGAAGAGATAGGTGGCGAAATCATCTCGGGATTATATGACCCAATCTGCACAAGTGTCATGATGGTCATGTGTGGGCCTCAGTGAGACATCTGGAAACTAAGGACTGAATGAGAGCAATGTTCGTGTGCTTCCTGCAGACATAGCCCAGCCCTACCTTTAGCCCACTTTCCAGGTCACCAAATATTCATTAAGTGCCCACTCTGTGCAAGGCCCTCTTCCAAAGTACTGACTGGAAGCTATCTACAAGGGATGCACTATTGTTTCTGGCTACCAGGAGAATCAGACCTTTTTTTTCCAAGTGGAGAAAAAAATGGAAAGCTTCCTGAGAACCATAAAGACTTGAATTCTAATTTTGGTGCTACCACCAAGTCATTCTGGATTCTTGTGCAATAACTTCTAATCCCTTGCCTTCAATTTCCTCATCTCTATAATAGGATGAGATGAAATGAATTTGGGTCTTATTGAAAGATGTAAAACAATCATAGTTAAGTATATATTTACTACAGCATAAACTTGCACCCATAACTTTCTATAGCATTGATTTTCATCTAAAGAAAGCATATTTTTACAGCCTGTGAGTCTTGCTGGAAGTTTTGATGGAATGATGTGTTGTTTCCCTGCTGGTTCAGATTAGACCTGGACAGGAAATAGTTTTCTCTGATAAGTATAAATGCATTATTTTCTTTTATTTTCCCATGAAGGAAGTTGAATTTATACCCTTTAGGATACAGACGTCGATATACATTTTGATGTTACTCCATTTAACACTGCATAAAACTTGTGCACACCTGCCTTGGGGAAGCTTTAAAAGCATTAGTCTTTTGTGACCTACTTTTAAAGGGATGGCTTAGATGGAGAAAAATGAAAAAAATCAACTTTGTTCTCCATTGATTTTTAGCTAGGCACACAGGATGCTTTGGACCACATGCAACAGCATGAGGGTGATAAGAACCTTGACTAAAACATAGCCAATCCATCCTTTGGCTACACTTTTAAAGCCAGCATCTCAAAACACTCTTTGCAGGACAAAGTTAATTGAGAGTCAAGAGTCCCATTTCAGGGGGTTGAGTGTGAAGTCTTAGTGGGGAACTGATGGTCTGAGCCAGGATTAGGCCTAGGGAGGAGAGACATTTTAAATGAAAGGTAACAAATCTAGCCCCAGCCACATCCAAAATGCTCATTCTGTATCGTTGGTCCTTCACCCCTGGCAGAAGGGTAGGGAACAAACTTCCTCATGAGGTCTCGGAAATTGTGGCAAGTCATTGCCATTGACAGAATTCTGAAGTATTTCAAACTTAATCTATCTTTGTTCAAATTTATCATGAGGGTTTGGCTTTTCTTTTTTCACTTTGGGAAGAGAAGGTGAAAGAGAAAATAGATATTTGTTCAGTGAAAGTTAAATAAAAGTTTAAAATTTTCAATGAAGGAAAGGGCCTGGCTTTTAATAAAAACCCCACAGGAAATACCTTCTGGTGAAAGCAATGTTCTGACATTCTCTGTTCTAAGGATCCATCCAACTCAGACGTTCCATGCTCTATGTTCTACGAGCCCTTCTGTTCCATGGAAAGAAATGAAGACTGGAGCCAGACTGCAGAGGATTTTAAATGTCAACCTGAAGAGTTGATTTTTTAAAAGTAGGCAATGGAGACTCATTGGAAGGTTTTGACCAGGGCAGCAATGTCATTGAGTCCTACATTTTTAGATGCCCCTGTCAGTGAGGGAACCAAACTCTGACATTCCGTGTTCCATGTTCTAAAGTTCCTTGCATGTTCTATGTTGAAGTTTCGGGTCAGCTTTATCTTTGGTGATCCAGTGAGGTATATTTCAGCTAATAATAATAGAACCTTCTATGAAAAATCACTTTCCTCAGATCAAAGGGACAGTTCGGGACCTTAGAAATAACTGCCTTGATCCTCCTTGAGACATTAAGTGACTTGACCAGGATCATGCTGCTAATAAGAATCTGAAGAATGTGAACTTCCTTAACCACTTTACCATGCTGTCTCCGTGACCTCATTCCCTTTCCACTCCTCTTAGACATAAGCAGTTATTATGATGCAGAGAGGACTGGATTTAGCTTGAGGACCAACTCATGTTTATTATATATTAGTTATATTTATATATTTTACATATATATAATTTTTATATATTAGTCGTACGACCTTTGGTCCACCCATCATTTTGTTCCCATGTTATTATTTTTTTAATTTTTAAATTTTATTTTTCCCCCAATTACAAATAAGGAAATTTTAGGATTTATTTTTACAAGATTTTGAGTTCCAAATTTTTCTTTCTCCCCTTCCCTCTTCTGAAAACACTAGACAGTTTGATATTGTTTATAACATATGCTATCATGCAAAACCTATTTCCATATTCATCATGGTTGTGGAAGAAGAAAAAGATCTAAAGAAAAAAACACAAGAAAGGATAAATTAAGTGGAAAAATATGTTTTGATCTACATTCAGAGTCCATCAGCTCTTTACTTGGATATGGATAGCATTTTCCCTTGTGAGTCTATTGTACTTGTCTTGGTTCAGTGTGTTGCTGAGAAAAGCTGAGTCACTCATAGTTGAACATCACATGATGTTGCTGATACTGTGTACAGTGTTTTCCTGATTCTCTGTTCGTACAAGTCTTTCCAGATTTTCCTTTGCTCTTTGGTCCTCATTTTTTAAAATCTGCACAATGGATATAATGCTAATATGTGTATTCTCTCACTGGTTCATTGTAAAGAAAGTACTATAAAAAGGTGAATGACTAATGATAATTATTGCAAGAAGAGATAGTTGCTTTGTTTTGCTTTTTCTCAGATGAAGTAACTGAGGCAAGAGAACTGAATGATAATGTTCAGAGTCACAAAATTACTTAGTGGGAGAAGTAGAATTGAACTACTGATTTTATACCTCTTCATCTGAGGTGTGTTCTATTACCTCCTGTTGGATGGGAGAGAAGTGGATGACAAGGAGTAGAGGTGACTGAGGAAGAAGGAAGAAGGAGGCTAGTTATGGGGCTGGTTTGTGCAATCCTTGTAGAAATTGTGATGGTTTTAGGGCTAAAAGGCCCCCCTAGAGACAGTAGCTTATTGGCTTCATCTCTCTGGCTGTTTTGGCCTATGTGGAAGCTGAGGTTCAGAGACAGTGAGTTAGTAGCAGAGACAGAATTATACCTAAGGTCTCTAAATTCCTAGTCCAGTGTGGGAAGTTAAAAGGTAAAAGTACCTTAGATGTTAATGGACCATTTTCACAGTGAATTATGTAGAAATGTGTCTGTTTTCCAATTTTCAATCTAAGATGAGAGAACACTTGTTTCAAGCCAAGTCTAAAATATTTGTCTTGTTCTACAATCAAAGGACCATAAGATTTTGAACTGGAAGGGACCTAGGATGTCGTCTAATTCAATTCCTCATTTAATACTCGGGAAAGCTGCTCTCCCCAAAGGGTAGTGACTTGCCTTAGGACCCACTGGATTAGTAAGCAGCAAAGCTGGAATTTAAATCTAACCCCAGGAATTTGGCTGCCAGTTTTGTGTGTACCCTCTGGCCAGCTCACATGAACATGGCAAAGGATTTCTGATGGCTATATTTATGTGACATGAATGGAAAGCTCTGGAGAAGAGTACTAAGTAGCTGCCTGACTTTGGGGCTGAACATCAGAAATAGACTGTGGCATTAGCATGAGAATACCCTATGTGGTAGTGATGGGAAGGCTTCAGAAACACTTTGTGTGAAATGCCAGAGTGAAGAGTGCAAATGTGAGAGGGATACCTTGAGTTCTTGGGTTGGTTAAGCTTTCCTAAAACAGTTCAGGTCTACTGATTCAGGACAGAGAAACACAAAGCAAAAGTAGGGGGGAGTCATCTAGCTACATTTAGCCCAGGGTCTGGATCTGAAAATACATGTATTTCTAGGGTCTTATCTTACCGGCTAATTTGATTAGGGACAAATGGAATACAGAATAAGCAATTGTTAATTATCACCTTAAATGAAGTGCCTTAAGATAAACTACTGGAGGATAGTGTCACTTGACAGCAAGGCCCATGGGAAACTCTCCAAGGTGCTACCCATTTATTCATAAAGTATTCAGAATGTCCAGATTTTTCAGCCACTGAGGGCAGACTCAAGACTCAAGACCCCCTAGTGGATCTCCATCCTTAAATGAAGAAGGACCAGGTTACTGACAGAGAATGGACAGAGATAGTGCTTGTAGATTCCAAGGTTTCTTTAAAAAATCAATTTGCTGATACTATCAGCTGAAAAATCATATTTAAACAATAATTCAAATGCATATTTTCAGAAGTGAATGTAATCTGGGTCTTCAGAAACCAGTGTCCTGGTTTTCAACTCTAATGTTACAACATTTTGGCCTTGTCTCTCTGGGTTTCATACATGAACACACACACATACATATACACACACACACACTCTTTATAGACCTCAGTTTCTGCTGTTGTAAGATGAAGTGTTGGAATATATGGTTCCTTTCTTACTCTGACATTTAGTAATGCTAATCATAAAAATTAAATCTGCTTGAATTTCTCTAGTGCCTTAAGATTGCAAAATGTTTTAGATGCATTATTTCATTTATACCTCACAATTACCCAGCAAGGTAGGTAGGAGTGTTCCTCTTACCCATTCACTCCAATTTGTAGATGAGGAAACAAGTTGAGGAAAGCTTTGTGAATTGTCCAGGGTCCCATTCAGTGCTTTGTAAAGTGTGGGTCTCAACCCCACATGCAAACCCACAGTTTAAGAAGTGATGAAGAGGTCATGAGTGGAAAAAGTTTAAAAAATCCTGAATCAGGTTCAAGAATGAGATTCCTACCCAAGTTTTTCTGGCTCCCAGTTCACATGCATTTTCTGAGATAATGCATGTAAAATGTTTCACAAATATTAAAACACGGTATAAACATGAACTCTTGGAGATGTTATTACAGCAGTTCACCTGCCATGGTCAGAAGACTTATCTTGGATTTCCATGACAATTTTCTTGACTCCTACTTGATATGAGATTAGTATGGTAGAGTGCAAAGATGACCAGATTCCTCAAATCAGGAGGATCAGATTGTGAGCCTAAGATAGTGTTGAATGGCCACTTACAAGGGATGTTATTGGGAGCATTTTTTCTGCTTATGGCTTGGTCAACTTGGCCTCGAAGATCCCTTTCAATTTTTAAACTCTGTAATTCCTGGCTCTGACACTAGCCTTGCTACTGGGACAAGCCACCTCAGCTTTCTCATCCATCAAGTGGAGGTGATAATCCTTGTACTAATGACCTTGCAAGGTTGTTGAGGGAATGTATTGTGTAAACTCCAGAAGCTCTTCATAAGAGTAAGTCATTCTCATCATCAGCATCCTGAATGCTCTAAGGGACATCCCTAACTTCAGATGTCTGGGTCATGTGACATGTCTGAGCCTCAGATTTCAGTGATGCCAAACCCCCAAACATGCTTTACTCCAAATATCTTCCTGTTTTGTCATCCTGCCCTGGGAACAGCAAGGAAATCAGTACTATTGCTCCTGGAAAAAGCTTGTTGGTTACCATTTTGGTTTAAAACAGTCTTTGCTGGCCACCACTCCCATGGATGATTTTCCTCCTTCCCCTCCATTAGAATGGAAGCTCTTTGAGGTCAGGACTGTGTCTGTTTTGAATGTGTGTCCCTGATGACCCATCATAAACATGCAATGAATGTGTGTTTTCTTTCATCTGTTCATGATTCTGCTGATTGCCTACATTGAGGAAACACTCTAATAATTTTCTGTTTTATGCCATTTTTTGAGTTTCAGTGGCAACTAAATGATGAAGCCAGTTGTCAACAGGACATGGTTCTAGGTGGTAAAGCCAGGGGGAGGAATTTCAATCTAGACATAGTGTTAATATTTGTGTGAACCACATTTATTATACCCCATCTGTATATGGAGCACTCTGCCTGGGCCATAAGACACAAAAATAAAAGTAGTAGAATAGTTAACCAAAGTCCTGGGAGGAAGGTAAGGCAATTAGTATTTTCTCCAGGCTGTTCACCCAGCTCAGTAACCTGATCACTGTAGAGAGCCCCTAGTGATGGAAGGAACTCCTTCTACCAAGGCAGATCTTCCCTTTCTCTCAGTAGAGACCCACATTTTCCAGAGGAGGGAATGGAGCCTCAGAGAAGGATTGTGACTTGGCCACACATGGTCTTGATGTGGTCAGATACTTGGTCAGTTAGGTAATCCCTGCCCTCTTCTCAGTGGGCTTGCAGACTAATGATGGTAATGTGGCAAACAGAGATGAGCTTTAGGTAAGGTGTGTTGAAAAGCACGAAGAGGGAGTGTTTGGTGCCTTTCAACCAGTCTTGAAAGGTACAATCATTTAAAATGCAGAGCAATGTAAAGTTTAGTGAAGTGGCCCGTATATTGTGAGCATTAGCAATGGACACCAGCAGCATTGGCCTCCATGTTAATTTGTCTTGCTTTCTGCTGCAGTTTGGGCAAGACAGGAAGCTAGGATTCTGGGTTTTCAGATTTCTGTTGGGTGCTTTCCTGCCATTCTCCATCCCCGATGTCTATCGCTGATAAAAATCTACTTGTCATGTTCTCACCTTCCTGAGGTTGGCTCAGATGGAGGATGAGGCATCTTCTGCTCTTTTAATGCTTGAACCAGAAATGGCCCTGCTTTCTTTTTATCTTTACTCACTGGAAATGTTATGAGAGAGACTATAGAATCATTGCAGCAGAACGAGCCTAACTTAGGTGGTGACTTAATATGGACGATGGCCAGGAATTGGGTGACATTTTTGATGGTGGAGCCTGGGAAATGGCCATCCTTCCCTTCTGTGAAGAAGGAATGCCAAGCAGTGGATTCCAGCAGAATTCAGATCTGGGGGCAGTGAGAGGCGTGATTAAAGTACACAATTATTCAGCCATCTCTAGACTTGTCTTGCCAGCCTACAGGCTTCTATCATAGCACTCATTGAGTGTTGTTGGCTGGACATAACTTGTGGTTGAGGCAAAGGATTCTCCAAGTATGGAATATAGGGTGAGTGCTGGATTGAGTGTCAAGGGATACTCGAGTTTGAGAGCTGAAAGGGCTGTCAGCAGCACTCCAGCCCAACCCCTGGATTAGAGGAATCCCTACCACAACACACTCAGGTTGGTATTTTGTAGAGCAGGGGTCAGCCAACTGTGATCCTCAGGTCAAATGCCTTCAAGCTAAGAATTGTTTTTTACACTTTACATTTTATCTAAAAATGCAAGAAACATTATGACCTCCCTTATTGTACAAAACAGGCATCAGGCCAGATCTTGTCCCCTAGCTGTGGTTTGTTTGCTGCCCGCTGTGGTGTAAGACTTGCAGTGAAAGGGAACCTCTGGGTTTGAATCCCATCTCCAATTTACTACTCAGGTGACTTAAGGTGAGACACTCTGTGCCTTGGTTTCCTCCTCTGTTTAATGAGGGAACTGGACAGTCTGATCTCCAAGCTCCTTTCCAGCTCCAAAGCTGGGTAGAGATTTCAGCTGCCTAGACCAGATATATTCAGTGTAGTTTGGCTTAAGAAATACTGGCATGAGATAAGAAGCAGGCACAAAATCCCAGAATCACCAAAAACTGGGCTGGAAGGGGTCACAGATCATCTGGTCAGTTCTTTTATCAATAAGAAAACAAAGGCCCCCAGAGACGGAGTCACTTGCTCAAGGTCCTACCATCCTGAATGACAGAGCTGGCCCTTGAGAACTCAGTGCTCTGACTGTACAGGATGGCCACAGCTGTAGATGGGGAAAAGCTTCTCCTGGTGGTGAGCAGCGCAATGAAGGCAGAATTTAGAAATACTGTGCTTGAGAGTTGGAAAGGAGAAAGAGACAGAGACAGAGAGACCAAGAGAGAGAAAGAGACACAGAGAGAAAATCATCCTATGCCCTACTGCAGTGTTTGCTAGAACTGTGGCACTTGACCACTGGGCCTTAGGAAAGGGGGGGCACCTCCTCTCACCTCTCCTCCACCACCCCTGAATACTTTCATCTTGTTACTTGATGCTGTACCATGCCAGTCCAAATTGAGTATAAAAGGAGACACTGTCCTAGGGATAGGCAAATGTTCCCCCTGTAGAATTAGCATAGGTCAGGCTTTTTGGGTTGACTACTGGGGTAGTAGAAGGAAAACGGGGATAAAGTCTAGTGTCTAGGGCTCAAATTGTGGAGCCTTGTATTACCAGTTGTGTGGCCCTGGGTAAGTCACTTTATCTCTCTACATTTCAGCCTCCTTCTCTGTAAAGTAAGGATACCACTATCTCTCCCAGCATTGCATGTTATCATAAGCAGAGCTTCCGGCAGACTTCTCTGTGGCTTGAAAATAGGAATTATTGTTGATGCTGTACACAAAATTCTGCAGGGCTAGGAAGGAGCAGGGTCAGGGATAGAAGGAAGGCTCTGAAGTTGGGGTGGAAGTTCAGGGAGGTGGCATGACTTTCCTGAAAGGGCCCTGGGAAGGATAAGCTTGCCCAGGAATCACAAACTCTATATATTATGCAAGAAAAAGCATCATTCCCTTTGAGCACAGCATGGTTTGGGCTACTGCTGACTCCATTATTGCACAGGCTGTTGTGAGGCTACAGTGCTCCCCCCTACCCCACCTCTTGGAGTCTCTAGCTTCCTTTGATAACAAAACAATAATGTGATAAAAAGGTTGTTCTTGTAGTCACATCCAACTCTTTGTGACCCTATTTGGGGTTTTCTTGGCAAAGATACTACAGTGCTTTGCCATTTCCTTCTCCAGCTAATTTTAGTGATGAGGAAACTGAGGCAAACATGATGAAGTGACTTGCCCAGGATCACATAGCTAGTAAGTGTCTGAGACAAATTTGAGCTCAGATCTTCCTGACTTTAAGCTTGGCTCTATCCACGGAGCTTCCCTGGTAAGAGCTGTGCTTATCTCCATTTTATAGATGAGGTCAAAAGGTTAGAGGATTCACCCCAACGTAACACAGCTAACAATTGACCATGTCTGAATTTAAAATCCATGCTGCCCACCTCTTAACCCCACATTCTATCTCTTGGCTACTTCAAGGCACAGTTCAGGTGCCAACTCTTAGGTGAAGTCTTACCGATTCTGTCCTCAGACCCCAAGACCTGAGAATTCTTTCATTCTTCCAGTCACCCTCCATTTAGTTCCCTGTTAATATGTTGGATTTCCCAGGAGAATGTTAACTCCATGGCAAAGATGTCTTCTTACCTTTTTCCATATGTTCTCAGTTCCTAGCACAGCGCCCGGGAAACAAGAAGTCTTCAATAAAGGCTTGTTGGTTGGTTTAATGGATGTGTGTTGGGGGAAGGAGCACAAGCCATTCAGAGAGTTGGGCTTTTGAGTGCTCATGATGGCTGCCTTTCTCTAGCCTGTGACTCTGGGGAAAGGCCAGCACCCTGCCAGTCACCAAGTTCCTTTGGTGATGAGACTTCACACTTGGGGATGAAATTAAAACTCCTCTGGATGCAGGCCAGTGGATTTTCACTAATGTAGCTTAATTGCTACTTTTCTAGAGCCATATGTAAATGAGGCATCTTTGTTTAGCTAGGCATGCTTGCCAGCATCTGTTTTTAAATACAGATGAATAAAAACGCAGACTTGGAAATAAGATGGGAGATGGGAAGATTGTGTAGCAGTGCCAAAGAGACCCCCTTCTGTGGGGCTGCTATTCCTGAGCCACCCGGAAGCAGTGGACATAGTGGAAAGGCAAGGAAGGAAATGGGGAGAAGTGTCTGTGTCTGGATTTGAACTCAGGTCATCCTGAGATTAGGTCCAGCACATGATCCACTGCCACCTACCTGCCTAGGTGGTAATAAGCAGTAGCAAGGCCTGACTTTAAATCCTCTGAGCCTTAGGTTGTCCTTGTGTAAACTGAGGTTCCAGCTCAGCTCTCAGGTTCTGCAGTTACGTGACTGATGTAGCAGCGGAAATCCTTTCAGTGAGTGGCCAAAGCATGGCTGAACACCAGTGATGTCACTTCGGGTACGCCGGTGTCCGGTTGACAGCTCTAACATGTCTCTCTGTCTGTCTCTCTCTGCCTCTCTCCCTCTCTACACATACACACACACACACACACACACACACACACACACACACACACACACATGCACGCACGCAGGCACACTTGCCAGCAGCCAGCACAAACATTCCAGTATACCAAGAACAAATCCAGAGGGTTGTATGGGAAAGCATGAACTTCAGTTTTTTGTATATATTAATTTCAACTTAGTAACAGCAGAACTACCCTCTTGCTGTCTTCCATCTGAGACTTTTGTCTTCTTTGTAGTTTCAGTTTCCCTGACATTTTCTTTTTCTTCAGTCTCTGACTGCTCCCTCGCATCCTCTCCTGTGCCCCATGAAGACAGTCAGCACAGCAGAGCCGCACGCTGGCTGCTCCACCTTCTGCACCTAGTGACAGAGGCATGCATCGTTGTCATCATTGGCGTCTGGCTCAGGCGTAGGCATTTATCCATGCTCCTAAGTCACTCAGAATCATTTTCCTTTGCACTGCTATGGTCATAATATAGCTTTCCTAGTTCACCTTGCATTACTTTGGACCAGTTCAAACAATTCTTCCCTGGTTTCTCTGAATCATTTCTTGTGGTACACGGATACTCCCTTGGTTTCCTCTCCCTCAGTTTCATTTCAGTTCATTTGAATTCAGTAATTCCCCAATTGATGGCTCTCCCCTTTGAGTTCAGGTTTTTGCTATGACATTGTTGCTGCAAATATTGTTGTATGGATGGGTCTTTTCCACCATTGTCTTCGGCAAAAAAATTCCTGCAGTCTGGTGACTTCGGGGATATAGTTTCAAACTTACCCTCTAGAATGACTTGTTTGACATGGTACTATATTGGAAATGTATGTGTCAGGAATGGGGTAGATGAGGTGACTTGCAAGGTTCCTTCCAGCTCTAAATATCTGTACTTCCAGTCCCATTTACCACCCTCTCTTCTTCCCGTGTTCCTCTCCACTACCCTGCCCCCTAATCTGTGCAGTTTTTCCAAGGAATTAAAGCATTATAGGGCTTTCAAGCATTACTACAGGATTACTCTATGGAAAGCTAAGAAGATGTAGAAACTCTGTCAAACATCTAGGCCCTGGTTTTGCAAGTGGTAGCGTACATAAAGAGAAGCTGTTGTTTTTGCATTCCAGGAGCCCCCCCCGGCCCTCCTAGCTAGCATTTTAACAAGGATGCATTTATCAAATGCGTTGCCCATTATCATTTATCACACAGTAAAGAATAAGCCCCAGAGTAAAAAAAATAAGCTGTGTTGGAGACTTCATTATTTTAAAAAAGGAGTGGGAGTGGAGATGGTGATAGGGAAAACTGAGGACACAGGCTGGCATTGTTCAGCATCAAGGAGCAAAATGACAGGGTTGAGAGGGAGTGGCCATCCTTTGGAGGCGTTTTATATGTCCCTGGGCAGGGAAAAGCATTACTCCTTCCTTGATACAAAGAGGAAGGGAGACTAAATTCAGAGGAGAATAAACCCCAAATCAGGCGAGGTTAAATATTGGCGTTTGTGTGATTGATGTCCAGGGGGTTGGGTTACATGTGGAAAACAGGCACCATATTGGGGCTTCAGGAGCAAGTCTTCATACTTCTTCAGGAAGCCAAATTGCCAAGACTGGCCTGGAGATGACATTTTTACTGACTCATGATTCCCTAATTCGGTCTTTTTTACTATTGCTGGTTCCCTCTTTTTACTTGCTAACATGCCCTTGTCAACATGAGTCATGACTACTAAGCCTCTGTTGGACTCAACTACCTATGTTGCATGCATACTTAGGGGATCTTTTCAGTAAAGGAGCCGGTTATGGATTCACAATTTCATCTAGAACTGACCTTGTCCCTTTTGACCGAATTGTAAAGTTAACTCTAGATTTTTGCTTTCCTACCCAATATATGACTGGGGAAATATGTGCCTGCCTAGCACTCAATGGAAGAAAAATGAATGAAGGACACCTTCTTTCCATAGCCGAAAAGTCAGGGTCTTGCTTCAGGAGATAGGCCAGTTATTGGACAGAGAACAGGATCTCTGATCAACAACTGACTGCTCTGGACATGTATCACCTCTCATCTGAGGTACTGCAGTCATCTCTTTATTCAACTCCTTGCATCCAACCTCTTCTTTTCTCATTCCATCCTCCAGCCAAATTAGTGTTTCTTCCACAAAGGTCTAGGCTTGCCACTACACTGCTCACAAACCTGCTGCATCACCTTGTTGCCTTTAGGATCGTTACAACACCCTCAGCCTGGCAAGGAAAGCCTTTTATAATTTGGTTCCCAACCTACTTCCCCAGACCTGCTTCCCAATACTCCCTTTCCAGTATTCTAAGGCCTAACAAAATTGAGTGGTAAGCTGTTTGGTGCTCAGGATACGACATCTCCCAACTCTATGTTTTTGCCTAGGCAGTGTCCTGTGCTTAGAATACCCTCCCTCCTCATCTCTACCTCTTCAAATCTCTGGATTTCACCAAGGCTCAGCTCAGTCACCGCTTCCTATGGGGAAGGGCCAATCAATTAGCAAACATTTATTAATTGCTTGCTATGTATCAGAAACTATGATAGACATTGGAGATATAAAGAAAAACAAAACGCTATCCCTGACTTCAAGAAGCTTATAGTTTAACAAAGGAAATTGTCACTGTCTCTCTGCATGTGTGTGTGTGCCTGTGTGTATATACATATATACCCAGATATGTGTGTATTTGAATATAGTTATGTATTTATTATGTGAGTGTTTTATATACTATGCAAGTCTATATGTGTATGTGGGTGCAGGTCTATTCAAATTGTATACATATAGTTACAGTATTATATATGGGAAGGAGTTGGCTTCTAGGACATTGTGACAGGATATAAAATATGAGGTTTGGGCTGAGTTTTCTGAGAGACAAAAGTTCAGAGCATGTGTATCCTCAGCATACGGAGCAAGGGCAGCCAGTGCGAAGGTGTGGTTGGTGGGGAGTGATAGACAACTCTGTGACGGTCACTAAGGTGGACAGTTGAGCTGGATCATAATGCACATGGAGAGGTATGACATGTGATAAGGGCCAAGTTGTGAAGGTGGTTGGCGTTAATATGGCTGTCAATATCAGTCATGAGTTTACATTTGATCCTGAAAGTAAGATGGGAGGGCTTCTGGGGTTCATTAAGCAGAGAAACACATTGCATTTTCTCCATCCCCAAATGACCTTGTATTTCCTTCTCAGTGTGTCAGGTGTGTAAGTGCTTTGAAGTCAGGTACTCTTCCATCTGCTTCCTCAGTGCATTGTAGGCATTTAATAAAAGTTCGTTTACTTAGGCCAGAAGGGCAAGATCTGCCTATTCCTGAGTTGACCAAGCCCAAGACTCTGCAGAAGCATTTTGTGACCTTGTTCCAGGAGTGGGAAGGTGGACCCAGAGAGCACACCCCTGGGCCCACCCAGAATCAGTCACTTGATGGAGAGGATTTCCCCCTTTGAGGAGACCTCAGGTAACCTCTGCTTCATCCTCTGTTTTCAGTGCTGAATGTGGGACTGAATAGACTCTTCTAAAGATGCAGGTGCATTCGGTGCGAGCCAGGGAGATGACTCTTGTTTCCTCGGGTTTGTGGTTGTGTAAGATTGCTCAGAACTGGGTTACACAAGTCTGTCTTCTCAATTATTTAGTGCCTCAGATGCAGCGTTTCCCGCCTGCTGCTTAGAGCTGTTTTGCTGGAGTGCCCAGAGATTTGTCTGCAAGGACAGATGTTAATGCTGTTCATGGTTCCCAAAGCAAATAAACAGCAATATTTCCAGTCAGGCGGTGATGAAGTTGGCCTCCCTGGAGCTCCAAGCTGGCAGCCTTCAGACCCAGAGCACAGACGGCTAGATGAAAGAGGGTGGACGTGGATTTGATTCCTCAGAAGACTGAGGCCAGACTGGTCTCTTTGGTGTTGCCCTCAATGTCAGGGATGGCCGAGCATCAAATAGAGATCTGATGCATGGGTGCTCATCCCCAAATGGTGGTGGAAAGCCCTCTGAGAGATTTAGATTGGAGAGGGCAGTGTGGGGCAGTGGGTAGTAGATAGGGAGACCAAAAGTCAGATTGGCCCAGAGTCAAATCTTGCTTCGTGTGTTTCCTCTTGGGGGTCTCTGGGCAAGTTGTGTCATCTCAGTGAGCTTTTGTTTCCTCATTTACAAAATTGGGATAATCACAGAATTCACCTCGATGGATTCTTGTAAAGACCCTGGGAGAAAATGCCTATAAAGCACTGTGTGGTTAGCACTTAAATTTGTAAAGCAATGCTAGTGATTATCACAAGCTGGAAAGAATCTAGGAGATTATTGAATGATCTACCAGAGAAACAGACTAGGATCTGGCAGGAGGAAGTCCCTTGCCCAAGATCTCAATTTCCTAAGGATTTATTCAGTAAACACCATGTTGATTTGAACCCAGACCCCATGCAGTATTGTTTCCACAATTCCAGGATGTCATCTTTGATATATCAAGGGGAAGGAAGAGGAAATTGCAGGTGGAGGAATGAGAATGAGGACACTTGTTTGGGCACTTGTCTAGTGTGCAAGGCATTGTGGGAGAATTTTAATTTATTTATTCCTGAGTCTTTGTCAGAATTTTCCATGACTTTATAGCAGACAAGAAAACTGTATTAGGGCTAAAAGCATGAAATCCCCAAATTTACCCAGCGGAAGAGTCCCTGAGGGAGCTGTCTTAAGAGAGAGGCAGCCATAACAGAGCAGAAAGAACACTGGATTTGGTGCAAGACTCAGATTCAAATTCCAGCTGTTACTTACTGTGTAGACCTAGAAAAATCACTTCTTTCCTCTGACCCTCAGTTTCTCTCCTCAGCTAAATTCAGCCTAAGACAGCATTTACTTTTTTTTTTTTTGACTTCATGATCATATTCTAGACCCATATTTGGTCCGTTATCCCACCCTATCCCAGGATATTGTGTTTGAGTGTGGGATAATCTCTGATCTAGCTAAGCTGTTGGGGTGTTTTTCAGTTGTGTCTAACTTTGTGACCCCATTTGGGGTTTTCTTGGCAGTTTATTGTACAGATGAGGAAAACTGAGGCAAAGAGGGTTAAGTGACTTGCCCAGAGTTACACACCTAATGCCCGAGGCTAGATTTGAGCTCACCAAGATGAGTCTTCCTGACTCCAGGACTTCTTGACACTCTATCTACTCTACCACCCAGCTGCCTAAGTGAAATTAGTAAGGACTGAATTGCATTAGTGAACTAGGTGTTAGTGAGTACAACTAACGCTGTAGAGATTACGAGATTCCATGAGGATGGGGACACATAGTTTATAATGACAAGTGCAGATCACTGAGAACATACCTGAAAAGAAAACAGAGCAGTAAAACATAAGAAAAATCAAAGCATTGGGAATTGCTATCCATTCATTCATTTAGCAGCCATTGATAGAGCTCTCATCCACTGTTGATGACAGGGAATGGCATTCTATTTCCTATTCAGTCTCTGGATTTTGCCATTATCCTTTAGGGCTAGTGTAGGCAGCATCAGAGTTCCCCATGTGGTTCTTGCTCCTCCCTGGCCTTTACCTTGTCTTTTTTGCCCCAGCCTTCAGCTTCTCAAAGTCCTGTCTTAGAGAAGAGGGGCTGGTCATGACTTTCTTGGTCTTTGAAGGCAAACCTTGGGAAACTGGGAAGATCTAGCCTGCCATGCACTGTAAGGAAAATCAGCCCCACCTCCAAAGCAGAGTCGCTGTCTTGGGAGCCAGCCAATTCCTCCACTCTTGAAGTCTGTAGGGAGAGCCTGGAGGCCACTGGTCAGAGATAGTTGAGAGGAAAGGCTCTTTCCGCTTAGGATAGCTTGGCCTTTGTGAAGCCCTTTCATCATGGCCTGTGTGCTATAACGAGGATTCTAGGATATGTGCAGTGAACACATGACTTTTACCATAGTTGGGGTCACCTTAGCTCCTTTTTTTCTTTTTTATATCTGCAGACCTAGCTACCTCCATGCACATAACTGTGCTAAGCCCAGTGTCCTAATGACCACTTAATGACATTTAGACTTTTAAATGTCTTATTATTCTTTCATTCATTCTTCTTTGCTCTGGGGCCTACATTGTCTGCACTGGTGAGGCTTCAAATGAATGAATGAATGAATTGGATTGTATTGGATTCAGCGAGGGTGGTGAATGTGTGCTAAGTATTAGGTTCTTGTCCACAAGTTGTTTATATTCTAATGGAGATAACATAAACCGGAGACAAATTGTTGATGTATTCTGGAGATAAACAGAAGTAAGGAGAAGACCTGAGTCCTGCCAAGATAAGGCCAAAAATAGCACACTCCATCTCAAAGACTGATTCCAAGGATAATCCACGTTGGTAGTGGGGAGAAGGTGGGGGTAAAGGCTGGAGGGGAGATGACATGCTTGGGATGTGGCCAACAGATGGATGGATGGATGGAGGGATGGATGAATGAATGAATGAAAAAGTCTTTATTAAATACATCCTATTTGCAAAGCACTGAGCTCTGGTCATATGGGATCACCATGTCTGGCTGGGCTCTGACATATTTCACATTCTACCCAGCCTATCTTCCAATCTAGGTGGCTCTGTGGAGAGAGTGCTGGACCTGGAGCCAGGAATCCTTAAATTCAAATCTGACCTAAGACAAACCTAGCAAGTCACTTAACCTCAATCTGCCTCAATTTCCTCATCTGCAAAATTATCATCACAATGACACCTAGTTTCTAGGACTGTTGTGAGGATGAAATGAAGTAATGTTTGCAAAGCACTTTGTAAAACTTAAACTTCTATATAAATATAAGCTATCATCATCATTTTCCATGTATTACTTTATAGCTCTGGAACATAAATCCATTCCAAAGTACTTTAACTGCTGAAAGGGCATGTCAATGAACTGCCCTCTGGATCCAGCCATCATTCCTATGTCTCCCAAGACCAAAACTCCAGCAGGCAGCCTCCACTCTCTTATGTGTGCTGTCTTCCCTTTAGAATGGAAACACCTCAAGGGCAGAGCTATCTTGTTTCAAGCCGCCAGAACTTACAGCAAAGCTCAGAACGCAGTGTGTAATAAATGCACTTTCCTGCATTTACTTAATCTCAGTGTCTTCCTCTTTAAAATGAGACAGAAAAGCTTGTTGATTGCAGGAATCCCCACAAAGAACAATTGTTAAACTATCTCATCAGCTCCAAGAACTTCTTGAGCACTAAGTTGTCAACCATTGTGAAATGTCCCCCTGCTAGTCACATTGAAAACACATAAGCCTGGAATGTTTATCTAGTTGAGCCCCATTACTGAGCCAGAGCTAGTGCTTCCCCAGCTGTGGCTGGTACATTTCTCTTTTTAGCTTGTAACTCTCTGCTCAAGAGTGAAATGAAATCAATGCTTGTTGGATGGATGGATGGATAGATAATCTGGTAAAGTAACAAAAACCCTCTAGATACAATCTAAAATGACTCTTTTCTTTTCCCAAATTCTGACTGTGTTCCTCTGATGGCAATGCCTGCCCTGCCCTTCCACCGCCTGATACTTCATTGTATTTTACAGAAGAATTCAATCAGAGGAAAGAAGAAATATGGGGTTGGCTCAGACAGAAAGAAGCCAACTTTTCCTTTCAGACCAAGCTTTTTCAGAAATGCTTTCTGTATTTCAACCCTGGTAACATTCATATTCTTGAAGACAGTTTGGACAAAGATCCAATTTGGTTTCTAAAGATGGATCTCACATGGGATTTCATGTTTTTGGTGCAAAAAAATCCTAGTTCTCTGTATTCCTGTAGTTAGTTACTGGCTCCTGCCCTCCATCCACTGTCTAGTCTCTTCTACCACCTGCTGAAAGAAAGAGAGCACATGCCCTGGAAAGAGCCCAGGATAGGAAGTCAGATGTCCAGGGTTCATATTCTGACTGCCCCTTGTGACTTATTCCCTCTCTGAGTCTCACTTTCCTCATCTGTAAAATAAATGAGTTGGACTTGAGGAGCTGGGAGGGTGACTCCAGCTCAGGATCCAATGGTCCTTTGTCTTATACATAGAATTTCTTTGAAGAGTCTGCTGGACACACACAGTACTATGAGGGAGAGCAGAAGACAAGCCTCTGAACATTTGTTGTATATCACAATGAGTAGGCTATACCGTTTCCACTCCCATCAGCTCATCCCTGAGCAGCCCTGTCTCTAAACACTGCTTGACTGTTAGGCCAGATTCCTACGGGGGAGAGAATTACTCTGAGATCCTAAATTAGTAGCTTCCCATTGATTTCAGTTCCCCATCTATGAAGTCTGGATGTTGGGCTAGGCCTTTAAAGACTCATAAAATCCTAGAGCTTTGTGGAAGCATGAAAGTGAGCTAATTCAGCCCTGTATCATTTTTCATGTGATGAAACATTGACTCTCCTGTGATATAACACATTAGGACTGATGCCCTGGTGATGCCCTGGCATTCCTCTTTACTCAGATCCAGGCTCTGGTAGGCAGCCATGTGTCATCTAGAAGGCAGGACCTGACCTAGGCACCTAGTGTTTGTTACCCGCTAGCAAATCTACTCTGCCACCCACATCCCTCAACCTGCCTGCCACAAAAGAAGTACAAACGGGAGCTCCCAGCACTGACCTCTTAGACAGCTGAGCACATTCATGTACCTTCCTTCTCCCTGACCCCTCAGATCTAAACAGAGTCACAATTAGAGCAGGGAGGAACTTAGAGACCCTCTGATCCAACTGCCTCGTTTTACAGCTATGGAAACTGAGACCAAGGGAGGTTGTGACTTGCCCACATGGTACCAGATATTAAGAGGACCAGAAGCTGGGTGGTTTCAGATCGAGCACTCCAAGGAATGGACCTCCCCATACCTTCTCTGCCTCCAACCCCCTTTCTTCACCCACACTGCAGTACCCAGATCAGGCCCCATTGCCTCTTCCTAGACTTTTTTGCACTAACCTCAATTTGTTTCGTTACTTCTGTCTCTCCCCTTCCTAAAACTATTCTCCACACAGCTGCCATGATTTTCCTAAAGCTTCACTCTGATACCACATCACATCCATGTTCTAAAGCCTTTGGTGGCTCCCTAGGGCCTCAGGTATAGGATGGAAGTTCCTTCCTTGGCATTCAAGGCTTTCTGAGGTGTCACTTCAGCTACAATCCCAGGATGGTTTCACAGTGCATCACACGCTTGTCATTCCATCTCACTTGCATGATACTCTGTCCCTAACACTTAACCTTCCTTCTCCTACCTCCAGACATTCACAAAGCCAGCCCACATGCCCAGAACACACTCTTGCCCCATCTTCCCATGCTGGAGTACTTTGAAGGCCCTGTTCAGGCCCCCTCCGATGGGAAGCTTTCCCAGATTTTCCCCAGTTGTCAGTGCTGTCTCCCTCTGTCAAGGCTCTTTGTTCCTCACTCCTTTGGATGAAAAATGTATCTACCCTCAGAGCCTCTGCCCTATGAGAACATAAGCTCATTGAGGGCAAGTCTGGCTTGAGAACCTGGCCCTGGACCTGGCTCAGAGAAGGTACTTGATAAACACTCATTGAATCGAGTGGTTGATTAGAGCAGCAGCTCAAGGTTGAGGAAAAGAAAGAAGGATAGATGGTGGATGTCCTTCTCATCTGTCATAGGTCAAAGGCCTAAGAGGGAGGGACAGGGGAGTTTCATGAGAAAAGTCCTGCATTGGAGTCCAAAGACTTGGTTTCAAATTCTGACTTTGTCACTGAAGCTTTCTGTTTTCCTCATGTAAAACAATGAGATAACCTCCAAGTTCCCTCTCTTGCTTTGTGACCTAGGTTACCTCCCTTCTATGGGCCTCAATTTTTTTCATCTGTAGAATAGGACATTGGGTTAAATGATCTCGAAGCCCCTTAGAGCTCAGATAATGTTTATGCTATGATTTGAGCATCAAGGGGTAAAAATAAAAAGATTTCCTTTGCATTCTAAGGCCCTAGATTCCAGTCCAAGACCTACCCCTTACTACCTGGGGGACCTTGGACCAATCAACGCTCATCTATGACCTTTGAGGTCTCCTACTGTCGGGTAGTAGATAGAGGACTGGCATAATGGTCCTGGCTCAGAGACTCCTTCACTGTGACCCTGGGCAAGTCATAACCTCTCTGGACTTCAGGCACCTCCTCAGCAAAGTGAGGGAGGGAGAACCAGTGCTCTCCCAGTGCTCTCCACCTCTAGATCTTGGATCCTGGAATGCTCTTAGTAGATGACTGACAGGTCCATGACCCCTGTTAATCAGATTGGGAGGCATCAAAGATGACAGAATTCACAGATAGCCTATTTATAAGGTTCCTTCCCACATCAGCCCCCAAGGTGGCTTTTCTTCCCATTCCATGGCCCTGAATGGAAGCAGATTCCCTTTGGAGGCAGCATTTTTCCTTTGGGTCATGGGATCTGTGTCTTTCCCCTGGGTCAAGGTTTCTTTGGGAATAGAGAGAACTTCCCCATTCCATCAACCTTGGCCCTGGATTTCCCTTCTGGTGTCTGGATTAGCATTTTACATTCCCACTGTTGGGGTGCAGGAGAACTAGCAGGATTCCAAGGAGAATGCCAACTCAGCCCTAACAGAAGCCCCCTTGAAGGGCAAATCAGATGCTGGCACTTAATTAGTCAGTTCCTAAAATAAAATGCTCATTCAGCCAGAGTAACATGATGATTAACAGTGATCAGCAATGCTTACTTAGCAGTGTGATTTCCCACCCCTCGGACCCAGCACTTGATGCTTTTGGAAGAGAATCGCCTCTAACAAGAGGATATCCCTTTCGTGAGGGCAATGTGGGAGAGTGGGGTGAGCTATGGGAATCAGATAGCCTAGAGTCTTGCTTCTGTTAGTTTAGTTTTTTGCTGGGTGACCTTGCCTCAGTCCCTTGGCCTCTTGGAGCTTCAGGTTCTTCATCTGTCAAATAAAGGGCTTGGATTTGATGGTCTGTGAGGGTCCTTCCAGTGGCACACCCCAAGAGTGTCTAAAATGGATGTTAAAAGGAGAGGTCCATCCCCATACTGGCACATAGAGATGTGAACCGAGTGACTGACTGAGAACATGTGGCATCAACCAGATAGGGAAAGAACAGATTTCAGAATGAAGAGAGGTGTGGGTTCAAATCCTGTCTTTGATGCTTACAAACTGTGTTCCCATCAGTGAATTGCTTCCTTTTCTGAATGTCTTCTCACATTTGTGACAATGGAACAGGAAGGCTGGGGTTACTAGGAAGCTCGAATAGGCCTCTCTGCCAGAGTGATTCTTAAGGGATCATAAGGGATACTGCATTTGGAAGGCCAAGATCCAAGTTCACATCCCTTTACCACCTGGGCACTGACACCAGACGAGTCACAGCCTTTCTGACCTCCATTTCTACATCTGTAAAATGGAGAGATCAAACTGAATAAGCCCTACTCTCCTTTACATATTCCAAACCTGCGAGATAAATGTCAGTTATTATTCACCAGTCCCTGGGAGCATTGATTTAGAACTAGGAGAGAACCCAGTTTGCAGGTGAAAGAATTGAGATTCATAGAGTCTATTGGTTAGTCTGTCAAGAGTGTTCCAAGATTGACTCTATGTCATTCCCTTGTGAGTGATGAAGAAGCAGGATACTCCAAGGGTCAAGCTGACCAACCAGTGGCTTTGGGGTCTCTATGAATGCTCTGCCCTGTCACATTTGTAATAAGGGCATCAGAGTCTGCTCCTGGGTGAGCACTTCCTCTCTTTGGACTGACTTCTGCGATTAGGGGTAGCCATCAAAGATCCAAGGTTCTAAAATGGCTGTAACCTGGAATCTGTGCGGGACAGTACACACCACCAAGACTATCTCCTAGCCACTGCTGGTACTCATTCCTTACTGGAAATTAATGTTGTCTAAAGTGACCCCATTAGGAGGAGGGAGCTTCGTTTAAATCCATATCAAATGAAATGGGGCTGTCTTTAAATAGATTGCTTTGTATATAGGGCAGAATTTAGCTACTTGAAGAAAATGGGGCCAGGGTTGGTCCTCGGTGACAAGACATTTATGTCCTTCTAGGAAGCAGGATTGGGAACTGGAAGGGTCCTCCAAGAGCACCCAAACAATCTCATTTTTTAGAGGACAAAATGGACACCCAAAAAAGGGGAGTAGGTATTCAAGATTTCACAGGACATCACTCTTATCTTCCGATCCCATACACTTGCTTCCTTTTTCCCTATGACCACTTAAATTATGATCATTTTAGAAGATTCAGAGTGTTTAACAGTGCTTGCTATTATCATTCCCATTTTGCAGTTGAAAAAATTGAGGCAGACAGAGGTTAAGTGACTTATCCACATCTAATAAGTGTCTGAGGTCAGATATGAACTCAGGACTTCCTGACCCCAGGTCTGGAACCTTGGTGATCTGTCAACATCATGTATGGTCTAATCCAACCTGGATTAAAAATATCAATTGCACAAATCTAGGACTGGAAAGACCTGCTTAGATCGCCATTCATGTGAAAACGATCTGGCAAGGTTAGTGGACCACAAGCTCAATACAGGTAAGGCTAGAGAGAGTTTAGTCTTCATTAAAAGAAGGATACAGTCCAGGGCCAGGGAGGCCATAGTCTCACTCTCCTCTTCCCCGGTTAGGTCCCTTGAGAAGCTGGAAAATCCAGAGGAAGGCAAACAGGATAGTATGAGGGCTGAATTCTAGCCTAGGCAGCATCTATTTTAAAAATATTTAGTTACTTAGCTTTAATTTTCAACGTTCACTTTTATGAGATTTTGAGTTTTAAGTTTTCCCCTCCCTCCTTCCCAAGACATCCTGCAATCTGATGTAGGCTATGCATGTGCTATCATAGTAAACATATTTCCCCATTAGTCATGTTGTAAAAGATGAATCAAAATGAAAGGGAAAACCATGAGAAAGAAAAACAAGAAACAATAACAAAAAGGAGAAAATAGTATGCTTCTATCTGCATTCAGACTCCATAGTTATTTCTCTGGATGTGGATAGCTTTTTCCATCACAAGTCTTTTGGAGTTGTCTTGGATCCTTGCATTGTTGAGTAGAGCTAAATCAAAGAAAGTCAATCAAAGAAAGGTGTTGCTGTTACTGTGCACAGTGCTCTCCTCCTCCTCCTCCTCCTCCTCCTCCTCCTCCTCTTCCTTCATTCAGCTTCAATTCATGCGAGTCTTTCCAGGTTTTTCTGAAATCTGTCTGCTCATCATTTCTTATGGAACAATAGTATTTCATTACATTCACATACTACAGCTTCTTCAGTCGTTCCTTAACTGATGGGCATCTCCTCAATTTCTAATTCTTGCCACCACAAAAAGAGCTACTATAAATATTTTTGTACATGTGGGTCCTTTTCCCTTTTTAATGATCCCTTTGGAACATAGACCTAGAAGTAGTATTGCTGGATCAAATCTCCCCGATGGTTGGATCAGTTCACAACTCCACCAACAATACATTAGTGCTCCAATTTTCCTACATCTTCTTCAACATTTATTATTCTCCTGCTTCATCATGTTAGCCAATCTGATAAGTGTGAGGTAGTACCTCAGCATTGTTTTAATTTGCATTTCTCTAATGAGTATCAATTTAGAGCATTTTTATACAACTCTACATAGCTTCAACTTCTTCCTCTGACAACTGCCTGTTTATATCCTTTGACCATATTTCAGTTGGAGAATGAATTGTATTCTTTTAAATTTGATTCAGTTTTCTATATATTTTAGAAATGACGCCTTTATCAGAGACACTGTGTGTAAAAAAAAATATTTCCCAGCTTTCTGTTTCCCTTCTCATCTTGGTTGCATTGACTTTTTTTGTGCAAAATCTTTTTAATTTAATGTAATCACAATCATTCATTTTGTATTCCATAATGTTCTCTATCTCTTGTTTGATCACAAATCCTTTCCTTCTTCTCAGATCTTATAGGTAAACTGTTTCTTGTTCTCCTAATTTGCTCTTAGTATGATCCTTTATGTCTAAATCATGTACCCTTTTTGACCTTCTCTTGGTATATGGTGTAAGATGTTGGTCTGTACCTAATTTCTGCCGTATTGTTTTCCAGTTTTCCCTGGGCATCATTTAATAGGATTTAGAATGTTTAGCTTGAAGAAGAGCTAAATGGTGGTGGGTGGGAGTGGGGGCAAGAAGTCATCTTCGGGAATTGGAAGGGCTCTTAGAGGAAAGTTGGAGCAGACATGTACTTCATCCCAGAAGTCACCCTGAGGAAAGGTGATAGAAACTGCAGCGAGATAGATTTCCAGTTAAAATAAGGGGAGAAACAAACAAAAACTTCTCCCAAATTCAAGCCCCCTAAGAGTAGAATGGGCTACTCCCCTGAGAAAGGCAATGAACCCCCCACCATTGGAGGGTTTTAAGTCTGGGTAGTATGAGTAAACAGAATGATGCAGGAGGGATTCTTGTTTATGTATGGGTGGGATTAGGGAAGGAAACACACATTTTGTAAATGAGTATTGTGGGTGGGGGTGTTGTACTAAGCATTGTCTAATTCTTGTCTCTTTTGATCCTTATGACAACCAGTGCTATTAGCCTCATTTTACAGTTGAGGAAACTGAGGCAAACAAATGTAAAATGATTTGCCCAGAGTCACAATGCTAGTTAGATTTGAGGCAGAATTTGAACTCAGGTCCTTCTGAATTCAGACCCAATGCTCTACCCACTGTACCACCCAACTGTTTCAGATGAGATTGCCTCTAGAGTCTCCTCAAATTTTGAGAGCATGTGATCCTGGTCTGTTTCAAAGTATCCTGGCAGACTGTGTTAGTGTTCAAGTGCCATTCATTCCTTCCAAAACAAGGAGAACAAAGGAAGAGGAGTGGCAAAGTGATGTGTGGCAGGCATTTCATCTATAGTCACCCTGCCTGAGAGGTAAAGGCAAAGGGTTTGTGCTGCCTGAGGAAATAAGGGACTTCTGGCTTGCTGGAAATGGGATTGGAGGCTACCATGCTGATCCTACCTGTGAAGGACCACATGTGGCTGCACAGCATGGGCATCAGTCATGCTCAGAGACACTTTCTTGTCATGCTCAGAGACACTTTCTTACCTTCTCAATGAGCCACAACTTTGGTCTGAATCTAATGAAATGGGATCCAACCAGGAGAAACAATAAGTCTTATTCTTGATTTATTAAAAAAAAAAAAAAAAAGATCAGCTTCACATGTACACAACAGGGAGGTTGGGTTGTTTTTCAGTTTCTCTGAAAAGAATCTGGGAGTATTAGTGGACTGCAAGCTCTGTGGTCAGTAATGATAGCCTCCAAAAGAATGAATAAGGTTGCATTATATATAGGCTGTATTGAGACGTCTGGACCAAGGGACTGGGCAGTGATGACCCCTCTGGGCTCTTCTCTAGTCTGGTCTGTGTTCATTTCTAGGTGCCATATTTTAGGAAGGACATTGATCCTCTAGAAGAGGGCAGCCAGGTAGATGAAGGAACCTCATATTGTAAAGATGGGAGCTCCCCAGCTTGGGGACACTGATCCTAGAGAAGGGAAGACTTGGGGAGGGGAGGAGCCATGGCAGACTTCCAGTACTCGGTGCTGCCATAAGGAAGATAGACTGACTTTGTTCTGCCTGCCCAGAGGGCACAAGGAGTGATGAGACACAGAGGTCAGACTGAGGCTCCACTTAGGACAACCCTGATGATTCCAGGGGCTCCAGTTATCAAGGGTCTGCCTTAGGATGGAAGCTTTTGTTCCCTGAAGGGCTTTGGGCAGAGGCTAGAGGAGGCCTGGCCAAGGATGGCAGATGGGACTTCTGCAGGTCCAGAGAGAGCCTCTGGGTTCCCTTCCAATTTTGTTCTTCTGTGGCTTTGAGGCAGAGAGCAGAGATTCAGATCAGGGCCTTCTTGGCCCTGGCCTTGGCCATCCTGGTGATTCACTGGTAGAAAAAAGTGCCCAACCTTGACTTTTGGGGAGGAATTATGATTAATTTGGAAAACCAAGTTGGGTCCATTGCAGAATTAATCAGTCCTTTTATAATGAAATGAAGATTCCACACTTTACAGACACATCCAAGATATAAATCACCCACAGAAATTGATTGGTAAAAATCATGAAGCTTTGCCTCAATAGACCATTAAACGTGTATTAAGCACCAGCTATGTGTCAGGCCTGTGCTAAATTCTGCAAGTACAGAGAAAGGCAAAATACAGTCCTTGCTAGGGAGGTCACAGTTCAGTGGGGGAGACAACCTGCAAACAAGTAGGAATGAGCAAGTCACAGAATGAATAGAGGGGAGGCAGGAAATAGGGGCATAGAGTTAATGAGCAGTGGAGCATGGTGGGAAGAAGCCAGGTCTTAAGGTTAAAATCCAGGATTGGGGAAACTGTGGGGAAACTGTGGCCTCAAGGCCACTTGTGACCCTCTAGGTCCTCCAGTGTGGCCCTTTGACTAAACCCAAACTTCACATCTGTGGAAGGGTCACACTGGAGGACCTAGAGGGCCATAGGTGACCTCAAGGCCATCGATTCTCCACTCTTGGGTTAGACAAATGAGTTCTCTTCCCCTTAGTATCTGTTGGACCTTGGGTATGTCTCTTGGTTTTTCTGAAGTTAGGTTTCCTCATCTGTGGAGTAGAGATCTTCATTCATCCACTCTGTCTCAGAGGAGAATTTACTCTTCAGCATAAAACACTGTGTAGACCTGAGGAAGGAAATATGCAGGAACTCAGGCAGGGCCTTCTCAGCTCATGTAGCATGGAGTGGGGAGAACACAGGCTGCATGGGCTCCCACAGGAGGAACAGCTGTGTCCAGAGGGAGCTAAGGGTGAACAAATGCCTTAGACAGGAGCCCATAGGAAGTGAGAAGACATATCCTGAACCCCAAGAATGCTGTGGTGTGGAGGAGAGAAATGTGCAAATACTGGGTTGATCAAATTTAGCTCTGGCCTCTTGTGACCACAGGTGGGGGATTCAAAACAAGCATTTTGAAAGGCAAAGATGAGGCAGAGAGGAGGTAGCCTAGGCATGACAGACAGCCTGTGCAAGTGACAAAGTGAAGAAACATTGGGGAACAGACAGGAGGAATGCAATCTGACTATAACATACAGTACAGGAACAGGAGTACAGGAAAAGAAGGATGGGAAGAGAAGTTGGTACCAGATTGTGGAGGGCTTTAGATCTTGGACTCAAGAGTTTGTAGTTCTTACCAGAGGTAATAGGGAGCCATAGGAGACTGTGAGTTGGGGATGACATGCATGAGGAAGATCATTTGGCAGTTGGATGGAAGGGTAGATGGTGAATGAGGGGAGAGAACACTGCCCAGCAAGGTAGGATAGTGGCCATGTGGGTGGGAAGAGGGACCAGGTGGGAGAAAAGTGGCTGAGTTAGAAGCAGCAGGACCTGACATCTCATGTCTGTGAAGAGAGGCAAGAGTTAAGGCTGTTGCCGAGTCTGTGAATTGGGGTGACCAGAATAAAGCTGGTAGTTTGGGAAGAAAAGGAAGGTTTGTGGAGAATTCAACTGTGAATGTGAGCTCCTTGAAGACAGCAGCTGTCATTTCCTTTTTTTGGGTCCTCCATACTTAGCACAGAGTAAGTGCTTAATGAATGACTGTTGACTTGGTGACTGAATAGAGTAGGAGATCTATTTTGGATACATCTGTTTTAAGAAGCCTATGAACTGAGATCTCCATGAGGAGCTGTCCAGTGACACAGGACTAGAGTTCAGGAGAGAGGTGGGCTGGACAGAGACTCTCAGTTCTTGACCTTCTCCCCCACTTCCACCTCCCTCAAAAGTTGGAATGCTTTTTTTCTGGTAAGCACTTCCCAGAATCCTCTGCATTTCTCCTTAGTTCTGTGTAGGACTCTATAAATTGCAGCACTGATTTCAGACACCTCCCTCAGCACAACCCTCTGACAGATCAGAAGTGAAATGATCAAAACCACCCCCCAGCTTGTGGCTGGGGGAGACAATGCTGAGAACTGTAACCCAGACATCTGAGACCTAATGAAGCCCCATTTTCCAAGGTTCCAGAAAACCCTGGTCTTTCACAAACATGATGGAAGCAGCATATACATGTGAACATTTTGATGCTAGCAATATTTTCCATCTAAAATAGTAAATATGAAATTATGTTTGAATCAAAAAATAGAAGATGCAGTTCTGTGGTATGGAAATGGATTGAATCTGTTCAGTTTGGTTCCATAATCCCTCTTCGGCTTCTGGAGGAGCCCTTGGGGTCTGTCAGTTGACTGCAAGTCCCACCATGCTCAGTGACCAGTATCATTTGATGGAAAGCTGCTCTAAAGTACGGCATTGAATCTTCCCTTTACGTATACAAGATAGTGAGGGGGAGGTTGGGTTCAGGGCAGGCAAGGCAGTGGAGTAAGTAGCACATTAGCCTCAGATCCTGAGGACCTGGCTTTACACTGTTCCATAGGTTCCTCCTACCTTTGACTCCAAGTCACAGTCCCCTTTGTCCTGATTTCCCCCTACATGCGTGGCCCAGCATACCCTTTGTACAACATAAGGACCACATTTTTTCCATGTTGATCTATTTTAGGTGGAAATTATGCCTTGTGGGTTTCTTCTACTTCCCTCTCATATGGCTTTAGGCCTTATAATACCACAACATGCCTATTTTCTGTAATGTGGCTAAGGATGAGAACATAGAAACCAGCTTCCTGTGTGTGGGCTCTAGCTGCTAAGATGGACCCCGGCCCTTCCATTTTCACAGTGGTGTAGTGGGTGTTAAGCAGCCCGCTCACGGGGAGCTAATGAGAATCAGCAGCCTAATCTCTGCACACAGTTAGAGAAATAGAACAGTAATGAGCCTGACTTCTGAAAGGCTACCTACATTTAATCTCAGTGGTTTCTCATGAGTCCCAAGACTACCTGATCCCATGATCCCAGAGTCAGGAATTTGGAATTGGCTTCTTGGCTTAGCTGCTAACTTAAGTCATAACTCTGGAAGGTGACCTAGCTCCCTGTAGCTCCCTGTATCCCATTTTACTCCTTGACCAAAGGTGGCTATTTTGGGGTATGTACTGTCCATATTCACCCATCAATCATTTCTATATGTGATTACTGCTATTTCTAAATGGAAAGAGTTGGATTTTGTAGATCGTGATGGAAGATGGGAGATTAGACAGTGTGACCAGTCAAACAATTGACATTTATTACTAAGCACCAACAGTGTACCAGGTGCTGCATTTAGAACTGGGAAGACAAAGGTGGAACCCACCCACGAGGAAGTTTTTAATAAGAAGCCAACATTTACATGCACACATGTATACAGAATGGACACTGTCTAAATAGAAAGGGGTCTAAGGAATGAGGGCATGAGCTGTTGAGGGGCAGGTAGGAAAGGCAAAAGGCAGAAGATGAGCCTGGGGCTGAGTCCTGGAGGAAGTTGTGGATTCCAGGCATGGAGGAGAGCCACTTCCAAAGCATGAAGATGAGAGGTGGAGTATTACATGTGTGATACAGGCAATGAGTTAGTGCAGGTAGGGCAGAGAGTGCATGGAGGAGAAAACATGAAGGAGTGCCGTATGGAAGGAGATGCCAAGGGGCAGCAAGGGTGAAGATTTACAATGGCATTTGAAGATTTGCAGAGTACTTTAGAAGTAGTATCTCATTTTATCCTCATAACCCATCTGGGAGGGAGATGCTCTTGTTATTTTCTACATTTTACACATGAGAAAACTGAGGCAGGCAGAAGTTAAGGAACTTGCCCAGAGTCACACAATTAGTAAGTGTCTGTGGCCCAGGTCTGATAGACCACTGGACTTGGAATCAGAAAGATTCGTCTTCATGAGTTCAAATCTGGCCTCAGACACCAGCTATGTGACCCTGGGCAAGTCACTTAACTCTGTCTGCCTTTTATCCTCATTTGTAAAATGGATAAAACCACTCCAGTATCTCTGCCAAGAAAACCCTAAAATGGAACCACAAAAAGTTGGACACAACTGAAATGACAGCAGTAACAACCAAACTAGTAGCACCTTCCCCAAAGGCAAAACCAATTACGCCCATGGCAATGGTGTAAGACGTTCTTTCTAATGAACTTTTTGAGTCTGGCCCCCAGAGAACCCCTGTGGCAAGGTAGAATTGTCTGGGGATAAGCTCCTGAGTGTAGCCCGACTCCACCAGGAGGGAGTCCACGTCCATGCCTTCCCATTTTAAATCGCACTTTTTGCTATTACTTCTAGACTACTGCCCTACTATGAGCTTACTAGAAATTCGGTTCCTTGATGGAGCAGCCCAGAGCACCTGCCTTTGTGGAGGCACGGTGGCTATCTGGCTCCCTCTGAAAGGTTAAGGCTCACGATAACTGGATCCCATGAAGTACATGAGATAGTGGCCAGCACCCTAGTGGTGGGTAAGAGCCCCTAGGGTCTGCATCTCAGGTCTTCACCATTCTCTATCCCTGATGCATGTGACCTTGACCAAGTCCCTTACTGTCTCTGAGCCTCATTTCACTTCTGTAAAATGAGAAACATGGACTGCATCTTTCCTAAGCTTTCTTAAATTCCCTCTCCCTTCAAAATCCTTTGATTCATTGGCATTGTTCTGACTCACAATGCATTCTACACTCTCCTTTTCCAAGATGTTAAGTGTT
Source organism: Potorous gilbertii (assembly GCA_028658325.1). Lineage (NCBI taxonomy): Eukaryota > Metazoa > Chordata > Mammalia > Diprotodontia > Potoroidae > Potorous > Potorous gilbertii. The sequence continues at coordinate 252,401,795 of CM053770.1, forward strand.
TGCTCAGAACTGACTAAGGGCAAAGACCCATGGGCAGCAGGTGAAGGTGTCCAAAGAAGGCCAAGGAACAGACTGGCCTCCTCCAGGGCTTCTGGTCTCACTGGGGTGATGAGGAAGAAGGAACTGTAAGTTAATGGTGCAGGCACTCCATGAAACCCTTGTACCTGGTGCCTGAATGAGGAGTGATTCCATGTGGATGCTGATTCACATTGCAGGCTGAAGGAAGCACCCCTATTAGGGATGTCCAAGGGTGTGCTTCAAATCCTAGTTCTTTTAATTTGCTACAGTGTGACTCTTGGGCAGATGACCTGCCCAGTGTCCACCTCTGGGGAAGAGCAACTTGGTGACCTTTAGGCTCCCAATCTCAAAGGTTTTTACTCCCCGCCCCCACCTTTTTCTGGCACTGAGATCTATGACTGGCATTGGTCAGGGTTGTTTGGACTCATTTGGTGCTTGTTTGCAGGTTCTTTTCTTGGCATTTGCCTTATTTCTTCCTATGTTTTGAAAGGAGGGAGATGTCTCTGCACACTATGTCTCTGCCTTTGGATGGACACACACACACACACATACACACACACACAAATGCACGCGCACGCACACTCCCAGTAGCCCCACTAAGTCTTTACTGTTTCACTACTCAGCTTTTCTCCTTAGCAAAGACATTCCTTTGTGACACACAAGACCAACCTCCTCACCTCTGGCCCATACAGGGCATCCAGTCTCCTTGAGTCCACTTCCCTAATCCAAATATAACTCAGACAAGACTTTAAACCTGTTCATAAGAAGACATCCATGCCTATGTCATTTCCCTATTGAGTACTCTGATGGCTCAGAGAGTTGGACTGAGCTTTCCAAGGCCACAGTCATTGTCAGAGGCAGAATTCAAACACAGGCCTTAATGAAACCAAGAGTCAGGGCTGACCCAGCTGGGAAACATCAGAGGCAGGATCGGTCCATAGTTCCTCCTGAATCTCTACCTGGTGTCCTCTCTCCTTTGCCGAGCTGTTCCTCAGTTCATGCCATGTAGGCTGTCACCCTCTCTACCTGTGGATGATGCTGTTCCTGGGGGTATCCATCCATATTAGGGTACTCACTGGAGTCAAGATTCATGCTCTAGCATCTCCTTCCATTCCCTTTCCTTCCAGTACCCCTCTTCTACTCCCAAAGAAAGCTCTCAAGGATCCTAGTTTGGGATGTTTCGCTTGATCCTTGGGCTACCAACAGTTTCAACAAAAATAATTCTTAAAAGGAAAGACTCAATAAGAGGACTCTGTCTAGGATGATACTTCCTAATCTCAGCTGTGCTCTGGCTTAACTGCAGGGGAGCAGCAATGGTTGATGCCAGAGTGCTGATGGAGGCTTCCTGGCCAGGGTACATCTCCCAACGAGCTGCTGGGTTACTCAGCTCCCTCAATGATTCGTCCCACCCTGACTTCCCCTCTCAATGGAGCCAGCTGACGTGGCTGTTACAAATGTACCAAACACCTACATATTTGTTCAAAGACCACCCTGGGTTATGACTGAACTTCCTCTTGTTATTTATAAGTATGATTCACCTAATTATTTTGAGCTGGAGAATTGTTGCCCACGAATATTGAAAATTGCAGTTATCTTCAGCATCGATGGAAGGAAAGGGGGCCAGGGAAAGGACAGCATCTAAAGGAGAGCAAAGTCACTCACCTGAGCCATCTCATCCTGTTTCCATCATAGCTCTTGCCTTCAGTGATCCTCTGGTCTACTGCTCCCTGTGCTCTTGAAGATCAGCTACTGAGACCTCTGAGAAGCCTTTGAGAGAGCAGGGAATGGACTTGATTTGACTTCCGTGTCTCTGGCACTTGGCAGAGTGATGCACTCTCTACAAGGATCACCAGGCATTATCTGGAGAACTAGGCAGTTTGGCAGCTTGAGCACCAGACTGGGAATCAGGAAGACCTGAACTTGAGCCTCTAGCTGCCTCAGTTTCCTCATCCGAGGAAATGACTGCACTTTCTTGAGCAGCACGGACCATATTAGGGTTTAATGATGTTATGTAGGTAAAGCATATTTGTTCAGTCATTCTTTTCAATCATGTTCAACACTTCATGATGCCATTTGAGGTATTCTTGAGAGATACTGGAGTGGTTTGTCATTTCCTGCTCCAAATGAGGATACTGAGGGAAACAGGGTGAATGACTTGAGCAGGCTCTTAAGCTTCTGAGGCTAGATTTGAACTCATGTCTTCCTGACTCCAGGTTCAGTATTCTATCCATTGAGCCATCCAGATGCCCAAAGCACTATATAAATGCCACCTATTATTACAGTTATTCCCATTTTAATTAATTAATTGTGCCTTAAAGGACATTGAGTCCAACCCCTTCATTTTACAGATTTATAAACTGAGGCATGGAGATTTTAGGTGCTTTGTCCATGGTTAGACAGGCAGCAGTGGCCAGAGTCAGGTCTAGAACCCTAACTCTGGATTGTCTCCCTAGTCTCTACTGCTTCTACTTAATAAATCATTGCTGAATTGAATTGAATTATGTCATTGCTAATGGCGATACTTCTGGGCTGTTATGGCACTTGAAGGTGCAGGTGCTTATTGACTGAAGCCTCATTTTACAGATGGGAACCTCCAGGAAAGGTCCCCTCCCATGATGTGGGATATCCTGGGTCTTCAGGTATCATCAGTGCGGCTCAAGCCCTGGCACATCCGCCCAAGTGGGGAGAATTTGAGCTTTATTCTGACAGCACACTGTGTCTGCTGGCAAAGGACTAGCTCAGCTAAGTATGAAAGACTTAGTCATTGACCAAGTCCAGTGAGAAAACTGGGGCACAGAGAGTGGCTTGCCCCAAATTACACAACAGCCGTGTGGAAACCAAGATGAGAACCCACATCACAGGGTTGTTGGTCTTGAATTGTAACGGACCTTTACTTGGATGTAGTCTAAATCTTATCATTTCACAGTGAGGAAACCGAGGTCAGAGAAGTAAAATGACTTACCCAAAGTCAATTTGGTTAGAAGTGGCAGCAGGATTTGAACTCAGGCCTTCTGATTCCAAATTCAGCAGTCTTTCCTCTGCCTGATGCAATGCCTCAGACTTCAAATTGGAGACTCTTTTTGTAGCCCACCAACAGCTATGTAGAAGGAGGTTGTGCCGCTTCTGGACAAGGGATGGGGCTAAAGAGATCTGGCTCGTGAAATCCCAGTCAGTTTTTGAGACTGATGATGCAGGAAGGCATCCCTCTGTCCTGGAGGTCACTGCACCGTGGCAAACAGGGGACATCAAGACTTTTTGCTCAGTCCTGAGAAGAGGAACAATTGGCAATTGGGGCAGGTGGGACACACAGTGGTGCCTTCTGTAAGTGGTGCTCCAATTGACCTGTCCTCTATCTATCTAGGAAAGGACCCTTCACACTCTGGAGAATGTGCTGGTTTTGTATTATATGAGCCAGAGTGTGCGCGCGCACGCATGTGTGTGTGTGTGTGTATGTTTATAGAATGGTGTGGCATGTGCATGTGTGGTATGTGCACATGTGTGTTTATGTGTAGTGGGTATGCAGGGTGTGTGTGTGGTATATTGGTACGTGCACATGTGTGTGTCAGTGATGTGTGGTATGTGTATTGTGGTCATGTGGTGTGTGCCTACATGTGTGGTGTATATCTGCAGATACACGTGTCTAGTCATTTCTATCTTGGAAACTGGTGAACCCTACAAGTCAGGGTTTGGTTTATTGTTTTGTTGATTACCTAGACTTAAGGATGATTATGGGTTGTATGTGTGTCGTATGCATGTGCAGCCATGTGCATGCCTATGCATTTTCATGTCTGTGCTGGTGGAGTACATGAGGAGTATGAGTGTGTGCACATGTGTGTTTATGTGCTAGTGGTATGAGTCATACATTCTGTGTGTACACATATTTGCATGTTTGAAGTATGTGTGATCTGCCTGTATTGTATGCCTACATGGGTGTTTCTGTGTCAGTGGTGTGTGTGTCACACACATACCTAATGGACACATGTGTTTGTGCATCTATAGCATGTACAAGTGTGGTATGTATAAGGTGTGGTATGTGCATGTATATATACACATGTGTGTATCTGTGGTTTGTATTGTGTGTGTTTTCCTTTCCTGCTGATGTGTTCTTCTGAGACATGCATTCACTCAGGTAAACAAACTTAGAGCTAGAAGAAATCTTGGAGGAGCTGGTAGCTGAGCGGATAGAGTGTTGGACTTGAAATCAGAAAGGACTGAGTTCAAATCATGGCTCAGCAGACACTTACCAGCTGTGGGGATATTGAGCCAGTCATTTTCTCTCCAGGCCTCAGTTTCCTTCTCTGTAAAATGGGGACAACAGTGTCATCTCCCTTCCAAGGTTGTGAGAAGATGATCCCTAAAATGCACTGATGCATGGGTAGAACTTTGCCCATTTTAACACACTTATTTGTCCCTCTTTTTGGGTCCCCTGCATAGAGCCCAGTGCTTGGGATGTGGCAGGTATTTGATGCATATTTAGTGACTGTTGGCTTTGCTGTCCTCCAGCTATCAGAGCTGTTACTGTTCTAAAGGAAATTTGCTAAATATCCCCAGAATAGAAAAGACTGTTTCAGCGAAGTGGATGGAGAATCCCCAGGTTCTCCTCAAAGTGGTAAAGAAAGGAATCAGAGGAGCTGACTGTCCCATAGATCTGTAGGCAACAAGACCTGCATTGCCTTTTTTGTTTTTTAAGTTTTTTAACTATAAGGTTGTATTGTTATCTTTGGTTTTTGCATCATTACACATGATGTATTTCACATTCCTTCTATCACCTAATAACAAAGAAAAAACAAAGATACACAGTAACAGCAATACTGTTTTAAGAAACTTTGAGGGACCAAGTCATTTTGACTTAAACATTCCCAAATTAACCTGGTAGGATGTGTGAAGGAAGCTGCTGTCTGAATCCAGAGACAGCCCCTCATTTCGTCCCATTTTGGAGGAACGCGGACACCCTGCTGACCTGCGTGGCTATTTTTACACACTCCTCTGTCATGGAACATGAGGATGCAGAGGCATTCAACACAGAATTCCACCGCCCTTGCAAATTAAATGAGCACCTCTTCGAAGACTCAACGTCTTTATTGCTAATGTTGGCGTGGGGCAGAAGAGTTTTTAAAAAAGCTTTTTGGAAATGATTAAGAATGAAGAAGGCAAAGGTCTCTAAATTGCCTAGCAGAAGCTTTGTGTCTATATATCATGAGAACTTTAAGGAGAGACTCAGTTGGCAGTACATATGGCCAAATGCAAAGTGATGTCACAAATGATCAAGTAGATAGGAGTTTATGAAGTACCTACTATGTACCAGGGACTGGGCTAAGTGCCAGGGATCCAAAGAAAGCAGAACTATTCTGAGCCTCAAGGAGCTCACAATCTACCATGAGGAGATAGCATGCAATCAAGAGCGGGGCAGGGCAGGACTAACTGGAGACTATCTCAGATGGAAGGTACTAGTGAAGACTTGGGGCAGAAGATGAGATTTTAGTTGAGACATGAAGGAAACCAAGAAGAAGAGAGATAGAGAGAGAGCAAATTGTGGGCGTGGGGGACTGCCCATGAAAATGCTCAGAGTCAGAAGAGAAAATGGATCCTATCTTAGGGGATAGGAAATATTGAGTTAGCAGTGTGGGAGGATCTCTGAATCTGCTCTCTGTGTGCACTTCAAGAATTAGCTGCTTAGGGCAAAGATGAAAATCACTAGCAAATCACATGCCTGAATGTACATGAGAAGATGAGGCATGGAATCGAAGTAGCTCTGGTGTAACCCGTTTCACTCCCACATGCATTCCATTGCCAAGTTGGCTCCCTTTGATCCCCAAACATCTCGTCTCCATCTCCTTCCCTCTTCTTGGGAAGCCTCCCCAGCACCCAGCTCAAGCCCCCACTGCCTCTCACCTGAGTGACTGCAGCAACCTTCTAAATCAGCATCTAGATTCTAGTCTCTCTGCTCTCCAATCTTTCCTCCACGCTGATGCCAAACTTTTTTCCCTGAAGCAGACAAGCCCTGCTGCTTCCCTGCTTGGTGAGTTAGTGATTCCCCATTCTTCTGGAATGGTACACAGGCTCCTCAGTTTGAAATGGAAAGTTCTTTACTATCTGACCTCCCCTGACTTCCCCATGTTTAATTCACCTTCTCCTTCCTACATTCTGTGTTCTAGTCACTCTGATTTACTTGGCAGTCCTTCCATCATCACTTTGGACAGTCTGTCCCTCATGTTTGGAAAGTCTTCCCTCCCTACAGCTGGTGCCATAGTGGATAGAATGTCAAGTCAGGAGTCAGAAAGACCTCAGTTCAAATGTGGCCTCAGTCACTTAACTGTGATCCTAGCTGGACAAGTCACTTAACCTCTGCCTACCTCAATTTTCTCAAGTATAAAATGGGAATAAAATCATCTACCTTGTAGGCTGTTGTGAGGATTAAGTGAGATAAATAAAGCACAGTGTCTGACACATAGTAGGAGCTATACAAATGCTTATTCCCTTCCTCCATTGTCCCCCTTCCCTCCTCCCAATTCAGAATCCTTATATGCTTTTCAATAGTTATGTGATGTACCTCTTCTTACAGAAAGCCTGTGCTAATCCCTCTAATAGTTCCTATCTTCCTCAAATAATCACATATATATTTAGATATGTACATGTCTCCTGCAATAAGACATAAATGCCTGGAAGACTTTTCATTCTATTATGTATCCCTAGTACCTAACACAGCACTTGGCACACAGTAAGTGTATAATAAATGCTACCTAACTTGAACTGGATGCTTAAGAAAAAGAGAATTAGATACAGGAACAGACATTGTAATGGACTCACCATTTCCAAAGAAAGTTTAACCAAAGTAAATTGGTGGTCATATCAAGGAGGTTAAAAGAGCCAGAAGACTCTTTCAGAAAAGAAATATCAAGGTTTTTTTGTTTATATTTTCCCAACCATTAGCACCACAGAGGAAGATTCCCAGCATATTAAATGGACTCTTTGTGAAGAATTTTCCAGAAGGCATAGTCAAGAAGGATATGAGATGTCTGGCCAAACTGTGATCAAGGTCATTGGGGCAAGTGCACGCATCAGTTCATAGAGTTCATAGAACCAGCCATCGAAGCATGTAGAGGGTGCTTTACTCAAAGCTGCAGATGTGTAGACAGAAAAGATAAAATCCCTGGCTTCCAGAAGATTACAGTTTAATGGTGGGAATGATTTCACACATACACAGATAAGCAAATAAAGTGTTAAATGTGATAGGTCAAAGGAGAAACCCATGCAAAGAAGGAATCTAGGGAAAATCTAGAGCTAGTGAATACTTACATCTAAGATAATACATAAATAGGATTTTTCTTCTGGGCTGGGTGTGCCCTGGTTGAAGATTTCCTGGAAACAGTGCTGTGGAGGGATGAGTGTGTTCCAGACATGACGAATGGTGAATGCATGCAAGTATGAAAGAGCAGGATGAGATGGACAGTACCTAGTTGTTGAATATGGTTAGATGATTTACTTAAATAATATCTGCTTAAATATGGTATCACTTTCAAGGTCAGTGGAGTCACTTGTGTGTTTTATGAGGTTACATCAAGTGGCTGTTCAGGCAGGCAGGTAGGTCTGGGGGAGGTCACTGTCTTTCCCACTGGCTAGAGCCATTCCCCATGAGGTGAACTTTAAACAAAAACATATGCATAAGGAAGACCAATGGTTAGTTTAATATAAATATTAAATGGAGATTATTTCTTCTTTCCCATCAGCATATCAGGCAACATGCCAGGCATGTTTCTAACACCTGTTCCACTCAGCCTTTCCTGCCAGGACTTCACAGTGTCGAAAACGTTCTGATGTGTGAAAGGCTTTTTTAAATATAAGAAATAAAATTATTTTCAGCTGGTTGTCAGGCAGTTGGCAACAGGCTTGGTAAATATAAGGCTCAGCAGTGTTGGCGATTCATGGTAGGTCAGAGCTGCTGGGCTCAGCAAGAGACTGTAGGAGTATAGGCTTTGGTAGGAGTTCAGTGCTGCCAAGGATTTCAGTCCCATTTCACCATTTAGCACCAGGAGCTGTCCAGCTTCAGCTTAAAGATGGCCAGGAAAGGGTCCCATCCTTTCTAAAGGCAACATTTCCCAGTTCTGGACAGCTTTAAATGCTACTCAGTTTATCTCACATCCAGTTAAAATTTGCATCTTCCAAATTTCCACCCATCCTTCTTGGTTCTGCCCTCTGGGACCAAACAGAACAAGGTTAATCCTTCTTCCATACAACAGTCCTTCAAATACATGCAGATGACGACTTCTCTTCTCCCTAAATTGTCTTAATCTCCAGGCTATCTCCAGTCCCCAGCTTTAATTTGAGTCAGATATATTGTGGATTGCAAGTAATGTTAGCGTCATTTTTTTTCTGATGGGAAAGCCAAGCTTCAGAGATAAGAGTGACTTGTCCAAAGTCATATGCTTATAATTTTTGGATCCCAGTTACAAACTTCACGATTCTGACTCTCTTCCTCCACTGGTCTTTCCCCTTGAGTGGATGGTCATGGCTAGGATTCACAGTCACAGAGATGACTACATGATGATTAGACAGAAGTATCTACATCAGAACATCAAGTCATGTAACACAACTGTAATGTTGAACAATCTCTAAACTAAGCAGAATAGTTTACTGGAAAATCTCCCAACATGGAAGACCTGAATCCAAGTGCTTGTCCCCATGTGGATCCAGAGCCAAATTCTTCCACCTGACCATTCATTAGTTTCCATACCAGTGAGCTCCCGTGACTTGGTATTAACTCTAGGATCAAATTGAACTTCCATTCTTTGGTATTTAAAGCCCTATCTAACCCACCCATTTGTTTCTGCCTTTCCTTAAGACTTCACTCTCCTGTGAGTACCGGATGGGCTGGCCTCCTTGTAATTTCTTGAACACAAGATGCCATCTCGCCTTTCTTTGCTCTTGCGCTGTGTGTCCTGTATGTCTGGAATTCTCTGCCTTTCTCCCCAATCCCTTTAGTCTCCTGAACTTTCTTCAGGAGTCCTTTCCTAGGCTCCCTAGCCACTAATGCTTTCCCCATTCCTATGACTTTTCAGCTCCTCTGCTTCTATTCTGTGTGTATCCAGTTGATATGTGTGACCTCTTCCCGTTAGAAAGTCACATTTGGAGGACAGGGCTACCTTTGTCCTTCGTAACAAGCCTTTAATAAATAATAGGTGAATAGTGACTGACATATGTCAGATGGGCTACTACTGTTTACCCTCCTTAATGATGGTAATAGATGGCATTTATATATTTTTTTAAGATTATGATCACTGAATTAGGTAATATCTATGGTGAGATTTAATACCAGAATTCTCCTGACTAAAAATGCATCCCCTACCTCACATTCAAGGGCTTGTACTAAGAAGTGTGATATGAACTATGAAGGGTTGTGGTCACTGGTCCTTTAAGGTAGGGCCTTCGTGCATGATCAGAGGCTCTCCTTTGAGTCATTGCCTTGTGGTGGGGGTGGTTTATCTGATGAGGCTCTTGAGGATCCCTTGAGACTAGGCTTGTCAGCACTCTTGAATTCAGCCCTTCTGAGAGAAATCCCAACTTCTTTCCAGCACACACCTGCCCTCCCCCGGCTGCAGACATCCTCCCCATTGGGCTTCATCACTGTAGGAAATTCAGAGCATTTGAAAAAAAAAAAAGAACTTTAAAGGAAACATTACACACAATGACAGCAGACCAGACAAGGTCTGAGTTAGCCCCGAGCATTGGCTGGATGGTGACAGTAGGAAGGACAGACATGAGAAGGATGTAAAATGGCTGATGCAGAAGTCAGAAAAGTGTGGAAGAAAGAACACAGCTTTCCAGTCAAAGGACCTGAATTCCAATCCAGATTCCCACGACTCCCCCTCTGGGCCTCCATTTCATCTGTAAAATGAGCTAAGTGACCTCAAAGGTTTCTTCCAGTGTTAGAGATGTGATCCTAACCTCTGAGTCAAGTATGCCAAGAATGGTCATCTGGTCACTGTGGCTGAGAGTGTACCTGGGGTGACCTTCTAAGGAAGCTGTGGAGGAATCTTGGCCAGCACAGCCCAGGAGCTTCCAGAAAGACAAGGCCGGTGGAGGGCTCAGCCAGCAGCATCATGCTCCTTTGGACCTTGCCTTTCCTTCTCTGTGTCTTCTGGAGATGAGCTGCTCTGTGTACACAGCATTTAGGTTCAGAGTCAGGAGTGGCCTCCCTTCTCCCCTAATCTACCCCCTCCGAAGGAGAGAACAGGTTAAGGCAGATGTCAGCATTGAAGACGTCTGTGTTTCAGGGAATTATGAGCAATTTCGTGTTGCTTGGACCAGCTGTCTGTCACTTTCCAGTGAGCAGTTTAAAATAGAAACACACACAGAAACTCCCATGAGTGGCAGGTTATTAATAAATCGACATGCAGTTCAGAATCTGTTCTCCCTTTTCTTTAAAGGTAAGACTCAACTAAAAAGAGATGAGGAGGGAGCAAAAGTGGGGGGCACAGAGGCACAAAATCTTTAATTGCTGAAGTAATGTTTGCTGAATTCCAATCCGTATGGAGTGGGGAAGGGAGTAAACATTTATGAAGAGCCTACTGCGTACAAAGCTCTGTGCTGAGCTCTTTATAAATATCCAATACTCACAACAACCATACGAAATAGGTGCTTACAGTTGAAGACACAGAGGCAGACAGAAGTTAAGTAACTTGCCCAGGGTCACCAAGCTAGTACATGTCTAAAGCCAGATTTGAATTTGAATCTTCAGTTCCATACACCATGCCACCTAGCTGCCTACTATATACCAGGTGCTAGTGATAAAGAGACAACATGAAATGTCTCCCATCCTCAAGGAATTTATGTTCTATGGGGGGAAGAATTTATGTTTTGTGGCATGTCTGGATGGCAACATGAACACAGTTATATATGTGCATGTATGAATACAAATACATAGATGCAGATGAAGTATATATACATAGCTGAGGAGTGAGCAGATGATAACATCTAGAAGGAACATGTAAGAAATCTCATTGTCCCAGGCTTTAGGTGGAGCCTTGGGAGAAGTCAGGGATTCTAAGGTGTGGGGTGAGGAGGGCCTTCCAGCCATTCAGAACAGCCCAGACTCAAACCCAAAGGCAGGAATTAGAAGATTTGGATGACTGTGAGCAGCCCAGAAAGGTTCCCACAAGAGAATCATGGGAAAAATCAGGCCAGAAAGGTAGATTGAGAGATCAGACTGGCAAAACCTGGGAATAGCAGGCTGAGAGATTAGACTATCTTAGTGGGGAGCCATTTAAGATTCAAGTCTTTGTCAAACTGGGGAAGGATCCAGAGGCAGGTAGCCTGGACTGTCTGGGGCAGAAATTGCTGCTGTTCCCTTGCTTCCCATTTCACAGTTTCACCAGGACAAGTCATTTGTTCTTCATTGCTCTCTATGTGAGGAAAGTCTTTTGGAAACTCTTGCACACTAAAAACAAAACAAACAAGCCAAAAAATGATGCTCACAATTCATGCTCTTCTTTTGGTAAATATAGTTTATTTCCCCCCGAATTACATGTTAAAACATTTTTAAACTTTTTTAAGTTTTAAGTTCCAAATTCTCTTACCTGAGACGGTAAGCAATCAGGTGAGAGGTAAGCGATCAGATCTAGGTTGTACAATTTATGCTCTTCTTGTCATTGGTTTTCATTTATAGGTTCATCCTGCCCCCTCCAATCTAAACTAGTCCTCTGGTCCCAGCTCAGGTGCTATCCCCTCCATGCAGCCATGAGACAGCCGAAGCCCCCACCGGTGGTGCTCTGTCCTTTGATAGGCTCAGAGGTCAGGGCTGAAAAAGAGCTCAGAGATCACCTAGTTCACCCCTTACATTTGACAGATGTGAGAATGGAGACCCAGAGATGGGAATTCGTGTGGCCAAGGTCACACAGGTAGAGAGCAGCCATTTTGGAACACGGACCTGGGTCTCTCACTCCAAATCCTGTGCTCTTTTCTCTACACTGAGCTGCTTTTTTAGATGCCTCCTGCTCTGTTTGGTCCTTCTGGATGTGGGACTTCATTGTTTATGTGTTTCCCATAACCCATCCTCCCTATAGAAGGTGAGCTCCTTGAACACAATGACCGCTGCCTTATTTCATCCTTTGTTCCCCAAGACCTTGAAGAGTAAGTTGTTGTTGAATGAAAGGTCAGAGCAAGTACCACTTAAGGTGGGGCTGTGGTAGCAGCTAGGCAGAAACACTAGAAGAAACAGAGGAGAAATCTCTTTATCTCTTCCAAGACCAGAAGGGATTAACTAGGGGTACTCTCAAGCCAGGTGAAATCAGATCTAAGGGAAAGTTCTAAACAAGAGATAGAGGAGGGGGAGCCCACAATAGTGCAGGTAGGAACTATAGGGGGATAGCTGAGGTATAGCCTACAAAGGAAGAAATTGGAGAAGAGACCAGTAATCAAAACTGGTATTTTCTTGCTTTGGCACCATAATTTAAGTGTCAAAATTTCCCAGTCAGGTGGGAGAAAGGAGTGAGTGGAGTCGAGGGAGAGGGCCATTCCTGAAGCTCACCGTAGAGCCTGCCTGTGAAAAGACAGGGAATCGGAGGTCGTGTGAGCTCTGATACTCAGTACCACAGTCCCCAGTACTCAGATGAGTACTTGGCTTAAAGTCAGTGGCTAAGAGTCTTTTAGATCAATTCTTGCAGTATGATCCACTGCCTGGTGGAGTCCAGGAAGGTCCTAGAGAGTAGAGGGAGACCCTAGGAAGAATAATGGCTCTGGATGCTGGGTTTTTTTCCTAGCTATGTTACTATATTTGGATAACTATGGTAGAGAGAAAAGAGCTCTGCATTTGGAATCAGGAGCTCTCAAATCCCAGCTTTAAAGATATGAAATCTACACAACCTTATGTAGGATCATGCATCTCTGAGTCTTGCTTTCCTTTCTAGTAAGATTGGATACTGCTTCTGATTTCCAGTCTTGAAGGGGACCTGTAAGGATCAGAAAATCTAATGAACCTAAAGGCTTTGTAAGCCATAGAAGACAGAGATAGCTCTGCATTCCTGGTATACTTCTGGATGCAGTGCAGTATGGTGGCAAGTACCCTGGGATAGAAACTGGAGACCTCAGTTCAGCCCTGCTTCTGATGAGTTGAGTCATCTTGGGCAAGTCATTTCCCCTCTCTAGGACTTAGTTTTCCCATTTGTAAAATGCAAGCTGTTAAATGAGATGGTTTTTTCCAGCTTTAACTCTTCTTTGACCTGTGATTGACTCCTACATGTTGTGACCCACTCCCCGCTCCCAGTACTTGTTCCAAAGAGACCTCATGGTTTGATTGCTGGGCTGGTATTAACTGATTAAGTTAGCAAACAGTAGTGACTTCTTCAAGGAACAAGGGTGGCTTGTAGAGTTTCCCACACCAGCCTTTCTAAGAATCCCTTTTAAAATCATACCCTCTTTATTTGTACTTCTCCAGAGCTCTACCAGACAGAATGGGCAGCTAGAGTTGTTGCTGGTCATTTGAAGTTTTACTAATTTCATGGCAACAAAGAAGGTGAAAACATTTTAATCCTATCCCATTCTCCTTAAAATTGTACCTGGATATTTCCTCATTTGTGGTAACATCTATGTTTTTGAGACAGGATATCTCAAAGGTATTATAATAATTTCTGGACATCTGATAATTTCCTCAGGAGCCCTTCCCATTTCCTAGAGAAGGGTGAGCATCCCCACTAGCATACATATCCAAGAGACCTTATGAACTGATACCTTGGCACTTGGAGCTAGTCTTAGTTGATTAAACCACCCACCCCACAACCACACATTCACCCAAAGACCAACCCAGGTTTGTCTCCATGACTCACTTTAACATTACCTTACCCCAATCTTGAAGGTTTCCACTCGACAAAGCAGAGTTCTCCCATTGTGCCTTCTAAAGAGATCTTTAGCTCTGGCAAGCCCTCCCTGCCCTGCTAGAAGGAAGTTAGCTGAATGAATCTATCCATCTTTGGGAAATTCTAGTTCTGTTCTCCCACTATGACACTTCAATCTAGACATGTGGTCTCTGGTTTCTCACCCACCCAAGCCCCAGGGAAGTGTACCTTCTCCATCTTCACTTTGGAAATACAATCCTTCATGAGTTTCCCTGGGAAAATGAGTCTTTCTCTTTCCCAACAAATGCATTCTTTGTGGAGCCTTGGGTTTGAATCCTGCCTCAGACATTTAGTGTCTGTTGAACCCTGGGCAAGTCACTTAACATCACTGAGGCTCAATCTGCTCATCAAAACATGAGGTCATTGGGCCAGATGGCTTCTGAGTCTCCTTCAAATATCTTTTTCTTGCCAGTACTGCCAGAGCTCTTGTTCCAGATTCATTCAACAGGTGTTTATTAATTTTACCATGTGCCAGACCCTGGGTAAGATGCTGGGGATCCAAGGACAAAATTGAAGCAGCCCCTTCCCTCCAGGGGCTTACCTCGTATTAAAAAGATACACTGATTTTCCCACCAATGGCTCCTGAAAAGCCCATTTATAAATTTGGTGAAGGGAACTTCTACACAGTTGTCAAATGCTAGGTTTTTGCTCAAGGTAGTCAAACAAACCCAAGTCGATTTTCAGCACGAATCTCAGAAGCCATTTCATCTCTTTCTTCTTTCAGTATGGATTAAGCACCTACTGTGTGCCATGCCTTGTGCTCTGGGACAGGGATAAAGGTGAAAATATTTTTGACACTGCCCTGTATTTTGGATAGGAGGTGGACTTGACATGACAGTCACTGAAGTCCCTTCCACATCTGAGACTGTGTTGTCATGAAGCTGGAGAATAGTAGGAGAAAGAAGACCTGTGCATGAATAACTAGAATCCCAAATAGATAACTATCAGTGCAAAGTGAAGTGAGAGAATGCAGCAGAAATTTCCAGTTGGAGAGATCAGAGAAGGGGAATTTCTGCCAGGACGTGAAGTCTAAGAGGAGATTTCAGCCATCAGAGATGGAGGGGACCATTTAAGGCATAGGATATGAAGGGAGCAAAGTGTTCTTTTTTTCATTAGCTGCCCCCTCAGCAAAGCAGGCTATCTCATGTGTCCAGGAGATGGACAACAGTTCTGTTTGCTAAAGGATTTGAGGAGAGCAGTCAGAAATAAGAATGGCCAAACCCTCTTCAAAACCATCTTTTTGCTGGAACTTGAACCCTTGTGATTGTGGATATTTTGTGTCTAGTTCAATTTGACAAGTGTTTATTAAGTGCCTCTGATATGCCAGGCAGTGTGCTAGTCACCAAGAGTACAGAGACCCAAATGAAAGATTTTCTGCTCTACTGGGGTAGGGGAGTGGGGGATAGAATATAATATGTGTAAAAGTAAGTAAATAGAAAATCAAGACCAAATAGCTTCGGAGAATTTCAGAAAGGAGAGGGTAATGACAGCTCGGGGATTGTGAAAGTGGGATGGAAGGTGGCCCCTGGGCTGTTTTAAAGGAGGTGAGGGACTCTGCAGAGAAGAGAGATGACATTGCAAGCAAAGGAGACAACTTGTGCAAAGAATTAGTGGTGGGAGGCAAAGGGTAGGCTACAGAAACCGCCAGCATGAAATTTGAAATTGAGAGTAAGGAAGAGGAGTAATTGTTACTAGCTGTCTGGCAGCATCCTTCCTCACCCTTACTTACCCCAAGTCCTTCTTGTGTGGCATGCCATAAAGCAGTCTTTTTGCTCATGGTCTGCCTATTTGAGGAAGGCTTGGAGAGGGGGCACGAATTGGACTTGGTGACCACTAAAGTCCTTGAAAGCTCAATATTCTGGGACCCAGTATCACCACTCCCTCAGAGCCACAAAAGAGGGGAATCTTGGCTCTATACATTCCTCCACTCATCCTTTTCCAGCCCAGTTCTGTTTGACACATAGTATGTCAGCCATATGGATTTCAACCCTAAGTTGAATTCCTTCCCTTTCTCATTTGAAGCATTTATTTCTGATGTTCTCTTAGCAACACAGAAATGCACACTCCATTCCAGCAGCCACTGGCCAGTAGGTGGACTGATGTGCCAGGGTCATCCGGTTTAGGGTCAGGGCTTCAAGCCAAATGGCATATGCAAGTGGAAAACGTTCTTTTGTTTTTCCCCTAGGCTCTGAAATATATTAATATGCATTCATTGCCTGTGGGAATGGAGGTTAAGCTCGGACTTCCTTATTGGAACCTTTACAAAAACATCCATGCTCTCCACATTTCATATTCCACATGTCCTGCCTTTTAATGAAGAAATGCTGCGGGATTGTTTGGTTTTTCTTTTCCTAAACCAACTCTGGAGATGTTCATTTTTGTTAATGGCAAAGCATTCCACGAAATGGCTGGGTTGCCAGAGTTTTCTTATTTCTCTCTGAAAAGGGGAACAAAACCCCCACCAGTTTCCGGCAGTGTAATCACCCCAGTGGGGATGCGGGGGAGAAGTCGATCGTGCATGTGTCTGATTGCTTTCTAACTGAAATATGGGTCACGGTCGGACGTTCTGCGGGGCGGATTTGCCTTAGAGCTTTGTAGCAAGAATGCCCTTCAAGGGTTCACTTGGTGCTTGGCTCCACCGACTTTTTCAGTATCTGGGCAGACAAGCAAACAGCACCAAGCACTCCCACCCCTTTCCCCACCCCCCACCCAATCCCACCCCCTCTGGCTGCTCATTTTTTCATTTAAAGAAAACACCACCTAATTGCTTTTCCTCAGGAGCCCCCCCAAGAGTTGAGATGGAGTTCAGTACTGCCCACGCAGGCTGAACCCTTCCGGTGGCTGCTGGCTAGCTCCAGCTCCTAGGGGTTTGTCAGTGACTCCGTCTTCATCCCTAACCCTGCTCTGTGATGCCACGCTTTCCCGGTTGGCACTCCAGTTTGCCTGCTCCTACATGTGAGTCTTGCAAAAGCAGCCTCCCGTCTAGTCTCCAAGGCTCTAGCGGGGCTCACATGACCGGGCCAGTGAAAGACAGCCGGATTTGAGAGCGGCCCCAGTCTCCGCCCGGCACGGCACGGCGGGCTCCCAGCTGACAGACAGAATATGGGGTGGGCTTTGTCACCAGAGCTCTGGGGCTGGCGTGCCCAGCAAGGCTCAAGATTGCACCGTGCCCAGAAACCTGCTGCCTCTTTCAGGGTGCAGGCAGGAAAAACCCTGAGAAACGGGGGTGCCCCCTCTTGTCTCCTGGCCAGCCGAGTGGGCTCTGTCGTGCAAGGACAGCTTCTAAAGTAAGGGGGAAGCATGAAGTCTTTGTTAAGCGCCCTGACAAAGAAGGAAGGTAAGGAGATGTTGGAGGAACCCTACGGTGGAGGAAGAGGACTGCCGGGCTGGGGGCGGGGGAGAGGTGGAACAGGGACTTCTTAGGAAGCCCTGACTGCTCAGCAGAGATGATCCTAGTCCTTGGGGGGAGGGAGAGGAGCGTCGTGGATCGGGGTTCCACGCTGGGGAAATATCACTTAGAAGGCAAAGTAGAGGGCTTCAGTCTTCGGGGTTGCTTCCTCTTAACATGGTCAAGACTGCTTCTTGTCAAGGAAAGTCTATGGACCTCAGAGAACATTGTTACTGAATGCTTGGAAATGTGGCTCCCTTGCATGCTGTGTTGTTAAATGAGATCCTGGAAATCCATAGAAGGATTTTGGTCCTTCAGTTGGCTCAAAGGGCAGCAGAGGACTTGGCTGAGAACTTGGAACGGAATGGTTCAACACTCCCTGGCACTCCCCCTGCTCTGCTGGGCTTGGCAGTTGGATTTTCTGTCCCCAGACTCTGATGGAATTGCTGAGCGAGACAGTGGGGTCCATACGCTGCCTGTCATACCTTGTGTGCTTTTTATTGTGGAAGGAAATATAAATAACTCATGTAAGACAGAGCTAAGAAAATACCCACCCACTTACACTTTGCAGATCGCCAGGAATAAAAAGTGGGGGGGGGTGTGTGGAAATGGGTGGAATATTAATTATTTTTGGGCAGAAAAGTGGTTATTTTTAATCTTTTTGTCCCCAAATCAGCCTCTTGTAGATGTTTCTCATTGAGTAGTTTATCCATCAGAGAGCCTTCCTTTTCAGAAGTGAGAGGAGTTATTCAGTCCTTGGAAAGGATTGGTTTGAGAAAAGGCTCCTAGCCCCAAGCTCTTTGCTCAATAAATGAAAAGGAAAAAATAACTCAGAGGAAACAGGCAGGAAGCTCATGGAACATGGATCTCAGCAGCATCCAAGGGCCCTTTCTATTCAAATTCATCTTCATGCATCTTCGATGCTTCCATTTCAGAATCCCCCCATTTCTGGGTGAAGGGTGCAGAAGCATTAAGACATTCTGGGCTTCTCTGAGGGACCCTCCTGGTAGCATTCTCTTCCCTTTCCCCACCTGGAGCTTGGAGAACCCCTTGTGAATTTCAATGATTGATCAGCATTTGTGTGGGCTGCCTCTTCTTGGTTTTACAGAAAATCAATGTGGACCAGGGTGTTTCCATCAGAGATTTCATTCTAGGTTAGGTTCCAGGATCAGGAGGACAAGGCTGAAAAATAGTTTAAGGGACTGGACAAAGTGAGCAAAGCAGCTGAGCTGGGATCCAGTTTCTCTGTGTTCTCTGCTCATTGCTGCTCTGCCCCTCTGGGGGATGCAAATGAAGATTTGCTTGTGGCTGGCTTTGTCCATTTCTTTTGTTAGGGATGGTTGACATTCTCGTAGGTCTTTAAGGCTTCCAAAGAACTTTTCAGGCTCGTCTCCTCAGAGCCTCACATCACTATCCTCACACAGATAGGGAAACTGAGCCCCATAGAGGTTAACGGAGCTATCCAGGACCCCAGGTGTTTCTGACTCCAAGCCCTAGACTTTATCCACTGTACGATGCTGCATGTCTTCCATAAAGAGTTGCCTTTGGGAGAAATCTTTTTACCTCCCATTAACATATACACCCCCTCCCCCAGTTGTCATCCATCTCTCAAGGACATGCATGTCATGCGCTGTCACATAGGCTGGAAAGTAATATTTCACCAGAGTGATCCTAGTGATGGGAACAGCAAGGACAAGGTAGAGTGATGTGAGGAAGCATCTTCCCTAGTTAGAGCTGTCACATGCATCTTTCCCCAAGAGGTTGATGACTCTCTGGCATTGACCACCAAGAGCTCCTCCAGAGGATAGGTGATGCTCATCCAAAGCAGGAGGGATGGATAGAGGGTGAATGTCTAGCAGAGACCTCCCTCAGCTGAGAATTTGTGCTTGTTCCCAGAGACTAAGGTATCCAGGAAGAGCAATGGGTGAAAAAAAAAGACCCATTGCATGATTGGGCTAGAGTTGCCAATCCAGAAGTGGATGTCAAGGCTGTGTCATTTTCCTGGTGGAACTAAAACCATTCTGGGATGGCCAAGATCGTTGTCATCTATTGAGAATAAAAACAAAAACCCTCCAACTTTTTTTTATTTGTTAATAAACTGAAACTCCACCAAAGAACTGTCCCTCCTTTCTTTACCCCTCATGTGTTAGCCACCTGCACCACCAGGACAGAACTTCAGATCACTTTAGCCAAGCTTTTGTAACATTTTAAGGTCATTCATTTCTGGATTTCCAAAGCCACTGAAATGTTGACTAGTTCATGGAATGGTGCCTTCTTAGTGGTGTCTTTTAAAGTGTCTCTTGGGGCCTAAGAAATGTCTACCCAAGACCCAAAGGCCCATTCCTTCCTTATGCTATGGTTCCCTGCCTTTGCCCTGGTTTTGCTTTGGGAGACTTCCAGTGAAAGTTAGACCATGTTTGAAAATTCTCTGCTTCCTGAGCCCCTCTCACTTTACCCAGTGCTGTGAGTAGAGAGAGTTGGGGGAGGGGGTAAGATTAAGCTGTTGCTTAATTGGAAAGACTGTGAGTTCCCTGATGTGCCATTTTAAAATGCTTACCGGCTGTATTTAATCAAAGCTTGATTCTGAGCAAAATTCCCCAGGAAATAGTCGGATGCTTCTTTGCATTTCCCTCATGTTTCCAAATTGTGCTCTGGCCTTTATTGCTTGCTGAAGTGTGTACACTCTTAAAAAGATTGTTGTGTGGCACCAGCTGGGCACAGTGGAGAGAGCACAGCATTCCAAGTCACAGCGTTGGGTCCCTAGCTGGCTACTTGTGGTCAATCTCTGTCCCTTCCCAGACCTTTTCTTTCTTCCCTAAGATGAAGCCTTGGCCAAGCTAACCCACAGTGTCCCTTTTAGGTCGGAAGCCTTGGGCCCCTAGGAGGCCTGGGTCTGGGGACAAAGTGAGAAAGAGGGCACTTCTGATTCTCTTTCTCGGTGAGCTTTCCAAATGACAGAGATTAGGGGAGGTGGCATGGAAGTAAGGCAGCCAGACTTGAACCCAGGACTTGCTCAGTCAAACAAGATTTGTGAGACACCAAATACTAGCTGAGTGGGATTAGCAAAGGAATTGGCACATAGTAGGTGCTTAACACATGCTTATTGATTCAACTGGGCAAGACCTTAACCTCTCAGTGCTCAGGCACTAACTTTCTTAAGAAGACAAGTCACTATTCTGCCTAAATGGACCAAGTTTCTGCACTGGAAATTCCTTATCATCAGTGGAATGATAGGTTCCACTCTGCCCCCTTCAAAGAAAAAGGAAGGGAGGAGGAAAGAACTGTGTGTAAATGAAATATTACACACATGTTTCCTTTGCACTTCTGAAGTTATCACGAAAATTGGTCCCAATATATTAATAGCTGAGTACATATTGGCCCTGAGAAACTCTTCCATCTTTCCCCTTTTCCTCTGCTCCATATTCATCCCCAATTCCAGTTTTCTTTAGTCTGTTAAACTGCCAGGAAAAACCATCCACACTGGACCTTATGTATTAAGACCAGGAGAGATGTTGTAAGCCTTTTTTAATTTTAATTGCCTTGACTGTTCTTGGGATTGGAGAAATTCAAATTCTCTTCTCTGGACCCGCATTCTCTTGGGGATACTTATTTCTGTCTCCTCTATTCTGGCCTGTTTATTGAACCATGCTCTTGTTCTTGGGGCAGTCAGGGTAAGGAGGGTACAGCTTGCATGCAGAGTTTGCAGGCTGGATTCCTGGAGCCTCCAGAGGCATGAAAGTACATGGGTGAGGAAACAGTCCCCCTTCCCCTTGCCCACCCCCCCCCCACAAGACCAAGGCCTGGTTTGCTGTTGACTTATTGCTTCCAAGGCAGCTTTGTAAGTTTGCTTCAGAGGGTTATAGGGCAAAGAGCAGGGGCTCCTATTCCAGGTGATAATCTCTGGCCAGATAATGCCCCTCGGTTTCAAGAAACACTGAACATGTGTTCACCCCAGGGATCCAACCTGCTGTCCTAGAAAGACCCAGGAAGCATTGCTGTGACTTGGCACTCAATAAGAGTTTTATAAAGTAGTTTAAAATCTGTGGCTTGAGTAGAAAGTGCCATTCTTTGAAAGAGCTAACTAGATTTGTGTGAATGGGAAAAGAGAGTGTAGATCTGACCGAAACAGGACCAAGAAGTTCCAATTCTAAGAAGCCTGATTTCAGCTTAACCAAATAATGAACCTTCTGACTAGCATTATCCATTAGACAAAGGACCTTGGGAAGTAGTGAGCTCCCAATCACTGACAATGTTCAAGGGACAGATGGTCTGCCAGGAATTCTGGGGGTTTGGGTGCTCTGCAAGCTGAACATGTCAGCAATGTGATTGGGTAGCCTTCCCTCGCCAAGCTAACATAAACTGAGCTTTTATTGAGAGTCGGTGTGTAGAATTGGAGGGGGCAGTGATAGTCTAGTGGCATCACAGGACCATAGATTTAGAGCTAGAAAGTACCCTTGAGGCTAGCCAGTCCAACCCTTCTACTTCACAGATGAGAAAACTGAGGCCTAGGAAGGAGGTCACACCTTGCCTGGGCACCCAGGAATAAGTAGCAGAACCAAGCTCGACATGATTAGAATGAGGGCTGAGCTAGGAGTCAGAGGAGTTCAGCTGGATTCCCAGCTCTCCTTGACATAGGACAATCGTTACTTCACCTCTCTGGATCTGTTTTCTCATCTGTTAAGTGGGGTGTTATACTGGGTAGTCCCTAAGGTGCCTTCTTACTCTGAGTCTATGATTCTAAGTCATAGGAAATGAGGTAGCTGGTAGCACATTGAACAGAGCACTGGGCCTGCAGACAGTAAGGCTTGAGTTCCAATTTTACCATCTATGTGGCCCCGGGCAAATCACTTACTCTCTGTCTTGTTTTAATCTCTTCAACGGCAAAATGGGGCTAATGTAGCAGCTACCTTGGATAGTTATTGTGAGGATCCAGTGAGGTATTCTTTGTCAAAAGTGATGAGCACATATAGGCAGTTCAAATGCAGAATCATCTGGATGGTACAGCAGATAGACCACTGGACCTGGAGTCAGGAGGACCTGAGTTAAAATTCAGCCTCAGATGCTCACTACTTGTGTGACCCATGGGGAGTCATTTAACTTCTGTTTCCCTCAATTTCCTCAACTATAAAATAGTGATACTAAGAGGACCAACCTCCCAGAATTGGTGAAAGAATTAAATGAGATAGTATTTGTAAAATGCTTAGCCCAGTACCTGGTACACAGTAGACACTTAGTAAATGCCTATTTCCTTCTTGCTTTCTTTCCTTCCAGTTCGATTGCCCTTTCTACTGTATTATATTGTCTCTGAATCATTCCTCCACTCCCTTATGTTACAGCTGAGGAAATTGAGTCCCAGTGAGGGGGGGCAAGTCACTTTCTACTCCCATTCTAGCACTTTGTCCATGGGGGTTTAACTTTGATGGCCACTTCATAGATGAGGAAATTTCCATCTGCGCTGGTACAATAATTGAGCACCTCTTAAGCCATCCAGGTTTGTCAGAACACACATGTGTCCTGAGGGGAGGTGCTGTGGTGAGGGGAGGGTATGCAGACTGAAGCTACCACTGAAGAGGGCAGCCATGATTCCTGTTAGAAATGGGCTCAACCCAGAAGCCCCTCAACGAGCCCAACTGCTGACTGTTCAGCCTGTCGTTGGGGAGGGGGTTTTAAAGGATATCACTTCTAGCTTGGAAGGTCAGGGTTCTCGAACACTCTTATGTTAAACAGAAGCATTTGAGAAAAACCAAATCTTCCTGCCCAGCTCCATAAATGGACCTCCCATGTTGTTTTAAAAACCTATTCAAAGGATTTATTTTTGTACCGTCTATACCTCCTCCCGCCCCCTTTGAGAATTCCCATCAAGTGAGCTGAGGTTGACTGGAATTCATTTTCCTAAAATGTATAATGAGGGGCAGATCTGGATTTACCCAAATGTTTTTGCTTTTTAATTTAATTTTACTGTTTTTAATAATTCCATTATCCAGCATTTTATACTTGTGTGTGTTACCTAGTAGCAGTGAGGTGACTTAGTGGATAAAGCTCTGGCCCCCGAGACAGGAAGACCTGAGTTCAAATGTAGCCTCAGATACTTACTAGCTATGTGACTCTGGGCAAGTCATTTAACCTCTGTTTGCCTTAATCCACTAGACAAGGAAATGACAAACCATTCCAGTGTCTTTGCCAAGAAAACCCCATGGACAGTATCCATAGCATCATGAAAACAAGCAAAATGATACCTTCCTTGTCTCATGTACTTCATGAGGGAAGGGGTGTAAGTACTCTCCCCATTTTACAGATGAGAAAATTGAGGCTATAGTATGCAGATTTGTCCAAATTCAAGTAAGTATTAAGTAGCAGGCTGGATGAGAGGAGATGATTTCAGGTCACTTCATTCTCTGTGCCTCAGTTTCCTTACTAGGGAGGCTTGAGCTAGATGACCTCTAAGGTCTCATCCACCTCAAGTTTTGCTGTTCTTTCCAGTCCTGACCAGACCCAGCTGAAGGACAGGATCTAGTTTGGAATGCCATTACATTTGACAAAGGACATTGCTAAACTATAGCATGTCCAGAGGAAGGTAACCAGGCTGGTGAGAGGCTTTGAGATTGTGGAATCATAGCTTTAGGGCCTTCTGAGGGTCTAGAGATTAATTTCCCCATTTCACAGAAGAGTGAACTGAGACTGGAGTAGGGGAAATGATTAACCAAGGTCACAAAGCAATGTGTCAGGACATGAATTGAACTCTCTTACTCCAAATCTAAGACCCTCCCCACTGTCCCCTAAATGATGATACAGTAGGCTTGGTTGAAGGAGCCAAGGGAATGTTTTATCCTGAAGAAGAGAAAATGGGGGAATAGGAGGATGGGCAGGGATACCATAGCTGTTTCCCAACATTTAGAAGGCTGTCCTATGGAATAGTGAAGGAGATTTGCAATGAGACTAATGTAGGTGTGAGATAAAGGCAAAATCTTCTAATGATAAGAGCTCATCCAAGAGAGGAAGGGTAGCTTGCTATCTCAGGAGGGAAAGTATTCCCCCTACCTAGAGTTTTTCAAGGAAAAATGATGTGATCACCAATACGGGGTGTGGTTGAGAAGATTCTTTGCATCCCAAGAGCTGAGCAGTAGATGCTGAATGAGTGTTGGATGGGTGGATGGATGGATAGATGGATGGTTAGATGGATAAATGCATAGGTGGGTTGATAGATGGATGAGTGGGTGGATAGATGGATCAATAGATGGATGGATGGATAGATTGATGGATGGATGGATGGATGGATGGATGAATGTTGAATCAGCAAATGGAGTAGTAACCTTCTTTCCTTCAATATGAAAAGGAAACTCTCCTTTGGTAGAATCCTGGGTTAAGTGCTTGAAGGCATCTCAGAGACCCTCAAGTTCAGCCCCCTTATTTCCAAGATGAGAAAATTGAGCCCCAGAGAGATGAAGAGATGTTGCCAGTGCCACACAGCTAGTAACTGAACCCAGGTCTTCCTAACTCCATGTCTTGTGGCCACACAGGATGCTCCCACACCAGGACCTGCTCAGCACGCTTTCTCTCTCTTTTTCTCTCCTGTTACCCAGTGCCATTCAGAGAGGCCCCAACGTACTCAAACCGGCGGCGGAGACCCCCGAGCACACTGGCAGCCCCCCGAGTCCTGCTGCGCTCCAACAGTGACAACAACCTCAACGTGAACAACCTCCCCGACTGGTCTGTGTGCTCCTCGGCCTCTTCCCACCGCAGCCTTTCACCCCAGCTCCTCCAGCAGATGCAGGGCAACCCAAATGGCACAGTAAAAACCATTGGAAGCTACACCCCTGGGCCTCGGAGCCGCTCCCCGTCACTGAATCGGCTCGGGGAGGATGCCAGGAGGCAGCAGCAGGCACCGGCACCACCACAGAGGCACATCAGGTGATTCTGGGGCCCTACCCAAGCACGGGAGGCTCCCAGTCTTTTAATGCATGCCCGCAAGCCTGTGTCCAATGCCATTCAGGGGTAACTGCAGATCAGGTTCAATGTCATTGTGGTTCCAAACCCATTTTTAAAAAATTCTTTTGAAAATGCATTGATTTGTGTGGTTTTCTGTCTTTAGTCCAGTATGCTGAAGATAGTTGCAGTCTCTTTATGGCATCTTGACATGTTGAGCTGTAAGGGATCTGAGAGAGCCTCTCTTCCAACTGCCTCATTTTACAGAGGAGGGAAACTAAGGCACAGAGAGGTGGTGAGCCTTGCGTGGGGTCACCCAGGTAGTACAAAGCTGGACTGGTATTTGAGCCATGCAGGGCCTCAGGGAGGTCATTTTGGACATCTGGAGGGGTGTGGTCATTGGATCTCCAGAACTGATAGAAGGGTTAGGGAGTTACAGTGCCTCTTGAAAGATCCTTGGAGCAAAGTTCCAGCCTCAGCTTTTCTTGCATATTTGCTCCTTGGTCCCACCAGATTGTATTAGAAGGTTTTTCTGGTTCATGCCGGTGTGGAGGAAAGGGCACCTTGGGATGGGGATGGGGCAAGAAGATATCTGGTCTTCAGTCCCAGCTGTATAAGCTTAGATAAGCCATCCAACTCTTCTGGACCTCAGTTTCCTTTTCTGTAAAATGAAGGAGTTGGACTAGGAAGTATCTAAATTTCCTTCAAGCTCTGAGTCCTCTGATTCTTGGTCTTGGAGGTTAAGTATGCCTTCCCCCTGTCCCCTCTTTCATACTTTCTCCTGGGCCCCAGGATGGCAAGGTGCATATTAGGTGAAGAAGAGGGACTGTCTTTTCCATTGGTGGTGGCCTGCTTCCTCACATGTGTGCACACATAGGTCTGTGGCAGGGTGTCACCAACGCCCATACTAGTCAGATCCCCTTTGCTGTGGGCTGGGCCAGTTCATCTGCATGGGGCAAGGGAGCTATGGGGGACCTTGTGGAATGTCGAGTTCATTCTTAGCTCAAGGTTGATGCTCAGCCTCAGGAACCCAGGCACAAGTTCCTAGTAGGCTGCGAATGATGTAGACGTCAGTAGTAGGATTCCCAAAGGCAGTCAGGCTCACTGCGGGCCCTTAGTCACTAATATAGTGCCAATTCCAAAGGGAGACATTTCTACTCTCCTGAATACGGAATTGTAATAAGATGCTAAAGACAGTGTATCCTGCATCTTGGCAAAGCCTCAGCTGAAAAGTGCTAAAGAGGAAGTGGAACCCCAGGGGCATTCAAGGAGATTTCTGAGAGTTATCTCTTTTCTTTTATCTTTGTGCCAGGGCAGCGGTTTGAGTGAGAACATGACAGGCAGTTCCCTCTTCTCATTACCTGTTCTATGAGTGCCTGTGTGGAGAGGGATGTGTGCGTTTGCATCTGTATCTCTGTGTGTGTGCCTCTGTGTGTGTGTCTCTGTGTATGTGTCTCTGTGTGTGTGTCTGTGTGACTGCACATGTATCTCTGTGTCTCCGTGTGTGTGTCTGTGTGTGACTATGTGTGACTGTGTCTGTGTGACTCTATGGATAAGGGTATGTCTGCATATGTTTGTGTGTATGTAGGTATATTGGTGGTGTGTGGGGAAAGACAGAGGGATGGAGTTTGAATGCTACAGTCCCACCCTTCCTCTCTCTTTTCCATCACTGCTTCTGTGGGCAGCTTTGGGAGAGGCATCTTTGGGAGCAGGGCCCAAGGACAGTCCAGGGTTCTGTCCCATTCTGGACTGAGCTGCTTGCTGAGCCCCCTCTCTGGAGCTCAGTGTGGCTAGTGTGGCCAGAGCTAGGGTTCAGCCCTGGGTCTCCCAAGGCCTCAGGCCCAGCAGTCTACTCACTGTAATTAATACTCAGAGGAGCTTAGCTCAGAAAGGGAAGGCTGGCCTCCTCCTCCCACCCTCCTTGTTCCATGATCCAGAGGTGAGGTGCCAAGCTGAGGCAGCACAGGTACTGAGTGACAGGCAGCTCCCATCCCAGGTGCCCTACTTCAGGGCAAGCATCAAGACCTAGAAGTTGGGGGTCTCAGGGCCAGCACTCAGGCAGGGCAGATGGATCCAGGATCACAGGCCTAAGCAGGAGCTTCACCATGCTGGTGAAAGAGCCCCATCTTGTCCTGATGATGGTGGAAGGGTTGCTATATGCCATCTTCCTGGGGAATTTGGGAACCTTCCCTCCCTTTGTGGTCAAACCTTCACCTTCCCATAACTTCTCCATTTGAATCCTTTGTTGGTCCTCCTGGAAGAGACAACACGAAGATGTTTAGGTATCAATACAGTGTCTTCTAGGAGGTGACTTGGGGCAGGGGGAGTCTCTTAGGGGTCAGACCTCTGACTGAAGACTTGAAGGAAGCCAGGAGGAGACCTTTGCAGCAGCAAGAAGTTCACCCCCTGGAGAAGGCTGCTGGCTCAGAAGGCACATCTGGGGGCAGCCAGATTCTACTCATCAGTGCTGATGAGTAGAGAGTGCCTGGGATGTGAGCAGTCACAGCAGATTACTGGGGAGGGGGAAGTAATTGAGGTGAGCCCCAGTGGTGCCACACCTGCCTCAGCAGCCTCATCTCTTGCCCCCTGCATGCACTACACAGAGACATGCACATACATATGTAACACATGTGTGCGGTGCACACACATACACCGAAATGCCAGGCATAGCAGAGATCAGTAGCATATACACACACACATACACACTGAAATGCCAGGCATAGCAGAGGTCAAGAGCATATGCACACACATAGTCATATACACATGCACACACAGTCATACACATGTGCACACACGTACACATAGTCACACATGTGCACACAGTCATACACCAAAATACCAGACATAGCAGAGATCAGGAACATACACACACAGATATACAGTCATACATGTGCACACACATTCAGTCATACCCATGTGCATGCACACATGCGCAGTCTCACACATGTGCAACACAGTCATACACATATACATGTATACATGGTCATACACATATACATGTATACACGGTCATACACATATGCACATACATTCACAGTCACACAACCACAAACGTCCTCAGGGACAAGTACACTTGGCCAGGGCTATCTGAAGCTTCCTCCAATCCGCGAGACCACTCAGAGCTTCCTCTCTCTGGGTGCAGCCTCAGGGAGCCCCCAGTCCCCTCCAAGTCATGGTGAGGCATCCAAGATGGAGGTCTGCTTGAGGAGGTTAGTTGGCATGTAAGGCCAGTCTTCCCATTCTCCTCCTCCCATGAAGATAACTTCTTTGGAAAGATAACTATCTTCTTTCCAAGAAGGAAATTAGTTTTTCCAAAGCTGTCTACTTTTGCCTCTGAAGACAGAGATTCTCTGGCTCACCTCATACAAGAAAGTAGTTTGTTCAAACAGGGAATAGTTAAAATCTGTGGGACATCATGCTCAATACACTGGGAAAAGGTGAGGACCTTCCGCTTCCAGCCTGGAGAGATGCAGAGCTGCATAGTAGTATACCCATGATAGTAATGGGTATCCTTCTCTGTGAGGAGTTTGCAGTGATTTCTGTGGAGCTGTCTAGTGAGGGAGAAGGGATTCCACGCAGCAGTGGGGATGGGAGCTGGGTCCAGCATTCATCCAGGAGTCTGTTTGAATGTATATCTTGACATGGATTATTGGGAGGGAGTGAAAAAGTGATCAAAGGAGAAAGGAGAGGAAGAGATAGACAGAGAGAGCTGACAGACCCAAGATTATGTGAAAAATAGGGAGAGAGAAGAGCTGGACAGTGCAATGAGGTGGGTTCAGATCTGAATGAATGGGATGTCCCAAACAGTGGTCATGATCCAATGTCACCCTGGATGAGCCTCAGTCTTCTGATCAGTAGAATGGGAATAGGGGCAGCACCTCTCTCTCCAGGTTATTATGAGGTGACTTTTTAAGAGCTTCCTCGATGTTAGCTATTATTTTAATTCATTTTATTGGCCAGCTGCTACACAGGTTTATTCTTGTGCCTCTAGAGTGGGGAGCAAAGAGCATTGGATGGAAATTGAAGTGAAGCTGATTCAGGTTTGGTGGAGAGCTGCTGCAGCAAAGGCATGATGACCATGTCAGGGTTATCAGGGAATGAGGTTCTTCTTCAGGTGGGAGGTGGATTGGACTAGATGAACTGTGAGCTCCCTCTCGTTTTGTGAAGAGTCTAAGATGGTTTTCTATCTCAAAGAAGTTAAAACTTGAGGAAAGAAAACGTAAGGGGGTGAGGAGTGAGTTAGGAGAAATGTATGTTTACCAGCTGCAGGATGTAGAAGGAAGGATGGGGCATGAGCTGTTATGGGGGAGCCAGATCACACTAGATCCCACTTTGGACTTCCTAGTGGATAATGGGCCAATTCCCATTGCTTGGAGAAGACAGACCAGGGAAATAAAGTTACCCCCGAGACCTCAGAACATCTCACATTTTTTATAGGTTAGATTAGAATATAGCCGACTGAAAATAACAGAGGTTCATTTCATCTTCCTTTGGGCATTCTGAAACATCTCAGAGTCAACATCTTGAGTCCATTAATGTTCACTGTACATTCTGTACATACACAAGATGATGTTCTTTGAGAGTTCCGATCTTTTGGCTTCTTACACAGTAGGAACTTAGTAACTTAGAGACCGATGTAGGGGATGGGGCAGGGTGAGATGAAGATAACACATTCATTTCAGTAAATGTTTCTTATTATGTAGTAAATTCCAGGTCCAGTTCTCAGTCCAGTGGATACAAAGACAAAACAGAAATCATCCCTGCCTTCAGGGAGATTACATTCTACTGGAAACAATATGTATCAAGGAAAGTCAATAAAAGTAGATAAAAAGTAAATACAAAGTACTTTGTGGAAGTATGGGGTGGGAGAGAGCCCTGACATTCTGTATTCTGAAGCCCCTCCCAGCCCTGACATTCCTGTTCTAAGATCTAGCTCCTCTCTGCTATTCCTTGTTCTTGGATACTTCCCACCTCTAACATCCTGGAATTTCTAGCTTGTAACAATTCCTCTGTTCTCATTTTTTGATCCTTTGGTTCTCCAGAGCTGAAGCAACATGCCCTTATATGGAGAATGTGGGTGACTCGCCAGGAATAAATGGTTTGCAGCCAAGAAGGGGCATGCATCTGAAGTTCCCAAGCTTATTCTTCAGGCCGTGGTGTGCCAAGTTATCAGAGGAAGTTTTAGTTTTAGATGAGAAATGGTACAGTGTGTCATACATTGCAAATGGAAATGTATCCCCCCATCCCTGACCCTTAATACCTGCCACAGATCTCCCATTTCCCCAGTGCCCCAAGAATTTTTAGCCTCTTTCTTCTGAAGCATCAGAGGAAGCTTTTGTGGAGTGTTATGTGAACACAAAAGCCTGCATGGCTTCTCACGGTTTCTCATCTGAGCATAGAATTGACAGGGTCAGGCTCCATAGGTGGGCTCTGATTTGGAATAGCTCTTGCCATCTATTTTCTTTCCCCTTGGTATTTTCTGCATGTAAAATGTTTTTATCACATAAGGAATTCTTAGAACTCCATCGTTCCATTTTTATGTTTATGCATTACATATGTGTATACATACATGCATATAGACATACATATATCTGTATGAATGTGTCTACATATGTATGTCTATGGTGTTGTGTGAGTGGCAGGATCCTGAGCTAATGGAATTGGACGTAGAATGAGAAGGTCTGGGTTCCAATCTGGGCGCTCCCTTGCCCTGAAGAATTGATTACCCACCCTTCCTTCCCTCAGTGACTTTCCAAAGCAGAAGCTGAGGAGCCATTAGCCCTGCATTCAAAGCCAGGCTCCCTCCTGGGACAGACTTCCACTGTGTGCTTGCTTTGCCATTCATCCTTTTATACTTGTCTTTCCCCTCCGTAAGCACCAGTCACCAGATTCTGTTATCCATGACTCGGGCTTCTGCACTGAATCTGACAGCTGCTGGCTGTCCAGGAGGCCAGCTGGGGTCCGTCTCACTGGTTCCCTCTGAACCCAATCCACCAAGCACTCATGGCTGACGATCCAGGGCTAGGCTTTATTGGGAAGCCCTGGCAGCATTCCCAGGAGGCAATGTTGGCATCCGTCACTAAATGCGCACTTGAGACAACTTTTCTTCAGCCAATTTCAAGGCTTAATGCTGACAGCTGACATTTCTGTGATGTTTTAAGGATCACAGAGAACATTACATGTGTCGTCTCTGACTCCTACAATAACCCAGTGCTGAGACATGTAGTTTGCTATTAGTTTTCCCATTTTAAAAATGAACAAACAAGCTTAAAGAGACAAAGCAATTGAAATATAAGCACACAGCTAATAAATGTCAGAGGCAGTATTCTAACTCAGATCTCTTCTGACTCCCAGACCAGAATTCATGCTATTCTGCCAAAGTTATGTTATAAATACCCTAAATGACTACAAGATCAGAGCATCACTGGTTCAGCTCTAGATGGGACCTTAAATTTCATTAAGTCCAACTCCTATTTTTGCATATAAGGAAACTGAGGCTCAGAGAAACAACTTACACAAAATTACACATGTATATATAGCAGGATGGGGTTTGAACAAAGATCTTTTGATTCCAGTCTCAGTCCTTCCTCCACTGGGTCGCTCTGCCTGCCAGTGATAAAACTGACTATTGCTTACTGCTATTTCACCATCCTCCTCAACTGCCTTCACTCACTTTGGCCCTTCTAGGCCCTGGAGGACAACAGCTGCAAGGAACTTCGCAAACTTGAACCAACTTCACACACATCAGCTTTCTTGCTGCTGCTACTGCTACTGGTAGAAGGTATATGATGAGCCCAGGCCAAGGAAGACTTGGCTTCTAAATCAGGGCATGAAACCCTGATTGCCAGTGACATGGTCAGGTCTGCTTGTTTGCCAGGATTTCAGCCCCTAGTCCTGAGTTTTCACCATCCTGTGTGTGCTTCTTGGACCCAGTCCAACTGACCTAACTTCCTGGTGAAGAGGGTTCTGACCTCTGGTACCTGCATGCCCTGTGGCACAGTGGCACATCGCTCTCTCCCCAGGGCTCCCATCCCAACCCTTCTCTTGATATCAGCCCCTAGTCTCCCTGGAAGTCACGTCAAAGCTAGAACTTCATGGGATGCCTGCTGCATTCCTCAGGGTGCTGGGTGCTCTTTGCACACAGGAATCACTGAATGTACTGATTGAACTAATGGAGTACATTACCCACTGGGGGGTGGGGTGCCATCTTTTTATAACATTCAGGTCAGTTTGTATTCAGGCTGTTGCTTAGGACTGGTGCTGTTTGATCTCGTCTTTCAGCTTTCAAGAATGCACTGTACAGCCATGAGCCTTCTAGCTGCCAGTTCATGTCCCAGCTTTTTTTGGGCATGGAAAGTGTTGGCTACATTAGAAATCCTTGTAAATCTCAGGTTCTACATTATATATGTATGCATAAGGTGATAAACAAGGGTTGGGACCTAGTTAGCAGAAAGAGCACTGGACTTTGGGTAAGATTGGACTCAAATATGGGTTCTGACACATCCCAGCTGGATTACTGTGGCCAACCAAATCCATTTTCTGAGCCTCAGTTGCCCCATTGTAAAATAGAATGAATATTGCTGTTACTACCTGCCTACCTCACAGGATTATTGTGAAGATGAAATGAGGTTCTCTGCATGGAGCGCTTTGTGGACCTGGACATATACATACATACATATATATATATATATATATATATATATATATATATATATATATATATATATACATATACACACACACACACACACACATACATATATATATATATATATATACACACACACACATATATACATGTATATGTATATATATACACACACACATATACATGTATATGTATATATACACACATATACATGTATATGTATATATACACACACATGTACGTATATATATAT
Organism: Potorous gilbertii; assembly: GCA_028658325.1. NCBI lineage: Eukaryota > Metazoa > Chordata > Mammalia > Diprotodontia > Potoroidae > Potorous > Potorous gilbertii. The sequence continues at coordinate 252,434,911 of CM053770.1, forward strand.
ATATATATATATATACGTACATATGTAGTGATCAGCTACTGGGGTTGTCTTGTTTGACTTTTTGATTTGGTTTGTTTCAGTCTCAGGTAGCTGATGAGTTTAGAAATCCACAGGTGTGAATAGATATATGTTTTCTTCACTTGGAAGAGGATGTCCTTGAACTTTTGGTCTTTCACTAAAATGGGAGACTTACCCATGAATATGTTATATATGCCTCCCTGTACAAATCCTGCTGGGTTTTATTGTGAACCAGTAGTGAAAGACCCCTTCTTACGTTTACATGGAATGAGCATTCCTGGTTCTAAATTGTCAAGCAAGCCAAGCCCTTGACACAGACTGATTCCGAGACAAAAAGGAGCTCTTGGGTAGCTATACTCTCTTTCTGCTACTCTTTTCTTCTAGCCCTGCTCCTCTTTTCTTCTAGCCCTACTCCAGCTTTCTCTGTCCTCCTTCATGCTTTCCCCCATCTGCCCCTTCATCTCTCCTTGGCCCCATGAATATTCCTGAACTTACATCTGGCCTAGTATTCAGGTGCTCAGACAGGAATCTATTCTACCCATCGTTCATTTTCCACTGAAGGATGGGGGTGGAAAATGGGGAATATTGTGAGCTAAAAACTTTATTTTTTTTTACATTTAATTTGTTATTTTCCCAATAAGCAAACATATCTTTCCCTCTCTCCTACCCTCCCACACCACCAAATACACAATGAAAATAAAGACAATCCTCCTAAGAAATATGCAGAGTCAAGCACAACCAGTTCCCAGATCGACCATGTCCCAAATCGTATCGCTCATTCTGATGGTAAATCCATCACTCTTCCTGCTTGAGTGGGTCGTGGGTTTCATCGCTGTCCTCTGACACCCCAGATTGCCATCACAATGATTGTATTGGATTGCTGGAGTTGTTCAAATTTCTGTTCTTTACAATGTTGTCTCATTGTATACATTGTTCTACTTCTACTTCCTTACTCAATTCAGAAACGTCTTCTTAGGTTTCCCATTTCACCATTTCTTGTCTAAAGTCTATATTTCCCTAGCTTTGTGATGCCAGTGCTATTTGTATTTTTGTAGAAGGAGAAGAGTCTGACAACTGAAGACCATGAGCTTGTCATTGATTCCTGGCAGACGTATGTGATGTGGTATGGAATAGATTGGGCATTTAGAAATAGAAGTGTTGATCATGAAGGGTCGGTCTGACTTCCTCAAGGGCAGGCCAGGGTCTAACCTCATCACTTGCCTTGACAGAGCTGCTCAACTCATTGATCTGTCATGTCCATAGTAGGGTCTAGATATGGGCTATGGAATAGCAGTAGTGCTATTATATGAACTGATTATAGAAGCAGACCGAAAGAGGAGTCGGTTATGAGTCATTGCTCAGGAGGGATTTCTTGAGTGGAGTTTCCCAAGTTTTTTCCCTTGTGTTATTCAGCATTTTTATCAGCGATTTGCTTGAAGGTATACTTGTCACATTGGCAGGTAGTACAGCATTGGGAACAAGATCTAACATTTTAAGTGGTGGGATCCAAATCCCCAAAGCTAAAATAATAGGTCAGTTGTAACAAGATGAAATCTACCAGGTAAAGTTCCAATTTGTATCCTAAAAATCAGTTTAGTAAGGGAGACTGGTTCTTCTGAAAGAGACTGGAGATTTTAGTTGACTGAAAGGTTCCTGTGAGTTACCATTGATATGGGAATCAAAAAACTTCTCACTATTTTAAGTTGCAGTAAGAGAGGAAAGGCACCTCAGATATATGAGGCCACAGTCCTGGCAGACTGTGACCTTATTATATCCCATCTCAGACACTGAGTTCTTGGAGCTTTCTTCTAGGAAGTACTCTGACAAGCTGGAAAGCATTTAGAACACAGCTAAGGATGCTAGGGGTGGGGAAGGCTTGGGCCCAATACCGTGGAGAAGGATTGAATGAAAGAACCAAAACTGATTGACTTGAAGATGGGAGATGACTTAGGAGAGACTTGACAACAGTCAGCCTTCCAGGCTCTGAAAGGTTCCTGTGTGAGAGGGATCCAGTTTCATCTCTGGTCCAAGCCAGAAACAACAGGTAAATGTTACAGAGGGACAGATTGAGGCTTGATGCTAGGACATCCTAACAAAGAGAGCTGTCTCTAGGTGGGATGGGCTGCCTTCAGTAGGTAGTGAGCTACTTCAGCAGAGATCTCCTATTAGAGATTGGATGACAACTTGGTTGAGGATTTGTAGAAGGAAGGATTCTTTCTAAGACCTGGATTAGAATGGATAGCCACAGAAATCCCTTCCAGCTCCAAGATTCTGGAAAACATTGAATGTTGGTGACTTACTTTTCAAAAACAATGGGGAAATCATCTTGGAATCTGTGTGGTTTATGGCTAGACCCACCATCAAGTGGAATGAAAGAGCCTGCAGACAGCTTTCTCAGAAGATGCCACAAGGGAACGTGCAGAATTCGAAAAGATCAGTACAGCCTGAATATGAAAGAAACAGTGAAGTATTCATTGGCTGGTGGCCTAAGAACTGCCCTGAGGTCCATGAATGAATCTGACAGGCCTCCCTTGATGTGCTGACCCCTTCACATAACCTGTCCACACCTTTTTATCCTGTGGATTTCATTCATGGCATACACATAGCACCACAGAATTTCAAAGTTGGAAAGGACCTCAGTGGTCATGTGTTCCAACCCAGATCTGAACAAGAATCCCCTGTACCCCCCATCCTGGAAAAGTGGGTATTTATCCCTTATGTAAATGCTACAAATGAAGGGAAACCTGCTCCTTTCGGAGACATCCCATTCTAAATGGCCATAGTTGTAATTACAAATTGTAATTCTTTAAAAACACTTACCAAGCACTGACCACATACTTAGTAAACTGTACTAAGGGCTAGGTATACAAATACAAGCAGAAAGAAACAGTCCCTGCCTTCAGAAAGCTTATGTTCTAATGAGGGGAGGTAGCACATGAAAGAAATCTGAAAAAACCAGGTTGGCAGAAGGGAACAGAGCAGAAATGGAGTGTGAGAGCATGGTAGAACCTGGAGGGATTGGTGACATGGCTGGCCTGGACATGAAACTAGAGATCCTCAGGGGGAGCAGCCAGTGAGAGGGAGAGGGCTCTTCCAAAATGGGAGGGCCAGAGGTCAAGTGCATTTCCAGGGAGAGGAAGGCTCTGTGGCATGTTCTGTAGGGAAACTCCAGAGAGTCAGGCTGCAGCCTGGAGAATATACAACCCCCAGACTGTTGCTGGTTAAACCCTCTGCGGCCAAGAAGAACTTGACCTCTTCCACGGTACAAGCCTGCAAACACTCCAGGTGACTCTGAATGTTCCTCTCCTCTGTCCACTCTTCTCTGAGCTAAATATACTGAAGAAGACTTTCTAGATCCTTTTCATGTATTTCCATGACTGCCTACCTTGCCAGAGCTCTTCTAGGACTTTTAATTTGGAGGATAGCTCTGGAGCCACCTCTGCCTTACTTTGCCCCTTGGCCTTGCTCCATCTCCTTTTCCCAGTCCTATATATTCTTAAGGATGCTCTTTATGGAACATGGCAGTGACTGTGTTTCAGCCCCCTGTGTTACAGACCTTCAGAGAAGTGCCCTATTCAACCTGTTTTCCTTAGACACTGATCACCATTGCTAATGTGCTTCCAGCCTGCAGTGTTTCATTGCCCTCTGGGTCATCAGAACATGTGATGAGCTCTTGCCATCCCCTCACTTCTAGTCATACTGCATTCCCCAGGAGGAGACCAAGAATAAGACAGAAGCAGCAGGACATTGAGCCCTCTCCAATCCTCATTGGCTTTGTCTGTCTGGTCAGTGCTACACATATTACAGCCATTCAGTAAGAACATGGTAGATTGAATGAAATTCATGCCATCAGAGGACATATACTTCCCTTGTTTGTGTCTACCAGATCCTATATTATTAAGAACCTCCCAGGACAAAAATCTAAAATGACACCATTACTTTTCATATTTTCATTAATGCTTTGGGAAAATGACCCCAAATTTCCTGTAGGTTTTTACAAGTTTTCCGGAGTTGACTGACTTTCAGAAGGAGATTTGTATCGGAAGGTGTCTGATTTTCTCCTTTGCACTTGGGGAGCTAGAAGGTGACAAATACAAAGTACTGCACACCTTGGGAGTGATTAAAAAGTACAGCTAAGCATCAAGCTACTGGCAGACAGAGTGATGCCAGCACCCCACATGGCCCAGCTGGATCCCTGGTGAGAGTTGGAGATGTAGCACAGCTTCCATCATTAGTCTGGTCACTAGATCCAAAAAGGTCCTTGAAGTCATCAAGTTCACCTTCACCCTGCCATTTGAGGGCCAATTCAGGACACAACCAGGTCAACTGAATTTTGTTCCTGAAGTTGACCAACTACTACCAGTTTCTACTTCCTACTTTTGCTTGGATTTCCATAACCCAACCTGGACATGGGGCAGAATTCCACAACAGTGTGTCAGGGGCCTATTATGTTAAGGCACATGATGAACCTTCAGAAAACCAAATTCTCCCCTTTGACATTTCAACATTCCAGTTAAGTGAAGTCACCTTGGAGTTCCTCCTAAAAAGTATTTCTTCTTCTGCTGTGAGTATAATTCCCTTAGCATGGAGACTGTGCAATCTAGTCCTAAACTGCTCCAGAAAACAGGCATCCATAGTCACTGGACTGAGAGATGAGACCCCCATTGGATTCCAGCCATGGAGCCTCTATCCTGACACCTTCATGGCCTGGCCAGATGACCTCTTCAGTGGTCTTGCAGTGGGTTCCCACTCTGGGGTGGATTAGAAGATATGCCCTCACAGGGCCCTTTGGACCCTGGAACTTGGGGCTTGGCTCTTGGTTTGTTGTGTTTCCTGCTCAATCAGCATTTATTAAGTGCCTACTGTGTGCCAAGAATTTCAGCATGCTTCCTCCCCATGCACCTGGCTCTGGTATCTCCAGTGAGACCCAAGGAGATGACTCATTTACATGCACTTCATTTCGATTCTAAAAACATTTATCTGCCTTACACCTGCTCTTTGTAAGGCACCATGCCTTGTGTGAGGAACACAAAGACAAAACAAAGTCAAGCAAAACAATCCCTGTCCTCTGAGACCTTGTATTCTTCTGGGATTGGGGAGGGAGGGACAACAGATGTACAAATACATAGACAAAAAGATCATGAAGGAAGGGGAGAGGGTGCTAATGGAGAAAGGGGTTGAGAGATCCAGAAAAGACTTGGCTGGGAGCAGGGGCAGCGATCTGAAGGAAGACTTGTCCTCCAAGAGGCAGTAATGAGGCAAGAAGGTCATTTGTGTGAATACAGAGAGATATAAGAGGCTACCTGAGGCCAGCAGCCATGAGTGACTGGCCCAGGCTGAAACATAAGTCCCAGAAGAAAAAGAAAAGGCTGGTGGCAGAATGTAGAGGCCCATGTGTGTGTCTATGTATATATGTATATGTGTGTATACATATGTATGTATGTATATAGAGATCTCAACATAAAGGTGGTTTCTTTTATCTGGAGGCAATCATGAGCTACAGAGAGATTTTGAAGAGGACAGTGACATGTTGAGACACATAACTTTGGATGATTATTCTGTAGGACTTTGGCAGGTGGATTGGAGAGAGGATACCTTAAAAATGAGGAGATCAATTAGGAGGCCATCACCATAGTAGACTAGTAGACATAGGCAGGAGGCAATGGCGGAGGATGCATCTATGGGACTTTTGTATTATACCTTTGGCTGTGCATATGGTCTTTATAGAAATGATTAAGTCCTTGGGAATTGATGAGATTAGCAGGAGAGAGTCCTAAGAAAGAAAAGAGGAACCATCTAATGACCTAGAGGTGGACGATGAGGCGACATTCCTCCACACCTGCCACAGGCTGAGGGAGACCCAGATTCCAACATATGGTTCCTACATGGGTCACCTTGGGCCAATTGCTCAACCCCTGGGTCTGTGACTCCTCCTCTGTAAAATGAAAGAGGGTGTCAGACTAAAGAATCTGCGAGGTTCCTTCCAGCTTTAAATCTACCATCCCTTGACCTACGTGTGTTTTCTGAAAGCTGGGAAGGAGAAAATGAGAGGTGGGGAGAGCAAGTTGGCAGGGGGTGGGGGGGAAGGTTGGAAAAGGGGATATAGAGAGGGGGGAGGGAGAGAAAGGGGAAGAGGGAAGGATGGATAGAGGAAGGAAGGAGGGAGGGAGAACTGAAGGAAGGGGAGAAAGGAGAAACAGAAATAGACAAACACTTTGAGAATGAGGTGATAAAAGACAAGACTGAAATCACAAGCGGGGGTTTGTTTTTGACAAAGTGAAGGGCCCCCTCTGCCCCAGAGACTGGAGCTGAAGAGTTGGGTTAGAGCTATCTCTCTGTAAATGTGGGGGGTGGGCAGGAGCAATGGCTGGGCCTCCTGGGAATGGCCCCCTTTTCTCAGAGAAGTTGGCACTGGAGTCATCGGTAGAGAGGGAGGAGATTCAGGGGGAGGCCCAAAGGATCCTGGTTTCTGCAAAAGCACTGCTGCAGTTCAAATCCTGAATGGGTGATAGTTCCAGCACAGAAAAAGGGCTCCCCTCAAGCCGGAAGTTTCTGGTCTAGCTCAGGCTAGACCTCAGGCTCCTTTCTCCTCCTGCAGGGAACAAGTGAATATTTCATTAGATCTGTATAGTTTAAGGTTTTCTGGTCCATTGTAGAAGAAGTTATGAATCTGTAGTTTATGTGTGCAACTCTGGTGAAGTCATTTGCCTTTTCTCTGCCTCAGTTTCTTTGTGATAAAATGGTGATTATAAAGGCAGGCTTCCCTCAAAACCATGAGAACCACTTATGAAATGATGTATGTAAAGCCCTTTGCAAAGTGGTTAGTGTTTGTGTTATTGCCCATGTTATCATTTTCCCCTTCTTTCCAAGGTATATCGTAATAATAGCTAGGAGCCTTGTGTATTATGGGTGCAGATTGTTGGATCTGAGCTCAGGAAGACTTGCATTTGAGTCCAGGGTCAGAGACTTCCCGGTTGTTTGACCCTGGACAAGTCACTTAACCTCTCTCAGCCTCAGTTTTCTTATCTGTAAAGTGAGAATAGTAATGGCTCTTACCTCATATGGTTATTGAGAGAATCAAATGCCTTAAAGTGGCAATAAATTATTAATTATAATTCTGATTAGAGATTATCTTGCCACTGTGCTCTAAACATTATATTTTCATGACTATGAACTCTTGTCTTCTGAAGGAATTTAGGATAAGATGGCACAGTCTCTATTCATAACATCAAAAGCAATATTTTTCAGGAGGAAATTCAATGTGACTCTACTTACCCAGAATATTGAGAGGCTGAGGGAGAATGTTGATTTCCTGGTTAACTGAAGGTTCATGATGTGCCTGGCACTTATAGACCCTTGATAACTGCTTGTAAAATTCTGCCCACATCCAGGTTTTAGAAATCCAAACAAAGTAGCAGTGTAGGAACTCCCCACACCACCACCCCCAAAGGAGATAGCTGGCTGGATTTAGTTAACAAACACTGGCCACCCTAGTCAAATAGTGAGATCCAGGATGCTCACCATGTTCCTGGGGGTGGAAATGCAAGGGCCCTTAGGAACTCTCCTTCCCAGCTCATGTTCCAGATCTGGAAAGAGGTCTAAGGAGAAGTGAGTCACCTGAGAGAGAATCCAAGACTCAGAGCCAGGACCGAAGTTCAAATCCAGCTCAGTTGCTAATTGTGTGACCCTGGGCAAGCCACTTATCCTCTATCTGCCTCAGTTTTGCCATATCTGAAATGGGGCTAATAGTAGTACTAGCATTGTCATGAAGAACAAATCTGAAAACGTTTGTAAAGTGCTTAGCCCAGTGACTTGCAATTAGTAGGTGTTTAATAAATGCTCATTTCCTTTCTTCCCATAACCAAGATGGAGGCAGTGGGCATTTGTCCTGAGCTGATGATGTCCATGGATATGAGAAGCAGACTCTCCTCCCTGAGGACCACTCAGGGATTCACCAGGCATCTCCTTTGTGCTATGTTGCATCCTGGAGACCCAAAGACTCCCTGCTCACTGGGAGCTCACGGGTTAACAGGAGAACTATATGCAAACAATCATGTACAGGCTAGATAGCAACTGGGTGAACTAGAGAAACTCGGTAAAGGGAAAGCATGGAATCAATGGGCAAGACTTGTTGCAGGTCTTTGGCTGGGACTCGAAGGAAGCATTCCTGATCTTTCCTCTCCATGGTGAGCACTGTACCCTCACCTCAAGAGAAGCACCAGACCAAACGTGGGGGCAACTGTGCCCTGGGGACTCAGTGGGACACATAGTAGGGGCTTGTTAAATGCCTCTCATAACTGTCTGTGCTACATGACTGTCCTTGAACTGGTCCTGTACAGACTGGGTCCAGCCCTGCTCCTGTCCCTCCTCCCCAGGGTGTGGACCCCTGCTTCTATAGGTCCTTTCTCTTAGTGACTTCAGAGCAGAGGATCGGACATTGCAGAGGGTTTGGGGACCAAAGAGAAAAAAGGAACAGATTTCTAGGCTCAAGCTTCCTCTTGATGACCTCCCTCTGGCTATGGCTACTAAAGTTTGTATAAAAACTTTATGTGTATATACATAATATACATAAGTATAAAATAATTTACATGAATAAAAACTTTGAATAGTTTTCATTGTTATTCAGTCTCTTCAGTCATGTCTGACTCTCCCTGACCCCATTTTGGGGTTTCCTTGGCAAAGGAACTGGAGTGGTTTGCTATTTCCTTCTCCAGCTCATTTTGTAGAATTGGAAACTGAGAGAAAAAGGATTAATTGACTTGTTCATAACTGATAAGTGTCTGAGGCCTGATTTGAATTGAAGAAGTCTCTTCCTGATCCCAGGGCAGGTGTTCTAACTTCTGAGCCACCTAGCTGTGCAGAAACTAACTTCCATATTGAGTTATTACCAGCTATTAGTACCTAATTGAGGTTTTTCACCTGGTGTAGTCTGAAGAGTTTAAGGATCACTGGAAAAGGGGGGGCTTTAGAAAGTAAGTGAGCATCTGTCCTGAGCACTGGGTCCCAGGAAGAAATAACTGCACACTCCTCTCAAATATCTTGGAAGTCAGCTCCTTCAGTGAATGGGATGAGTTCCCAGTCCTGAACTTGCTTTGGAATAGAAAGTATCTTGAGAGCTCATCCTCTGAGCTCTGCTGCTGGTTCTTCAGTTTCCGCCAGACAGGGGCCATGACCCATGTGTCTCTGGAGTTCTCCAAGTGCCTGACACCTTTCTTATTCCTTCTGCATGTAACAGGTGTTTAATACACTTCCTCTGAATGGAATTGGCCCTCACCAGAAATGTGGCTGCAGCAGGAATGAAAGCTTCAGCTGAATGGGCATTGAGCCCAGGGATGCCCCCACAGTTCGTGTGTTCAAAATAAATTCTTGGGATCCATGAAGTTCTTCAGGTTTTCTCCTAAAGGAAGAGCTTGGAAAATGAAGTAACTATTGATTCAGTTGCTTAGGGCCCAGATCATTGAAGGAAGCAAGGAGTGCCCCGAAGAGGAGATAGGGAGGAAGGACACTCCTGGCATGGGGACTAGCCTGGGCAAAGTCATGAACAATGCCAAGGTCAGGAAGGAGCAAGTTGGCCACGTTAGCCAAACTCATAATTTTATCTATAGATGCTCACTTCCCTGCCTAGGCCCTATTTCAACAAGACTCATCAAACCAAAGGGAAATGAGTGATTTTTAACAGTGCCTTTCATTTCAAGTAGCTAATTAATTCATCCTATAGGGACTTGACCTTTTTTTGTTTTCTTTGAGCACCAAGATTTTTTAATGAAATTCAAAGATGGTAATGGTCTCTTTCCATGAGAGTGGCTAGTCCACATATGGGGCTTTCCTTGCATTCCAGGAGCTTTCTAGGATCATGGTACCATTGGGAAGTCACTGAAGGGACTTTGGAGCACTCTTTTAGGAAGGTATTTGTTTACCCTCAAAATAGCCAGAATATATTGCCCAACATATGTCACTGTTATTTTAGAAGCAGTTTGATGAAAGAGATTTGGAACTGAAGTCACGCCAGGCCCAAATCCAAATCCTGTCTCAGACATTTACTGTCTATGTGACCTGGGGCAAGTCATTTCACCACTCTGAGTCTCAGTTTCTTCATCCGTACAAATGAGGCAACAATGTTTCTGCCGTGTACCTCGTAGGGTTATCGAGAGAACTCCTTTCTAAGCCTTAAGCGCTGTAGAAGATATTACTTGTTATTTCACTGATTAAAACCTTTAACCCCATCCACCCACCCAATATGAAGGAGATAATTTGCAGCCAATGGGGTTTAAATCAATCACCTAGGCTATTGTAATATCCTCCTGACTGGTCTGCCTGCCTCCAGTCTTTCCCTACTGAAGTCATCCTCCAAACAGCTGGCAAAAATCACCTTTTTATAGCACATGCCTCTCTCCTGCTCAGAAATCTTCTGTGGCTCCCAACTGCCTGGATGGAAAAGAATGCAGCCTTTCCAGGTTTTTATCAGGGAGTCTCCTTCACAGAATCATCAAAATTCCAAGTTTGTAGAAAACTCAGTGGCCACCTAGAACAATCCACATCCAAATATTTTACATTTATCCCTAAGAAATTTCATCTTATCAGAATTGAATCGATGTCGTGGACTGGGAAGACCTTGTTGTCTTATCACTATCATTTAGTAGGTTAGTTATCCCTCCCAGCACTGTCATCTGCAGATCTGATGACCCCGCCATCTGTGGATTATCAGTCACAAATTAAGAAAATTCAACAGTATGAATCCAAACCCAGATACTTGGGGCACTCCACTTGAGATCTTCCGGTGGGGAGGTAGTAAATAACTGTAATGAATATTTTCAGGCCTCCCTACTCCAAAAGTTCCAAAAGTTCATCTGTTTGTACTATTGTCTAGTCCACCTTTCTCCATCTTCCTCTAAACTCAGTATTTTGTCTCTGTTCTTTGTGCTTTCCCACAAGATGCTCCTCATTCCTGGCATGCATGCCCTCACTTCTGCCTTGCCAAATGGTAGCTCATACTTTCTTGTTAGTCTTCACTGACCTTCACCAATGGTATTCTCTCACTTCTCAGTTCCCCTTGTGCTATATTTATCCATATCCATGTAGAGGGATGGGGGTTCCCTTCCTAATAGAATGTGTCTTAGGAATTTCTTTGTATCAAAGGTGCCCAGCACCAGTGATAATTGTTAATATTATATATGAATAATATTAAATATTAATAAAATGTACTTATTCGAGCTGCATTTCTTGTACAATATCAAGTGGTTACTTGGATGAGGAAGTCAGTGTTCCTTCCCAGGCACCTGTGTTAGCCAGTAGCTTATGAATATTTGTTGACTGAGGACTCCATCTATTCATTTGACTCAGTCCTTAAATCACCTCCACTGAATTATCAAATTGACTCTTTCCCCTTTACTGAAATGACCACCCATTTGAAGCATGTTGACACAACAAATAACTCAGCTTGCAGACAGGGATCTGTTTTCCTTGTGTAGTTTTCCATTCTTTTGAAGGCAGAGGGAAAGTTGTGTAGCCTTTCTCCTTTATAAAGTTGGTACTGCTTGCCCCAGGCGGTGAAGGGTTGTTGATGAAAGCTGGCAGATTCCCCATGAGGGCCTTGGAGCAGGTGCAGGGCAGAGCAAGGCTGCCGTCACTATGCAGAATGAAGGCAGTCTTAGTGACTACATAGTAACTGGCAAACACTCTCCATTTATGTTTCCTAAACCCTCAGGCTGAATCTCAAGCATTCCAAAGTGTATTATGGAAGGTTTGAGGCTATGAATGCTAAAGTTGGAAGGACCGTGGAATGCAGCCTTTACTTAAGCATTCAATCAATAAGCTTTTAGGGAGAGCCTTTGTGCCAAGAATCCCTTTTGTAGAAAACCTGGTAAGTGATTATCCTGTCTTAACTCCTATGGAGAGCTCATCACATCCCAAGCTCATCACATACCTTTTGGACAGATCTTATTGTCTGGGTAAAGTCTTATGTTACTTGCCTTGTCTGAGCCTAAACTTCCTGCTATATAAAATAGGCTGACTAGGAGATCCTTCAAGGTCCTTCCATGGTTAATGCATAGGGTCCTATGAGTTGTCTTCTAGTACTAAATAGAGCAAACCTTATCACTTTCTCAAACCATGGCCTTTCACATGTATCCTGGCCTCTGACGCTCATCTGAGCAGCCCATTTATAAGTTAAGTCCTGTTTCCAATTGGACTGTACAGAACTATGCCTGCTTTAAGTGAGGCTATGATGGTACCTTTTCCAGTCTTTAGTAATGATATCCATGGTTAGCCTTTATTTCTGCTTCATTTGAAAAATAAAAGTGTAGAGGTTAGAGACTTTCATCTTTTGTCTTTCTGTTTTCAGCATCTAGAACAGGGCCTGGCTTCTCTTAGGCTTATAATAAATGTCTGCTTTCTCCAGTACCCTTCAAACTCAAACTAACTTCTGACTTGTTGGGTAGAGGACTGTCATGTTCATTAGAGTTAAAGATCTCCCCCTGCCCATTATTAAGTGTCTCCTGGAGCCCATTAAGAGAAGCTTGATTAGGGGAAGCTTGTTTTGTAGGAAGGTTCACACTTTTTGTTAATTAATGAGGCACTGAATCACAAGAGTTATGATGCCCTCCCTGAAAATTGTATATATACTCTGAGGTGAGGTTTGCTTTAGGACCTTACTCCTTGGAAGAAGGTTTATGGGTTATGACCAGGTGAGACTCTGGGTAGCTGTTAAGGAGCTGCACTGCCCCACCCCTTTGAAAACCCAGAAGTTGCTGCTTCTCTCTCTGGTAACTATGTATGTATATAATGTCAGACAGGTCTGTCTATTGATCTGTGATATAAGTTTTGCTTATTTTGTGGCTTGTATTTTCTCTGTTGGTATATGTGATTAAAGAAGATTGTTGACTTCTCAAAAGTTGCTTTCCTTTTAGAAAAGCACATCTAAGAACCTGTGCTAGCAGGCCATCTGGGATGTGTCAGGGTCCTTGCTGCTACAGGGGCTTCTTCCTGGGTGAGAGTCTTTGCTGGTGGAGGAGAAAAGAGAAAGAAATCCCTTCTCCCCTCCCCTCCATGCCCCCTGGTCAGGTGCACGATCACAAGCCACAGACCTGTTCAGATCAGGACTAGAGATTCAGCCTGAAGTCAAGGGGCTCCAGGTCAGTGACTTGGCCCCTTCCATTCAACTGAGAATGTGGTTCGCTCTTTGTAAGGAGATAGCTGGGCATCTTTAGAGTTAGGTCATTATCAGCCCCCTATTTTCTTTGATTACATCAATTAGGGGGGAAGAGGAGGGGAATCAATTTAAGATCAGTAATTAGAGATCAACTTTCCTTTCCCCAACATGTGTACATGAAGTAGACCTGGGAGGAGGGGTTGTTGGATGGCTTGTCATCCCTGTTTTACAGAGAAGGAAACAGAGTCTCAGAGAAGTCATGTGTACAGCCGGATGGTTTTCCAGTGAGTTTCAGAGGCAAAGTTTGAATCCATGCCTTCCAAGCTCCCTGTCCAACACTCCAGATGTGAGGCCAAGAGCTGGTGCCAGCTCTCCAGATGTGTTCTGCCCAGGCAGAGCATAAGTTCTTGTCATATGACTTTGGAATGTGCAAAGTTGCCTCTCTCCTGTCTTTGGTGCTCTTGTTAGCATAGCTTTAGCTTTCTGGTTTCTTCTTTTTCATTTTCTTTGTTTCCAGGAACTAATAGGTCCTGCTGTTTCCTAGCTACTGCCCTGGCCTCCTGCTGTCCTACTTAACTGGTCTTTTTTTTTTCTCCCTTGTGGTTTGGAGTGATGGGAAGAAGGTTTTTGCCTTCTGCAGCATGAACCCTCCCTACATGGGGGTGGGGAGACTTTTCCTGAGAGGCTTCCCAGCCCTTTCCTCATCCACACTGTATTTGTGATGGACTCCAGGACTATCAGCCATCTCCAGTGACCCTTAGTCCAGTTTTATTCACCAAATCACTCATAAGGAGTGACAAGTATGAAACAGACTTATGCTCTTCAGTTCTCTGAATTTGGTAGAATTTGTTAAGATCCTGGAAAACAAACCTCTTTCCTCTAATGAGACTGAGAAACAGTGGCTTCCAGTGTGGATCTAAGTTCATAGTCGATTTGCCTTCTGGAAAGGGTGCTCAGTTTGGAAGCAGAGCTGTGGGTTCAAACTCTGAGTCTGTCCCTTACTGCCTGTATGACTTCGATAAGTCATCAAATGTGTCTTGGCCTTCGCTTCATCATCTGAACAATGAGGGGGATGGAGCTAAATGATTGCCATAGAAGCCAGGTCCTGGACCCCAAGACAGGGCTCTGACTTCTATCCCATGCTGCCTCTCTTGTTGACATTGGCTTTGTTGTCCTCTGGTCCAGTCCAATTACTTTTTTCTCCTTTCTGGATTAAAACTTATCAGGACATGGTTGTCATCTCCCCCATTTGAGCTCCTCAAGAGCAGGAGCTCTTTCTTATCCATCTTCATATCCCTAATGCTTAGTACAGTGTCTAGCACATAGTAGGCACTCGAAGCTGCTGTTGTCCATCCTTCATTCGGGATGACATCACAGATGAGATCTTGACTTGCAAGCCACCCAAAGTCATCAAACCCATCAGAGTCAGAAAGGTCTTGTTGGATCCTGCAGCCAGTCCTTCATTTGACAAGTAAATCTCATAAGAAATCCATTCATGATGACAGTGGCTGATTATTAATGATAGGAAAATAGCTGGACACATCCATTTTTTCCTTCTTAAAAATGAAGTATTAGGCCTTTTCACCAATAGAGATGAGAAAATTACCAGGTAGTTACAGAAAGGAGAGGTTTCAAAAGGTATTTTTCTGTGAAATTCCCCTTTTCTCATATCAGTCTGAATTGTACACTATGGAGATCTCATTGGTAAAGTCTTACATCCAAATGAAAATGTGACCCTCTTTGGGGGAGGGAGAACGGGGGAGGCACAGGCCAAGAGGCCACTTCTTTGTATGACTGAGTGCACCAAGACCTTGGGGTGTCTGAAGATTGTAAGCCCCTGGAGGGTGAGCAGTGTGCCCCGTGTTTAGCACAAGGCCCCACAGATAGCAGACATTTCATCAATGTTCAATGAATGAAATAATAGCATTTCCTTTATTAAAAATCTTGAATTTTTTATATTTTTTCTAAATGACATGCAAAAACAAATATTAACATTCATTTTTTTAAAAAACTGAGTGCAAAATTTTCTCTCTTCCCTCCCTCCTTGAGAAGGCAAGCCGTTTGCTGTAGATCATACATGTGCAGTCATGCAGAACATGTTTCCATGTTATTAAAAATCTTCAAATGGGGAATGTTTGCTGCCTGCAGACAGTGAGGGAGCTCAGGTCACCGCTTCCAGCCTGGGTTAGCAGAAGAAGTCCATCTTCCATCGTGATTCTGATGGTTCTTTTCCTCTCCTCCAGCTCCGGTTTCGCTCCTGGTGCCAGTAAGGATGCCATCTCCGCCTTTGACTACCCGGGGCCCAAGCGCAAGCTGTACAGCGCAGTGCCCGGTAGACTGTTTGTTGTTGTAAAGCCATATCAACCTCAAGTCGATGGAGAGATCCACCTTCACCGAGGTGACAGGGTCAAAGGTCAGCTTCAAATTCTGTTGTTTTCCTTGGGTTTTTTCCCTAGGTATTTACTTGCCCACAAATGACAGGAAGAGTCTCTCTGTTCCAAAAATGTTTAGTTGTTTTTAGTCATATCTGACCCTCCATGACCCCATTTCTTGTTTTCTTGGCAGAGATACTACAGTAGTTTGCCATTTCCTTCTCCAGTTCATTTTATAGATGAGGAAACCGAGGCAAACAAGGTTAAGTGACTTGCCCAGGGTCACACAACTAGCTAGTAAATGTCAGAGGTCAAATCTGAACAAGGGAACAAGTGTTTCTAATCCTAAGTCCAGGGCTTTACCCACTACATCATCTAGCTGCCCCTGTTTCCAAAACAGAGGGTCATAGAATTAAGATCTGGGAAGGACCTGAGAGGCCATGTAGTCCAACCTAGTTCATTTCAGGCCAGAGGGACGGGGAACTGGACAATAGTACACAGGCACTAAGGAGAACCCAGCTCTGTCCTCAATCTCCAGTTCCATCCACTGACTATACTGTCCCCCGGGGCCAGAAACACCAAGCATTAGAGGGGGTGAAACTGAGATTCGGGAAAATAATTATTCCTCCAGGATGCACAGTCATTTAGGGGCAGGACTAGAACCCACGTCTCTCTCCTTATTCCCACAACTTGTGGTGGACTTGCTTCCAGGGCAGTGTGTTTGCATCACCTTAGGAAGAAACAGTGAGGCATGTTCCCCAGAAGTCCTGCTGGTGAGTCAGCAAGGCAGGGCTGCAGATCCTGCTTCTGATGCCTTCTTAGATCAGGTAACTGCCCCTTTCTGAGCCTGAGGCTGCTCATCTCTGAAATGGGTATAATGATCCCTGAGGTCACTATCCCTCAGAGTTCCTGCGAGATATAGATGGGCTCATGTTTGGAGAGCGCTGTAGGCTTCTCTGCTCCAACTCCACCTCCCCTTCATCATCGCCCTCCTCATTATTGTCCCCCTCCTGGCGCTCACTGGCAATGTGGCCCTACATGGCCTCCCTTGCCCTCTGCTTCCCACTGCCTGCTGCTTCCTGGTTTCCCTCTCTCACCCTTTGAGGCCCCTGACTTCCAGCTGAGCCATGATCCCCACTGTCAGAAGCCTGCCATGGGAAGGGACCTGCCTACTCTCTCCAGGAGGCCCACCATGGCCAGCCACAGAGGAACCCGAGAAACGATCTTCTCCCTCTGACTTTGGAGGGGCAACTACGAGACCCTGAGCTTCCTTACGTCCAAATCCTCCAGGCTTGAAGCACCCCAAAGCCCATTCTATCAACAATGCAAAGAATTAAATCCCCTATGGTCTTGAAAGAGGGTGGAGCACATGTGGGAGTTGTGGGGAGGGGTTTGGAGAGGTGTTTTTGGAGATGCCATTTACCATTGTTTGTTTCTGCTTTATGTCTCCTCCAAACACCTATCCCTGCCCTTGGTTCTCAGCAACTTGGGCATGGACTCAGTAATGGGTGGTGCTATGTGACAGCCTGGGGCATGACTGGAATGACATGAGATGACTGCAGTCTTCTGGGAAGCCCTCCCACAGGCAATTTGTGAATCTGCAGGTCAGAGGGTCCTGGATTTTGAGGGACCATCTCAGGATCATGGAGGGGGAGTGACTGGTTCAATGCCACACTAGTACTAGGTACCTGAGGCAGAATTGGAAAACAGATGCACTGATTCCATTGCTGTGGCTCTCAGGGAGTGGCTTTAGGCACAAGGAGGTTAGTAAATGTGCTCCTGGCCATATAACTCTAGCCAGAGGCAGATGCAGGATTTAAATAAACCCAGGTCTTCCTGACTCCAACTTCAGCTGCCTGTCCCCGTCACCATGCCAGAGCTGCCTCTAGCAAGGCTGATTCTCAGGGCATGGCTAGAAGACATCTTCAAGTGGAATTTCTAAGTCAGACACAGTGTAGACAGTGAGGGTGGGAGGAGAGTACCCTGCTTTGGGAAGCCCTGGAATCCCACTAGACTGCTGCTGGTAGGAACGGGCAGGGATGTCTTAGGCTGCCCATCGACTTCCCATTTTAATTCATGATTCTCATACACTAGATGCTGAACTGCTTTGTCTCTACCTTTTGAAGAGGTAAAATTGCAGTTAGGACCTTACAAAATGGAATGCTTTGAGACCACACCCCAACTGCACAGGCCTAGTTATAAAGACCCTGTTTTGTCATTAGTGATGTGCCCATGTGCACACACATGTGAATACACACACACACACGCACACATCCCCATACCTTTGAGGCACTTAACATTTCCCTGAAAGTTAAGAGCTTCTCGACCCAATAGATCTCCCTGGATGTCCAGAAATCCTCCAGAGGCTGCTTGGAGGCAGGAGAGCCCCTGTGTTTGTCCATTCAGCAGAGAATGAGTGGTCAGTGCTCTGGGCACATGCACCAACCCCTGGGAATTCGGGACCCCAAGGCCACAGGGCTGGAGGCAGCTGTCCATCACCTGCTCCTGGCCTCCCCCTGATTTTTGCCAGCCTAACCTGCCTATGCTGCACATCGGCATTGCCTTCCTGAATTATATTCTGCAGGTGATGGATGCCACAGTGAGGAAACCCTATTGTTGGCTTTGCCCTGAAAAGACCCTGGTGTAGAAGGGGGCAGCTGCTCTGGAAGCAAGGGGGGAGAAAGTCGACTTGAGTGTGTGGTAGGGGGAGGGGGAAGAGCTGTGGTGTAATTAGGAGGTTGTATTGCTTCACTAAAAATACCTCCTGAGTCAGGCCCTCTGTGACATCATGTGTCTGCTGCTTGGGATACAGTTAAGACCATCTATCACTTGTGTATATAATCATCCCCAGCAGTAAAAGCCCATCCCTTAGGTATAGATCCTTGAGTCTGTCTCTACACTGGCAACCTTTCGCCCCACCATTTCTAGTTGTTGGTGGGGAGGCTACCTCATCTACACCAACCCGGCCTCCAGAGGCTGCCAAGGTCTGTCCCTGGGATACCAAAGGCCTTCTTGCTTTCTGTGAAATGAATGATTGTATTTCAATATAAATTACTTCATAGCCCACAACTCTAAATCTCTTCCCTACCAGCTGCCCCGCTGGATTGCCACAACACTGTGTTCTTTTCCTGGTTTCTATTTCTGCTCACAATAATCTAAAAAGATAAAGGAAGGCACAGCTGTCAAAGAGTCCCCCCCACCCCCACCTTCTCCCAGGAGGCCTGGGAGGGGCAGGGAGGGCTGCAGTATTTGAAAGGTGCCTTTGATGCCACCTTTGCTCCTTCTCTGTAAGAATCAACTAAACGAAGAGGAATGTCTGTCTGGGAAAGGAAGGTGGGAGTCCTTCTAGCTGAGATCCAAGGTGCTTGTTTTCCCATCATATGCTAGGGTCTGAGTGCAGGAGCTGCTGAGGTCTGACAGCCTAACCTTCCTCAGCAGCCTCTTTGATGTCCTGCCGCCTTCCTGGCTCTTCCATCTCCCCTCTGGGCAAGGAGGTCACTTCAGGGCACCGGAAAGCATGGTCCCTGTTGAGTTGACTTGGGTGCCATTTATCTGCCCCTTACCAGCCAGCATCTTTGACCATTCAGGCTGAGAATAAACACAGGGTCTTTGTAGCACAGAATGGTTGTTTGTTCCTGGAGCAAACTTGCAATCTTTATAATCAGAGGGTGGGAACATCATTGCCTCAATGAAATGAAGCCTTCACATGGTGCCCATAGACTGGAGAAGAATGTGGATGCCTGGGCTCTGGATCTCCTTGAATGGCATATAAATTACTGGGAACTCAAAGCCTCTGGATGTCTGTGTGTGCGCACATGTCCTGATTCATGGTCTGGGCGCCATTCTGGGCAATTGTAGTTCATTGAGGAGAAAACTGAGATCTGCTTCCCCTGGGCAGCACACTTCATGGGCAGCCTTTGTCAATATAGTTTTACCATTCAGAATTCCAGGAAGGACCACTTGTGTTCTGCATTGTCCTTCCAAACTGCCTAAGGCCCCCACTTCTGACCCCATTCAAGGCACTATCTAAAGGAATGCCCCCAGAGAAATCATGTGACCCGTTCATTCCCCTCCTTTCAGTTCTTGTTATGAATGTTCAGCAAAGCTTTGTCCTCAGCTCTCTGCCCCCCCCCGCCCCCTCCCTCTCTCCCCCCTCCCTGTCCCTCCCTCTCTCCTTCCCTCTTCCTCTTCCCCCTCTCCCACTCCATTCCCCTCACCCCTTTACCTCTTCCCCTTTCCCTCTCTCCATCACTCCCCCTCTTTACCTCTCCTCCTCTTCCTCTCTATCTCCCCTTCTCCCTCTCACCCACCTCTCTCCCCTCTCTCCCCTCTATCTCCTCTCTCTCTTCTCTCCTCTCTCTCCCCTCTCTCCTCTCTCTCTCTCTCTCTCCCTCTCCCTCTCCCTCTCCCTCTCCCTCCCTCCCTCCCTTCCCCCCTCCCCCCCTCCTCATTGATTCCAGGGATTCATCAGGTCACCTATGGCACCAGTAATAGAAACAGTATGTATCTCTCTCCTGACTCTCCATTTCCAGCTGCCAACTGGACATCACTTGGATGTCATGCCAACATCTCCAATTCAACAGATCCAAAACCAAAGTTATCATCCCCCACAAACCTGGTCTTCCTCCCAACCTCCTCATTTCTTTGGAAGAGACCATCACACTTCTTGCTTCATGGCCTCATGGGATCATTTTGTGTGTATGTGCTTACACACTCACACTAGAAATAACCTTAGAGTTCATCCATTCCAAACCCTTAGTTTTATAGATGAAACATCTGAGGCCCAGAAAGGCTGTGACTTGCTCAGTCTCCTAGTCAGTAAATCAAGGCTCTTCCTGCCTCCAGGTCCCATGTCCAATCCCATGTATAGCCAGTGTTGATTTCTCTTGGCCTCTTCCGCTCTTCTTTGTCCATTCACAAACCTGGCTGATTCTCCCTCTATAGCATGACTTCCCTCCTCTCCACTAAGGGGCCCTCTGTTGTCCTTTTGTGTGATCCTTCAGCCTCCAGTCCCTCCTCTTTCCATTTCATCCTTCACAGAGTAGCCAAAAGGAGTTTATGCATAAGTGTGACTGTGGCATTTCCCCCCCCCCCCAGAAACTTTCACTGACTCCCTGGTGCCTCTAGGACAAAATATAAGTTACTTAGACTAGCAATTAAAGCCTTCCACAGCCTGACTCCAACCTCTTTTTCTGATTTTATTCTCTTATGTGACAATTCTAGCCAAACTGGACAATTGGGGTTCCCACCCCCTCTCATCCTGCATTTTCATGAGCTGACTTGAGATTTTTTTTTAATTCATGAATGAAAAAACACTTAATAAGCATATACTGTGTACTTACCCCATACAAAGAACTGAGCACACAAAGGAAAAAAAGGAAGTTTCTCTTTTTCTCAAGAAACTTATATTCTTCTTGAGATGGACAATCCCCAGTAACAAGACCAGCTGCTGAGCAAATACAAAGGCTCTGAAGACTTCTAGGGGGTGTGCAGGTTGGATGGCAAGGCCCAAGCTTTTTAGGCTTCCTCAGGAGGTCAGCTAACAGTGCTAGCAGTGGGAAGAAAGGTTTTGGCCCCACATGGCATAGAGATAGTGCAGATGATAAGGCAAGAGGATTTTGGGATTTGGTATCAGAGGAAGATGAGGTGATTTCCATCTCATTTAAGCCATCATCATCATCACCATCCTCATCATCCAAGCTAGGTAGCACAGTAGATAGAACTCTGGACTTGGGCTCAGGAAGACCTGAGTTCAAATTTGACCTCAGAAAATTACTAGTCATGTGACGCTTGGCAAGTCACTTAACCTCTGCCTGCTCAGTTTCCTCATCTGTAAAACAGGCATCATAATACCACTTAAATCCCAAGGCTGTTGTGAAAAATCAAACGAGGTAATATTTGTGAGGTGCTTTGCAAATTTTGAAGTACTACATAAAAGTGAGCTTTTATGGTGACTAATGTGCTCTATTGACTGTTTAAGAACTATTAGTAGAACAGAATAATAACATCTATAGCTAGAATTTGTGCATCTCTTTAAGGTTTGTAATGCACTTTACAAACACTGTCCCAATAATTCTGTGAGGCAGATGGTGTTATTATTCTTATTTTGCAAATGAAGAAACTGAGACAGACAGAGGTTAAGTATTTGCTTTGGGTCCAATGGCTAGGAAGGATCTGAGGCTGGATTTGAACTCGGTTATTCTTGACTTCGTGTTCACCACTCTCTCCACCATGCCACCTTGCTGGGTGAGCAGTTGGGCAACCTCTGGGCTCTGAGCAGCCCCTCTCAGGGGAGAAGATGGATTAGGAAGAAAAGAGGGCAGGGCAGCCCAGTGGAAGGTCAACTTCTCACTGCCTGGCTGACCTGTAAGAACACGGGAACAGGAAAGACAGGAAGATTTACATGGACGGATGCAAAATGAAGCAGGTAGAACCAAGTGAGCAGTCTGCTTATTGATCTCAACAATTAGTAACAAAATAGTAAAAACTTTGTGGATCTATGCAAATCTGTGCAGCTATCACTCACTGCTCTGCCAAGATAGAATCTTCCTTTGTACTAAAGTAATGCAGTAAATGCAGTAAAATCATAGTGACCAAGTTGGGCCCCAAAAAGGAAAAAATAGGAGGCGGTTGACAGGATAGCCAAGTGTGCTTACCCAGCAGCCATATAGAAATAGGGGACTGGAATTCAGGCCTGGAGATGGAGATTTAGATGGTCCTCTATATAAAGATGAGAGCTAAAACCCCAATCGGTGGGGAACCATGGAAGGAATACTGTTGTTGGCATCTGATAGTCTGAGCCTGCCTCTAAGAACTGAAGCAAGTCACTGCCCTTCCGTTATCCTCAGTTTCCTCACCTGCAAAATGGGGAGAATCCGATTAGGTGATTTTAAAGTCCCTACCCACCCATAATTTAGAATCCCATGAGTCAATGAGATTGCCATGGCAGGGGAAGAAAACTATATCCCCCCACTGTAAAGAAACCACCTCCAGTCACAGAGGTGCTTGAGCTTCCAACTCATATTCAGAGACCAGGGCCATTAAAAAGTCAAAAACTGCCTACCAACAGGTGAGTGATTGCTGATTTTACCAGTTTGGTTGGATAGGATTTTTTTTTTTTTTGTCCCAGCCGGGACACTGGTATTGGGCTGACTCAACTTTCTCAAAATTGCTGACCTCCACAAAGCTGGCTCACTGGGGGCTGAATGCTGACTCCATTTTCAGAGACTCCAGGTGTCAGTTTGAAGCCAGGAATGCCATGACTGCAAATGTTCTGAGCATTAGAGAAGCATTTGAACCTTTTTCTGTTACCTACAGAGGGCTGGATAGTGAAGCTAAGAAATAAAAAAAATCCCCCTTCAGAAGATCAGTTGGAAAACATGCTTTAAATGAACTGGCAACTTGAGTGGGCAGTAGCTTATGAGCTGGACTCCTTTTTCTCCCTTCAAGCTAAACTGTCACTCCCTTATCTCATTAATGGCTTTGTACCATCAATCACTTCCTGGCTGAGGTTCCTTGTTAGACATCAGGCAAGAAATGTCAACCTGACAGAAACTCTGGCAGCTTCAGAGCTCAGTTCCTTCCAGAGAAATATTGACACTTTGGCCCAAAATGTTATGACCTGACAGTAGAGTGATAACAACTGGTCTGGGAAATTTTCCGAAGGACCTCAGTACAAGAAGGTGTAATATATCCAATTTCATTGGCCACAACCAAGATGGGGTACCATGGCTGATGATAGCCTGAGCATCCTGTAGTGTGGGGTTCCCAGAGTTCAGAAATGGGGCAGCTTTCTGGTAGGGACCTGCCCTACCAGAGGAGGGAGGGTCAGGCACAGAGCCTAAGGAAGTGGCTTCCCCTGTAATACAACATTCCTTCTAATGGTCTGAGAGCTAGGTGCTGAAAGACAGTTCATGGTCTGATTTTATTTTGGGGGGGGGGGGGGGAATTTTTTATTTTTAAGAGTTCATTTTTTTAAACTAGTTTTCTTTGTACCTTCCTCCCTTCTTTGAGATGGGAGGTTTGAGGTATATAACACTTGATGGATGTGAAAAAAAATTGTTTTAAAAAATACCTTTCTGAGAGTGGAGGAATGAGGACTGTGCTGAGAAATATAGATGATTTTCAAAAAGAGTTTTTAAGAAAAGAGTTTTACTGATGCACTTTCTTTATACCTAATGGTCATTTCTGGATCTATGCAAATCTGTGCAGCAATCACTCACCCTCTGCCAAGATAGAATCTTCCTTTGTACTAAAGTAAAAACAGATAAGGAAAGAATCTGCTACAAATGAGTGTATGATCACCCTTCTGCCCCTGTAGACCTTGCCTCACAAGAAAAGGAAGGAATCCAGATTCCTTCTCCAGAGCCAGTATTTTCTGATGGAGTCAACAGGACTTGGATACTTGTGCAAAATCCAGATGTGCGCTCCTTCCTTTCAGTTTCACTAAAGGAACACAAATTCCTTCCTTTCTCTGCTTCCTCTGAGTAATCATTGTGGCATCTTTTTCATTCCAGCAGTGCTAGGGTTAGGTCTGAATCAGTAAACACAGATTAAGGAGATTTAGCTGGGAGGATTTAGAGGCAGCAGGCAGCTCAGAAGAGACTATGAAATTTGCATAAATTAGGGAGATTAGAACTAAAGGGAAAGGGGTCTAGGATGGACTTTGAATCACAAATCAAAGACTGTAGGATGCTAAGCAATGAAGGTATATGTCTCCATACTGATATGTCAAAAAAAAGAAATGGTCAAACGATCCATCAGTGGGCATTTATTAAGAATTTACTAGGCTCCAGTCTGTATTGAAGGACCAATTCCAGGGGTTATTGCCACATCTAGGAGGACTGAGGAAGGACAGGGAGAAGAGGAATTCCAGGGGTTATTGCCACATCTAGGAGGACTGAGGAAGGACAGGGAGAAGAGGACCCATCAAATAGAAGGAAAGACTGAGGGAGTTCTGGGGGAGGCTCTCAAGTTTGCTTCCATAATTGAGGTGCAATATATATATTGAGAGAGAGAGAGTTGGAGGGTTAGTGTATGTGTGTATGTATGTATGTATGTATGAATGTATGTATGTATGGAAAAGCTCACTTTCCATTGGAGCTACCCCAAAATGGTTTGGACTGACCAGGAAGTAGGGTGGTATTGTGGGATGAATGCACTGCATCTCCATTCGGAAGAGTTCTTTCCTCTCTCCCCCACCTGTGTGATCTTGGGGGAGTTACTAGTGGTTGGACTAGATTCTTCCAGTTCAAAATCTATGATCCTCTGAGCCAGTTGGAGGGACTGACCCTGACTGGAAGTCTCCAAACCCTTGGATAATGAAGGGCCACTGGGGGCTGCGGAGGGGCAGGACACATTTTCAGACACAAATTGAGCAATAGACTTCTGAGGCCTTTCCGGTTCTGAGATTCTGAGCTTCTCAGACTAATCATTTCATCCCAGGCCTTTGTTAAATTTGAATGGAAGCACCCTGTGGGCAGGAACCTTCTGTGTTTGTATTCCTGGTGCTCAGCACTTTGTATCTGGCATAGCATAAATACTAAATAAAAGCTTTTTCATTCAAGTTGGGTCCACAGACATTCATTAAACACCAGCCACTATTCTAAATGCTGAGCATTTAAAGAAAGGGCATAAAGAGCCCTCACTTTCACAGAACTCAGGTTCTAATGGGGGAAAAGGGGTGGATTCATCCTGCAAGTAAGTATGTACAAATAAGAGAAATGACTGAGGTAAATAAGTAATAATCTCATATACTCGTGTGAAATACTCCATTGATATAGAAACCCACCTGGGTGTCCTGGCAAAGGATTAGTGAGTGTAGGGACTCCAATGGATCTGCCAGCCAGGAATCCTGGGTGGTTCTGAGTCTGGCTAGGAGCTCCGCTGATGCCCCCTGGTAGACCCTGAGTCAATAATCCCATCAGCTGGCATCTGTCCCTGATGGCTTAGCACAAGTGATGGGGGACACCGCCTGGTCACCCCGAGTCACCCAGAGGCAGGATACACAGGTGGGAAAGGTAAACAGCCACCTTGAAGACAGTTCTGCACGACAGTTTGCACCCATTGGTCTCTTATAGTAGCTTGGTTCCATCTTGCCCCTTTTTGTACATGAATGAGTGATTCTGGTTTCAGAAAAGGTGGCCTCCAGGTGGAGGAGGGGTCATTCTTAGTGAGTACTGACTGATTATTTCAGGGGATGCTGAAATACTGGGCTCCATCTCTACACTGGGGCTGCTGATTTGTTCAGGGTTGGCACAAATAAAGTGTGGGTTTTCCCCATAACTCTAAGTACACTCAGGGTGTAGAATCTGTGTTCTGTAAGTATGAGTGGAATGACAGGATGCTCAAGTCATGAAGACCTTAGAGACACAATGAGGGCCACCTCCCTGTTTAAGATAGGAGGAAAATTGGGCAGTTCAGAAGGAAGAGGGGATTTGAGCAAGGCCACATACCTTCCCCCTTGACCAGGACTGGAACCTGAGTCCCATGACTGCTAAGCCATGGCTGTTTCCATAAGCTGGTGAAAATGCCTCGGGGCAGTGGCAGTAGATTCCTCCTGGAAGTTCAAACCCCTATACCAAGGATCTGACCATTATGACTTAACAGACAAAAAACTCCAGAAAACTTAGGCTGGTTTAGCATGAAGTAAGAGATAATTCCATAATACATTGTCCCACTCGTGCCACATCCATAGTGTTGTGTATTGTGTTCTCCTCTGGATGCCACAGTTTTAGAACACGGATAAACTAGAACATGTCTACAAAATAGCGAACAGAATGGGAGAGGACAGCCTTATGGGGACCAGCTGAACAAATTTAGCATGCTCAGTGTGGAGAAGAGCAGCCTTAAAGGGGCTATGAGAGCTGATCAAGAATTGGAAGGGCCGCCATGGGAAGACGGGATAGACAATTTGCTTGGCTCCAGAAACTAGGAGCAATGTCTAGAAGATTCAAAGGCAAACTGAGGCTTATGGGTGAGAAAGCTTCCTGATACTCAGACCTGCCTGCAATGGGATGGGAAGTAGTGGGCTTCCCATTGCTGGAGGCCTTTAAGCAAAGACTTGATGACCTCTTGTGGGGGATGTTGTAGAGGGAATCCTGGCTCAGGAGCAAGTGGGTTTAGCACCTTTGAAGTCCCTTATCCTTGTAAGATTGCCATCTCTGCTGCCCCATAATGGTCATTGTTGGATGACTTGGAGCATGCTGATTGGTACAATAGCAAAAGCTCTGTGAGAGGCTTTAATCTGAGACATTGGTCATTATTTTTGAATGGAAGCCAGTAGTGAAGGGAAAGAGAGAGTCTTAGTCTTGGCCACAGAAAAATACAGAGCCCTGAGTGAACAGGCACCCCAAGCATGACCACACAGTGTGAGTGAGGCCCTGGTCCACAAATAAGCTCTAGGGCTATTTCCTTTTCCTGCCCCAAACAGTTTTAATCTTTCTAAAGTAAGTCATCAGAGTCTCCCTCTGACCCCGGCCCAAAAAAACAAGTTGGGAGGAAAGAGCCATGACAGCTCAGTGACATTTCCATTGACTGCCTGAACTTGGTGAAGAAGCAGACAAAAGGCAGGGGAACATGTCTTTTCTGTTTCTGTCTCATGTAGGTGAAAGGCTTTTCTGAGAAAATGCTGCCAGCCATTCCCCTTACCTCTATCCTTTCCTTTTCTCTCTTATCATCTTTTGAACTAGACCTAGTAGTGGTATTGCTGGGCCAAAGGGTATAGGTAGTTTAATAACTCTTGGGACATAACTCCAGATTGCTCTCCCAAATGACTGAGTCAGGTAACAATTCCACCAACAATGAATTAGTGTCCCACATCCCTTCCAACATTTGTCACTTTCCCTTTCAATCATTTTAGCCAATCTGATGGATATATAGTGATTTCTCAAGGTTGTTTGAACCTGCATTTCTCTAATCTATAATTATTTAAAGCAATTGTATATGACTATAAATCGTTTTGATTTCTTCATTGGAAAACTGCCTGTTTATATCCTTTGACCATTGTCAATCGGGAAATGACTCATATTCTTCTATATTTGGCAAAGTCCTTTATATATTTTATATATAAGACTTTTAGATGATAAACTATCTATAAAAATTTTCCCCAAATTTTCTGTTTTCTTTCCAGTCTTGGCTCATTTGTTTTATTTGTATAAACCTTTTAATTTAATGTAATCAGAATTTTCCAATTTATACCTAATTTTGTTCTCTGTCTCATTTATCCATAAATTATTCAACAATCCATAAGTTTCATAAGCAACAGGTTCCATGTTTTTTCTAATTTTTTGGTAAAATCTCTCTTTATATCTAGGTCATGTATCCATTTTGACCTTATCTTGGTAAATGGTATGAGACTTTGGTCCAATTTCTATTTAAGTCTTAATTGGATTCAAGTCTTTGTGTCTGGTGACCAGGGTTCAACATCTTTCTCATTCTACCATCCCAGTCGCCTCACATTTGCTGGTGGAGACAATGACCAGCCATGAGTCCCTGGGCTTCCTCTGGTTCCCTGCTCTGGGTCATCAACACAGAAAAGTCTTGAGGAGCATCTTTCCTCCTCCTTGTGTGCAGTTGTTGACTACATGGACATCAGAATTCTATAGATTCTTAGTTTCTTCCCCAACTCAAAGGAAATACACCCCCTCAACATATGTAGACCCAAATTGATGTCACCCCACATGGCCTTTTCCTCTCCTTCTTACCTCATGATCAGGGATAGAAGGACCTTTGTCATACAAACCAATTGATTATGATGAGGAAGAGGATGATTGATAATGGTGGTAAATGTTAGTACTGATGTCATGAAGGCTTGCAAAATACTTTACATGTATTATCACATTTGATAATTAAGGGGTGTGGTGCCAAAATCAAAATTACTGACCTCCGGTGGGCAAAGGGGCTGGTGTCACTGCCACACCCCAAAATAGGCTCACTAGACTCTTCTCCATCCTGCCCTCCCTTGAATCCTTCCATTACTCAGCAGACTCTTCTCCTCCTGCTGTCAGTGGGTAAAATTCAGGGTGAGAGGAAGGACATCAATTCTTTTCCTTTGTTAAATGAATCCCCAGGATACAGTATTTTCCCTTTCATAAATTTTCTGGTCTCCCTGGTCAGAACAGTTGTGAGCAAGTGATCTCTGATCCTTGCAATCAAAGTGATGGATAATCCGATATCTCCTGTAGAATCACTTCACAAAGAGATGTCAGCCGTAGGAAGAAGCAGATAGGTTCCCCAAGTCCCTGCGACGACGTGGGGCCCTTGCCCAGACTTTGTCCTTGTTCTGACCAGAGCTGTTACTCCAGGTTCAGTCCCAGGATGAGGCAGTCATTGAGAGGCCCAGATTCTCAAGTTGCACAGAAAGTATGATGGTAAAACAGACCAAGATCCAGACCTGGAGTCAGGAAGACCCGAGTTCAAATTTTGCCATAGCCCTTGCTAGCCCTGGGCAAGTCACTTACTTTGTCACCTCTAACAAGAGCATGATAATAGCACCCACCCTCCCAGAATTGTTATGGTCGGTCCATAGGCCATCAACATAAAGTGCTTTATAAAGCTTTAAAATGCTACATAAATGTATCACTGTGCAAAAGGTCATCAGCCTCACTTTTTCTCCAGAGTCATCTGAATCCAGTGACCAGATAGATATTCATCAGGATAACTGGAGATGACCCAGGATGCCATAGGAGACCTTGGCCCCTTTAGGCCAAGTTCTATTCAGGAACTCACTTAGGGTGAGGTAATGCCCATTCATTGAATAGGCCTCTTTAAGAAATAGCCAGGGGATGGCCCTTTTAGTGAGGCATAGGAAAAAAGACATCAGGCTGGGAAGGAAACAGTAGCAGTTATTATTGATAATCACTCTTAAGCCAGGAGGGTCCAGAAGCCAGCCCTTAGGCAGGAGCCTAGTGTCCTCCAATGTATACGCTTCAGAGTGCAGTAGGTTTAAGGTTTTGAGAGAGGAGAGGAGAGGGGAAGGCAGGGGAAGGGAGGGGGAGAAGAGGAGTGGGCTTCTTTTGAACATCCAAATTTACCTTCCTTTGGAAGGGAGAAGGAAGGGGATGGGAAGGCAGACAGGAGAGGTGGGGCTGAGTTACCCAGCTAGCTGTGTCTACTCACAGGGTTGTGTTCATCCTTTGCTGCCGAAGAAGATCATGCCATCAGAGAAATGAAAACATGATATTCACTTGACTTTGTTTTGAGTAAGAGAGGACTTGAAATGAACAAGGAGGTTGTTGTCATTTTCTGGGCCAGCTTTCTAAATCTTTGCCTCAATACCTTCCGTACATCACTTCCAGTTGGGCCCACTGGGGCTGAGCTGAGCTTGAATTCCCAGGTTGCCATTCCGCTGCAGGCAGCTAGGTGATTTGGGCACAGGCTTCTCGACTCTCCCAGGTCAGTGCTTGGCAGTCCTGACTTCAGTTTCAGCATCTAACATTATGGAAACAAGATGGTCCCCTGAGTCAGCAAAGGGTGGCCAGAGTCCATCGAGGTAGAATTGATTTCCTGGAGTAAAAAACTCTCCCTAGGGATTTTTTCACTGGGCGGTTGGCATGTCCTGCCACATCTGACTCAGAACATTTTTTTTTTCTTCAGATCATTAAGTGAAGCTCTTGTAAAGCTAGCATTTTATTAAGTGGAGGGCCCATCATACCACTGACCTTTAGCACCAATTCAGCACAGCTCAGGCCTAGTTTGGGCTTTTCAGTTTCCTTGTCAGGTTGAAATGAAAACCAAGATGGGGACACAATGACATTTCTCATTTACAGCTCCCTGTATCTGCTGTGTCTTCTTCATAATTAACCTCCCATTCTGAGGAAAGAGGGAATTCCCAAATGGATGTGCTCTAAGGACATTCAAGGGATTGGTTCAGGTCTTTTCAGCTTTGTAGGCAGATTTCTTTCTCCTGTCAGTCAGTGGAGTCTCTTCTTGAAACACTTAGGTTTAAAGCATTGCATTTGATTCTTACAGCAGCTATTTGAGATGCATGGCAGTACAGTGGAGAGAGGATGACCAGCTTTGGAGTTGAGAAGCCCTGGGTTCAAGTCTCTGACATATACTAGCAGTAGGATGACCAAGGGGGCAAATCACAACCTTTCACTGTTTCTAGACAATTTTTTAAGACTGAGGCAGCTTAAGACAATAAAAAAAATCACCCTCCATGAAGTCAGAGGATATATGTTCTCTTTCTACCTCTGACACATCCTACATATGTGACTTTGGGCAAATCACCGTAGTTTCCTCATTTATAAAATGAGTTGGTTCCCTTTGCCTCCAGATTTGTGATTTTACGTGTTGGACAGATTATCCTTTTTATCAGAAGTTCTCTGCTTAGATAAAATTCAAGGGTAAGATGATGATGATGGTGATGAAGGTGATGATGATGAATTCCCATAAAGTACATTCTCATGAAGGTATTAATATTCCTACTTTACAGATGAGGAAACTGAGGCCAAGAGAAAGAAGCAGCTTGTCCTTGGCCAGGTGTAAGAGTTGGGATCCCCAGAGTAGCCTCAGTCAGTTGTTCTCCTGGTTGTGTTCTAGACATGTAGACAGGAAAAGCACCTTAGAGATCATAGCATTCAATTCCCTCATTGTCTAGATAGGGAAACTGAGCCTAGAGTAAGGCAATGACCCGCTCAAGGGTCCACAGGTAATGCCTCCTAAAGCAAGAATTCACACCCAGGCCTTCTGACTCCAAATCCAGCAACCAGCCCTCTAGAGCAACACCCAGGGAAACTGAGGGTCCCCAGTTTGACAGTGAGCACTCATTGAGTGCCTCCTCTGTACCAGCTTTGTACTACTCACTGGACATACAAAGAAAGTCAAAAGACAGTCCCTGCCCTGGAGGACTTCCCAGTGGAATGAGGGGAAGTAGCTTCCCAGTGCACATCAATCACATTAATAGAATAGCTAGGTCTAGAACCCAGGAAGTCATGTTCTTGCTCTCCCTTTTGACAGTTCATTTTTGGTTCCCATGTTAAGTCAGTGAGTCGTACGTGCATGGATGTGTGTGCATGTATGTGTGTGCATGCGTGCATGTAAAAGAGAAAACCGATCTAACGTGTTTCTGTTTCTTTCTCTCTCTCAGTGCTGAGTATTGGTGAAGGCGGCTTCTGGGAAGGCAGCACGCGGGGCCACATCGGGTGGTTTCCTGCTGATTGTGTGGAGGAAGTCCAGTGTAAACCAAATGAAAGCAAACCAGGTAAAGTCTAGGAGTTTTGCAAAAAGCTCCTCTTTTTTTCTACCTGTAGATGAAAAGAAATGTCCTGCTTGTCTTTGGGCCTCAGGTGACTTTTGTGTTCATACTGGCCTGTGGATTCCTCCTCCACTAGTTGCCTCAGTGAAGCTGCCTCTGAGCTGCCTGGATGATCCTGACCCAGATGAGCTCATGTTTACGTCTCTGGGGTGGGCTTCATATGCAGTCCTGGAGATTGGAGCTGTTTGCTCTTGGTTTCCTTTTCCTCACAGCTTGTAAGCTTTCTGCAGGCAGGAAGCACACTTGTTTGAAAATGTAATGTCTCCTTCAGTGTGCCTAACACAGACAAGCGTTTGCAGGCATTCTTACTCCATGTGTGTTGAAAGTACTTCACTGGTGGATGAAATACTTGGAACCTAATTATGTCCCTCTTACATGACTCTCACAGAATCTCCCAAATCAGGTCACATCTCCTTATTAGTGATGTAATGGATAGAGGACTGGATTTGGAAACAGGAAGATATGAGTTTGAATCCTACCTTAGACACTTAGTGGCTGTGTGACCCTGGGCAAGTTACTTAAACTTTCTCAACCTTAGTTACTTTATTTGCCAAATGAGGATAACATGAGAGTAGCTTGAGAATCAAATGAAAAAATACAGTAAATTACTTCACAAACCATAAATCATAAATATTGCTATCATTCCCTTCCAAGCTCTAGAAATGCTTCGTTAAGCTAGATATCCAAGTGGTTAGAGCACTCAACCTAGAGTCAGGAAGACCTGAATTCAAATCCAGCCTCAGACACTTACTAGCTGTGTGACTCTGGGCAAGTCACTTAATCTCTGGTTGCCTCAGTTTCTTTAACTGTAAAATCAAAATAATAGCACTTTCTCTCAGGATTGTTGTGAGAAGCAAATGCGATAACCATTGTAAAGTGTTTACCACAGTACTGGTATGTAGTAGGTGCTCTATAAATGCTTCTTCCCTTCCCCTCCCTACTCCAACCCTTTTAGGCTTGCTCTCCTGGGGCAACCGCTAGTTCCATTTGGAGTGGGATTACTTAATGTATATATTCATTTGTCCTACGTGTTCTTACTGACTTCCAAGTCAAGTTCAGTTATGGAACCAGAAATATGACTCTTGTTCCAACATGGTGGGCTGAGGGGAGAATGCCTCTCCCTTGAATTGGGTCCTAGAAGTTGGGCAGGGAGGGCCTTCTAGTCCAAACTTGTTGGGGTTCACAGGAGGAGACTGAGGCCTAGAAAGGGGTAGAGACTTGATTCTTGACCCAGAAGAGGATTCCAATGCCTTCCCCTGTCTTCCCACTGTCCCCTGAGCCACGCCATTAGCCACATTTACTTCCAGTGACTAGCTTGGTAAGGGATGCAGAGTAGAAGTCTCCTTAAATATGAGGATTTCCTAAGATGCTTGGAGACCTGACTTGTTCTGAAGTTTTTGTGATTTGCCATGTAGGATACACACCCCACCCCTCCTCTTCCTTTTCTCAGACAAGCTGCTGGAAGGAGTCATCTGCTCTGTTTTCTCCCCTCTTAGCCCATTGCTCTCTGGCTGAGCACTCTGCCTCTTGACCATAGAGGCCTTTGCCAAAACTGCCAGTGACTTCTTCACTACTGAGTTCCAGGGCCCTTTCTCAGGCCCCCTCCCCCTGGACTTTTCTGCAGCTTTGTTAACTTATGAGCACCATTCCCCCCAATCTCCTTTACTGTACCATCCAATCCCCCATCTCCTGTCCACAAAGTTCTGGATGTGACTTTCTTTGCTTGAGGGATCTTAGCCTACCTGGCCAGTCATGAAATAGAAAAGCAGGGTCTCTTCAGTCCGAGTGTTTTATGAACTGCCCTTCCACTGCCCTCCCCACCCACCTTTTCCCACTTGTTAGAGGAAGCCACAGGACCTATGCCACCAGAGGCCTATCCCATGCTCATTCACCTGGGGCAGGAGGAATTAATGCATTCAATTTTGGCTGCCCTGGGACTTAGTTGTCTTGATTTGTGAATATGGGCCAACTCCATCTAACCCACAGCATATAGGTATCTATGGTCAT
The DNA here is from genome assembly GCA_028658325.1 of Potorous gilbertii. Taxonomy (NCBI): domain Eukaryota; kingdom Metazoa; phylum Chordata; class Mammalia; order Diprotodontia; family Potoroidae; genus Potorous; species Potorous gilbertii. The sequence goes on from CM053770.1 coordinate 252,468,713, forward strand.
TCTTCACATTCCAGCTTTCCAGCCTCCACATGAGGGCTGGCGCAGATATCTCATCGTTAACTCTCTGTTCTATTTTTCCAGCCCTAATCTCAGTTTCTCCAATGAATCCTGCCTTAGCCACTGACTATCAGTCCTTGCTACCAAGCTGTTCCCTTAGCCTTTAAACTAAAGGAATCCTAACAGAACTAAGTCTCTTTCCCCCTAGCCTACCCCTCCCTCAAACAGCCCCATCCTGTCAGGGACATTACTGTCCTTCAAGGCCTGGAATTTATAGCCTTGTGCCTCCTCCACCACTCTTCTCTCATCATTCTCACTCCCCATCCAGCAGCCTGCATGTCTTCATTCCCAGTCCTCCTCCTTCTCTCCCCTTGCCCACCGCCATGCTAGCTCAGGCCCTTATTATCTCTCACCAAGACTTATAATAGGCTTCTCTCTCTTCTCCCTGCTTTCAGTCTCTTCTTCCTCTAGCTTACCTCCCAGTTAGCAACCAAAAAGTCTTCCAAAAGAAGCAGGGCACTCCTCTACTCCAAAGTCTCCCATGGCTCCCTAGTACAATCCAACTCAAGAAGCTTTTGTAAAGTCCCCATGATGCATAAGGTATTATGCTGGGCACTGGGCATACCAAGCCAATTCTTCTAAGAGCAAATGCAAATGTCTCAGCCTGACATTTAAAGCCCCCACAATCTGGCTTCAGCTTACCTTTGCAGGCTTATTTCATATTACTTCCCTTCACACACATGCCGTCTTCCAGCCAAACTGGACAACTAGCTAGCTGTTCTGGAACTCAGAATTCTCTCTCCCTCCTCCGTGTATTCACACCAGCCCTCCCCCGGGGCTGGAAATCACTGGGTCCTCTGCTTTCCATTCCAGATGCTACCTCCTACATGAAAACCTTTCCTGATCCCCTCTCAAGCCCACCATCAGTAGAGTAGCAATCACCTCAGATTGCTCCTCTGATGAGCTTGGAGTTCTCTTTCTCACTCTGGCTGTCATACCATCACCAGCAGCAGCAGCAGCAGCTTGGAAGAAAAAGAGAGATCTGTTTGTCTTTGGATCCCTGGCACCAGCCCAATTCCCTCCCCTTAATAAATGACTCTTGAATTTTATTGACTTGATTTGGACGTACCTGAATTGAATTGCTGTGAACAGTGATATTGTGACAAGAAGTCATTAGTTCTCTTTCACCTGAATATTACAAGGATGACTAATGGCTAGTCATAAGGCTAGTGGATTGGTGACTGGGGAACCAGGGGAGCCTGTGCAGATGGTGGGCACAGTGATGATGCTTCCTTTCACAACGAAGACTCTCTCTCTCTCTCTCTCTCTCTGACACACACACACACACACACACACACACACACACACACACACACACACATACACAAAGACAAGAGGAGTCCCTTTGGGACTTTAGGGTATCTCTTACTTATTTCCCAGTAGTCAAAATTAATGCAATGAGCATCAATACATAGAAAATTTACATTCACAGGATTATGGAATAATCAACCTCCATGGGCCCTTAGAACACAGAATACAAAATGTCAGGACTGGGAGGAAGCTTAGAACCCTTGAGTACCAAAGCCTGGAGGGAACTGGGACCACAGAATGTTTAATCATGGAAGCTCAGAGCACGGAGCAATCTTAGAAGTCATCTAAATCAAAGGTGTCATGCAGTCCACAGCACTCCCAAATGAAATCTGATCCAAATTCAAATATATTTGGGAAATATTTAATAGAAATAAATAAAATACAATAAAACAGAGAGCATTACATTTGAAAGCTAAATCAACATGCAGCTGCAGGGATCCTCGAGGATGGATCGTCCTTCCTGCCCCGCCCCCCCCATCCTGTTTCTGTTTGGGTTTGATGGGCCCCTCCCCCGCAGTTATTTTTGGTAAAATTCTTTTGTCTTCATTTAAGGATTTTTAGTCCTTTTGGCTCCCATTCTGAAGTCCGACTCTGAGGCAGCTTCTCGCCTTTTGCCAGCAGTTGTTTGGGGGCTGGGAGTTTGTCATTCTCTTGGCACATTCATATCTTAGATAGTGGGTGATTTGGAGGTGGGGCAAGCTGCATATTTAGCCTGGAAGTCACAGCCCTAGAGCTGACCTGGCGATGCAGCTAGTCTCAAAGAAGGAAATGGAGCAAGACAGGTTAAAGGATTTGCCCAAGGTCACACGACCAGCAGGTCAACCTGCCAATCATTAACAAACACAAATATTTGTCAGGAGGGGGCAATATGGAGTCTAGGTCTTCAGCAGGAGGTAAAAAGCAGGCCAGAATTCAATATTACGCCAATGTCAGAATAGCTAGTAGAGAGATATGGGTCCGAAAGCAGAAAGTGTGGCTTTGACTCCCTGCTCAGCTCTGCTGCCCACCTTTGCAAAGACCCCTCCTTTCTGTCAATGGGACACACTGAAGAAAGTTCATGACAAGAACTCTGCTTTTGCTCCAAGGGAAAGTTGGCCTCCTTCTCTGAGAGGAGTTTATTCTGCTTGGACTTGAAGAGGCACCTGTATTTACAAAGGCAAAATGAGGGCTTTACTTGGACAAAGGGCTTGTCAAGTTGGGGGATAGCTGCAGCTATCTGGGGATAGGAGCATGTTTTCCTAAGACAGTTCAGGTAAATAATGTTCCTGTTATCCTTTTAAGGCTGATGATGGGATTCAAACTAAGCTAAGATATGCTTGTTGCTTGAATTTACCCTGGTTTTTCCTGTGCCCAATTTGGGGACCCCTTGCCCTTTCCAGAATCCCCAACATCATGAGGAAACTCAGATAGAAGAACAGCCTAGAAGTTAGGAGGCCTGAGTTTTCCATATTAGTTAGATACCTCCCCCCAAAAAAAGCATACCACAACAAAATGAAGTGAAAAACAGTATGTTTCAATCTGTGTTCAACCTCCAGGATAAAAATGCTAATATTTCAATACCTTCTCTAATAACCTCCTTTGTGAACTGGAGGAAATGGTTTAGCCAGCTTCATATTACTCTTCTGTAAACTGGATAAAAGATCTGAGGATTTAGAGCTGAGGAAGGTCCTTAGAGATCAGCTAGTCCGACCCTTTAATTTTGTAGATGAGAAAACTGAGACTTGGCAAGGGAACTCAGTGGCTCAGAGCCACATGAAGTGATGCTAACAGAGCTGGGAAGCCATCATGCTAACCTGTCAGGATCTTGCTTTCTGAAAAATAGGAGTAAATTCTGTAAACTGTCATCCTTTTGGTGAAAAATGAAGTAGATGGCGTCCCTTCATTGCATACCCCTTATTACTTCTATGTTGCCTTTGAGAAAGACAGAGAGAGAGAGAGAGAGAGAGAGAGAGAGGGAGGGAGGGAGGGAGGGAGGGAGGGAGAAGGGGAGAGACAGAGATAGACCAGGAGAGAGGGAGACAGACAGAAAAGGAGGGGTAGGGAGTCCTCCTTGCCTTCTTCCATCTTATAGTACCTGTAACAACTCTTTTTTATATTATCATTTTTTCTTGGGCCTCCTCCTCAGATCTCAAAGGATTTTTAATTTTTATTTTTTGATGCTTCATTTTATTTTTAAAATAATATTTTATTTCCTCCCAATGACATGTAAAAACAATTTTTAACATTTGTCTCTTTTTTATTTTTAATTTCAAATTCTATCCTTCCATGCTCTCTCCCCTCTCTGAGACAGTAAGTAATGTGATATAGTTATACATGTGCAATCATGTAAAACATATTTCCATTTTAGTCATTTTGTTGAAGAAAACTCAAACCAAAAAAAAGCAAGAAGAAAAGAAAGCAAAAAATAGTCTGCTTTGCTCTGTACTCAGACCCCATCGGTTTTTTTCTAAGTGGATAGCGCATTTTTCATCCTAAATCCTTCAGAATAGCCGATCCGTTGGTTACATTGTTACAATGTTACTGTTGCTGTGTACAATGTTCTCCTGGTTCTGCTCACTTCACTCTGTATCAGTTCGTGGAAGTCTTTTCAAATTTTAATCAAGTTCTTCTTCCTCCTCCCCTCCACAGCCAGTTTTATGAATTAGTTCTGGGTTCCCCAGGAATAGATTTTCATTGAGGAGAAGCTTTCCTGGCCTCAGAACAGAGTGACTGGGGCAGAGGGGAGTGGGGATTTCCAAGGTCCCCAGAGGTGTCCGGCACTGGGGGCTATCCAGGCCAGTGCCAAAGCACCTGGAGCTGGCACTGGGTAATGTGGTCCACTTCCTGCTTTCAGTGTATGGCAGTGTTTTTCATTTCTGCATATTAAAATGTTTTCCTGCTTTATGGCTATGAAAAACTGTAGAGTAATTAAATTAGGGGACACTATCTCATCTTGCAGACAGCTGTTACTTGAAACCCTCTCTCCTTCCAGCTGATCCTCAAACCCCTTAAAAGCCCAGTGAGAGTTATCTGCTTCAGGCAATAAGGGTGAAGGGGAGTGAGATACGGAAACTTACCTTCTCCAGCCCAAAAGCAAAGAGGATTCAGACAGCTCTCCTCTATCAGAAGTGCTGTGGGGTCTTCCAAGAGTCTCCCTGTCATATTTGTGGAGCAGTCACTTAGTCATCTTTTAAGTGCCTACTGTGTGCCAGTAAGAGCTCTTTCCATGACAGAACCACTCAGGCTTTTTAGCACCCTTGGGTTTAGAATGTGTTCTTGTGTCAAGTCAGCCAGGGAGGAAAGAAATGCAAGTGGCATCACTCTCATTGTGCAGAAGAGAAAACTGAGCTTCAGAGAAGCAAAGTGACTGCCTTGAGGTCCTACAACTTGTTCATGTGAGAAAACTTGGAAGGAAAGAAGGAAGAAAGGAAGAAGGAAGGCAAGAAGGAAGGGAGGGAAGGAAAGAAGGAAGAAAGGAGGGAAAGAAGGAAGGAAGGAAGGAAGGAAGGAAGGAAGGAAGGCTTCAAAAACTGATCGTAAGATTTTATAGTTGATCCTGGAAGTCATAGGGAAGCTCTTGGTATTTATTGACTAAAGATGTAACATGGTCAGAAGTGCATGTTAAGAAGCAAACTCCCTTTGGCAGGGGACTAGACAATGGCTTAGGCTGAGAGAGCTTTGAGACAAGGTCAGTTAGACTATTGCCAAAGGCTAAGCCAGAAGTGATTAGGCACTTTACCAAGGCCATGAATAGGGAGAAGGAATTGTAGGTGAGAGATGTGAAGGTAAAGCTAACAAGACATACCCAAAATGCTATGCAGATAGTGAAGCAGTGGGCAAAGGTCAGTACCTACTGTTATCATTAGCCAGTGATGTTCCCAATCCCAGATAATGTAATACCTCCATACACACAGAGACACTAAAAGTCAGAGTTTGGGACAATACCCATTGCAAGGCTAGACAGGGATAAATGGGAGAGGTGACCTTTGACCTTCTGTGCCCCCTTCCCCCAGTGTTATGCCCCAGGTTTGTTGAATCTCCCCTTGAGATGATCTCATAAAACATGAAGATGCTCCTGGTTCCAAAGGAGAGCTGGGGTGCTGGCTTCCACTTCTGGGCTCCACATCCAGGCCGACTCCTGAAGAGGGTGTGTCTGCAAAATCTCTTCACGGTTGTGCCAGCTTTGGCTTCATCCAGCTCCAGAGGCATGGGGTGAGCAGAGCCTTTTCCTGGAGACAAAGCAGGGGGCAGGGGCTGCTGGGGACCCTGCCTGTCATGAGCCCCAGTCTGGAGATGCTTATAGTTCTCATTGTCTGGGGCCCGGTCCTGGAGTTACCCAGGCAAATATACCGGGGGTTAGTCATAGGGTGTACAAAGCCATCTGCAGGGACTTGGCAGCCTTGTTGTCGGGCTCCCCAAATAGCCGGCTTTTGTTATCTTCGGAGACACTCAAAACATGGCCAAGTGTCTGGGTTAGCACTAGTGCCATCTAAAACATTAATAAAGTACAAAAGAGCAGGGCTGCCAAAGGAGGGGCACTCACCTCTGGGGCCAGGCTCAGGCAGCTCCCACTTGGACTCCTCATGAGAACATGGTGCCTTTGGTGAGGGAGGCTGAGTGTCATAGAAAGAGCTGTGGGGGGATTCACATATCTGTCCTTTTCTGTGACCACCCTCTCTGTTCCAACTGATCATTAGTGTCTGTCAGAATGCCACCTTCTCTGACAAAGCAGTATGTTCCAGAGACCAGCTGCCACGGCTTCTTGAACACTGACCCCTCGGACTGAGGCTGAGGGCTGAAAATACTGCCATGCAGCAAGTACAGGGCATCCCATCGACTTTAGAGAATTCAAAATGTTTAACATTGTCATCAAAGGCTCCATGTTCCCTACTTGTAGAGTTCTTGGATAATGTATTGGGAAGCTAGCAATTTCTGTCACACTAAGTGTCCATCTCTCCAAAATGTTGATAATCACTTGTGGAGTAAGGAAAGGGCTTCATAAGCATTGTTATATAACTGGGAGATGAGAACAATTATAGAAATCTCTGTAAGGTGTTGGACACTCACCAAAAGATTAGTTCTGCTTTGCCCCAAGTATGGAAACTGAAACAGTGGGTCTGGGGTAGGGCAGACTGAGGGAGGCAGCAGGACCTGTGGGGGTACAGATTTAGATCTGATGTAAGAATAGCCTTTTAACAATTCAAGTTGTCCAAAAGAATGGATTGTCTGGTAAAGGAGTGAGTTCCCCATCACAGCAGATCTTCAAGAATAGTCTGGCCAGCCCCAGGTGTGGATGGCTCAGCTTGGGGCACCTTTTAACTCTGAGAATCTGAATGACTTCCAAGGGCTTTTCCAGCTCAAACTCAGGTTCTGACTTTGTGCTTTTCTGTCATTTTTTTTCTTTTCAAGTCTTTTGTTTCTGTCTTTTTTTACTTTGTCCATGATTTTTGAATTCTGCTGACCAAGTGGGATCAGCAAAACACGTGTGAAGCTCTCTGTTCTGGAGAATTTTAAGGATGGGCAAGAATGAAGGGGCCTTCAGTAATACCCATACTGTTAGCAGGGTTAGCTGGCCTCCTGTTTAGCTCTGATTTGGTGATGGTATGTTCCACTGGGGAATAAAGACAAATTGAAAATAGCTGAGAGGGACTTGACATCCAGCCTTTTTACCATCCCAAAGGGGAATGGGCTGCCCTAGGAGACGAAGGATTCCCCTTTATTGTCAGGCTTTGTGAAGAGGCTGTGTAAATTAGAGGGAATTCATCTTGGTTGTTACTAGTAAGATTAGAAGATTCAGCTGTTAACTGAGATGATGTGTGTGTGTGCCTCTGTATGTGCCTGTGTCTGTGCCTGTGTGTATGTGTCTGTGTGTGTTTGAGAGAGTGCTCTGCCTACCTTGAACTCTAGCACCTCTGGGTGGACAGACTTGCAATTTTGGCACAGACAAATTGAGAAAGTTTTCTAGCTTTCCTTATGGTCAATGACAAGAGTGGTGCTGTGTATGTCCCTTCAAAGGTGTTTTCCTTTTCTCCCCTTTGTTACTAAGGGAATAGTTGAGCCTTCCCACCTGTCCCCTCTAGGATCAGCAGTTTTTCAGCACTGGAGATTTGACTGGGTTCTGTCATGTAGGGCTTTACTACAAAAAAGCACCATTAAGAGTTGGGAACTTGACCCCATTCTTTCTTAAGGGAAAATTTCTATTTGGTTTTGATTTTTCAAAAGTAGATGAGAAGAAATAGGCCCCAGTTGGTGTGCGGAAAGGAAAAAGTCTACCTTAATAAGAAGCACATGCAGCAACAAAAATTCCCACCTCTTTGGCATTGTAAGGCTTAAAAAGGCACTTTCTCCACAGCAGCTCCATGAAAGAAGAAGTGAAAATATCATTATCTTCACTTCCTAGCTCAAGGGATCAGATAATCTCAGGCTTCTGGGCTTGGAAAGGACTTGAGAAACTAAAATCTATGTATATGTTTACCACTTACTCCTTGTCATGTGGCCAAGCAGACCAAAAAGAACTGAAATGGTGTGTGTGTGTGTGTGTGTGTGTGTGTGTGTGTGTGTGTGTGACAGACTGAGAGAAACAAGAGAAAGAATGAGATAGATGATAGTCTTTTCAATACTTAAAGATGGCCATTATTTTCCCCTACCCCCTTTCCCAGCCTCCTCCAAGTCAAACATTCCCAGTGTGCCTCTTCCTTTGGCAAACCTGTATTAAATGTCTCTCCTTGTCTCAAGCACTGTTCTGGGTACTACTATTGAAAAGATAGGCAAAAATAATTCTTTCACCTGATAATTTGATCATATAAGCTTAAGGTCCTTCACCTTACCAGTCATCTTGATGTGAGCCTTCCATTGTTTTCAGTCTTCCTAGAAAGAGATGCCCACAGCTAAACTAGTCCTTCAGATATGACTTCACCCAACAACCATATTACACTATTAACTCTTCTTGAGCTTGGAGTACACTACAACCCCCAGATCTTTTTCAGATGAACTGCTTTCTAGCCATGCCTCTGTTGCTATGGACTTGTTTCATGGACTTGCCAATCGATTTCTGAAATTTGTGTGTAAGACTTTCCATTGAACCCTGTTCCATCCCATTCTGTCTAATCCAGCTCAATATTCTCACCTGTCAATGTCTTTTCAGACCCTAGCCATCATCCCGCTAGTTTTGGGTCACCTGCCTCTCCATCCTAACTTTAGGTCATCCGCAAATTGGATACATTGTCATCCATCCCTTTATCCAAGTGGAAGATGGGAAATGACATACAGACTTTGGGTATGGTGCTTCAGTCAGTACAGAGTCATCTAATGGTGCTGTCACCTCGCCCCCATCTTTCCATCTTATCTATAGTAATTGTGTCAGGTGTTTCTGATAAGATCTAGCTCAGCTCATTCCACAGCATTCTCCCAATCTACAAGGCACACACAATCCAGTCAAAATAGGAAACATGAGGTTCCATTGTCGATCAGATACTTGGCATGGAGTCTAGAGACCTGAATTCAGATTTCACTTCAGACACTCGCTAAGTATATGAATGTGGGTGCCCAATGAAAACAACAAGAACACAATGTAGTAATATAGTAATAGCAGTATTACAGTCTTCATTTTAGTCACAAGCTCACCAAAAACAATGTAGTTGAATTTAGCATTATTCTTTAAGCAAGCATGACTAGCCTAGAGAGAGAAATATCCAGTCTGACCTAGTCCCCTTCTCCCCATTCCCTCAGATGAAACTCTACATCAAAATGATTTGAGGAAACATTCATAGGAATCTCGCCGGAGGAAAATCATAATATGTTAAAGTACAGCCACATTTTAGACAACTTCCTGGAGCAGTCACCCCAATGGTTCAAAAGGATCTCCTCTCTACGATCAATACCATCTTTTTCTGAATAGCAAATGAAGAGTTTTCATACCCTCTTCTTATATTTCCCTAGGAAGTCTTAACAAAGACCTTCTGTTCCTCATCTAACTCAGCTTTTCAAGGGACATGTCTGGAAAGCGCTTTTAGATTAGTGATATTAGCCTTTCTATCTTCTGACTTGGTCTTTGAAGCTAGAACATACCCTCCTAACCTGCCCATTTTACAGATGAGAAAAAACAGAGGTTCCAGGAATTTGATTTGTGGGTCACTTACATAGCTAGATTGTAGCCTAAATCTTCTGGCTTTCAGGTTACCTGGGGAAGAGGCAGTATGGCATGAAAGAAGTCATTGATTCAGAGGAAGAAGATCAGGCTTGCCTCCTGCCTTTCCTGCCCTCTTCGAAGTCTTTAGGTACCAGCTGGATGCCCCCATGATAGGCATGCTGTTGGGGGCAGTTGGATGAGTCGGCCTCTCAGGGCCTTTTGAAGTCTGTGATTTTGCGACTGTGTAATCTGGCCCTTATTAGCTGTGTGCCCTTGGGCAAAATCGCTTAGCTATTATGCCCCTTCCATTTCTCAGGTGTAAGATGGAGATCCGAATATTCATATTGCTTTAGGTTTTATTAAAATGGGAACTGGTGTGATCATAAATGCAATTCTTACTCCAAACAGAGATAAAGTAAGAAATGTATAAAGGTTGGAATGCTATTCCAAAGAAGATTGTCTTATCAGGGACCTGGAATATTATCTTAATGCAAGTATTTCTCTCTATTCTGAAGTGCAGGGCCCAACCCTCAGGAAGTAATATAGAGATATTTAATTTGATGGAAAAGATCCCCAGGAGTTTTTGTTAGTTGCAGGGGCTTTGTAGGCCACATCCCTTTTCGATATATGAGTCCATGGACAATTTTCCAGCATGGTCCCTATTTGAAGAAAAAAATCTGTTACTGTTTTTAATGAGACTTTGGATTATTTGTCCCTGAGATCCTTAGGAGGACAGAGCTTCTTTGTGAACTCCAAGGCTGGATTTTTACAAAGGCTTGTCTTTTATTGAAAAGTGCTTTGCTTACTTCCACAAGAACCTCAATCTCAGCGGCCAGTCAGGAGATCCTGTAGAATGACTGTGGTGATAAACAACCTCCCTTACTCTAAGGCTCATGTCCAGGCTGCCAGATCAGGCCCAAGAAGTCCCTTGATCCCAAGCTCTTGTTGTATGGGTGTGAATTTCCAAGTCAGCCTTTGGGTTGATTTTTAACTCATAATTATCCATTACCTTGAGAGCCCTTGAATCATGTTGTGTCATTCAACACTGCCTACTCCATGTGTTTCCAAAAAATCTTGGTAAACAGGAAAGCCCTTCTGAGTGTTTATCCTAGCTACAGTAGGTTTTGGACTCCATGGAGTATGGCCAAGAACTCACCCATTGTCTCATACCTGCTGGAAGACAAATCAGCAGCCTCTGCTCCTTTGTGACTGGCTCTTCCACACTCCCTCCTGCTTTCTCTTTTAGACACTTATCAAAGACAGGCATGGAATGATAATGGGGGGAGTATATTCCTAAAGGTGTTTCCATTATTTTTCCCACAAAATTAATAAAAAGCTATTCGATGTGTTGGAGAGTTAGGGGAATTGAAGGAGACCTCAGAGAAGCATTCTTTCTTGTGATGTTTCCCAATTTATAAAGCTTTTGTCTGGTGTAATGCAGCATCACTGAAGCCTCTTAAGAATTAACTAATTTGTAAGCATTTATTAAGCACCTACTATGTGCCAGGCAATGAGCTAAAAAGAGAGGGGAAAAAAGACTTTGCCCTCAAGGAGCTTAGATTCTAATGGAGGAGACATAATACAAATAATTAGGCACCTACAAAATGGAGTATAGGTGGAAGGTAGTCTTGTAGGGGAAAGCTGTGGCAGCTGAGGGACTAGGAAAGTACTCCTGGTCATACAAAAAAGAGCTCTTTAGCGTCCGTAGGAAAGAAATGTCTGTTTGAGCAAAAAGTCACAAGGAATATGAGAGAGAGAGACAGAGACAGAGACAGAGACAGAGAGAGAAGGGACGGGGAAGGTGGGGGGAAGGGAAGGGGAGGGAGAGAGAGAGGTGAGAATGCAGAAATTAGGATAAAAATATAAGCAAGCAAACCTTCCAAAGTGGGAAGAAAGCTTATAAATGGGAGCTGGAAAAGGAAGTGGAGCATATGCACTGTAGTACCTGATATGAGGTCTGATTCTGGACAAGATAAAGCAAAGTCTTGAGGTGGTTCAGTTCAATGGACAGTGCTCTGATTTGGAAGAAAGAGGCCCTGAGTGCCCACCCATCCCAGCTCTGGAGCCTGCCTTTCTTGGCTGGTCTTCAGCTTCTTCTTCAGGAAGGTGAGTGTCTCGGGCCAGAGAAGACCAAGAGCCTTCTTGTTCTGTCACCTGCAGTCCTATGATTGCCCTGGGTGACAGTCATCATTCATTCTTTGTTATTAGTTCTCCTTTGCTATTCCTTGGCTCTGATCTGTCCTGACCCTGAAAGCAACCAGACACATCAGTTTAGACTTTAAGGTGGGCTTAGTAAATTAGTAATTCTTTGGGGCACATACTTACAAATATACCCCAAGTACAGTCAAGTATCCACCTGCTTTATCTCCACTGTGTCCATTTTCAAGCTAATACAATTCACTTCACAGAAGGAACTTTGTGGCCCAAGCAGCTAACAGGCTGCTCCTGCCAGTGGCCACATTCAGAGGAGTGATATGGCTCTGTCTTATTTTTTGCTACTTCACTGCTATCTTCTTTCTCATGGCTACTACCCAGGATCAGTTGGGATAGCTACAGGAAATTCTAAGCTTTATCTATGGACCTTATGTCCCTGCCAATACTGTGATCCAATTGAGACAGAAATCTGTGGTGGTGTTTTCCTGTGGAGAATGGCCATGATGTCTCTTTTTTTCTGGAGTAGAACTGAGCAGGGACATTTGGCATACCCTAGAACGTCAAATCCAAATACTTCTAACTCTTGACTCTGACCCAGAAAGGAAAATGTCTCTTTGAAGCCCTGCTTCATAGAAGTGCTTGGATTCTGGGAGATCTGTCCTCAGATTAGCAAAGCTTTGGGAGAACTTTGACACAGAATGATGACTTAGTGTTGCTGCATTCTAGATCTGCTACACAGAAGGGAGGGGGATCTAATGGTTGCATCTAATCTCCCACCTGGTGAAAACCAGCTTATTCCATGGGCTTTGGGCAAGTTTATGTAGCTCCCCCAGCCCAAGGATAGTTTCATAGTCTTCTGCTGCTGTTCACATGGTGCACTTACAGTCTGGTAGTGGGCTAGGAAATTAGCAGGACTGTTCTGTGGGACCTAAAGCCAGTCACCTTCTCCCATGGGCTGAGACCTTGAAGTTTTGGTGAGGTGAAGGAATCACTGGGTCCCTTATAAGTTGCTGGGTATTTGTGTCCGGGGCACAGGCTGGAGGGAAGGTTGCAGGCACATGGCAAAGACCTAGACTTGAAGCCAGGACAGAAATCCCTGCCTGCCTGGTGGGAGCAACTGAAAGCACTAGGGGTAGGAGCAGTCTGGGGCAGCAGCACTTGGGGCCAGCTAAGTTCATCCAATGTAAGATAGAGGGGGCAGATGTTGTTGGAGAAGCAGCATTGGATGGTGGAAGGAAGAGTATTTTTCCAAGAGTTGTCATCAGTAAAATGAAGAGATACCAGCTTTCCTCTCTGGAACCTGTGTTTTAAGCCAGAGAAGCGTATGTGCAGGAAGTGAGGTGACACCGTGACTTTGACTAGGAGTCAGGAAGATGAGGTTGAATCCTGAATCAAACACATTTTTTTTGCTCAGGCCTTTCAGTCATGTCTGACCCTTTGAGACCCACTTTGGGGTTTTCTTGGCAAAGATACTGGAGAGGTTTGCCATTTCCTTCTCCAGCTCATTTTTCAGATGAGGAAACCAAAGCATACAGGGTCAAGTGACTTGTCCAAGGTCACACAACTAGTATGTATCTGAGGCCACATTTGAACCCAGGTCCTCCTGACCCCAGGGCCTTTGCTCTAGCCACCTACCTGTCACAACAACAACCTTATTATTACAGTCATTATAAAGTGAAAAAGTGATCAGAGTCATTGAAGTTTAAGGAGTGTGGTAGTGTCATGGTCAGGCGTGCCTTTTAGCCCAAGCATTTTGGTAGCTTATGGAGGCTGCATTGTAGAGGGAGAGGTGGAGGTAGGGAGACCAATCAGGAAGCTCTTGCCATAGTCTGGGAGAGAGACTGAGGGACTGAAGTTGAATGGTAGCCAATGGTGCAAGGGTTCAATAGGGAAGGAGAGAATGAATGGTGGAACGGCCTGGAGATGTTTGGCTCAGACAAGAGATTTAGGGAACATGAGTCAGCTCTAAGTATGTGAGGACTTATCATGGAGGGGAAAGGTCTTCTGCATGGTCCTGGAGGGAAGGAATCAGCATGATGGAGAGAAGCTGCTGAGGACTCAGCATTTGCCTGATCATTCCTAGGAAAGAAATCCTTTAAAACAAAGCTAAATCCAAGTCATTTCTTTGGTCAATAGTGAGCTCCCTTTCCCAAGAAGTTATAGAATCATCAAAGTTTCCACCCAGTGCTAGAAGAACCCCCCCCCCCACCTCCCCCAAGTCCATGTAGTCCAACCATATATTCTGCAACCAGCGGAGGCTGAATGATTGCTTGTGCGATAATGTGGAGAGGATTCTTGTGTAGGATCAGATTGACCATAGCCAACTGGCCTCCCTTATAGCTCTAATATCTTCCCTTCATGGGACTCTTAGGATGGTCCAATAAGATCATGGGCATGAATGGGTGAATGCCTGGTGGTATTTTCCAAAGTAGAAAGAATGCTGCCCTAAGGGACCAAGAGCTCTGAGTTCCAAGCCCAGCTTTGCCATTAACTTACTAGTGGGGCATTCTTGAGGGACTCATTTCCTCTCTGAGCCTCTGTTTGTTGTTTGGAAAATGAATCAATCATCAAACATTTGTTAACTACCTGCTCTACACTGGCACTGTATGAGGTACTGGGAATTTCAGAACCATAATGAAACATACAAAGAGCTTACCTGCTAATGGGAGAGACAAAGTGACATTGGACTAAATACAACATTTTTCCATATTCCACAGTCCTTTGAGATTTGCAGACACTTTCCTCCCAATACAAGGTCGATAGGTTGACTGTTACCTCCACTCACACATGAGAAAACTGAGTCTCCAGAATGTCCAAGGAAATATTCATACTCAGGCTTCCAAGCCAAAGTCTGAAGGATCCACCCACCTACATGGTCAGCCCCAAACCCTACTTCAGCACTAGAATTCTCGAAACTATCATTTTACCAGTCTAAATCATGAATGACTTTTGCCCATCCTGAATTAGTCATTTTAGAAGCAGCCTATCTTGTCTTCTCCACGTACACAGGACAGGTCAAAGGGTCCTAGAACCAAAACCTCACTGTGTCCTCCAACATCCAGGAAGCCAGCCCCTCCTCAGGTATGTGCCCCTATCTTGGAACTGCAAACCTTTTTCAACAGTGAATGGCAGCCAGTCTACAAAGCGGCCCTCTTAACTAAGGACATAACAGGAAACTAATGGTCATCCCTAGTATGGGGAATGCCAAGTCATCATAGCTGAAATGAATGGTCAGCAGAAGAAAGCAGAGTGTCCTGGCAGGGCCTTTTTGACTGGCTTTTTGAAGTCAGCAAAAAGTTCTAACTGTCAGTTCAGAGCTAACAGCCTGAGAGTGGGAATTACTCACACATCTACCTTTCTCACCTAAAGGAGAAAAGTTCCTGAGTCCCTTCTGCTCTCCAGTTGTTCGTGGACTTGGAGAAGACCTCAGTTTAAATCCCAGCTGTAATCCTGACTAGTTAAGTGCCCTTCAGGTTCACTTTTCTCATCTCTAAGATGAGGAGAATAGTAGAATCCCCTTGGCTATGTTGTTGTGAGGATGAAACATGATCATAGATGATGTCAACCTTAAAGTTCTCTAGAAATGTTGTCATTGTCATCTCTTGTGCCGTCTTCTTTTGCGCATTCTGTACCTTAGGTGAATGGAAGTTGTCAAAGACAGGGATGATTTGATTTGTGTCTTTACCCCCAGTGCCAAACCCAGTACCTGGTTCCGAGTCAGTCCTTAATATGAGCTTATTAGATTTGATTGCTAACTATTTACTCGGATATTTCAGGGATCTCTTTGGGTTTCATAAGGGCAGGCACTCCTTCCACATTGTGGCAGTACCTTAGTGGATGGCCATGGTGAATGGTTTGAGCTAAAAAATGAAATTAGTAAAATTATCGCATGATGGTCCCCCGCTTACTAGGGATGGACCTCTCCTGGTGTAGCTGAGGCAGTGGCCAGTCTATGACTGGACCTGTTCTCCTGTTAAAGATCCATCTCACTTTAGAGAGACTTGTGAAAGAGTGCCCCAGAGGACTCCCATCGCTACAGTGCCTTCTTCCAAGAGGAGGCAGACAATGAAAGAGACAAGGGCATCACGGTACTAGCTACTCTCAGCCTGTGGGGACAGAGGGCCAGCATTCAAGACAAGGACCAGGACACACATTAGCTGGACTTAATTTCAGGAAAGTAACCTTAGCTGGCAAGACATCAGACAGTAATGTAGAGAGGAGAGGGCCGAGTCACCACCAGGCTGGTCATCAGAGGCAGTCTGGGCCCTGGGGAGCCACTCTATCTGTCTGCACTCCCTGTGCCTCTTCTCTCATGGCCCCCAAGGGGCCTCCCCTGCCTCCACCCAGCACCGCCTCCCCCCCCAGCCTTTCATTGTCTCTGCAACCTGCATTTTGATACTCACACTGACAGAATGAGCATAATGGCTTTTTAAATAGCTAATTATTCTTTTAATCAAAGTAACAAAGCTAAGACAGATTTGGAATTAAATACTGTTTAAAAAAATCCTTCGGGCTGCTGATGCTTTTTAAAAATCCCTCCTTGCTCTGTGGGCCAAGTGTTTTTCCAACAGCCTGCTTTTCTAAAACAATTCCTGTTTGGAAGCCAAACGTCACCACTAAAATTAGTGAGATAAAGCCTGGTTGTTAGGAAGTGAGACTGGCAGGTGCCCATTCTCAGCCAAGAAGACACTTTATTGAAAGCCTGCCCGGAGAATGAGTCCCAACTTCTACAGGCCTTTGGGGATGTAAAGATTCTATTGATATGTATCATTAAACTAATGACTTCCCAGGTTCACCATGGTGCTGTCATGTGGGAGCAAAAGCTGTTTTGGTGGAAGCCAGACAGCGCTGAGGGCGTTGGGAGAAAACTGGGCAGGCGTTTCTGGGAAGCCCCAAGCCACCCAACTGAGCTTGGAAGCCTGCTCTGGAGGGGAAGCCTTTGGATTCTCTCTTGCTTCTCTCTCCTCCCCACCTCCAGAGCCAAGGCAGCCTTCTTGACCAGCATCCTCTCTGTTTCCATTCCTAATGCCGGTGTTCTCAGCTGTAAGGTCTTCTCTCCTATCTGACCTTCCACATGCTTTGTTCAAAGGCTGCTTCCACCACTGATGATCCAGGGGTCTGGGGCAGGTATTTCTTCAGTCAGACACTGCCTTCTCTCACAGACATCTCAGTGATTGCTCAAGTGAGGCTCTTTCCCACTGCAAGCGCATGGTAATAATTCTTCAGATATGATACAATGTATTGAGCTCTCAGCAGTCCTTGACCTTGAACCATGAGGAAAGTTAAAGGGATATTTGCTACCCTCTTCTTCCCTACCATGCCATTATGGCTATGCATGCCAATGGCTCTGACGCCTTTAGAGCAGCCTACCCAGCCTGGGGCTAGGGCTAGTGTTCCCCTCCATGTACGGCATTCATGTTAGAGCTTCATGTTCTATAGCCTCTTGGACTGCTAACATAATATTTTGTAATAAAATGGGGGTGGAGTTAGGCCTGCTAAGGTGATAGTGATTTTATGCAGTTTCCCACCTGTGTTCCTGAGAACATTTTGTTGCTAGAAATATTTTACTCTAAAATGGTAAATATGAGATTATCTGTGCATATCCAAAATACTTTCACACCCCAATTTTACAGTATGAAAATAGGCTTAATTTCCTCTTGTTGCAAAAAAAAAAAAAATGAGCCAGGACTCATGGATTCTGTAGGAAATGCTGAGGTAAAGTCCCCTCCCTGCCTGAGACCCAATTTGCATCTCAACAGTGGCCTTCTGGAGATGTTAGCCCCAAATGACTTCAAATGTCTATGTGTATGAGGACCCAGGGCTAGATGGGATAAACCACTTGACCCACATTGGTGTCTGCTGTCTGAACAAGACTGGCACTGGGCTGTTCCCTGGAACTCTGACTCAGGCAGGGCTGGCGCTGGGCTGTGCCCCTGAACTCTTGCTCTGTGGGCAGGGCTCAGCTTTGCTTCTGGCTTTACGGTCAAGATATGCAAGGAGAGCTAGGCATTGGACTCCTTTACCCCCTCCTCCAAAGAATAGCTCAATGCAGTGGCTGGCAGCCTGAGTTCAGGGTGCCCTGGCTGAAGATGCCCCATGGTCCAGGATGTCCAGGCTGCCTTTTCTACCTGCAGGTCTTTTCTCCATAACCCTTAATCCGTCACCACAGCTCTCCCTGTTCCCATTTTTCCTGGTGCTGGTTGAATGCCTGGGCACCGCTGACCCCTACTGGAAGCAGCGTGGCATGGCTTTTAAGGATGGTAAAACGGTTGATATGTGTAGAATACAGGGTAGGTGGAAAAGGCTTCGGTGGTGGGTATCCATCAGTGTGTGTGTGTGTGTGTGTGTGTGTGTGTGTGTGTGTGTGTGGGCATGTGCTGGGGGTTTTATTGTTGTACAGTCATGCAGTTGTGTCTGATCCTTTGCGACCCCATGGGCCATAGCATGCCAGTCTCTTCTGTATTCCACTATCCCCCAAAGTCTGTCCAAGCTCACTCTCCATCTGTCCTATCCTTTGCCAGCCCCTTCTCCTTTTGCCTTCAATCTTTTCAACATCAGGGGCTTTTCCAATGATCTCCATCTTCTCATTAAGTGGCCAAAGTATTTAAGCTTTAGCTTCAGTATTTGACCTTCCAGTGAACAAGCTGAATTATTTTCTTTAAGTATTTGACTGATTTGATCTCCCTGCTGTCCAAGGGACTCTCAAAAGTCTTCTCCAGCCCCGCAATCTAAAAGTATTGATCCTACCGGCTCGGCTTTCTTTATGGTCCGACTCTCAGAGTCACGCATCGTTACTGGAAAAAAGCATAGCTTTGACTCTAAAGACCTTTGCTGGCAAAATGACTGTCTCTGCTTTTTAGGATGATGTTTAGACTTGCTAGAACTTTCCTTCCCAGGAGTCAGAGTCCTAGGGGTATATGTGTGTGAGGGAATAAAGGTGTATGTATATGTGCATGATAGAGAGAGAGGTTGTATGTATGTGTATGCTGTGTGAGATGTGTGTATAGATGTATGTGCATATGGATTGTGAGGGTGCATATGTGCATGAAGGTATGTGTTAAGAGGGCTATCCATATATGTGTATGCATGTATATGTATGTGCATGTGTGGGGTGTAGGTATGTCTGGGTATGTGGGTGCATACATTGTGTGAGAGCTATTATATGTGCATGTGGCTTATGTTTGTAGGAGGATATGTGGAAGGATAAGTATATGTGTATATATGTATGTGTATGTTGTATGTGAGGGCATGTGTGCACATGTGTATTGTGTGGTATGTGTGAGGGTGTGTGGTACACTGTGTATGTGAATGCATGTGTGAAAGGATGCATGTATGTGTGCACTGCGTGTTTGTGTATATATGTCTGCATGCTTGTGCATCTGTGCTAGGTAGATGTGTGTGTATGTGTGTGTGTGTGTGTTGGGTCATTGTGCAGAAGGGTAGTGTCAATCCTGTGCAAGGGATAGTGTATTTGGTTGGTTTGTAGTTGCCTGCTTCTGAATCGGCTGCTGATTCAGTGCGACCTTGAGACAGGTCATTGGTTTGCCTTTGCCTCAGGTTCTTGCTCTTTCCAACAAGGCTACCACCTGTCCCTTCGTTTTTCAGATGAACATTGTGGGGCAGAGCAAGAACACACATGTAATTTGAAAGCATGTCACTGTCTGGGAGCTGGGAGAAAAAGTCACTGTGGGAAGGCACAGTCATGCCTCATTTCCCTGCCCTTCTCCATCCCTCCCTGGCTCATTTCAGATCAATGTGAACCACTCTTCAGGTCAAGCCAGTTGGCTGGAAGGACCCCAGACCGCTTTCTTTCTCCCACACAGAGAGCTTCTTCCACCTTGGAACTGCATGCCTGCTAGATCAACCCCAGTGTGCTGTCATATCCACAGAGTGAGGGTACCCCGTGTGACTGTGATCCGTGCAGGCAGATGTCTGGAAGTATCCTTCCAACCAGCTGTCTCACTTTGGCTACACTCTCCCTCATTCATACAACAGGCATGTTTGTTTTGTTTTTTTTTATACAAGTACCTACTATGTGTCAGGTGCTGGGGATGCAAAGAAAAATGGTCCCAGGGCTCAAGAAGCATTCTTTGGATTGTGGGGAACTTGGGTGGAGAGCGGATTTAGCACGTACACAAAGTAAAACTGGGAGCCCAAAGGCAAGGCTAGGAACAGGAAGAGCCTTGTGTGGGAGGTGGCATTTCAGCTGTACCTTCAAGTCAATAAGAAATTCATTCCCCTTTGGAGAAGTCAGGAATTTCTGGCACAAGAAACAGCTGGTAACCAAGAATGGTGATAGGAGATGCCCTGCAGTGGATGGGGACTACTGTGTAGACCTGAGAAGCTGGAATATAGGTCTATAGGAGAGTCACAAGAGGTGGGAGCCAGACGAGGAGGGCCTCTAAAGGGAGACACTAGGCCCTCTGTGTTGGGCCAGTGGTAGGTTGGCATCACATTCCATCCCCCCTGCCTTTGCTAAAGGAATACTTGATGTCTGGAGTGCATTTCCTTCTATTTCTGCCTCCTCCCATGCCCAGCTTCCTTCCAAGCACCGTTCAGGCCACCTCCTATTCCAGACCTTCTCAGATTTTATGCCTTCCCTCTCATTCACACTTTCTCCCCTTGGAAATTGCTTTGGATATGTATCTTGTATCTCCAACCCATCTTCTCTCCAATTCCTTGAGGGTAGGGTCTCTGTTTCCTGTTTGTTTTTGCATTCTTGGTGTCTGGCACACAGTAGGTCTATTGAACTTAGCAGGCTGACCAGTGGTGCTGATAGTGACTCCATCAGTCCTACTTGAATTGAATTTAGGAGAGATACTATGCTCATTAATTTCAGGTTCAGTCTCCATCAGGGAATTTTCCTTTCAAACCTGGAGAAGACAGTAGGTCTTGTTATGTTGAGACAGACATCCAGCTAGACATGCCTAGGGCTCTGCTTACAAATATATGTCCATGAACTCCTTATTGAATTTTAAGCATGTGGGGCTCAGAGCTGGCCCAATCCACTCATTTTACACATGAGCAAACCGAGGCCCTTTTAATTGAGGATCTTATCCAAAGTCCCACAGTAGCAAGTAGCAGGTAAAGCATTTAAACCCTGGTCCTTCAATTCTGTATCCAGAGCTTTTCTCCAACACTTTGCAGCTTTCCCTAAAAGGGGTTTCTCAGAAAACTGCTTCTCTAACTGTGCCTCTGGGCTCCCCTTCGCCTGGGGCCTCTCCAGAAATAATCATTGATAGACAGATTGACATGAGTAATTGACCCAATTTGGCTCCCTTTACACCTTAGCCTACTTGTGAGCAATGATGAAAGGAGGCTTGACTTTGACTTTAGCTTCTGTGTTTATTTGTAAGACCAAATCCTCTAGGAGCTAAATCAGCCATCTAGTTAAAGCCTCTGCTGGTTTTTATGAATCCTCTTGGGGTCGTTTATGAGAAAGTAATCGCATGAACAT
The DNA here is from genome assembly GCA_028658325.1 of Potorous gilbertii. Taxonomy (NCBI): domain Eukaryota; kingdom Metazoa; phylum Chordata; class Mammalia; order Diprotodontia; family Potoroidae; genus Potorous; species Potorous gilbertii. The sequence continues at coordinate 252,489,799 of CM053770.1, forward strand.
GGGTAAAATCTGGGGGACCCAGAGAGAGGCAGAATGAATGCAAGGAAGGAACGTTAATTAACCAACAATGCTTGCTCTGATGCCAGGTCTATCAGATACCAGAAGGGTCTGAGACAAAGCAACTGGGGATGTTTATCCTGGAAAAGAGCAGACTCCTGGGGAACCAAGAGCTGCCTTCAAGCACCTTAAGGGATATCATGTGGGGGAGGAATTGGATTGTTCTATTTGGGCCCAGAGGACTGAATCAGGCTGGACCTCAGATGGAAGATTCAGAGGCAGATTTGGGCTGATGGCCCCACCACACCAGAAGCTGTTTGAGAGCAGAGACCCTTCTTTGTATCTGCAGCACATAGCACAGTCCCTGGCACAGAATAAGTACTAAATAAATTCTAGTTGACCAAGTGATATAAGACAGAAGCTAAGGACAATGAGGCCCTCTTGCAGGGTGGGTTGGGCTGCCTCAGGAGGGGCAGTGTGCTCTTCCTTCCAGAGGCTAAGTGACCCCTTCTCAGGGATGTTACTGGGTGGCTTTTTGCTCTGCTACAAGTCAGACTGGAGCCTCTTAGGGCTCTACCAGTTCAGAAACTGGTGCTGTGACAGAGTCCTCACCCTCACCCTCAGGGAGAACCATCTAGTAAGGAAGATAAGATATGCCTGTGAAACTATTCAAACATAAAACGTCACATACAGAAAAGCTGATGTACATAAAAAACACACTGCAGGTCATTTGCTAAAAATAGAAAATGTTCTTTTCAGGAGGATTTAGGTAAGACTGCTAACTCAGAGAATCTTATTTCAAAATCATAAACCTTGCAAGTCCAACTCTCCTGCAGTAGGGGGGGCGGGGCATGCCTCAATTGTAGAGTATTCCTTCCTTCCCTCACTCTCCATTTCCTACACTGTGGGCTTCCCAGGTAGGACAATGACGGGGGTTGGAAGGGACAGAGTGTACAGAAGAATGATCCCCATTCTTCTCTCCAACTCCCTCTGGGACTGGCTTCCTGATCCCCCCATACTGGGGGCTAATCTGGGTCTTCTGCTTCATGGGAGCTGTATTAAATCCTTAGAGCAAACCTACTTTAGGGAGATGTGCTCTACCCCTGCAGAAGGACCCTCCTTCCTAATGGGTTATCTTCCAGAGAGCTACATCTTCCTGCAGCCCCTGATTCACAAAATCTTTGCATACCTCCCACCAAAAGCTTCCCTCCATGCTGTTCTACACTCTTTTCCCCTTGATCTACTAGGAATAGCCTGCTCCATTATTCCCCCAGATTCTCCTGTCTCCACTAAGGAAACACCTTTTCTTTAACCTTTCCCCAACAGGCTCAACGAATTCAGTTCTGGGAGGCAAGGCAAAACACCAACAATGTCTAGTTAAAACCCCTCGATTTCTAGAAAATTTCCAGAGACACAAAACAACAACTTGACTTTGCCAAGGTCACATGTCATAATGCTTCATCCTGGCACAGAAAGCTCTCTCCTCCCTCTTCCACCTGCCTAGCCAGGCCAGTTTCAGAGCTTTCCCCACCAGGTTCTTTATCTTTCAAACAAACCTACCAGCTGTTCTCCACACATCACATTCTGTCTCCCATCTCCTCAGATTTGCAAGCTTGCCTGGAATACATCCCCATGGTCTCCCCTCCCCCTCTTTGGGTTTGAAGTCTTCTCCAAAGTCCAGTTCAAATGCCCCTTGCTCCACAGAGGCCTCTCTGGGGGCTCACTCACTTAGTAGAAACTTCCCTCTCTGGAAAATACTTGTACAAATGTTCAATCTCCTCAATGGAATGCGAAATTGAAATAATTTTTTCACTGCTATCTTTTTATCCCCAGTACAATGTCAGCTTAGCCAGTATTAAATGAAGCTTTGTTGAGTTTATAGAACTGAGCAATCATATTTCACACTGCTGAGGCCCTTTAAGATTTGCCAAGTACTTTTTTCATGTAAGAGGGAGGAGTGGTGTAGAGCATACTCCCACCTCATTGTCATCATTGTAACTGGACCCAGTGCAAACCCAGTGATGGTGTGGCCTCTTTATGAGATGTGAACCCTCTTGGCATCCAAGAGGATGAATGGAGGAGGTGGGGAGAGGACATTCACTAAGCCCTTGCTGTGTTCCAGGCATACACCTAAGTACTATGAACATTGACACTAACAAGTAAAACAGTCCCTACCCTCAAGGCCTTTAGAATTCTAATGTAAAAATATAACACCTAAATTATACTTCGAAAATGAGTGGGTAGAAATCAAGGTCTGGTTCCAAGCCAAGTAAATCACTATTTGGAAATGGCCAGTCCATGATGTAATAGCCAGGTTCTACTGAGCTACTTGGTTCACCAAATGCATTAATCATACCCAGAAAGGGTTTAGAAAAGAAGCAGGAATTCCATCCTAAAACAGTCTGACCACAAAGTCAAATGGGGAACTAGAGAGTTAGAGTAGATGTAGTTCACCTGGGGGTGGGGGTAGCAGAGACAAAGGGACCTTTTTTTCCACTCTATCCCCTCCATTTAGAGACCATATGTCTAGAGTAAAGGGATCAATATGAGAAAAGAATTCCGGCTAAGAGCAGAGAGGTGGCCACTAGAGAAAGAAGAAGCTATATCAGGAGCAGAGAGGGACAGAGTTAGACATATAGGACTGAAACCTAAGTGAGAAAGCTTTATCAAAGACCCTCTTATACTATAGATGCTAGCTATGAACTCAGTAAAGTACTTCACATTATTAGAGCTGTGAAATTACCCTTCAACCACATTGTTATCTATAGGTATGCCTTACTACACTATATTTTAAGTTTGCACTCATTATCTCCATGGACTTGTGGAAGCATGTGCCCCAGAACTTTGGGGTCTTTGGGACCAATTGTTCTTACTATGTCCTCTTAGTAAATACTTTTTGTTAAAAGCTAATTGAAGCTACTAACTGATAATCAGTGCAAAGAACACTGGTGGGGACACATGACCAATATTAATAGAAACCCCAGTCTCTGAGGGATACTTCCTGAAAAGAGTTGTAATCAAGTGACCCTGTGGGGACCCAGCCTGAGAATGTGAGTGGAAGTAGGGAAAGCAGCCAGAGATAGTGCTGTGGTCATCAGAACCCTGTGAGGTAAAGAGTGAAAGATTAATTTCCTCATTTGACAGAGAAGGAAAGTGAGACACACCAAGAAGTGGCATACTGAAAATCATACACAGTAACTGTCAGCTCCAGTAATTCTCATGCAGAGTAATTGTCAAACCTTCTGACTCAATATCCAGCAGTCTTCTAGGTCTTTAAAAAGCTTTCCCAATCAGTCATCATTCATCATGGAATCTAGGAATTGAAGAACTGGAAGAAGTGACAGTATGATTAATTTGGTGCTGCCATGCATGGGGCCATGTCAGGCTTCTCCATAGACTCATCACCACTCATTCAAAGCTATTTCTTCCTGTTTCTTAACAGCTTCCCTTCCTGGCCCCCTTAATATGGAGATTCCTGTCTCCTTAGTATGACCTCCATTACGACCTCATACTTCTACCATTCCTTCTTCATTCTGCTGTACATTCTGTCTACAGAATCTTCTGCTTCCTCTTTGGTCCTTCTCTGATTGTCCTTGCCCCATGAGTCACCCATTCTAATGAATCCCCAAATCTCATTTGTGAGGGACCTTTGTAGCCATCCGGTGCCCCCTGTACTTGAACAAAATCCCAAAAGTGGAACCAGCCTATCCTGGAAGTTCTCTAGTGCAAAGCTCACTACCTCCCATACTTCACTCTATTTTATTTTTGGGGGGAGAGGGATATACTATTTATTTCACTGTCTACAGATTTAGAGCCAATTACTTTGAGCAGAACTCCAGTCTAAAGATAATGACATCTTAATAGAATCAATCAACACCTGTCTTCACTCTATTTTAGCAGTGAAATGTTAGGACAGGATGCTAGCCATCAACCACGTTTATTAGAATTGAGTGAATAACTGGGTAGAGTATGAGACTCAGTGGATTCTGAGCTGGGGTTTGGTTTGGTTCTCCTGTGAACTGGGCTGCTTGGATTTTGCAGTAAAAGGCTTTTGAGAGGCTTTTGGTTTGGCTTTGGCTTATTTCCCTACTTCTCAGCTATTTTCTTAATCACTGTGATGGCTAAACAGTGCACTACTAATGCATTGTTATATCTGGCATTTCCACAACTTCAAATTTTAATAAAGATCAATGGTGCAGGTAGGTAGTGCAGTCATTAGAGCCTTGTCTTCCTGTGTTGAAATCAGACATGTACTAGCTGTATGACCTTGGGTAAGTCATTTCACTTTACTAAGCCTCAGTTTCCTCATCTTTAAATTGAAAATAATAGAAGCAGAACCTACCTTTACAGACTGTAGTGAATAGTGTACTTTGGAGACATTGCAGTTCAAGACAAATTTAAGTGAATATTGAAATCAATTAAAAGCTATAAATGCACAGATTGCCAAGCAGAAAACTAGGAGATAGTATACTAAAGAATCAGTCCCTACAAGGCTTCATTTTGAGTATCTCCATCTGATATATTAATTGCTACTGTCAAAGTACAGAAATCTTCTGATACTGCCTCCCCTATGGAGTCCTCCCTGATTTTCCCCAATGAAAGTGAATTTTAGCATCTTGCATATGTCACAACCCTCTGCCTGAACCTCTCCTCCTCACTTTCTTCCTTCTGCCTTTGTGGCAGACTTGGTTGTACCTTGGCCTTTGCTTGAGCACACCTGCCCATTTTCCTCAAACTCCTTATAAGGGCCAGGGTCATACACTCAAGGATAGGGTTAGGGCTAGAGATAGGCAGATAGAGTGAAATAGATTAGGAGAAGGAGATTTTTGTATCTTCCCCCATCTATCTGTCCTTCTATCCCTAGCCAGGAGTATGTTGCCTTACAATTGAATCTAACAATCATTAGTCAATCAGCAAAAATGTGTTAAGTTCCAATGATGCATATATGTAAACATATATATTATACATATAATTATTTCATAAATATATATATATAATATATAATATTAATATATACTTTTTCCTAGCCTTGGGTATAATGTCTTACAATTGAATCCAGCAATCAATCAGTAAAAATATCTTAAGTTCCTATGATATGCCAATAACTGTGGTGTGGAGACAAAGGCAAATAAGGAATAACCTCTGCCCTCAATGAACTTATATTCTATTAGGAAAAACAACTTATACACATATAAGCATATAGAGAATTTTACAGATTAAATGTAAAATAATTGGTGTGGGAGGGAGACAGTCACTGCTAAAAGGATTAGAAAAGATCTCATGAAAGAGGCAAAGTCCTATGGAGAGAGATTTAAATGCCTACAGCCCTAGCCCTATAAAATGTAAGTTTTTTTGAGGACTAGGACTTATATTTTTGTCTTTACATCCTCAGTGCCCAATATATGCTTGACACATAGGATGTACTTCATAAATTTTTGTTGATGGATAGGTCACCTAGTGGAGACATAAGCCATGTGCAGATTTATCTAATACAAAGTAGTGAGTAAAAGATTGGAGTGGGGATGGAAAGAGAGGAGAGATCAAAAGAGAAAAAAATTAGAAGGAAGAAGAAAACACCTTCATTTTGAACTGGGGCATCTGGGAGGGTTTCACATAATAGGAGACATCTGGACTGACCCTTGCAAGCCAACAGGAATTTCAGCTGAGATGATGGAAGAGGACATGCTAGGCATTGTGTTAATGATGGAGGTGAAAGTTGGCCTATGGAGTTCAAGAAATAACTAATTACCAAGTTTTCCTGGGATCTAAGGTGTGAAAAGGGGAGTTATATCAAATCAGACTAGAAAAGTCAGTCGAAGCCAGACTGTGGAAAACTTTAAATGCCAAGAGGTGTTTATATTTTTATCTAGAAGAAACAGGGAGCCACAGAAGGTTTTCCAGTAGATAAGTGAAAGGATAAGATTTCTGTTTAGGCATGTCAGTCCATGAGCGTTCATCACCATGAAGAAGGTGAATTGGAGACACAGAGACCGGCAGAGGGAGAGGCTGTTGTGGCCTCACAGGTGAAGAGGGTGTCTGTTGAATTGTCCAGAATGTCTGAGAATGTCTGGTAGAATGCTGGATCAGCCAGCTTTGACTTTAGATGCCCCTTGGGACTTCCAAGATCCTTGCTGTTCTTTCGCTAGTAAATTCATCTCCTCTCCTGGCTTCATAAGTCTTCCAACTCCTGTAATTAGAATCTTTCCCTGATGTGGTAACACATGTTCCTTCCATAGACACTAGATGGTGCTGTCTGGGTACAGAAGGAAAGGAAAGCCTCTGGATATTGCAGATCCCTAAGGGTGGAAACCTAGTGCTATCCTAAACCTAAGAGTATAAAAGAAATTCATAATGAAATGTTCCCCCCATTTCTACCCTGCCCCATCTCTCTATGTGTGTCTTCCTGTCTCTATGTATCTCTGTTTCTGTCTCTTTTTTTATCTTCTCCCTCTTCTCTCTCCCCCTCCAACTGTTTTTCCAACTGTTTTTCTTTGTCTACTCAGTACTTGGCACAGTGCCTTGCACAGAATAAGCTCTCAAGACATTCCTCCTGATGGATATATTTCTAAGATTTAGTATTCTCTAAGAGAAATGGAATGGCTGCTTTAAGCATTAATGGAATTCCCATTGATTGGGATCCTTCAAGTCATGGCTGGATGCCCACTTATCAAAGATGCTAAAGAAGAAATATATCTTTAGGGACAGGTTAGATTTAATGGCTCTGAGAATGACACTTCCAGTGCTGAGTTCATTGGATTCTGGCTTAATGGGGGAAGTGTAAATATATGAGGCATGGGCAAAGTGCAGAAGGAGATGTTCAGGCAAAGGATGAAGAGACCTGTCTAGTTAGAGATCATTTCCCCTTGAGAATATCAAGGAGGAGACACTACCTATGTTTGTCCTTGAAGGAAGATCCTGATTGGAATCCAGGGGTTGGGATAAGTCCATTGTAGTCATGGCAGGTGGCATGGCATGGGCAAAGATACAGAGCTGAGATGAGACAGCTTATAATAACTACAATGACAACTTTTTTTCCACAGTCAAAGGGCAAGGTCTGTTGTAGTGCCAATAGTGTGGGTTAGATTCCTGGTGAATCTGCAACTTAATGGGAGTGAGACAGATTCTTTTTTTTTTCTTTTTTGGAAGTATCAAAGTCAGGATTAGAATGCAGGTTATTTGGCTTTTTACTCAATGTTATTTTGTTTCTTAAACATATTTTCACATTTATCATGCTGTAAAGAAGAATCAGAACCAACGGGAGAAACCACAAGAAAGAAGAAACAGAAAGATAGATAGAGAGAGAGAGAGAGAGAGAGCAAATAATGTGCTTCAATCTGCATTCAGACTCCATAGTTCTTTCTCTGGATGTGGGTAGCGTGTTCCATCATGAGTCTTCTTGGATTTGCCTTAGATTCTTGCAATGCTGAAAAGAGCTAAGTCTATCAGAGCTCGTCATTGTTGTTGTAGTGTTGCTGCTAACTGTGTACAATGTTTTCCTGGTTTTGTTCACTTCACTCAGCATCAGTTCATATAAGTCTTTCCAGGTTTATTTTTTCTGAAATCTACCTGCTCATCATTTCTTTTGGAACAGTGGTATTCCATTGCATTCACATACCACAACTTGTTCAGCCATTCATCAATTAATTGGCATCCCCTCAACTTCCAATTCTTGACTTACCCCTTCCCCAATCTACACTCCCTTCTGTCACACCCCTCCCTTCCCTTATCCCCATCTTCTCTCTTTTCTTGTAGGGCAAGATAGATGTCTATACCTCCATCACCTGTAATTCTTATTTCCCAGTTGCATGCAAAAACAATTCTCAACATTCGCTCCTAAAACTTTGAGTTTCAATTTCTCTCCCTTCCTCCCTCCCCATCCATCCCCACTGAAAAGTCAAGGAATTCAATATAGGTTATACAAGTGTAGTTATGCAAAAGGCTTCCATAATGATCATGTTGTATAAGAATAACTATATTTCCCTCCATCTTATCTGGCCCGCCATTTATTCTATTCTCTCTTTTGACCTTGTCCCTCCCCAAAAGAGTTTACTTCTAATTACTCCCTCCTCCCATTTGCCCTCCTTTCTATCATCCCCCACCCCACTTATTCCATTCTCCCCTACTTTCCTGTAGTGTAAGATAGATTTTTCTAACCAAATTGAGTGTGCATGTTATTCCCTCCTTAAGCCAAATGTGATGAGAGTAAGCTTCACTTTTTCTCTCTCATCTCCTCCCTTTTCCCCTCCATTGAAAAAGCATTTTCTTGCCTCTTTTATAAGAGATAATTTGCCCCATTTCATTTCTCCCTTTCTCCTCCCAATAGATCCCTCTCTCACCCTTTAATTTCATATTTTTAGATATCATCCCTTCCTATTCAACTCACCCTGTGCCCTCGGTCTATATGTATATAATTCCTCCAACTATCCAAATACTGAGAAAAGCTTCAAGAATTACAAATATTATCCTTCCATGTAGGAATGTAAACAGTTCAACTTTAGTAAGTCCCTTATGATTTCTCTTTCCTGTTTACCTTTTCATGCTTCTCTTGATTCTTGTGTTTGAAAGTTGAATTTTTCTATTCAGCTCTGGTCTTTTCATCAAGAATTCTTGAAAGTCCTCTATTTCAT